>CM063112.1:57279721-58479721 GCA_031841125.1 Acanthococcus lagerstroemiae | reverse complement strand
CCGTATGATAAAACACCTGACGTCCTTTTTTCAGTTTAAATTTTACATCTAAATTGCATTTTAAAACTGCCGTCTTGTTAAATTGCTTCCCTCCTCCGATAAAGCCGTTCACAAGGTTCTTCAAATTTCGAAAACTGTTTATTGTCTTCGATGCTGATGGTGTACTCGTCATGAAACGACATAATCGGAATGGTCGCATTTCGTAACGAATATTCATCGCATCATTCGACCGATTGTTGCTCAAAACTCGTAAAATATGTTTTTCATTCGACTTAGATTTTTAGTTGCAATCTTGCAATGTATGAAGTCGATGTTACCCCACAATTCGAAATTCGACTGCATGATGCAGTTAGATACAAACTTCGTAATAAATCAGGACGATGCACGTACGAGACGACCTAACCGATTGAGTAATCGTTTACCTGGGCATTAAGGACATCTTAAACTGTTTCGAATAATAGATTGTAAATTCTATTTAACCGCCTAATAAGCGTCGCTTGAAAAGATCGATGACATTGGATAATGTAATTATTACTGCGCACGAAGACGAGTCGAGACAGTGCAGTTTAATAACATCATGCGTCGCAAATCGAACACTTTTCACTCTCACCGATGGCTGGTTTTAGTCTTCAGATCTCGGATCACGATGTGAGAGTTGACGTGCATGATGATAAGACTGGCCGACTGAATATAGTTTCAAAAAACTGTAACCTTTGAAATGCGGGAAACGGCGAAAAATCAACGACGGCATGTAACATCGGGCGCCAAGTGTGATGCCTGATGGGTAACTTGTACGTAAGAATAACGGGGGAGTTTTTCAGTGAAATATAAGGACACGCAGAAATTAGTTCTAACAGACTTAATATGCAGGGGTACAAAATGACAGCACCGACAAATTGAATGCAATGATCAGAACTGCGGCTTCTGAAATTCATGAAACATGGCGAGGAATCAATGTCGGCGCGTGACATCGGGCGCCAAGTGTGATGTCCGATGTGCGATCTATACGAATATTATTTGGAAACTGCTGAGTTCGTCACGGAAATGCAGTAAAGTGCAATACCTCATGTTTGGCAGAGTTGATGTACAGTTGTAGGGAATAACAACACTGGGTCCGGATTGGTCATATAAGCTACCGAGAAATTCTTCGGTAAGCCGATCCCATTTATACGGTTTGAACCAATACGTTTGAAAGTTTTGGGCCGCTGTAGAAGTTGGAGAGGAAACAGGAAGAAAAGGAGACATGTGGAGGGAAAGAAAGTGAAAAGTTAAGCCGTACAATAGCACTTGCCCAGTAGCTTTTCAAGTCTCAGTCTACCTCTGCTGACAGATTGAATAAAATTTTGCACTCTGCGACTTTTGACATTCATGAATCGGCGAAAAATTAACATTTCCAGGTGGTGTCGGGCGCCAAGTGTGATGCGTGACTTACGTAAATCCGAGAATTTTTAAATCTGCTGGATTTTTCAGAGAAATGCAATGAAATACTGGTACCAGTATTTGACAGTGACCTTCGAGGTCAATAGCTCACCATCACATTCCGTTCTCATCAAGTGCTAATAAAATGTAAATGAATGCTGTTTTTTGGCTTGTGCGAATCTGCAAATACAGTTGGTGGTTTTGGATGTCACATGTGTTTTCAAAAGAAATATCTTACTTTGTATTCTATATTGTCTTGCGCTACACTTTGGGATGAAGACTAGTTCAAGAACGGGCAGTTGCTTTTTACACCTAGTCTCATGCGCGGTTTTCGAAACTAAATTGGGGATTCCCTGACCAGCAGCAGAACTTGATACGTGAACGGAACGATGATAAATCTTGGAGAGACAGGAGTTGCGTATTTGAACTACTCGCGATCTGAGTCACGTACAAATCGGGCTACTGAATTGCTGCTTACCGGCTACTGCTCGCTGAGTGCCAATTGATGCTGCGATGATATTTCAGAGGTGTAAAATTGAATACACTAACACAGCTGGTGGCAATAATACGCCGTCAGCATCACACAGCTAACGTGATATGGAGCTTATTGACCTGTATCGGATATCGGCGTGTTACACACGCATGCCAGCTCGAAAATTAAAATTAGTATTTGGTGTTCACAGTGTGAATGCTGTCAAATTTTTGGTATCGAAGTCACTGCCCTTTTAAAACTGTAGCTTGTGTTTGTTGTCAATGGCGTAGACAGGATTTTCCCGGGGAGAAGGGGGAGTAAGATTTTAAAGGCAGAAAATGTCAAAAATTGAGGTATTCTTTAAAAATCGCATATTAGAGGACTACTTACTGCTCGAGCGAAAAATTTTCGAAAAAACGTGTTTTAAAGGCAACAAATTGCTCATTTTCCCATATCTTACATTCATTTTCAAATACCTTGGGGGCATTCCCCCCCCCCCCCTTGGCTACGGTACTGTTTATTGTACAAGTTGATGCGCGAGCTACAAGAGCTGGAAGACTTGTTGACTGAAAACTGTTTTTATCCGAATTAAAAGGGACTATTGAATTCTACCCTTCCAGAAATTTTTATAAATAGATTGACCTTCACTTGCTCCTTCGTGATCATGGCTCGTTGTTTTTATAATAATGCGAATTTAATTATCAGCTCTACTTTCCACATTTATACTGTAGCTCTGATGCCATCTCCCCCAACTCCTGCGCGCTTTAATTAGACTTAGGTCGTCCGCGAACTTAAGGTTGTTTAGATATTTCCCATCAATATTAATTCCTTTATTATCCTAATCTAGGCCGCAAAAGGCATGTTCCAATATCGCGCTGAAAAGATTTGGGGAGAGAGGGTCCCCTTGTCTGACGCCTCTTTGTACTGCAAATTTCCTGCCTCCTCAATCCAGTTTGACGTATGCGATTGTGTTCTCGTATATTTTTTGCAGGAATTTGACACGATTATGTTATCTTGACCTTGAGCAGCAGCCTATTACTCTGCCTGTGCTTATGGTACTTACCCTTCCTGGCTTCTCAAAATTCCTTTCAACTTAATCATTCCATTGTACACATCTTACCCCACCGTAAAGTGCCACTTTTTCGTACCAGAAACGGGAAACATTCCAAACGTTCTGTCCCCCGACTCAAAATTCTTTCCTTTGGGTGTAAGAATGAACCCTTAAAAATTTCAGCCGAATTGAATGAAATTAACTCGTGGGGACTCGAGCTTAAAGTGCAAAAACACATGTCCAAACGCGCCCGTAGACGTCGCAATTGCCTTCACTGAGCGTTCCGCGTAACGCAGTGATGAACTCACGGGCGCGACACGGAAACACTAAAATCGTTATTTCTTGCCAGCTATTCATTCATTTGCATTCGAAATCGACAGATTTTCTCTTATCACAATTGTTATTTTATTCATTATTGATTCATTCATCGATACGCAATGTATCAGTTTAAAGATAATGAGAATTTGGTAAAATTATGTGTGAAATTGTTAATAAATGATTCGACGATACTTGAGTGTTTTCGACGCAGAATCCGAATTTGGTCCCAGTATGCATTTTGATACCCGAATTGGATCCCGATTTCTTACTATTTAATAACCGAATTGGCCATTTTCTTTTCGCGGTTAAGTAACTGAATTCGCTCTCTTGGATACACATGCGGCACAGCCCCCTATGCAGTGATTTTCTTCCACATTTCTACAGACTTAGGATTGCCTACAATTATATATTCTCGTTGTAAGTCCGACGTCATTAGAGGGCCGAGGCTTCCGCTATAAGGTCTTTATCCAAGTGGTGGCCATAGTGGGGGGTTAGAGAAAGTAGCCTGTCCCAAAAATATGATCTCGTAAGTCGAAACTCTGATGACAAGTTGGTGTAAATTTTCCTAAGCAACACATTCATTGACTTGCTAGCCATATTTGTGGAACGTTGCACACAACACATTTATCGAAGTATTTGGGAAGATGAACATCAATTTATCACTTGTTTTAAATGGCTCCTTTTGGCGGGGTCAGGAGCGGTAGAAATATGACACCCACCTCCTCGGCTCTTATTTACTCGAAATTCAAAATTTAAAATATTAAAGTAAAATAGGTTAGGTTACTGAAAATTGACTGCTTACATACTTTTTGAAACTTAGTACCATAAGAATCAACTCTTTTATGTTAGCATAAAATCTCCGAAGTCGAAATCATTTCAGATAACTTCGTTCGTGTAAGTTCTAAGGCAGCAGGCGCCTTTTGCCATCCCAGTTTGGCCACTTAGTTCCAGTTATTCTGGAACAAAGCTCTTCTACACTTTTTATAGTTTATGTATCACTTTAATTTTTTTTTCTACTACTCTAAAGATAATTATCTCGAATATATTTTTTGATATTGAAATATTCCTACATTGATCATCATCACTATCCTTGACATTGTATTGTTTTCCAGAACCAATGTACGCTCATTAGAGCGAGTAAATTCCATTTTTACTCATTCTAACATCCAATTAACCATCACACGAACTTAATTACCAGGATCTTACGTACGTTTCTAATTTCTGTCAATCTGTCCTTATTAATAATGCGCGTAAAATGTACCACTGAAGTTGTATATTTGTTCAGGTGCGACTAATAATTGATCGCTTCCGTATTCCATACAACCCTGGGGTATATCATGAGCCATACTTAGGGGTTGGGAAAACAAAGTAGAACGCCACCTGCACGTGATCTCTGTCTTTCTTCATTTCGAATAATCGAAAAAAAAAATTAATCACTTTGTACTTCTGTTCAGAGTATGAGTAAGTATGGCTTATTTATTGATGTACCTCTTTGAAATTGTATGGAATAAATATTTCCTGTATCGAGTTGGGGTGTGGCCTGCCGGATTTAGAAACTGCTTAGTCTGTATACACGATATTTAAAAATCTGCAGAATAATGCAATTTTCTCGTTTTCATCAAAGACCAAATGGTTTTACAGGGGTTCAAATTTGAGTCATAAATAGATTCACCCAGTTAAAAAATGTTGAATACGTGTGAAATTTTATGTCGAGATTTTGAAGACCTTGAAACCTTGGGTATATATTTTATTTGAATTATTATCCAATCTTCTTGATAGTCTCATAGTAAGGCCCATTTTCCAGTGGGGCAACACAGAGCAAATTGAAAATTTTACCCTCCGAATTTCTGAAAACGAATTAAAAAAATCTTCACCTCGGTTTCTGACTCCAAGTTTGGAAAATGAAACCATCCAGTGAGAAGGGAGCAATTCTCCCATTGCCCTAGGCTCTCCCCCACTTCGAATCTATTTCTCAATTACTAAGATACTTCCTAAACTTTTGGTTCTAGCAGATGGTCCACAGTTTCTCTCAAAAATGTCAGATATTGATCGCAGTTCTCGTTGGACTAAACCAGGGTGTTGAACCAATAGAAAGGAAGTCATGAGAACTCTACCTCCACTAGAACCACTTTCAGGCTCATAAGTCGGTAAGTTACTCAGTGGAAGAGCAGGTGTGGGTTCCAATCTCTGACATGGAAAAATGACTTGAAATTTCTCACCATTTGAGAGAGAGACCCATTTTTGAATTGATAACTATTTGAGTCATACACGTCTAAAATATCTGTTGCTTATCATATGACCGATTTTATTTCGTTTGGTTTGTCGAGCAGAAATTCCCAAAATGTTGTTAATCTAGCTCTGCTTTTTGACTGGCTGAGCCAAAATGCAAAAATGGTCCTAAAACGTGGTAAAAATGCTTGAATACCTTGCAGAAAGTCTTATATTAATTGATGCCAAGACTGATGGTCTTTAGGGGGAGAAGAAGCTAGACAGCAAAAACTCGATAAAAATATGTCGAGATGGAAAAAATTCTCATTTTCTCTATCTTGATGACTAGTTGCTAAGATTTACTGTCCTTTGAGAAATATTGAGGGTTGTGACTCCTTTTCCCCTCTTCCTGCTAGTTGGAATTAAACTAACTTTGCAGAGTTGTAATTTGAAAATCGCTTACTTTCGATCGTGATCTTGAGTAATTTTTAAATCGCCGATTCTATGTTGCAAATGATACTGCAAACGTATAGATTTTTCATCAAACAAAAAGAAAGCTGTTCAACCAAATTACTAGCAATTAATTGTGACATCATGAATTGTACGGAGAGTTGAATGAATCTTAAATAGGGAGTCAAAGTTTTCCGCTTAATTACTACGAAGTTCCTGCACTAAATAGGACCTTGAATAGATAAATGGGGGGGGGGCGGAAAGTATTAATGCACCCAGAGAAATACTGTCTGTTGAGAAGGTGAAGGGGAAAGCTAATACTTTTTCTAATTATGATTCTAGATATGTTGGTTTCTAATTGAAACAATACCTGAATTTTTCTTTAAACTTTTTGTTTGCGAAATCATTGCCACTATCCAACTCATGAACAAAACCTTTTGAGAAGCTGCAACCTCTATAGTTCCCTGGACACCCCACCAATCGGAAAATTTAAAGAACTTTTTTTTTAGTAAGGCTCAGTTTTGCTCACATCACTATTAGAATCTACGGTAGCAAAAATGAAAGGGATGTAAGTTTAGAGGCTTAGGTCAGTCTTCTTGCGTTTAAATAATCAGATTAAAATTTTCCAGTCATTTTTATTTGTCATTGTGTTAAAGAGTTTGTAAGTACTCGTAAGTAGGTGGCTGGATATAGGAAGGCTTCCCCGGCGAAAAGTCTTGTCAGTCGGCTAAACTGAAGTTTCAGGAAGTGCAGTCCTCCTCCTCGCCCTTTTCGATTTGAGAATTCCCGTGATCAAAAAAATCAAATTCGGAGTTGGAAACCTTGAAAAATCGATAATTTTTTCAAGTTTAGATGCGTCTTGGACGTGTAATAATTCGCTTTTTGTAGTTTTCATGTCACAACAGGGGGGGGGGGCTGACTCAAACTTTTCATATTTTTCAGCTGAATGGCTGACTGACACGTGATATTTCCAGAAGAGGATCTCAGGAGATGTTTCTACACTGAGTTGTTAGTAGGGCGAAGGAGTGGAAGTTGATTGTTAAAACTGAAAAATATGGAAGTGAACGAATACAAAACAGTATGGTCTTCACTCTGTTAATCTTGTCGACTATCATTTTTCGAATCTCGCGAGAAAAGCAAAATTTTTTCGAATAAACCCTTTCGAATCTTGGCGCGGGGTAAATTGAAGTATCGCTGTTCACAGTGCGAGACTTGTGGTCCAGCAAAATTAGGTTTTCATCTGGCATTATATCATAGGGCTTCAATTTTTTCTGGAATGTTTTGGAAACGGACTCTTGAACACCACCTAATAAAGTCCCCTCGATTTAAAGCCCTGAGGGGGGAGGGGTCCCCAAAGATTATTTTTCAGTTTTTGGCAATTATCTTGAAAACGACGAGTTGTACAGAAAATGTCACTGTCCTCAAAATTAAATCTGATAAAATTTCCTACGAAAAAGGTGTATTCAAGTTGGTACCTAACTGTTACCCTTTCCGAGATATGAGCCACTGAAAATGAAAATTTCTCAAAAAAAAGTTGTACCGGTTCGGCTATTTCATCAAGCTTCCTCTTCTATCTCTTTTCCCTTCTATTTTGCAAAAAACTCGTGAGAAAGAAAGTTATAAAGCATAAAATTTTTTTACAAATATTTATAAGTTTGCTAAGTTATTTTTACCTTGAGAAAAATACGTTCGTGTTTTGTGGGATAAATGCCATGAGTAAGACGAGCAGGTCTGCGTCTTCACCTACTATAACCACCGTTAAATGAGAGGTGTTTTGTAACCCACACCTGACAATACAGCAGTCCACATCTCCTTTAGCTATACTAGACGGTACACCTCTTGCACTCAAGCTTTGAACCAACATATTAATGAGCTTGGTTTTGTTCTTTTCATCGGAAAGAAAGATTTCCTGATGAAAAGGAGCCACCATGTTCTCATTGAAGTGAATATTCAATGATGTCTTACTTGATGCTCTCCGATATGTTGTTCGGTTTTTTTCCTAGAGTTCGTGTTTTCATAGCCATCAAAGACGAAACTGAACTGCTGCTATAATGGTTGATTATGTATACGACACATATTCAGGCCCGTAGCCAGCCATCTGCAATAGGGAGTGCTGACTGTTTACCAGGGGGACTTGAGGATACACATAGTATGTGAAGATGTCTACGAGGAAGTCGTATAGGCAGGGGGGCGAAGAGGGCGAATCACCCCCCGAAGGCATCTGAAATCGAATTTAAAATATGCAGAAAGGAGCGATTTTTCGCATTTAAAACACGTTTTTTTCGAAATCCCATTCCCAATCCAAGAGTCCCAAATTAGCTAACCAAGTTTTTGTTCTAAATTTTAAAATGTTTCTGTGATATTAATTCTCTTCATCCCTTCTTTCTTTCTCGTTCAGCGTAATGATGATTTTTTTAGTGGTGGTATCTTTTCCTAAGGAGCTCAAGATACCTTTAGAGGGGGCTGAGCCCCAGCTTTCCCCCCATGGCTACGGGGCTGCACGTGTCTCATTTAACAGCATACAAAGTGATTATAATTATCGCAACTGATTATCATTATATTAAGAGTGTTACAGACGTTGGAAACGCAACTTGAGTGACGATCATTTGACTACCGAAATGTTGACATGTACCCCTAAACTTTAGAACGCCTTAACTCTTTATCAAGTGAAGATAATTTAGCGAACTCATATGTTCTTAAATGCAATTTTATGCCCTACAACTTTCTTCCCCACGAATTTTCTGCAAAATCGATGGGGGAAAATGAGAAGAGGAAGTTTGACGAGATACGTGGACCGGTACAACTTTTTTCGTGAAATTTTCATATTCAACAGCTCATATCTCGGAAACAGTAATAGTTAGATACCAACTTGAATACACCTTTTTGTGGAAAATTTTATCAGTTTTAATCTTAAAAAGTGTAAAGTTTTCTGTGGGAAACACTGTTTTCGAAATAATCACCCAAAACTAAAAAATGACTTTTGGGACTCCCACCCCCTGTGGTGGCTGAAATCGAGAAGATTTCATTAGGCATTGTTCAGTTGGCCATCCCATACACATTCCTGAAAAACTTGGAACCCCATGATTTAATGCATAATTCGCCGCCATGTTGAATTAATCTGATTGGACTATCCGCTAAATGAAGCTATTTATGATAATAAAAGAATTATTCTGGACTTGGGCGAAAATTTTTGGCCAGCCATGTTGATATGCGCCAGGAAGTAGTGCACCTGACAAGCCCTCTTGGGTGGTATTCAGTCAATAATTTCTGAACTAGCTGGGACAGTGATGACGAAATGAATCTAAAAATATTTTGTCAAGAAAACCAAATTGTGAAAATTGGCATCGTTTTGCAACATTATGTGTCGTTCCATGCGTGAAGGGCCCATTTAATCTAATTACAGTCAAGACCACATTTGTACTCGTATATTGGATATATGTACATTTGAGTCTATTTCGAGCCCCGTAAATTTGATATTCCCTGAATTTAAAGTTTGAATTTTCGAAAAAGTGAGTTTTCAAGACAATGACTTTGAACAAAAATAAAAAGAAGTACGGCCCCTTTATACTTCAATTTGATGTCATATCTTGACAAGGGAACCAGATATTCATATGCGCAACCAGGGGAGAGGCTATGGGGTTTTTCCGAATTTGTATGATAAAAATTACAAGTAATGTATTTTACTTTTTTGTATACAATTTGCCGCCCCCTTTCTTTGGTTCAGCCCCTCCCAACGTTGATGCTTGATTACGCCTATGGAGATATTCCAATGCAGTTAACGAATTTGAATAGATTGAACCACGTTGGAGTTCAAGAATCGTGAATTTCGGCTTTGGATCGGAAAATCGGCTGTATCTCGAAAACTAGAAATAATCAAATGGGCCTTTCGCGTGCACGTATTATTGAATTCACTGACACAGCAGCGAGAAATGGATTAATTTCTGAAGCGCACTGTGGCATACTCTTCATTTTCTAATCTTGAATATGTTTTTCCTCGATGAAGTCCGGAAGTGAATTAAAATTAGGGATTGTCATCCTTCGCACCAAGTTGGTGGAAGCAGGAACAGAACAGTTCTATAATAAAGAGGATAAGGGAAATAATTCACCTAGTTTCAATGGTGCACTAATTTGTTCCAACTATTATGGCCAGAAATTATCAATACTTGTTCAGCACTCGAATGGCATTTAGGATGTAGATGCCATTTTGAATAACAGTCAGAAATTGCAACTCCCGAGTGTCTCGTATTTGTTGTGCTGCCGAGTTCCGGGTGCCCTACTGGGCTCTGATGAATTTTTGAGCTCGCATTTCTGATCCTATTTTCGTCCAATGCATAAGTTCTTTCCCACGTATCGTTGTCTCCTAGAACTGTCCAATTTCCTGGCAGTCGTAAACAAAATATGGTCGATACTTCTAGCTCTTTTGAAGTTCGGTTCGTTGTCGGTTGATCTGCGAGATCGCCGAGGTGTAACCCCAAGTTGGCGATATTTCTAAGCTCGAAGTATGCGCACGGTCCCCGATGGTATAAGAAGAAAAAAAGCACCAAGAAGGCTCGTACTTACCTCTATGCTGTAGGACTTGTTCACTGCGAACATTTCGCGACTTTTTTGTGCCGTGGCGAGAGCCATTTTGCGATTTATACAAGTGGCGTGCTTGAATACGAATAAATTCTACAAATCCACACCACTACTACTCGGCGACTCGACAAAAGTGCACCAGCAGACAACTTGTCTAGTTAAAAGAAACCACAATACGAGAAAAATGTTATTCGTATATAGAAACGGCGAAACGTTATAGACTTTCAAAAATTTAACGAAATATTGAAATTCAAATTTGAACTCTAATCGCGTCGGCTATGAGGACGATCGGACGAAAAAACGGTTCTTTCAAAAACTACAAGTATATTTACGTCGCCGGTAGCACCACGTGCTCGCGTAAAACGTAAACGAATCCAAAACGAAACAAGGCGTAACACGTACATTTGCCGCATTTATAAGCGCCGTCCGCGGTGCAGCAGCCTTCCCCCATCTACGAGAATGCGCGAAAGATTGCCACGGTCAGCCCGTCTCCTCCCTGGCACGGTCGAGGTCGCCGTACAAAACAACATTAAGGGAAGACCGTCGTACCGCATTGCCAGTGCGTCTTACCTGTTTGGTTCCCACCGTTCCGTTCCTATCTGATCCGGAGACGTCGAGATCGACGTGTCTAAATTCGTTCGACACGCCAACCGGATTTCAGAGCTTATTTTTAGACTTTACTCTTCATTCTTGCTCAAGCGATAGAACTTTTTAAACGATATTTTTGGCTTCGAAAGTGATGAAGATTTCAGCAATGCACGTTGCAGCGAAAGGACTGGAGCCTTCTATCAAGATGGGTCTTACTTCGCATGGCCGGCAGCTTGCCTTTTCTCCCGCGTGGTCCAGAATATTTCTCCCGAAAGTCAAAGGGGTAAACATTTTTTTCGATGGTGATGGTGAGGTTATTAGTCTTAGGTTTGATATGTGCTGGTGGGAGTGGGAGAGGGCCAAAATTCAACTACGGGGGACGTGATGAGAGTTACGAAGGCAGGCGAGGGAGGGGCGTGAGAAACGGTGGTCCGCAGTGAGAGGATTTTCATCTTCACAGTGTGGGATCCTGTGCGAGTTCTTTCATTTCGCAATAACAATTACATTTGACATCCTTGATTATCTGGAATCTTTGCTGACCTACCTAATTCTTTCCTTCCGCTTTTCCTCATAGCAGCAGTGATATTATTCCTGAGTGCCTTAAATTATGCCCTAATAGTTTATCTCTCCTTCTCTTCAGACAATGCCAAATATCCATTTTACCTCCAACTCTGTGAGGATCTTCCTCACTTCCTGCCGTATCCGTCCATTTGATGCTAAACATCCGCCTATAGCACCACATCTCAGAAGCTTCGATTTTTCTCTTCTCTGGTTTTCCTATGGTCCAAGTTTCACATCCATACAAGGCTACTCTCCAAACGTAAGTTTTCGAAAGTAATTTTTTGATTTCTAGATTTCTTGGACACGAATTAATTAATTAATGTAATTGTCGCGCAATTGCTATTTTCACCAATAAAAAAATTATATTCGAATGAACGTAGAAATCGTTTGCTAAGTCACTACTACCAGAGGCGAAACTTGACTTTCAGTTGGGGGGGGGGGGTGGAGAAGAAAATTTTGCCCACAAATATTTTCTTTTAACTAGAGATTTGCCGAGAAAATTTTCTAAAAATGTAAAAATTCGCCGATTTTTCAATCAAAATATATTTAATTGAAAATAATAATAATAATAAACAAACAAACAAACAAACGTTCTTAGAAAATGAAAAATTCAAAAAAACAGCTTCAAAATTTGCTTACTGCCTAGTTATTGATCACTAAGTCACTGAGTAAGTGTTTAACTGTGTGAATAACTGAATAAGTAAGCAAGTAACTGAGTGAATCACTGAGTCACTGAGTAAGTGAGTGAGTGAGTGATGAGTGAAGGAGTAACTGAGTGAATAACTCAATAAATAAGCGAGGGGCCGTGTGAATCACTTAGTCACTGAGTAAGTGATTGAGTAACTGTGTGAATAACTGAATAAGTAAGCGAGTGACTGAGTGAATCACTGACTTATTAAGTGAGTGATGGAGTGAGTAAGTGAATGAATAACAAAATTAGAGAATAAGTAAATGAGTAAATAAGTGAGTGAATCGCTGAATCACTGAGTAAGTGATTGCGTAACTGAGTGAATCACCAAATAAGTAAGCAAATGACTGACTGACTGAGTCACTGACTTATTGAGTGAGTGAAGGAGTGAGAAAGTCAATGAATAACTACATTGGAGAATGAGTGAATAATTAAGTGGGCGAGCAAATCACTGAGTCACTGAGTAAGTGATTAACTGTGTGAATAACTGAATAAGTAAGCGAGTGGCTGAGTGAATCAGTGAGTCACTGAGTAAGTGATTGAGTAGTTGTGTGAATAACTGAATAAGTAAGCGAGTGACTGAGTGAATCACTAAATACATTAGCGAATGATTGAGTGGGTCAGGGAATCACTGACTCAGTGAATGATGTAGTGACAAAGTGAATGAATAACTGAATTAGAGAATGAATGACTGACTGAGTAAGTGCCTGAATTACTAAATAAGTAAGCGAGTCGCTGAACAAATCACTGACTATTGAGTGAGTGATAGAGAGGAAGTGAATGAATAACTAAATTACAGAATGAGTGAATGACTAAGTAAGTGAGTGAATCACTGAATTACTGACTAAGTGATTGAGTAACTGAGTGAATAACTAAATGGGTAAGCTAATGACTGAGTGAATCACTGACTTATTGAGTGAGTTAGTGACGGAATGAGGAAGTGAATGATCAACTGCATTACAGAATGTAACCCTGATCGGGGGAATATTTCATTTACAGGCATATGAAGAAATCTCAAAATATTATGACAGCGAACGCGTTTATCAAAAAAATGATTGGGACAAAATTTATAGTACATAAAATTTTCCTTCCATTGAGATCATTTTCATTTCAATCTGATGAATTTTCGTAAAATATTTAGAGTTTCAATAGTTCCTTTTTTTCACGTGCCCAAAATCATAGAGGGCGGCTCTTTCGCGCTGGCAGTCCGAATAGTCATTGAAATTTGAAATTTAACGTTTGCTATCGACTTTCCGATTTTCGAAATGTCTTCCACATTTAAGCTTTGTTTCAACCTTTCAAATAAAGTTCGATACTTAGCTTGAAACCTTCTGCTTTTCACTGACTAGTTTTTAACAGGGGTCCAGGGCACTCTATTTTCAGAAACGAAATTTGACTTTCAGTTTGGGAAGGTGGAGAAGAAAAATTTACCGACAAATATTTTTTGAAAACTAAAAATTCCCCGACAAAATGTTTAAAAAATTTAAAACTCGTAAATTTTTTAATCGAAATATTTTCTAATTGAAAAAGAAAATAAATAAATAAACAAATAAACATGCATAAATAATGAAAATTCAAATGAACAGTTTCAAAATTAACCGATTGTCAAATTACTGGGGGAGGGTCAAATGAACAGCCTTAGAATTTTCCGAGCGCCAAATAATGGGGGGGGGGTGTTTCAACCCCCATACCCCTATATTTTCGCCCCTGGTCACTACAAAACTGAGCATGAAAAATTTTCCGATGAAATGTTACAAAAAGTTCATCGCAGTGCTACCAGCTACATTATGCCTCACATAATTTTTATGGCATTGAAGTTGTTCATCTGCAACCCTGACGAAAGGAATGGGATAAAGAGGGAAATACACCGGGCCCGGACTTTCGGGAGGCCCGATATTTAAAAGGCCTAATTTCAACGCTTACGGCTACATAGTATTGTACATCAAATCAGCAATCACTCTTTGCACCATGAAAGAAACCAGGAAAGTATAAAATTCTGGTTTTGAATGTATGCTTATAATTTTTTCCCATTGACAAAAGAACACAATGAACTGGAAGGAGAAGGGGGCCCGTGGAAATTCCTCCCAGGCCCTCTTTTCCTCTCTACAAGTAGGGGTGAAACTATAGGAGGGTGTGGGGAGTTAAAACACCCCCTCCCCAATAATTTGGCAGTCGGCAAATTTAGAAATTGTTCATTTGAATTTTTCATTTTTTATGAATGTCTGTTTGTTTGTTTCTTTTTTTTTTAATTAAAAAATATTTCGATTAAGAAATCGGCAAATTTATAATTTTTTTATAATTTTGTTAGCGAATTTTTAGTTTAAAAAAAATATTTATCGGCAAATTCTTCTTATCTACTTCCCCAAACTGAAAGTCAAGTTTCGTCTCTGTCTACAGGGCTGCTTATCTGTTGGCAAAATATTTGTTTGATTCACTTTGCAGGCCAATGGATGAGCTAGTTTAATTCCATAAAAATTATTAAGGCGTATTGTAGCATCATCCTGCAGAGTTCACCCCACCCCCGGTATGGCCAGAAGAGCAGGGGAATAGAAATATGTCCTACCCGCGTGCGCACTTGCCGAAATTCAAAGTTTGAACAATTTAACCAAATAAATGAAATTCATCATAATTTAGTGTCAGTCTCTTTCTCCTGATTCGATCGGGACCTGAACTCCGGATTATCAGCCGATTAATTATAGCTGTAGTAGGTTGTACGCTAGGTGCATTTCATCGCCCCCACCCCGCTACCTCAAGTTACTTGAAACATGTGCCATTTGTTTGTGCTACATTTGTGCTAGTTTGTGCTGAAAACCCCGTCGTTAGTGCTGCGGGTCCTGAGGTACTCAGGAAAAGTTTTGGGGGCTGTTGATACGGGCGCTCCCCCACTCGGCTGATGGAATTGCAAGTGGTGACATTCGCTTGTGCTACGTTGATGCTGGTTTGTGCTGAAAACCCCGTCGTTTGTGCTCTTCATCCTCCCGAGATATTGAAAATTACTTATGGGTGGCTAGAAAGATGGTTTTTGAAAAAGGGGTAGACGAAGAATTAAACAATGAAAAGTGGATGCAGTCGTTTGTGCTCCGTTTGTGTAGGTTTGTGCTGCCATCTATAACCTCCTAGCCCATCTCCTCGTCAAGAGAGGGGTCTTTGTCATATACTTTTTTAAATTAATTTTCAGCATAGGATGATACATGCTTTCACAACGTTATCAAACTATATTAATGTAACCAGATTCGTTTTCATACGCCCCATTGTTGGGCATACGTCTCACCGATTTTCATCCACTTTTTTTCGATCAAAAGTTTTCCCTACTCCATATTGTACCCACCCTCCTTGTTAATTCCTCTCTCCATCTAGTTTTAGCCTGTCCCTCTGTCACGAACCTTCATATGTTTGCCATTCTGTAAGTCTCCTTCCCCACCTGTTATTTCCCCTCTCATAACACGACCCGCGTATTTAAATTGGAATTTTTAAATTTTATATCCTCACGTTTGTTAGTCCCGTCCTTTTCCTAGTTGAAGCATTTCTTACTTTGTCTATCCTTTTTATACTGAACATACTGCGTTCCATAGCTCCCTAGGTGGATCTAAATTTCTCCAGTTGGGTCTTTGTGAGGACCCAAGTCTGTGCCCCATAGGTCAACACCGGAATTACGCGTGTGTTTAAATTTTTTGCTTTGGCTTGTATGCTCCTGATACCCTTGAATACCTTCCCTAAGGCTCAAAAACTTGTCCATGCTTTCTCCTTCTGATTTATAATTCGTTATCTAAATCTTTCTGAAGCGAAATATTTTG
This sequence comes from Acanthococcus lagerstroemiae, assembly GCA_031841125.1. Lineage (NCBI taxonomy): Eukaryota > Metazoa > Arthropoda > Insecta > Hemiptera > Eriococcidae > Acanthococcus > Acanthococcus lagerstroemiae. Next base: position 58,463,597 of record CM063112.1, on the reverse strand, counting down.
TCCTAGGAAGGTGTAGTTTTGGACATTTTCATTTTTACTTGTGTCAATATCGAGGTGTGTATCGTCAGTGTTGCTCATATCTTTGGTTTTGTTAATGTACCCCCGTAACCTTATGTTGTCGCATTCCTTGAATAATTCTTTTACCATTTTCTCCAGTTTTTCATTATTAACTGGTATCTACACCACATCATCCGCGAATTTCAGATTGTTCAATTTTTCTCCATTTATCCATACCCCATAACACTGTACCAGTCCATTGTCTTGAACACTCCCTCCAGTAAGCCTGTAAAGAGATTTGGTGAGAAAGGGTCACCTTGCTGGAGGCCCCTCCCTATCTTGAACGTTTGCTCTTTCTCCTCCATTCTTATGTAGGCTTTGGAATTTAGATACATTTTTTTCCACAAATCCTATGACTTTCCTATCGCATCCTGCTTGTTCTAGTACCTCCCATACACAGTAGTGCTCAATTGAGTCGAATGGTTTTTCCGAAAATCAGTGAACAGGAAGTGTATTTCTATAGGTTGTACTTGTTTGCTTTCTCCATCTTTTGGCCTAACGTGTATTTATGATCAATCGTGAAGAACCCCTTCCTAAAACTCGCCTGTGTTTCGTCAAGATACCACTCCAATTGATTATATGACATATTCTTGAAGTCTGTTCAGCATAATGTCTTGTAGCGTAGCATGCAAAATAACGTCATTGAAGGTCCAACAATGAGAGTATCTTGAATGATATCCGACTTCCTGATTCAAAACTGATCTCTGCCATGCATCTCTTGAAAGTTTTTATTCATTATATTTGAGCAATGCATTTCCGAAGTACAAACATGCCTTATTGAATTCAACATAGGCAATCAAACGACCCCGATTATAATTAGTCATCTTTGTTCTCAGCCAATAACAGCGGTTCGTGAAATCGATTGTAAACATAATCCGCAACCAGTTTTTCGAGCACTGGATCGGAGTGAAAAATACTATAGTTAAGTCAAAATCATTTAGTTTCTTGTAGAAGTGAGTACCACATGAGCTGAGAAGATACGTTACAAAGTACGTTGAATTACGTTTAAAAAATAAGCTCCCGGGGGGTTAGCACGTCTGTATCTAAGCTGCCGCCTCCCTCGGGTCACATTGTATGCTGCAATTATGGCAAATTTTGCGTTATTTGGTGTCACGAACCAAACGAAAACGTTTTAATAGGAAGTGATTACAGCAACACGATTTAGGGCTCGTGCAGATACTCGTGTACTTTACTAATGACGTCACATGGTACGCACCAAATGCGTGTGTGTAATTAATTCTAACGCCGATCAAGGGCTTTGACCATTTCGCTCAGGACCCCGAGCGAAGTCAATCAATTGTAGGTCCGCGAGATCTTCCTGGTCTGCTCGAGATGGAGTGAATAAACCGTTCCGTGCGATGAAGTGTTGGCCCGATCACTCAAGGACGTATTATGTGTATAATCGTCCGACCGCATTTGTAGCTCGTTTGTTATGTTTATAGTTCATTGACGTTATTTCGCAGTACCGTCGTTAATTCGTGATTTTTGTGTTAAAAAAGAAAAAAAAATTCATACTCGCTTCTTGTGCGCTGTATTGGCCAGATTTTTTGACCTAGAATACGATCAGATCGGCTTCACTCTTGAATATTAAGTACGCTCTGTGGGGCAGTGATCGCATTCGCCATGACATGCACGTGATGCAGAATGACGCTTTGTTCATGTTCCTTTTTCCCAGTGAAGAGTGAAACGAGAGAGGAGAGAGCAATTTGAAAATCTACATGCCCAAAACAGGCCCACATACAAAGAAAACTTGAATACATTACGTCTAAGCATCCAAGTCTGTTTGTCATCCACTTAAACCCTGAGCCCAAGATGCAATTTCAGAGAACATTAAATTTGTAAAATGTATTACATTAAAAAGGAATTTTTTACATTTAAAAAAATGAGGGAGGACACAAAACAGAAGCAAAGCTTCTTTCACACTGCGTGAGTTGCGACGTTAATCGGTAGACGCGCGCACTGAATGCTATCTGACAGAAAACTTTTAACAGGGGTGGAGAGGAAGCAGTCAGTCTATTTTCAGATATGCGCTTTGTCTCTTTCAGCCTCAGCGAGTGGACCAGTTCCGAGGCCAGGCTAGGTATATGCCACCCAGCCCCGGGGCTTTCCTCTGTCCTCTGATCCAATCCACGGCTACTCTCAGTTCATAGGCTTTGAGTTCCAGCCGCGGATCTCAGTCCTGCCTGGTGAGCTCCCGACTTGGTTTTAGCGGCGGGTACTGGGGGAAAATGGTGGTACTGATTTCCCCCAGTTTCGCGAGCGATAGCCTGGTCATCGGGAAGGGGGAGGGGAGTCGCTGTAGGACTACCTTATAGGATAGGAGCGGCCCATGGATCATCGTCCACCATCTTGACGAGTTCGGACCACTTGTCCGCCTTTGCTTTTTTGATGGCTGCGCGCAGTGCTTATTTGGCAGCCATCCACTTGGCATTCACCTTCTCAGCATTGTTAGCTCGAGAGGCTCGATGTCTTCTGATAGCCCATCGATGCCCTATGGAACACTCACGGAGGAGTCGCTGTATCGCTTCATTCCACCGTATGTACTCCGGGGGTTTGACCTGTCTCAACTCTTAGCACTGCTGCACTGCCGTTGTCCGTTTGACGATCCATGCAGCTGTCTGTGAGGCACTCGGGGCTTCGATCAGACCGCTATCTTCTGTCGCCATTATTGCGATTTCGAACCGGTCACAGTCAAACTTTCTCGTGTTTCATCTCCTGGATGTACACACGGATCGTTGTGTCGGCTCGCCTCTCGGTGTCCCAATCTGGAACTAAGTATACCGGTGGTCAGATGCCGAGTTTCTCGATGTACATCATGACCGTTCCCGTAACGGACCCATCGTTTCCTCGAACATAGGTCCGAGTCGTCTCTCGGTTGGCAACAAACAGATCCAGCCCGACGATCTAGTTGACCATGGCGTCCCCGCTGGACCCAATTGCAAAGCTTCCGCGTTGAAGTCGCTCGGTTTTCCCCTTACACCCCGGCCACGTCTATCCAGAAACGCCTGGAACTCGCCAAGCAGTCTTGCTGGTGAGACGTAGCAGCTGTACATGTGCACACCATTAAAAGCACGCTACTCAGTCGACCACGACCGAGGTACCAGGTCGCGGGAACATTCCCGGTGCTGTTAGGCCGGAGTGATCAAAGATCCAATGAGCTTTCGGCTCCCCATATGGTCCTGATATAAGAGCCACATCTACCTGCCGGGCTGGAGGTCCTGCGTCATACCGTGGTCGCTTTTCTGGCCTCGGCCCACGCAGGTAATGCAATTCGGCGTCGTTACACATTCTGCGGCTCTGTGCCCACTTCTTCCACACCGGTAGCAGGCGTCTTTACAGAGCACAGTGCTGGTGCAGGTGAACTGCGTGTCTCCAAATTCCAGGCATTTGTAACACTGGAGAGACCTCTTCTCAAGCCCGTTCACTTGACACATAGTCCGCCCTGTTCGTATCGTCCCAGCTTTTGCCAATCGGACACTGTACCCGGGCTGAGTGCATGCTGTTTTTGACATGGATATTTTATGTCTATTGGCTGTGGCTGACCCTCCCATCCTATTTCTGACCGGCACTGAACTTGATTCCAGTTCAGTTCACAGTTCAGTTCGGTTGTGCGTATTGCGTGAAGCCAATCAGTATGATGTAGCTCTTCATGTTCACAATTCAGTTCAGTGGTCCACATTTCCATGGAATTTCTGCTTGCGCAGTGTACCAATTGACTCCTCTTTCAGGCAACATCCCCCGGTTTTTGCCAGAGCTGCCTGTACCTCTTCGGCCGTACAGGACTCCTCTATCCCTAGAACCATCGCATCCGCTGTCTTACAGAGACGCGAAACACTGACCCGTTCTGGGAGCTCATCCTTGCGTCTATCAGCCAGGAGGTCAGCCTTCCAAGCACCTGCCACCTCTATTAGCAGTTCTGTTGATGCGGTGTACTTCACTTTTGTACTCTTAATGCGTAGCACTGTCACGTCCACCTTTTTCTTAGCTAGTCGTAACGTCTCGGCGTAGCTAACCCCCTCTGCGACGGTTCGGATGAGGATAGCATTGTGACGCGTGGCTCTCCTCTTCAGACTCCGCACAGCTGCATCTTCTTGCCATCGCCTTGATCCTTCAGCATAGCAGGGGCAGCGGCCTTCTTCTTCCTGGAGACCGTCTGCCACCCCTCAGCGTCTGCATCTTCTTTGAGGGCTGCTTTTGTCGGCTCTGCTGTTGTTGATTCTACTGTTGCTGCCTCTGTTTCTCGTGGGATTGCTGTGGCCGCTCCTGTTCCCAGCAGCGAATCCAAGGAGTTATCCTGAGACGGGCACCTTAAAATACGTAAGAATAAATGTAGTCTTGCCAATCCACGTTTCTTGAATACGCGAGTCATTTTCTGGCCCTCGAATGTTAGCTGAATGAGAAGATGAGGAAGAAGTACTCATATTCTTGAGCGATTTGTACCGCTGTTTTCTCGTTGACGTGAAAAATGAAACTAGCTTTCAAAGTGTGTTGTTAAATTGTTTTAGTTCACTGGATACTCGTAGGAGCTACAATTCCAGCAACATTGGTGGCGTTACTTGTGTCGAAAGTCGGTCTTTGATGTAGTCTGCTGATTTACCCAAATCTTCCACGTCAATTCAGATCATTCTAGATAGGGGCATTCCCGACCTTCGCAAGCCACAACCTCAACTGCCAGTTAGAAGTTCATACGTATTGTGAAGGACCTATGGGTAACTGATGTGGCGTATACTAATGTAGGGTATCAGTTTCTAACAGAGTATACCAGATTATCAGAAATACTCCCACCTCATTCCCAGCACAGCATGAGACATTAACGTTGTCAGTTGTGCACCCTCTATAACTCCTTGCCGACGTGGACTGCACATTTCAACTTTCAAACCCCTTTTTTTCGTCCCGGTTCTTGCATTTCACGATTGGACTTGTGACTTCAGTCAAGTTGGACCTCCGCATTGTACTCTGTTTTTCAATTTCATATCGGTTTTGATCATTTATAAGCTCTCATTCCCAGTCTTCCGTTCTTCTTTGATGGTTATCAAATACGCTCACACGGTCAGCAAAGACGACTAGAAGATTCTACCCGAATTGTACGACGTTTCGTTCCCGAGTTCTTCATGCGAATCAATCTCGCTAATGAGATAATTAGTATAATTTATCGAGAACATTTGAACAGTAAACGGTGTGTACTAGTTACGGGACTAACGTACGAATGCTGTTGCGTGTCGGATCCTAGAGGAGGAATTAATATTCTGTAAATCCGATAAAATATCCGACGGACACGAGTCGCAAACACGTTCGAAGGCGACAAACCGCATCTACTGTACTCGGTCAACGATGGACCGGTGGGCGAGCTTCGATGAACCTTAACCAGCAGGATTTTGGCGAAGTTTTATGGGGTGTGACAGTGACGTCTGCTGCTGACGATCATCGTGAAATTTACTCTGGTTTGCAGCCACGTACGTTTGACTAAATTACAGTTGGCGCTCGGTGACGCCGCATTTTCGTAACTAATGCTCAAGGTGAATAAATTGTAGACGTGTTTCTGGAACGGGGGTGAGTTGAGTTGAATCGAGTTCAGATGATTTCCCTCGACGGGTTGAGTTTCGGCATGTAGGTGGGATTCGTCGAGTCGAATCGTTTTTGTGAATGCGAATGCCTTGTCAGTGATACGACTAGTAGCACCTACCAAAGATTCGTTGAACAGAGCAGCAGTTTGTGTCACGATCATGCTATATGATCCTGTATCATACTCGTAACTGTCAACTTTGAACTAATTTTCATAAGGTGTAAGTGAGTATTTTTCAGCGTCTATAATAGCACTCCTAAATTCAGTTTCAGTGTTTCTTTTCTCTTTTTTTTTTTTTTTTTTTTTTTTTTCTCATAAGAACGTTTTCTTAGGTTCCGGAGGTAGTACCGTATGGTGGGATGTCGTCAGTTTTCCTGTTGGTTAGTTTGTGTTTTATGTTTACCCACTATCTTCTCCTTGTGGTCTGGTCTTTGTTATGTCTGTCTCTATCATGTGTGTAGCTTATAGTTTTCAAAAAATATTTGCCGACAAGTTTCTCTTCTCCATCCCCCCCCCCACACTGAAAGTCAAGTTTCGTCTCTGGCCTCTATTATACGGTACTAACCAGACACAGTTAGCACAAGATGAGAACTTATTCAAGCCTGAATAAAGGACTAGGCTCTGTTATTTTTTTGAAAGCTGAAAATCTGAAATTTTTGGTCATCCAGTTGGGCGAATCTGAGCTTTAACTTCGTGAGGAAAAGCTTAGGGCCTGGTTACCTTTCTAGCTGAAAAGAAAGAATTTTCTATTTACGAATAGGACAAGGTTGAATTGAACGGCGTGAAAGATAATTCTTATGTCTCCGGTGTCCTCTGCTTTATTTGATGTCATCCACCAGACAGAGCAGAATGGATGTACACAGTATGGCAATAAAGTTCCTGAACTTGGAATAAAACAAGAGTACTATCACAGATAAGTGAAATGACTGCAACTAAATTCTACAAAAACCTCTATGCGAAAACGAACATCAATAACACGTCAACTTAGAAAAGTAAGTGCACGAACACCGACCCAACTTCCCCACTAAGACGTTTGTACGCTCATGATGAATTCCTTAGTCTCTCGATTAGTCGATGGCGTCTCCAGTTTTTTCTCTCCTTTGCTAATCTTTTCATTTTTGAGACGCATTTACATTTTGTATCCTTCCTTATCTGATTTTCCCTCTGTTGGTTGAAGAGGTGGCCAAAACCATGGCAGAGTTAAAAATCAAATATGGCCCCAGGACCAGATGAAATAGACAACAAAATAATAAAAATTCCAGCGGACACAATAGTACATCCGTTAACAAGGATCTAAAAACTGCAATGACCAGGGACACAACAATGACAAATTGACAGAAAAGTACAAAATCCTACACACAGAAAACAACACAAGAAAAAGAAAATTAAAAGAACAACTAGAAATAATAAAGGCAAAAACAAAACAAAACAACCTAATAAATACAACAACTAACTTCCAAAGTAAGAACTTATTCCAGCTAATAACATAACACCCACGGATTGGACAGACTGCACAACCACAGACAACAAATCAGAGCACACAACCAATAACAATAACCACTGATTGGACAGACAGCATATTCACCGACAACCAATAGGAACGCAAGACTAAACAGGCTCACCATACGGTACTACCCTCGACTATAACTACAGGACCACAAGAGAAAAGTCTCATTTAGGGTAGTCCACTGATGATGGTATAACAGCCGAAAGCGCTCTGGAATACAGAAGAAGGAAAAGTGAATTGGCACACCCTACAAAAGGTATATAACAAAATCTTGGAAACAAAAATTACGCCAGAGCAATGAAACATTTTGGAAATAATTCTACTATTTAAAAAAAGAGACAGAGCAGACATCAGCAAATATAGATCAATTAGTCTATCTTCTAACTTGAAAAAACTATTCATGAAAATTATCAAAAATCGTATTTACAATACTTTAGACTTCGAACAACCGCTAGAACAGGCAGGTTTTAGAAAAAATTATACTACAATAAACCATATCCAAAGCCTAAATCAAATCATAGAGAAATCCAGAGAATTCAACATTGAAGTCTGGCTAATGTTCATTGATTTCAATAAGGCATTCGACTCGATATGTCACAATAAGGTATGGGAAGCTATGGCAGCCCAAGAAGTTTCGTTAAAAATTATTGAGACTTTGGCGTACATGTACAATAATTCACAAGCTTACATCAAAACAGGTATAAAGGGTGAATGCTTCTCCATCCAAAGGGAAGTAAAATCAAGGGAACCCCTTGTCGCCGAACTTATTTAACTGCGCCCTTCAGCAGATCTTCAGAAATTTGGATTGGGAGGGAAGGGGACTAAAAACCTAGGCAAACAAATGTGAAATTTAAGATTTGCAGACGATATCTTGCTCGTAACCAAGAATTTCGAGGAAATGCTGGAAATGATGAAAGACCTAAAACAACACAGTGAGACTCTCGGACAATCCATGAACATGTCAAAATCAAAATTTATGCCGAACAGGGAGGGAATCAACGAATTCTGGTTAGACGGGACTAAAATAAACAGGGTAGAAGAATGTAAAAATATTTAGGCCAAACGTGAAAATTTAACTCCAATATGGAAGGGATTATAAACGGAAAGAATCGCTAATGCATGGAAAGCATTTTGGCAAAACAAAATAATTTTAAAAAGCAAAATGAAAAACAAACTCAAAATAAAAATTTTGGTGGGTTGTGTGCTACCGGTGTTGACATACGGGGCCCAAACGTGGTCACTCACGGCAAAACAGTCTGAGCGTCTTTTATAACAACCCAAACTCTATACTAAGGAGTATACTGGGCGTGCACTTAGCAGATAAGATAAAAGCAAAATCCATTATAAAACAACTGGGGACAAAAATTATCGGATATAAAACCAAAAAACTAAAATTTAAATATGCTGGTTACATGGCGAGAGGGAATCCTGAGAAATGGAACTTGCAATGTACTCTTTGGACCCCACTGGACCATAGCAAAGGCAAAGGCCAACCGGCCACACGCTGGATAGATGAAATCTTAAAACTGCTGGACCCTACTGGAAACAGGAAGCAACAAACAGGAAAGCTTGGAAGAGGATGACAGAGACATATGCACAAGAGTGGGCGCAGTAGGTGGTGGCTCACACACATGACAGAGAGAAATAATAGAAATGTAACATTGTACACCTTTTCAATGTCTAAATAAATAAATAAATACAACTATCAGAGATAAGAAACTTTATTGAGGTTAGGATTCTACACAAGACCCTCTGTAGCAATACACTCTTGAGAGTACTGGTACAACGAATCAAATGCCTTAGAGAACTGCTCAGTTGGTATCCTCTTCAGATGCTCGGTACAAGCAGCTTAAATGGCTGAAATATCATCAAAGAAGGTTCCATCCATCTTTAATTTAAGCTTGGGAAATAAAAAAAAAAAGTCAGCTAGAGCCAGATCCGGCGAGTAGGGGGTGGTTGACGACTGTGATCTAATTCTTGGTAAAATAAAACTTCAAAAAGGTTAACTGAATGCGCAGGCGCACGGCAGCAATGTCCAGCTGCCCGGATCCTTGTACTCGGGCCGGACCCACCGGATTCGACGCAACAGGCGCTTCATAACTTCGAGATAAAAGGTGGCACTTACTGTTTGCCCCGGGGGCACGATTTCATGATAAACCTCGTTTTCGTCTGTGTTTTGTGCTACCAGCTGGCCACTTCTCTCATTGTCTTTCAGCGACTCCCTACCATCCTTAAGACGCTTCCACCAGGTGTAAGTGGTAGCTCAAGATGGGAGCTTTGTTCCCAAAACCTTTTCGAATCATTAAAGATGTTTCGGCAAAATTTTTCTCGAGTCTAACACAAAAATTTACCGCATTTCTTGTTCAATTTTTTAAACGTTCCTACGCGATCACAAAACACACTTTCCGAAAACACGTCGTACTTCTATTCAAACGATTGGCGCGAAACTTCTCACATGCCCTCCATAGTGATTGTTTTCAGTGTTGTTGAACAAATGGTGCCATTTGTATCGTCTACGAAACCGAGTTCGGGAACTTTATTGCCATACTACGTACAAAACGCCGAGTGGTACTGACGGGTACAAGCTACAAGCTCGTGGCCTATGATTCAATCCAGATCTTCAAGTAAAGAACTGTGGAGCTCGATTCCAAAAAGTGCTTAGTCTATTTAACTGAAAATGCGATTTTAGCGACATCTGTTGTATCAAATGTGAAAATGTGACCATATCAGAATAATGAAAAGCACCTAATCTACAGACCTATAAAATTAGTGCGAAACTTGCCATTTTGTATCCAACCGTGCCCGTGGATACAAAATGGCAGGTTTCCGCACTCGTACTGTTAGAGATCTTTACCGAATCTATCACTGTATATGTGTTCAAAAATCTCGTGTGTTCGGGACCCATTTTCAAGAAGTGCTTTGTCCCGATTTGGTTTCATATTCGAGAAAGAAAACCATTTTGGACTGAGCATTTTCTGGAATCGAGCTCTTCAATTCGGAAAAGGATACTCCAAACACGATTACTGGTTTACAATTCTGCAGATCTGAAACAGTCGGGATGCAGATGAGTAATCAATGAATCAATCACAGGCTGTACATGTGCATTCACAGAACCTAAGGTATGTCAGTGCCTACTCATCGGCTTTCAGTAATTAAGCCTGCTCACTTGTCCACGGGTTTTTCCAGCGTTTGTCCGACGTGACACCTGTTGCTTCCATTGTTTGCCGAACTTCTGATACTAACGCAGCTAACGATAAGTAACGACTATACGCAAACACGCTTATGTCATCAAATTGAGAGATCAGCCGAGTCAGATTTCCGACGAATCCGACAACTGTTTTCGCAGTCAGTTGTCCTTGGAACAAAATCTGATTCACGATAATTGATAAACGATCTCGATTACTTTGTACGAGCTTTTGCCAGTTTGAGATGGCTCGTAGTTTCGTGTCAGCTGTGACTTTGAGGTCGGAATACGAAATCTCGAGTTGGACAGCAGCCATTACGGTATTTCCATTCAATACTTTGTTGACTGGTCGGAGGGAATACCTGGCTGACACCGAGTCTAAAACAGCCTGTCACAATCGCCAGAATTATTTCGGTTATTAATGGCGCATGAGCGTGATATTCGGCGGTCGAGGAGTTCTTCTTCAAGCAGTTCTTTTGAACCGCCATCCGTTGCCGGGATTTCCGAAGCGAGTGTCGAAGACGAAGCCGCTTCGGATGCTTCGATTCATTCGGTTGCCTCGTCATCGGCCAGGGGCCAGTCGCAGTAGCCCGAATTTGGGCGACGTTGGTGATTCCGGATGTGGTGGTGTGGCGGATCCGAAAACAGAAGAAGGCGGATGGAGAGCGAGTCGGCGGTGTTGCGGTCGGGGCTGCGCTGCCGAAACGGCGACCGCAAAGGACGCCGTTTAAGCCGGCGAATGTTTTATTAGATTACGAATTTAGGTTTGCAGATCGAACCTGGTTTTTTAAATGGATGTATCAAGAACAATTACATGCATTTAATACCATGTAACGAGACATTAATTTAACCTTGCATTTACCACTTGTAATAATGCGGTCACGACCATTAGCAATTGCTGCTGTAGTTTGTACTTTAATGGACGGTCCATAATTAATGTTAGGTCCACAATAACTTGCATTTTTCTAACAACTTGGTAGAAGAACCGCGTGTTATTCTTTACGCACCAAGGTTATTAATCACGGCATCGATACCTTCACCATTCATGCGATCACGATCGAAGTCGTATCCACACAACTACCCGGTAACTTCTATTGTACGCCGTCTGGAAGATTTACTTTTCTTCCGCGTTTTATAATAAATTTGTTACGGCCGGCTCTCTTTCTCGCAGGTATCGGCCATCCGTCGTGTAAATATTGACGGCGTGCACCCCCGGTGCTCTCCGGAGACGGCGCGCAAACAAAATAGGTACAAATTGTTACATAATTACGGAGAACCCGGAAATACAATAGTAAACTCTTTTCTTGTTTACGAATATCGTCATACACGGGTTAGATTGGTTACATCTGAGTGTTTTGGTCGGCAGTACGGCGGATGGTATCGTGCCAATTGTTCATCTTCCGGCTTTTCCCGGAGTAACGAAAATCGCACGACACGTGGAATGGAACTAATCTGACGATGCCGGGCTGATTACACTACCGAGAAGAACGTTGAAAAAAGAAAAGCTAGGTCGGTGAACATGAAAAGATCTGGCCTTCTGTTGGCTTCCAGCCGCGGAAACAATTCGGATTGCTACGTTTTGGTTGTCACTCGATGTAACCCTCCATAGAATACTCTAATCCGTGAACACTGTTGTGTCGAATACCAGGTTGTTGGAATCATCGAATTCACTTCCAAAACCAGGGCCTAATTCACGTAAAGTGGCAGTGCACGAAATGGGAATCGCAACTCGTATACATTTCAACCTTCGGCATACTTTTTATCCATTCCAAGTCTTATGGCCCACTACGAGGCCGAATAAGAGGACTTCCGAATTTTCTCATTGAAGTGAATTCCGGGGGAGTTCAGTCTTTTTCTTCACGGCCCCTTTCTATGCACTGCTGGATGAAGGTCTCCCCAAGTTCCCTCCATGATCATCGGTCGTTCGCCGCCTCCCACCAGTCCATCCTGCATCCTTAAATTTCATCCTCTCATTGTCTTTTCGGGCGTCCTGTCACTCTTTTCCTCTGTCTGGCTTTCATTTCGTGACCTTTACTATCCATCGTAGTTATTTACTCTGTGCCGCATGTCCAGACCATCTCCATTTGCTCCGTTTGGCCATTTCCATCACGTCAGTCACCTTTGTAATCTCACGTGTTTACTCCATTGTCCATTTGTCCCTCAGCGTAATACCCAGCATTCGCTTCATCCTCCCCTGCATTTTTACCATCTTATCTTCTAGTCCTTTTGTCAAGTCTCATGTTTCGCTCGGGTATATTGTCACTGGATTAACACACTGATTTAACACCTTCTGTCTACCCGAAGCGCAAAATCCCACCAGTTACCCGGGTAACTAAAGGGAAACAAGGATAATCTGAGGGTAACCGAGGGTAACAAATGGATAACTTTTCCGCCGCGGGTAACTAGAGGGTAACTACGTAGTATCCTGCTAGTTACCCGGGGAACTAAAGGGGAACAAACGTAATCTGAGGGTAATCTGAGGGTAAAAAATTGGTAACTTTTCCGTGGGTAACTGTTTGCACATCAGGTACGGCTTACTGGAATCCTTGTGTCTCGGATTATTCCACGAAATCTAAAGAATGCAGCCCGAGATGACCGTATTCTTTTTGACATTTCACTGCTGAAATTGCCAGTATTCCAACGATATTCATTGAAGCGTGCCTTCTATCAACAGTGAATTTATGATTAGGGTGTAGGGTGGTCCTTATCTTCGAGTATTCAAGATTTTATGACGCGACTTCCTCCCTCAGTTCGGTTTCAATAAAATAAAATTCCCAGAAAATTTCAGCTCGATCAGATAAAGGAAACACGTGCCACAAGTACTTCTTCTTGGGTCCGGCTCTAGAAACGGAGAATATTTTACTAGCTAATTTTGAACCCTAACTTTCGATTTTGTGGGAAGATATGGGGGGAGGGGGTTATTTTGAAAACACAATAGCATTCGCAGTAAATTCCACCATCCAGTTCATCAGGGGCAGTTACCATCTTTTGAACAAAAAAATCACAGGGAGGTGTCCATCGTCGTGGATGTTACACCATCTTGTCTCAATACCTGTTATATTTATTTTATTTTATTTTTTCAAGTTGTTTTTTCCCAATAAAGTGCAATTATGATACCGAAAGATTGGAAGTATGGAAGTATGGAAGTACGAATATTTATTTATTTATTTATTTATTTAAAAGATGGTATTTATAGTGCCGCCCGACAGCCCACCGGCCAATTAGGGGACGACACTTTAATAATAATAATAATAATAATTACAACAATAATAAAATTTTATATCCAGCCGTGAGTGACCACACCCCCGCCTCCCCCACTCTACCTCGCACTGCCCCCCCTGCCCATGCAAAAAATGTTAGGTTTCGGCTAAGAAGTCATAACTTGCGGTCAGTGACTTCACATTTCCAGGAGGCTCTCCACTATAGCTCGGGACGCACAGAATCGGGGGCTTGTTTTTTTTTCTGTATTCAGGGTGCCATCCCCAACCATTTCCAGCATTAAATTTGATGTAGCAATTCTTTCCGTTTCTACCCTTGTATATGACCTATATTTCCTGTACTATTTTTAACGTCACTTTTAAAAAGTCTTCAAGTGACCCAAAGGTCTATGGAAAGAAGCATGTTAAGAAATCTCATGGCTGAGATCGAAAACACAATTGGAGGACATTGGGAAGGTTGTTAAGAGGAGTAAGTGGAGATATGCGAGGCACATTATGAGACAGGGGTGCAACTGAAGGCAAAGACTAGTGGAAGGGTGGACCCCATACGAAGGTATAAGGGAAAGGGGGAGGCCAATCACCTGTTGGAGAGATGAATTTCATAAGGAGTTAGGGCCTTTGTGGAGAAGAGTACCTGGAATGAGGAAAAATGGTGGGAGGAAGGGGAGGCGTATACCCAGAAATGAACGGGTGGAGAGGTCGAAGATTCAGGTGGGAGCACAAATCTCCTTGCCTGCTAAGCTTTTTTTAACATGGATACAGAAATTTAAAAAAATTATACTTTGTATGCTCTTTCCAACGGGCGGCTCCGAGTTGCGGCCCATTTCACATTTAGCAGCCGAATTGCGTCCCTACCGAACTCCACATTTTCCGTCTCACTTCAACAGACTTAGGACTGTCAGCGGGCAACTGGTATGGTTAAAAATGTCGAGGAATCTTCAGAGCAACTTGCGCGATAACCACATTCATGAATAAATTCGTGCCCAAAAATGAATTATGTAAAATCAGCACAAACGGAGCACAAACGATTGCGTCCCCTTTTCTCTTTTCAATCCTTTGTCTAACCCCTTTTTCAAAAACCATTTTTTCGGCATCCCCAAAAATAAACCTCAACATCTTGGGAAAGGGGGCAGCACAAACGACGAGGTTTTCAGCACAAACCTAGCACAAACGATTGACACCATTTTCGATCCCCTAGATGAAAGTGGGGGTGCTCCCGTTTCTAAAGCACCCCCAACATTGTCTCAAATGTCTCTGGAAGAGGGCTGCACAAACGACGCGGTTTTCAGCACAAGCCAGCACAAACATCACACAAACAAATGGCATATATTTCAAGTCCATCGGCAGGGGTAAGCGTGCCGAGGGAATGCACCTAACAATCAGCAGGTCAACATTCTAATCTTACGTACGCTGTGCATGTTCCGGTCCGATTTGAAAGCCAGATATGTACAAGTGGAATTTGGTAGAGACGCAATTTGACTCCTGGTCGGACGCAACTCGGCTACTGGTCGGACACAATCTGATAGAACCCAGGACGCAATTTCACCCCTCATTTTCGTATTTCGACCGCAACTCGAATGCAGCCTTTCTAACGATACTAATATCTCATTTTGTCAACAAATGTCGTTTGAGCGGTTTTTGCCTAATAGCGTGTCCATTTCGCATTTTAGCGCTGAGCTACAGACAGGGCTGCTTAGCCAATCGACAGGGCTAAAAACGTAGCTAAAATCTAACGTTTCCAAACGATTGGCTTCAGCTAACACCTAACAGCTAATGATGTAATCTCATTAGCTAGCTAACGGCTAGCTAATTTTGGGCGAAAATCGATCGGCTAATAACGGCTAAAAGCTTCGGCTTAGCTAAACAGCAGAAGTTGTATGCGAACGTCCTCAGCCAATAGTAGATGTTGAAGATTGCGTGGGTGCTTACTGCTGAGTTACTGAAATTTAGAAGTCAAAATTCAAATGATTGAATTTTGGATTCGAAATCCCAATTTTTCTGAAAATTGAGAGGATTTAGGATTTTGGATTTGAAACTCTTTTCTAAAAATTATTTGAGTCTTTGAATTCAAATCCTTTTTCTACCAGGAATTTGGATTTAAATCTTGGAGTTTCCGGATTTTGCCCGTTACCCAATGAACGCCCTTATTTATTTATTTACTTATGTTAACGTCACCTAATTCAGAAAGGACTGCTCAGTGACTTGGTGCTCCGCTGCAGTGAAATAGTGCGAAGGAACATAGATTTGAATCTAGTCAATGGGACTTAATTTTTATTTTTCAATAATTTCTGTTATTTGATTATAATTTTGTTTTTCAATATTAACGAAAAATGTTTTTTTTTTTTTTTGGAAATATGGAATTACGTAATTTGCATCTTATACAAGAAGGTTTCAGGACAGTTACCCGAATCCAACTACCCGACAGTCTGTTTCCCCGATGAGATATTCTCCCAAAATTTTTCCCCCGAATGCTTCCGCGTAATTGTAGCCAATCACCACCCCGGCAATGACTGAACTCCAGGAGGAACAGGTCAATACGAAAATCAGCCTGGCCCAACTCAGCCTTGGCCGGCGAGTGACGAACTCGCCACGAGCTAAGTGGTTGCAGCTGCAGACTCGATTGAGGTTGATCGTCTTGGAATATGATGAGTGTTTAGCAAATTTAGACTGGAACACGTTCTCCAGAATTCCGTCTCTCTTTTGTCCTTTTCTCCCCCCACACGTTGAAGGAGTAACGAACTTCAACAATGAGTGTGTGGCTAATGACGAACAAGTTGAATTCCTAAGAGCCTTGGCTCACACTATACTGCTATCCTAAAAAATGCAGCCCTCTGTAGAGAAAAATAAGGGCCTGGGGGAATTTCCACGGGCCCCTCTCTCCTTCGAGTTCACTTTGTTCTATTGTTAGATGGAAGAAAATTATAAGCTACGGGATGAAGTTTCTTTCATGGTGTAAGGAGTCATTGCTGATTTGATGTAAAGTGTGATTAAAATTCAGGCCTTTTAAAAAAATCGGACCCCCTTGTCCGGGCCCGGGGTATTTCCCCCCTTTCTCCCTCCCCTCTGGACAGGGTTGAAAAAATGCAAATAAGACTGAAGATTTTTGGCCTCACGTTTATAACTCTCGAAATAACGTTCTCCAAAAACTACCCGACAAGATATTTCCTGAAAAAACTATCGGGCCTTGTACTGTCGTGTAAATGGATGTCGGGAAATAAATTCGGGTAAATTTTGTGCTTCAAAAACCGGAGGGAAAAAGAATTAAATATCAGGGTTAAAAAAGGGTGGCAAAAGTACTGGGCACTAAAACCAATTTTTAAAGGAAAGTTTAACAACAATTTAAAAACAAAAATATTGGAAAGCTATGCGTGGTCGGTTCTCTTGTACGGGGCCCAGACCTGGGCCCTAACAAAAGGTGGTACCCAGAAGCTTCAAAGAACACAGAGAACTATGAAAAGGAGCATTTTTAGTATTACGAGGGCGGACAAAATTAGCAACCAAATTTTAAGGAAAAAATCTAGTATGACAGACATAGGATATTTTGTGAAGGGCATATTTTAAGACAAGAGGAAGAGAGATGGGAAAGAAAAGTAGAGGCTTGGACGTCGTAGGAGAGAAAACAATCGCGTGACAGACCGATGACGAGATGGGGAGACGAATTCGTGAAGGTAGTGTGGACCGGGTGGAGGAGCGTGGTCATCAGCCGTCAAAAATGGAGAGTTTGCGGAGAGGCCTATGCCCAAACGTGGGCTTAGTCACGGTGTCAGGGAGGGGTACGGTTTCTCCCCTGATATCAACTTCGACTAAACGGCTGTAAATAAATAAATAAATAAAACTTCAGGAAAATGTATTGTCGGGGAAATAGTCTGTCAGGGAAACGGATTCGGGGAAATGACTACCAGTTAAGTGGTTACCTGTTTTGTTCTTCTTTAAATTCCTCTTAATGTATGCATTTTACAAATTCAATTTTCCCTTATTTCCATCTTGCATTGTTGTTCAGGATTCAGATATTCAAAAATCTTGGATGTTTAGATGTCATGCATTGAAGTTTCGTATATGGGTAGGCCAAACTTGGGTCGGTGGATTTTCATAGCGCCCCACCCGGTCCCCCCTTGTTACGTCCTTGTGAAGCTCAGTTCCCGAACCGCTCGTAAAGCTTTCTCACAACGGTCTTGCTGTGATGCAATGCTTGAAAGGGTAGTTTCCGGGGCCGGGGTGCAGGGTCAGGGGAGCTACTTTGGCATGCGTGCATCGCCATACGCTCCACCGGACCATATTACATCACGGAAATTTAGAAAATTATTTGAGTCACGTCAAATATATTCCACAAGCGGTTGCATCGTGTGCACCTTCGTATAATTTTGTACAACGGGTTTTCAAATTCAACCGAAACTTGTTGGAAAATCCGCGCAAATTTATTAGCACCTATTAGTTGATTGATTTATGACATGGATAATCACAATGAGACCTGAGAACCGAATGACGTGCACACGGACAAGTGCCAACTCTAAATCAGCTAGTGGAAGAAATATTTCATTCATTCTTTTTCTAAGTATATTTTCACGAACTCGCGCGATCTTATTCATAAACTTGGTTCTTTTTTCCTTTCTCGTACCTTACATATATCATTCGAGAACCAAACCGTAGTCATTGATTTTTGTAATGAGTTCGGTTGAATTATTGTAGCGCATAGTGAACTCGTTTTTTCCTCAGAACTCAGCCTACCAATTTTCTTTATAAACTTGACCAATTTCAAACACGATCTGTCGCAAATGATAAATCGGCAACTGCGAAATTTCTGATTAGTTTACACCGCTGCAACGCATTTGCAAGTGCGACCAATGTTTTTTTTTTTTTTCATCTGTTACGTAGCAGCAACACGATCGGAGACTTTATGCGCAAAAATAAGTTGAACCGGTCGTTACAAAATATCTGCCAATTGTAATATCTTCGATCACCAGATAGTTTTCTCTTCCCCTCCCGTCTATGACTGTGATGTATCCACACAGCTTTATGTAGCGTGTATCTCAAATATATGGAGGGAAATTCCGACTTTTCAAAACCCCTTCCTCCTTGCAGTTGGTGCTTTATCTGATAAAAATAATACGTTTCAAAGAATTTGGGGGGGGGGAAAATGAGAAAATGGAATGATGGTCCAGATGTTTGGAAATCTCTTATGAGGAAGATGCATGTACCATTTATCATGTTTTGCCGTGAAATGTTCTTAGTCACCTAAAGCATTTCTAATCATGAATTTATTTGAGTTCATAAAGGAGATACGTATATTACATGAATCGTAAATGGAACGAGTGGTGAATGAACTATTTTCCTTTCTACTCCCCGGGGCTCTCCAAAAGTGCAATTTAGAAAAAATATACGAAGACACATGAAATGGATTTTGCTATCTCCTGGAAGCACCTTACTTGTTTCTCTCTCTCTCTCCACTACACCGCCTCATCACTTCCTCCTGCCGCCCCTTCCCCCACTTCCCCTCACCTTCACCACTTTTTAAAAAACTATATGTACGGGGAAAATG
The DNA here is from genome assembly GCA_031841125.1 of Acanthococcus lagerstroemiae. Taxonomy (NCBI): domain Eukaryota; kingdom Metazoa; phylum Arthropoda; class Insecta; order Hemiptera; family Eriococcidae; genus Acanthococcus; species Acanthococcus lagerstroemiae. Next base: position 58,444,532 of record CM063112.1, on the reverse strand, counting down.
ATGGTTACCTTTTGGATATACCTTATCCCTGATGTTTTTGGTCGGAGTCCTCCTTAGACTGGTTTTACATATTTAAGAGGAAAAATCCTCCAATGTTCGAGCAAGGGTAACCCGTGCCTTACGGGTCTTAAAGTTCTCATACAAATAAACGTGGATTTTGAGAATTTGCAATTCCTACAACTGAAGTCTCCGCATGCGAGCCTGAGAATTATTATTTGTTCAAACGGAGATTCCAAAGTTCGCTGAATCCTATTCTGAAGTCCATTGTCCCTCCTCCTAACCTGTCAGGTACCACAGGAGGCTAATCTCGAATTACTCCAATTTCTGTGTTCTTTCCAATAAAAACATTGTACCTGTTAGTGTTCGAACCGGACGTCGCAGAGCGGCTCGAGTATAGTTAAGGGTAGAATTAGATATAATTTAGTTATCAGTAATCAGTACGTTTTTAGTGTTCGTAATGTTCCGACGTGAACGATAAAATATACAGTTAGAAGCGTGACGTTCGTTTTACATTGAAGCGATGGAGAAAAACATTACAGTACCTATCAGTCGCTAAATTCATTTATGTTTTTTTCCCTTTCTCTAATCGCGCAGGCTCATAAGTTCATTAACATAATATATTTTTTAATTGACGTTATTGAGTGCTAAGCCCCCTATGGAGCCTGAAGAGTTAACAGGAGGAAAAAAGAACCCGGCGACCTAGAAAATCTAGTTTCCCGTGTAAAGAACATGAAAATAGGAGTAATTGGAAAGTAGCTCTCTGTTGCGCCAGAAGGAATGGAGGGGGAAGACCCAAGAAATAGATTCGGTGACTTGAAATATACTCTGTTATCAGCATAAACATCATCAATGAAAATTAGCCCCTGTGGCAACCTCCAAATGGTAGAGAAGAGGAGGAAAAAGACCTCAGAAGTGAATTCCACGGCTCCTAAAACCCCTATCTAAAAAGAAATTTGCTTTTAGGCTCATATGGGAAGGCTCTAGTTATATGAGAATCTCGAATTCTCAAAATCAATCTTAATTTTCTTTAAAATTTTAACCTCTGAAGACAAAAGTTACCCTGAACTGATCTTGCTCGAATTTTGCAGAAATTTTGTGTGAATATATAAAATTGAGCTTAGAAAATGCTTCATTGAAAAATCGTTGAACGTAAGGACCCCCAGTGGAGTGATTCTTATTTCTCCTTGGTGAATTTTTTTTTTTTTTTTTTTTTGTAGAAGCGTCATGACGCAAATCCCGAGATCGGTTACACCAAATTATCTCAAGTCAGAGAAGAGGAAAATGTGCCGCAACCCCCTCCCCTTCTCATGGAAAAATACATTGAATTTTGACTTTTTTCACTAAATTGTATTTTTCTTAACCTGCAATGACGCTAAAAATATACAGATACAATTTTGGATTGGTGTTTTAGTATATTCTGGTTCCGCATTTGGTTTGAAGTGCTTCGAATAAATGGCTCCCGTAGGGAGGGAGCTTACAGAGACCTCAAAATGAATCCAAAAATTTTTGTTTTTCCCTCATATTAGATTCGTAGCTAAATCTGTTTTGGGACTAGTGTTTGATTTCGCCTCCTTAGGATGCCAGTAGAGAGGACTGAATCTCCATCATTAATTTTCCTTCGCAAAAGTAATCAATTTATAAGTTTCCAACGTCGTTGAATCAGTTTTTATGCTTATTTTTTGTTCCGATCCAGTAGGATGCCGTATAAGAGGCTAAATCTCCATGTGTTATGTCTTGAAAAAATGACCCAAGGAGAGATCAGTGGGTCGAAACCAAAAATGAACCTTAAAAATGTATTTCACCTGAAGTGAACAGCTCTTCCTCGAAATCTGAGCAGTGTACAGTAAGGTGAAGTACCGCAAGCTAGATTTCGTTACACGTTAATGGACTTTTTCTAGAAGTCGAGTCAGAATGGAGTTAGCGCGGCGTCACCATGCCCACTTGTTTGTTCTTGTGGGTGCTTTGGGACGAAGTTGTGTAATAGTTCTGGTCATGCCGGAATGACATTTTATTTACAACCATTCACATAATCTACTATAGGTAACGTATCTCGTTTACGATTGGTCAGTGCGCCCATGATGGGGCATAGGTCTCCCGCACTCTTCTCCAACGGTCCCTATCCCTTGCACCCCTTACCCAAAACCTTTTTAGCTCGTCATGCCACTTTGTCAGAGGTCTCCCAAGTGATCTCCAACCTTCCCTAGGATACCAATCAGACACCCTTCTTCCTCATCTTTCCTTTCCTTCCCTGGCAACATGTCCCACATATTCAAACTTCAATTTTTCGGCTATGTACCTACAATTTATTGCTCCGGTTCTCCTTGTCACTTCGATGTTTCTCAGTCAGAGGCGTTTTTACCGTTAGGCAACCTAGGCAGCTGCCTAGAGCGGCAAAATTTTGAATTTTCAGATCAAAAAAAGAAGCAAAAAAATAAAAAAAAATTAAGGAAAAAGGAATGAGAAAAGTAGAAAAATGAAGAAAGAGTAAAATAGAAGAAGTAACTACGCCATTTGAAAGATTTCTGTCGTATACCGGGTGACCGAAAAGTCCGTTTGAAAATTGCTTCGCAAGAATTTCCTAGTCAACTTATCAAGAAAATTTCTATTGCAGCGGCATTCTTGGTCCATTACTATTGAAACAATAGGTAGCACTCCACCGAATTATCAAAGCGTACGAATTTTTAGTCATGTGACAACCGAGAACTGATCCCAAGAAAACGCATATGTCAATCTGTAATTGTAATTTTTGTTTCATCATGATTAATTTCAGTCATTTTTCCATTTTTTTTTTCCTCTGTGGTTTGTTACACAAAATTTTGTCCTGATGTAGGCCTATTCTTTATTCAGCATTATATTATCAATCAATATACTGTAAGTAAATTTAAACTAAGGATTATTTTCTTGACAACGAAGTGAATTAAGTCCGCAGTTTGGTCTAAAGGGTATTAGCACTTTAGCAGCCTAGTTCATAGTCACCTGGGCATTATAATTTGGGCGCACTTATGATTCCATGTGTTCCTACAATGTATTTCTAATCAAATGAGGCGGCAGATTTTATATGGCCTAGAGCAGCTTCTTTCCTTAATACGCCTCTGTTCTCAGTCTATCCTTCTTTTTTTTGCCTAGAATCGACGTGCCCGTGGCGATCTATGTTCTCACTATTTTCAGGTTCGGCGCTTCGGTGGTTGTCCACGTCTGCGCCACATCTTCCAGATTTTTTATTTTTGTTTTTAGCGGCATTGTGCTCTCGTACGCCTATACCATAACCTTTTATGACTAGCATACGATTTAAGACTTAGAATACTAGCATAATGTGGGAATCCCCGATACTATGAAAGTTCAAAATTTTGAAAATTTAACTATGTGATCTTATTGTACATATAATTCACAATAAAAAAGTTTATGTAAAATAATTGCCTATCTAAAAAATTGAAGGAGCTACAAATTTTTCTACGATTTAAGACTTATACTAGCATGATGAGGGAATCCCCGGTATTATAAAAGTTCAAAATTTTGAAAATTTAACTATGAGATCTTATTGTACATATAATTCATAATAAAAAAGTTTATGTTAAATGATTGCTTATCTACACAATTGAAGGATCTAAACTCAACTTATTTTCGCTCATCGTTGTTTGGCCAATAGTAACAGTGTAATGGCGAGAACATTGCAAGGTATTGCAAAACTTAATTTTGATAAGAGTGAAAGAATGTGATGATAACGCGTGAGTAAAGAAAACCAAAAAGAAAACACGAACTAACTCGCAGTGAGCCGAAACCGGCGTGTGGATGACGCGAGGCGAATATAGGAAGCTGCCGCACAGAGTGCGCTGCTTTCCAACATCACGAAATAATGTCCGTGCGGGAGTACGATTTTATTGAGAAAATGACTTCTTTTTTTCTCAATGTGATAACACTGTAAAACGTTACAGCGACTTCAGCGGACAAAATAAACACTCTACGGTCATTTTTACATAAGAATCATGCCGAAATAATCAACCAATCAACAACCGGGGATTCCCTCAGCATGCTAGTATTCAAAGGTTAACGTCTAAATTCTAAAACCCTCCAAATATGTGCTCTCCTTTTACTAAGTTCTTTGCCCATACTATCTTCATGTGATATTGTCTGCTCTAAATACACTGTGCTGTCTTCAACTAGAATTTACTCTGTTCCCAAATTAATTTTCGGGGCTTTTTCCTGACTTGTAATCAACGCCGTTCTACTTTCCGCCGCTCTTGCTCCGGTTCTTTGGCCATTAATTGAAGTTTCTCTCAGTCCTGTGCTATTAAGACGACGTCATCTGCAAACCTTAGGCTGATGAGCCAGACCCTGTCTATTTTCAACCCCTCCCCTCCCAGTTTGGGTTATAGAAGATTTCCTCCAGTAGGTTTGAAAAGATGTGGGGGTAGAGGGTCGTCGAGTTTGGGAGACCTAATAACTTACAACCCCCTCCCCCTTAGAGAACACAATTGTGGATTTACCGCTAAAGCAGTACTGAAATCGAATTCTGTGACCTTGAACACGTGAGCTTGATTCAATGATTCGGCCCAATGACAGGTATAAAATGTTGTAATTGAAAAGTCATAGATGATACTAAAAAACACAGAAAACACCAATTCCAATGTGTGACATGTAAGGAAAGGGTGGATGAGTTTGAAAAAATTCCGATGATGAATGGGAATGTATGAGTAGAAACTGGATTCCAAAGTGATATGCATCCTTTCTATTCGCTGTAGTCGGTAAAACCACAATAATGTCCAAACATTTTACGTTTTTTTGCCATAAGGCTTGTGTTAATGTACAGTGGTGTATGGTCTGTTTCAGCCCTTCCATGCTGGGGCTATGGTTGAAGGAAATACACTTTATGCAGTATTGTTTTGGTAGAATATTATATCATGATTGTAACATTTACTTAAGATGTTTAGTTTTCGACAACAATGCAAAAAAACTGATTTTAAAGGATTTGCATCACAATGCGGTAACAAGCGAGCGAGAGACAACGGAGGATTTTTTTTTTAATATTCAAGGACGCATTCTGAGAAAGAGAATTATCAACCAATTATGTCTAGGTTTCGTTCTTCTTCCACAGATTCGACTACACTAAACGTAAAAAAAAGCGGGATCGTTTAAAAAATTCCTGTACCGCTGGCAATGCTGACCTCGAATTTCAGCCAATTTTTTTCAATTTCCTGCTTGGAATCAGCTTCCCGAAATTTTTACAAAATGTACGAGTATCTGAATTCCTAACGGTAAACACCTAATGACCATAATTTTATTTTATCGTGTTGCGTTCTATTACCTATTATTACACAAATTTCCCGACCTAGTCAATTCGACTGATCCTTTTGAACGTGTTTATCTTTACAAACTTTAGAAAGTCGAAATTTTTCTTTTGAGATACACCCTACGACATCGTTATGCACCTTGAATTCATGTTAATGGACCGCCCAACTATACTTTCGCTCAGTGGTGCCCCGAAAGGATTCTAGCTGTACTCCGCCGAGTACATTTCAGTTTTCAAAAAATTTTCAAGAAATGAAAAGTACTCGTCAAGGAACTTTAAGCATTTGACCTTGGCAGACTTAAAGCAAACGTCCCAGCCAGCAGATGCTTAAAAGGACCAACTATTTTGGTGGTTCTACCGAGAAGGTCTTTCATGTTATTGGAGCCTTTTGCTTGCAAAAACGATGACTCAATTTTGGTGGCCTTACTTTAAAAAAAAAAATACGTCGTACGATCTAGAAACAGGTCATACGATTTTGCTGTGGAGCCTCTAATGCGCAAAAGAAGATTACTAAATTTTGGCAAGGCCCTGCAAAAATAGACTGAAGGGTTCTAAATGAGGTTGCATGATGTCGCTGAGACTACTTGTGTACAAAAATCTCCCCCTCCGCACACAGGCAAAATAAAATTTTGGGGATCCAAAAAAGGTCAGACAAGTTTTCTGGAATCTCTTATAGTCCAAAAAAGTGGCACGATTTTATATGGCCTATTGAAAGGTTGCAGAATCCGAGGACAGATCAGACGGTCTTATATGATGTATTATCTGACCTTTTATTTTCTTTTTGCTGGGCCTCACCAGAACGAGGCAGTACTTTTTTTTTGCTTATTAAATGTCTTAGCAAAATCATCTGACCTTTTCTTCTAATAGTTTGATTTTTCTTCTTTTGGGGGAGCGGGAGTTACCAGAATAATGTAAATCGTCAACCTTTTCATTCACAGGCGGATATAAGATTTTCTCAAGGGGAGGGGGTTGAAAAAAAAACATAAATAATAATACTAATATTAAATAATAACTATCTAGTGGCGGGGTTTAGACTTATAAATTTAAAAATTAAGTTGGGGGAATTAAACCCCCCTCGGATCCACCGATGCTTTCATTGAATCATGCAAATTGTTTCTGAAATGGTGTTTTGTTTTCTCACATAAACTAATCCCTGAAAAATCATCTGGCATGTGTTTGGATGGCCCAATCTTTTTAGACCCTACCAGAATCGTGCGATCTTTTTCTATCTACACAAATGAGGATGCATGGCAAAAAAGATCTGACCTCTCTTTAGGTTATCTGATGTTTCTTTGTAGGGGGAGCTGTAAGAATCGTGTAATTATTTATTGTACTGTAGCATGATAATTTGACGGGCTAATTTTTCGAATTAAGAGTCTCGAATTGGAGCTTGGGACTAGAGGGAACGATTGTTTTCGAGCATCACAAAGCAGGCCGTCGGACATTTTCGACATTCGTTTATTTTGAATCCGAACTGCTTGGTGACGTTTTCGGAAAGGAAAACGATCTCTCGATACACATTAGAACATAGGTGTATTGTGGATAGACCTCTAGCCTGTACGAACCGGATCAGTTCGAGTCGCTCGTACAGTGCTACGGAGATATCAAAATCATTACATTCAAAATTTAGTTTGGACAGGTGATGCTTTTTCATTTCACGGCATAGGTAGCCAGCTTAAAGATTTCCCCGGTGATAAGTGCGACGCTCGCCTGGAGTGAGCACATGGTCTTACTTGAAATCATCCGCACAGGCTTTCTCCTGGAAGAATTGGCTGTGCTGGGGACTATGTTATGTAATCAAAAGTCGACGTCTCTTTCCATCTCTCGGGCCGTTACTATTCTCTAGATGGTACGGGGTGGAGGGATGGAATGATAAGTCAGTAGACTAGTCGGCGGAGTAATACAGATAAGTGAAGCGATGCACTGAGCTGGAAACTGCAGCATGGTGCATTTTGTTTCTTGAGCAACTACCAGTATGAAATTACCGTTATGAATCTCGCTACAGATTTTCGCCTACGTGAAAGGCTTCGTACATCGCGTGTACTGATTCAGTTTGAGAACGTGTCACTCATTTTTGGAAGCTACATTCGTTTATTTTGTTCTCAAAATTTGAAATTCGACGGCATTTTTGATCGCTAGAAGTGTTTTATAGCCGTAAAGTGACACAACTGAAACGCCACAGTCTTATTTTTTGGATACGTTCGCTGAGCCAACCACATGGTGAGATGAGAAGGCATGTAATAAGCCTTGTCCAGCTATTTCGGGTTCTGTTGGTTCAACCAAGAAGATCTGGGTCTCCGCAAAATGTTCGCCGTGTCGAGAAATCGTGTTTCCAGTTCCAGGATGTCCGAATCCAGAACGATTTATGGCGCGATTCGATCCAGACCATGCCGTCACGAGGCAGAACCATGAGGCCTATGTCGAAGCTGTCATCATCGAATTCGCTGCCAATGGCTCCAGAACCTTCCAGTATCGGCTAAGCATTACGTTTTTCATTTGTTCATTTTTATGTCAGATTGCGTACCTTAGTCCGATAATTTTCGATTATAAGTGTTTGCATTGTACGGCCTGGCTCCCCTCATTTTGGTTTAGTATTTCGTAACATTTTTTCAAATCAAGTAGGCAAAATTGAGTTTTTTGTAGGAACATCTTTTCTAGGAGGAATCAACCCAAAATTTATTGAATTTTCGTTTTAGTAGGGTGAGCAGCTTGGTAACTTGGGTAATGAGTCTTCCATGTGATAGAAACGTGTTGTAGGCCATTCACATTCGCCTCAAATTGGAGTCTTGGGACAAGTTACTGTGCTATGTTATTTTTCAGTTCGTTCCTGCACCTTATCATCTATCGTCAAGTTGCTGGAAGATTTGTAGCAGTGGCGCCACTTCGCAGATCTAGATCCATCATTTCGCTTCGCACACCATACGCACTTTAACGTTCCAGAGTTTGTCCAGCATTGATTACGTAACTCCAATTTGAGTTCTTTTTGGTATTTTAGCTGAAATGCCTTATTTTTGGTTTTTATCATCGAACGTGGTAGTGCGATTCGCGAGTGCTAGCCTTAAGATTCGTGCTTACCAGGAAGCCGGCGCCCTTTCAACCCGCGTGTATGATCTAGAAAGGGCGCGGAATAGAAATTCCCTTTACTTTCGATCTGGGTTTCTCAAAATTTTCAAATCTAAAAGTATTCCATTTTATTTTTTTTTATTTTTGTTTATCCCCCCCCCTTTTTGTTCAATTCTAAATTTAGTGAATAGCCTACGTGAATTTCACGTGGAGGCTCAGCATCCTTGTTACTGCACGTTCAGGGGGGGGGGTGATTCAAAATTCAGGTCCTGTGAGACCAATATCAGATCAAGACGCAGGAACCGTCACCAAAGCTGTGGCCATCGAAAGCAATCATTTCAGGAAGCTCTAAGGTTCCTCGAGTTCTTAACTCAAGATTTGTAGCCCGAATCTCCAAATCTGAATATCTCCCTGGGAGAAGGGGACTCCCTGTGAAGTAGTTTTTCGAATTTCACATTTCCTAGTCTAATGCTTTTGGTTAATTTCATTTTCCAGCCTTTGATGCTGAAGTTTGTTAATTTTTCTAAATTTTAGGGAAGAGAGGACCCTATTTCCACATTGTTATCATTCAAATGCAGTCTGGTTGTAATATTTATTTATTTATTATTGATTTCAAGCCCATATCTGAGGGCATCTAGTTTTTGACCGCGTACGAACTAGACGTACCGCGAAGTAAGAGCCACTTGCTCCATGTTTATTTACAAAACCGTCGAGTATCTCCATTGAGCCGTATTTTATATTATTATTTTTCTTTTATGGATTTTCAGATTTCCCATTGATTATTTTATCGATGATTTCTCTGTTATGAATTTTTTATTTGAATTTTATTTTCAATTTAGAATACACGTATTCTTGTGCTGTGTGACATGACTCCCATAATTTCAGTGAGGTGAATTTGGAACAACTTTATCTTTTTAGTTTATTGTATCAAAAATGCGTGGACGTACCACCATGCGAAGTGTTTGATTTATGGTACGTGGCATCCCTGGACTTTTTCTAAATTTATTTTCCCTTTGGTGGACCTCTTTTCATTCAGGGACATGAAGAGTGGGTTCCCAAGTACTCACGTCCATTCTGATGGCTCAGGTCTTTCGGCATTACTTCGTTAATGGAGTACACTGGGGACAGGGGTCATCGTGGACTCGCCGAGACTCCCGTGGGGCTAGGTGGTAGTCTGTTGTTAAACACCTATGAGTATGGTGATAGTAGGCAGAACGTTCGTTATTACGAGTTATTAGCCCCCTCAGTCGGCAATCTACTATCGGTAATTTCCCACAGGTGAGATCCTGGGAAGGAGTTCTTTCTTCTTGGGATCTTATTCCGAAATTTGGGCGGGACATCTGGCTTTTCGGGAAATCTTGCTACAGTAAATAACAAGTGGGACTAGAATAGGGTGTCTACCGGTCCCGGAAGTCCCGGAAACCCTTGGAAAAGTCCCGAAATTCCCTCAACTATTGCCCAAGGTCCCGGGATTTTTTCCAAATGTTAGACACAATTTATCCCCAAAGCTTGGACTCCGATACAATATTATTAAAATTCAAAGTGCGTGCGTGTATTTGAAGGGTGATAGGACTATACAGTGGCAGTATACAGGTAACACTGTTGTGTATACTGAACAAAACATGGTATTTTTTTGCACCCAAATTTTTCCCGGAAGTGTCTTACGAAGTCCCGGAAAAGTCCCGGAAAATTGAATTCCGGTAAACACACTCTGTAGAAATATCATCTAACCTGTTTTTGAATAGTTCAACCCTTATTTATTTATTTCTGAAGGCTCCACCAGAATCGTGGGTCTTCTCTTACACATGGGGATCCTCAGTAAAAATGTGTGACCCTTCTTGAAAAGGGAGTGGGAGGAGAGCTATCACAGTTATGTGAGTTTTTGTTGCACTCAAGTGTTCCCAGGAAAACTCTCAGACTTTTCGGATCGTCCAACCTTTTTTGAAAAGGCTCTACCAGAATCGCGCGTTCTTTTTTTGCGCATAACGAGCTTGGCTAAAATCACGTGACCTTTTTTTCTCTGGATCATCCACCTTTGGTTTAGGAGAATGGCCTACCAAAATTGTGCAGCCTTGTTTTGGGCATGAGAAGCCCCAATAAAATTATCTTTTTCTGGAGAGATGGCAGAATCAAATTATCTTTTTCTGGAGAGATGGCAGAATCTTTTGATTTTCCTTTGATCGTTCAACCTATTTTTGTTGATGGGGAGGGGCCACCAAAATGGTGGGATTTATTTTTGAATATAAGTGATTCCCAGAAAATCGAAAATAAATAAAAATAAATTAATGGTATGTAATCAATGTGAACATGGTAGTTTAAATATAAAAATAGGTGAAGAAAAAATTGAGGCAGTAAGCAAACTTTGCTATTTAGGGAGTAAAATAAAAAAAGATGGAAAGAGTAAAAGGGATATTAGTAGTAGAATAGCGCAAGCCAAATTCGCATTTCATCGGAAAAGTAATCTCTTCAAATCAAAAATAAATGTGGAAATCACGAAATTATTTTTGAAAACTTATGTTTGGAGTGTAGCCTAGTATGGATGTGAAATCTGACCATAAGGAAACCAAAGAAGAGAAGGATCGAAGCTCTTAAGATGTGGTGCTACAGGCGAATACTGAGTATTAGATGAACGGATAAGGTAAGGAATGAGGAAGTACTTAACAGAGTAGGAGGCAAAATGGATATTTGAAATTGTCTGAAGAAGAGGAGAGATAAACTAATGGGGCATAACTTGAGACACTCGGGAATCATTTCACTGCAGCTAGAAGGAAGGGTGAAAGGAGATAATTGAGTAGGTCGGAAACGATTCCAGTACGTTCAACAGATAATCGAGGATGTCGAATGTAAGAGTTACTTGGAAATGAAAGAACTCGCCCAAGATAGGAAGAAATAGAGAGCTGCATCAAACCGGCCGTAAAACTGATAACCTTGTCATGTTAAAATTAAGTTTAAAAAATTCACTCCACCTCATGTAAGGGTATGAGCAGAGGTGGATGTACTGGGTTCTTAAGGTCACTGAACTTTGTTTTTATACTGTTTTTATACTATTATGTTCTCGGTCCTGGCTCCTCAAGGGTAAAGTAAGTCAAAGAATTTTCTCCAAATTTGTTGAATCTTGTACAGGTAGACGATTTGGAGCAAGAAGCGTTCCATCGCGTCCACAACAAATCGGTATCGTTCGCACAACGTAAACAAGAAAAATATTCCATCGATAAATTTACACCGTGTGGTGTTGTTGGAATCTGGAAGCCCTTTCCGGCATGCACTTGAACTACAATTATCTAGTCGTTTTACTATAATAGTTCATTGCGACCATTTAAAAACGACTTTACCACCGAGTTAAATAGAACGTTTCGTGTTATTCAATCATTTCTACTGTTGCGTATCGTTACGCACTCGGATACGTTTAACATTGCTTCTATTTTTTCGATTATGATTATGATTTTGCTATATATAGCGAAAAGGATGAAGAAAAAAAGAAACACGAGCAAAACGAGCTTTTCCGCACCTAGTTAGGGTGATGACAGCTCAGCTAGATCGTTGCTGAACTAGAGTTCAAAATGCACTTAATTACCTTACGTAATGTAATTCGTGGGTACAGAGGAACGTGTAATGTGCAATGCTAATTATTTTATTCTTAGTAGCTTTCAAACGAGTTTTCACACCTCAAAAATTCGTCATCTTGCACCTTTGTTATATCAGAGCGCACATTCGAGGGTATACCATCGTATAAATTATTGCGGAAAAATACCATGACATTGAAACAGACTGCCAGTTCATCAGCCAGTCAGTCAGCCCCGTCCATAAACTCAGTGGCGTATTTTTTAGGGTAGCAGGCGGATATTTGCTGACTCAGTCTCTTTCCAAAAAAGCCCCTTTAGATTTTCTCGAGTACTAGAAAGACAAAACAATGGCCCAGATCCAAAGAGCCCGGTGAACACCGTACGGGTGGGGGAGGGGGGGGGAATAACAGAATCGATTCGTGTTCATGTTTGCACTCAAGAGATTTCCATCAAAATCTTATTTTTTTTCTTTCAAATCGTTTTATATTTTTCCTTGGTGGTTCTTTTGTTAAAATCGTGCGATCTTTGTTGCACGTAGGAAGCTCACGCAAAATCTGCCTACCATCTGACCTTTTTTCTATCAGGTATTCCTACCAGAATTACAAACAATTTCTACCTACAAGGGACTTCAATAACATTATCTAATCTTTCTTTGGATTGTCTGACGCCCCTTTTTTTCAGGCCCTCTGCTAAAATTTTATATTTTTTACGCACCAAAAGCTCCAGGAGAATTGTCTGATCTAAGGATAGCTAATCGTTTTTAGAAGCACCAAATAGAACCGTGCGATTTTTTGCTCATAGAGAGCCCTCTAGAAAAATTATACGAAGGGCAGCTCTTAAAATGCTGTGCGACTTTTTTCAGCTTCAAAATTAGTGAGTGCCTCGCAATGTTTTTGACTGGGCCTTTCATCTCAGATCCTAAGTAAATTATCACATTTCTCTCTAAGAAACTATTTCTCGATCAAACTTTGTACCTCTATTTATGAATATGATTTTGAGCACGGATTTCTTGGCATTTTTGAAGCTGAGTTTTGGCTATTAAAATTCAAAAATTGGCATTATTTGGCACGAAAAAAAAATCACAAAAATCTTGAGTAAAAGTGGAAAATTGTGTATTTGAGCAATAGATAATTTTTTTTCTTTTAATTTATTTATTTAGACCAACGATTAAGGTCATATGCCCTTAAAAAATATTTGACAATTGATACCGTTCGCAGTTGAAGGAACACTAATTCTTAAATCATTTTTCTTTATCAATCTCTATTTATCAACATTCTTGCATATGCCTGCCTCCTGAGTCATGTTACAATGTATCCGAAGTATGTTACTATGTTGCACGTTATATCTCGAAATTTTCGTACTCATCGTGAGAAATGTGTCATCTTTGTTCGTTCTTTTATGCATACAAGGATTTCTTTGTTGATATTGGTCGTATTTGGCATTATTCGGCATTTTATCCGTTTCTGGCATTTATACCGGTTTTTGGCATTTTTGGCAAAAAAAATTTTTTCCCTAGCCTCCCCATATCCTAAAACGTGCTTACCTTTCACTCCCAATCCTTCCGCCCTCATGCAAGTAATCTGACAAATGCCACGAAATCCGTGCTCTAAATATGATTAACGATAAACAGTATGAATTCAGTCAATAGGTTCTCTGTTTCGCAAGTCAGATCACGGTCGCCGCATCAATTTTTTTACTGTTTTAGAGCCGCTCTCCGGTTACGACTTTGACCATTATAGTCGTCCAAAACTCGACAGTGTCATATATTTGGCTATATCAGCCATTCCTTTCAGCTTTACCCGTTCCTAATTTAGGTTATTTTTGAATATTTCACGTTTTAGCCCCTCTCTCTCTCCAGAGGCGAAACTTGACTTTCAGTTGGGGGGGGGGGGGGGGAAATTTGCCGACAAATATTTTCTTTTAACTGGAGATTTGCCGACAAAATTTTCTAAAAATTTGAAAATTCGCCGATTTTTCAATCAAAATATTTTTAATTGAAAAAAAAAATAATATAAATAATAATAATAATAATAAACAAACAAACAAACGTTCTTAGAAAATGAAAATTTCAAATAAACAGTTTCAAAATTTGCTGACCGCCTAGTTATTGATCACTGAGTCACTGAGTAAGTGATTAACTGTGTGAATAACTGAATAAGTAAGCAAGTAACTGAGTGAATCACTGAGTCACCGAGTGAGTAAGTGAGTGAGTGAGTGATGGAGTAACTAAATGAACAACTCAATAAATAAGCGAGGAGCTGAGTGAACTGAGTCACTGAGTAAGTGGTTGAGTAACTGTGTGAATAACTGAATAAGTAAGCGAGTGACTGAGTGAATCACTGACTTATTAAGTGAGTGATGGAGTGAGGAAGTGAATGAATAACTAAATTAGAGAATGGGTAAATGAGTAAGTGAGTGAGTGAATCACTGAGTCACTAAGTAAGTGAGTGAGTAACTGAGTGAATCACTAGATGAGTAAGAGCGAATCACTGAGTCATTGAGTAAGTGATGAGTAGAAGGGACCAGATCGCGCGACCGGTCACCCACACGATGCATAGATTAAATACGGAGAATCACTGGCAAGACGATAGGATAATGCACTAGGACAGCCGAGGACAGAGACAACTAGAGGAGTCTGGTCGACTCGGTTACCTGATTACGATGCCCGAAACTGGGCGAACAAAGAAGAAAAAGAAGAGGCATATTGATACAAATGTTGACTGTACAATTGTGTCTACTTTTGTATACACCGATACTACAATGTTGATACAAAGGGCACTCAGAAACTGCTGTCAGTAAGCCTCAAAAACTGTCTTAAAAATTTTTATTGAAAAAAATCACATTACAATCTTTTGAAATAATGTCCTCGGGCTTCTATGCAGCGGTCCCAGCGTTCCTGCCATCGCTTGTAAACGTTCTGGAAAAATTCATCTCCAAGCCGTTTAAAAATCGCCTCCGTACTTTTTACACTTCTACTCTTCCCTGCATAGTTAGTTTCTCCAAATTGTCCATTGTCCCTTCTGATTACGTGACCAAAGTAACTGAGAATGCGTCTCCTGATGACTGTGCTGAGTCTGTCTTTTACAACAAGTTCTTCGCGTATCGACGCATTCGTCCTCTTCTTGGTCCATGGGATTCTCAGCGTACGTCTATAGCCTATAGCACTGCATCTCGAAAGCCTCAATTCGCTGAGTAAAACTTTGCTCACGTGTGATATTAACGAAATTGTTCTGTAGTTTAAACTCGGAAAATCTAAAAATGATGTTTATACAAATATCGGTTCTTCTGCCAACATTGACAGTGTCTCATGGGCGATGTGCCTTACATGAAATCATTGACATTGTTTTGGTTTGAAGAATTGGCAGGAAGGCCGTGTGGTCCTGAAAGAAATATTTGAGAGTGCTCGCTTTTTTACAACTCTACAATCAGATTAAAGCTAAATTCTCGTTAGAGCAGGTCTTTGACGCCCTTTTTTCTACGTCCTCTCCTTTCTTTTGGTACTTTCTATTTTCCCTTGATCGGTTTCTGTTTCTACTGGGTTCTAGCGGAGCTCCCCGAAGAATTTCTTCTGTCTGCCTTATAATCAGCTGAGACTTTTGCAGTAGGCGGCATCTGAGTTCTTTCGTCCTTGATAAGTCACTTCAATGCGTCCCCGCCGTAAAGAGGTATTTCCAAGACAGGGGAGACACACTTCTAACGAGTGGTACAACTTTTACAGGGACGACTTTTGCACCGTCATCGTATTACAAACGTCGTGCATGGATACGTAATGTCAACTGTACGCGTGCCAATCACCATTTTGTACGTCGTTATCACATTTATATCGACACGCTTACTCGTTTACTTTAGGACCCCCGTGCGTATTTACTTTATTACATCGTTAGGTGTTCTCACTCTACCTTCAAAGACTGACATGTATTCCCAAATAGATTTAATTACTACCTCTGATATGATATCTAAGTTTGCAGTTATAGAGTTTTATCGCACCCGCTATCTACTGTTCAGAATCTGCGTACGTGACCAGCGAACTCTTTGAGTTGTATGCGTTTACCGGATTCGACCTGCCTACATCCCGGTGTACATTTTTTATTTTTTTCTAAAAAAAAAAAAAAATGACCGAGCTTGGAAACGCGATAATGATAAAAAGTTATTTCAGATTCTGAAGAGAATAATTAAAACCGTATACAATACGTGTAATTAATCGAAGGACTTTTGGGAATAGATAAAGATGAATAAATAAAATTAAAAATTACTTCTAAGTAGAGAGACCTAGATCATGACCTTCCTTGCGATGGTCTTTCACATTGTAAAACGTATACTAGCGGACCCACCCAATTTTTTGTTTACTTTTTTATCGCCGACTCTACTTCCAGATGAAATCGTCCCGAAGTGATTTGGCTGGATACATGCGACTGGTGACTGACAGCTCTGTGTGATGACCTCAGGCCAGAGGCTGGTAAACGGAATGTTGAGTAGGTACAAGATACACGAATACCGTGGCGAGTGCTGATGTCGGCACGGCGGAAATTTTCTTTCGTAATTTTAGCGATAGCGGAGCAGAAAATTTTCGGAAAAGAAAAACTTTCTGTAAGTCTGTTTTCCTGTCATTCTGTTCTGCTGACCTTCAGCTCAAATATTCTGCAGTATTTTTGGAAAGAGACGAGGGAGTGTTCTGACCATATATTGGTGTAATTTGGAAATGGGTGTACTTGGGGTAAAAGGTGGAACACAACATCGCAGATCTTCAGAAATGCCATGTGGATGTCATTCTTCTGCGTCAAATATCACTTAATTATCAGATTTTCTGGCATGGGACAATTGGTCTTAGAAACCTAGGGCCATCAAAAATTGAAGAAAAAAATCTCAAAAATTAAAATTTTGTGGTTCATTTTAGGGGAACATTTGCCGTGTTAATAACCATCACTAAATTTTCGTTGAAATAGACGAATGATTCTCAGTCCCATATTACTAGCCGGTCATTGGAATAAAATATTTTGCAGGTCAATTAAAATTTTAACAAAGATTACATATTAAAAATTTCTTTACATTATTCGCTGTTCTTTTTCTTTCCTTCTTTTCTAATTCACCATTTTATCTTTTTCCTCGTGTTTTTTTCACCTCGCCATCCATAATTTAATTTCAATATGTCGTTCTTGTTTTCGCTCTTCTTCTTCTTTTTCCTGTTGTTCCTTTTTCTTTGTCTTTTTTCCTATACAGTTCTTTTTTCTGTATTTTCTTCTTCTTCTATCTTTTCTTTTCTACTTATTTCTTTTCTTTTTGTTTGTTTTTATATTTTCATTTCGTCTTTGTCTTCTTCTGCTTCTATTTCTCTATCTACTCCTATTGTTCCTTCAGTTCCTTTAACATTGTTTTTTTCATTTTTTGTCATTTTCTGGTTTCTTCCATTTTTAATTTTACATCTGCTTTTTTCCTTATCGCTATTTCCTTTTATCTTCATCTTTAATCATTTTTCTTTCATTCTTTTTCTTTTCTTCTCTCTCTCTTCTTTTTCTTCATCTTCTCCCCTCTCTCTCTCTCCTCCCTCTCTCTCTCTCTCTCTCTCTCTCTCTCTCTCTCTCTCTCTCTGTAATTAATTTTGCTTGTTTTGTTGTTTACTTTTCAGTTAAATCTGTATTCTTGTATATTTTTTCCAATTGTTTTTATTTTTGTATTTTTTAATTTGTAACGGAAGGAAGCTTCTTCTATGCCCTCATAAACTGTGCACAGTGAGAAAGAAGGTCACCGCTTTTTATTATAAATTACTTATATTTTTTATCAATAAAATTTCATTTTGTTCCACTTGTTTTTTTCCCCCTTGCTTTCACGGAAGAGGGAAAAGAAAACATGTAAAGGTTGTTGTTTTCATGTAAATGAAAATGTAGGACAAAAAGGAAGTGAAAATATACATTTTTTTTCCTTTGGAATGTGCCGAAGCACTTCATTATATTATTGTATCAGCTTAGCCTTCAACAAGTGACATTTCTCAGTTGCACCTGAGTTAAGTTCACAATGCGATGATGAGGGAGGGAAATAGCCATTTTCTTTCCGAGGGAAGAACATGATTATTTCAGATTTTGTTTTCAGTGTTTTACTGGGAATTAAGTAACTGAATAGCGGATATTTCTAGAGGGAATTTTGGCAGCATTATGTGATGTCATTTGTACAGTTGCACAGCTCAGAGCTGGTGCGAATAATTTGCTCTTTGGGAGAGGGGAGAGGTAAAGTTATTAGAAATTACACGAAAATTACAAATTTCAGTCGATTAGCAAAAATTAAAAAAAAAAATTAAAAACTTTTCCCTGCACTTTTCTCTCTGACTCCTGTAATTTTTTGATTCCCCAAATTTTGGTCTTCCAGCGTCGTACTTTTCTGGAAGCCAACGAAGCAATTTTAGAAGATGATAATAATAATACAACTGCTTTCTTTTTCTTTTTTTTTTTCTTTGTGAAACACAGGGGTGGCAAAGAATTTTTTGACCTAAAGCGGCCAAGTCCGTTAATCCGGCACTGTGGTCTTCCCAGTTTTTTAACTGAGTGCTGAAATATCCTGACTTTTTTGTGCAATCTCATAAATGGGGAAGGGTACTCGTGCTGACCGTTGTTGTATTCCATACTTTTCACTCATCAAAACGAATTCTTCCCTCCCTTATCGTGTAATTCACAATTTTTTTTGAACTTGTGAAATAGTAATGTTGAGAACAAGGAGAATAGCAAAATTCTGACTTTACGTGGAAAATTAGCTCTTTAATTTCATTCTTCACTGCAAAGGTTGATTACTTCTTCCCGAGTTACTGACACTCCGCCGCGGCTTTCTACTTTTGATACCTAATTATTCCATTTTATTCCATCCCCTCCCCCGCGCTTAAAATACTTCAAAGATTGCTATTCTTGAAATATTTTACTCCCCCAAATCAAATTTTCAATGTGCTTTAGTCGGTGTGAAAACCCATAGGTCAACATTTTTCTGGTGCCAAAAGTTGTTAGAAATGGTCTGAAGGGAATTGAACCGTGGGTATCTCTTAGTTCATAAGAAACTTTGCAATTGTAAAAAATCCTAAAAATAAGGTTTTTGTGAAGAAAATTGGATTTTGCCAAAACAAACTAGAATTAAAATTTTAATATTCTTGGGAAAAATTTTGCGCACGATATTTTTAGGTAGAAAAACAACGAAATCATCCCAATTTCCGTGAGGGGGGGGGAGATTGTTTCATCTTATTACATACAAATCATTCTCCGCAATATTGTTTCAAAGATGCTGCACCAGCCGTAATGTTTTCACGTGTGCGCAAATAAAACTTGATTATCGCACGTTATTCTATTCTGGAGGAAGTCGGCACTTCGCAAGACATCTTTAAGGAACGAGAATTCGTGAACGAATCAACTGGATAACTTGAAACTCGGAACACGAAGTGATAAGGCTACAAACAGTGTTGCCCTAAAAGTGCATCAAAAAATCTCTTTTCGTTCTCGAGTTATTGTGATGGGAACCTTACTTATCGAACGCCCCTAGTATTCATTTTTGGATACTGTTTAATCGCCCATCAGCAAGAAGACAAAGCCAGCTGCACATTACGCTGACGTTTCGTGTTAACACGTCATACAACATGTTAACACGACACATGACGAAAACAAAATCATCTAGTTCAATTGGACTGTTCACACTACACTGATGTGTCGTCATAATGCGTCATCTGACGACGCATCAGTGTAGTGTGAACGGTCCAATTGAACTACATTGTTTTGTTTTCGTCATATGTCGTGTTAACCCGTCATATGACGTGTGAACACAAAAACGTCAGCGTAGTGTGCATCTAGCTTAACTCATAGCAAAAAACAATTTCAGCACGCATGGAGAATATTTTGCACATATATTTTATAAAATAAAATCACATCACATTAAGAAAATTGCGCGGCTGAAATAATAAATTCACGGTATAATTAAATGATCCCGGCGTGAAATAATTTTTCGCACGTATGATAAATCAACCTAAAAATAGTAAACGTAGTGCCCGAATTTAATCAAAACCTGAATACACTGCTGATTGAATTTGAAAAAGCTTTTGATTCGATCACATATGGGAGGCTCTCTGGAGACAGTGTGCTCCGAGGAAGTTGATAAGAATGATATACGAACGATATAGAAACTCAAAGGGGAGGGTACGTATGTCTGGACAAAATGGGACAATACTTCGAATTCAAAATAGGTGTAAAACAATCTCAAAATCTTCTCAACGGCCTACTGGAAGAAATCTTCCATAACCTAAACTGGGAGGGGTTGTCTCGACCATCATGAAGCAGAAGATGCAGATAGAGTGCTCGAGGCAGAGGGCCGACGAAAATAGTTCAGCCCACACTTGACACAACGACTGTACAATCCGAGAGCTTCTGCAGCAGCTGCAGACCGCCCGGCGAGGTTCACCCCACCGTCACCACCTTTCTGCGTCGCCACAAGTACCAACACGAGGAAGTGAAGGGTGAAGGAAGGAAGCTCGTCCAGCTGCGGTACATTTGCATTCCTTGTTAATGCTGGATGGTGTCCCATAGTGGCCCTTGCAGGACAGTGCGCACTGGAAGCGGAAAGACGAAATGGGAGCTCGGGCCGGCCTCAATGCGTCCCTCTGATCACTGATGCGATACTCGAAATGGTAGTTTCCGGGGCCAGGAGCGCGGTGTCTGGAAGGCATTTTGGCATGCGTGCATCACCATACGCTCCACCACACATTTTCTCTTAAAATTCTCTAATCTTCCAACTCTATTCAAACGTCTCACATTCTAAATTTCCGTTTTAAAAACGCCTTTCTTTTTAAAACTCCCCAATGATGATGCGACCCCCGGAAAAGTTATATACCAGTTGGGACGCCTCAGTAGCAATTGCTACTTAGTAAGAATTTATCTGCGGGAGTTTTCCTTTCTCCTAGGTGCTTTTTGTCACGACTTCAACGAAATTTAACCTCATTGAGGGTCTTTTTATTTATTTATTTTTTACGCATAAGCCTCCTGATACGGCAAAAAATCTAGGATTCGGAATTTGTCTTCTTGGGCTAGAAAAAGTCCCCGAAACCGGTAATAGATGATAGGCCTAGTGGGTCTCAACTGCTACTTTAATCTCATTGTTTTTTTTTTGTGCCTTTCAACTTCCACTTGGCCTTCTCTTAACAATTCGCCGTTGTCTGCAGCCTCGCAATGCGCGCCGGCGCCGTATCAGCAAAAAACGGCTGCCATAAAATTGTGGACCTATTCGGTGACCCACATTGGCTGTGTAGCGAGTAGCACAACGGCGGCGTCCCAGGAAACGGAGAAAAACACCGACGAATGCATATATTCGCTCGTTAAATGCCCGTTAATTGGCAGAGCTTCGCTTGATCTCATTGTTGATATACTATCGGCGTATTTCATTCCTTGAGATCTTTTTAATTTTTTTCGATTTACACTCGCACGTGGTCTAAAAAATTCATTAGATTTTAGTGCGTCCTGCGGGGAACACCCGAAAGACCATCAAATCCGACGAATCCGCGTTTTAATTGATACTAAATTTTTACTTATTTATTACGCTAGGAAAATTGCACGAACTAACGAAAGCCGCGCGCCGCAATTTACGCCTAAAAATATGATATTTTTTCGCGAAGGTAACTTATCTGCCGTTAAATTAGGGAAATCAGGGCATCAGACCTGGAACGCAGTCATGGCTCACGTGACATTGATCATTTTTATCGAACTCACTTCCTTCCTTTGCTGGCAGCGATCGCATAACCGACAATTTTGTCTTTTCATGATACACCCCCCGACCGAAAATTGAATCACGTTGGGTTATAAACTGCGCGAGTATTAGCGAGAGGTGGGTGAGTATACTCGTGCATAATTCCCGGCTGATGATAACACTTTCTAACTTTATTATCGTCGAATCTGTGGCCGAGATTGCCTGTCTAATTAAGCGCAACGAGCGATACAAATTTGAGAATAATTATAGGCAAAAAAAATTTTATTCGGTATTATAATAACCGGGTAATTATTGATAAGTGCGAGAAATCCGACCTTCGAACCAGTTTATCTATTTGATTGATACCTGGAATATTTTGTTAACAAGAAATTGAGCGCTTTTATTAAGTAATTTATAGGCATAGCTGTGTGCAGGAGACTAGTACAGAAATATCTTGCGTCTTTACTAAGCTCACCCTGACTCGTTTGCATTTAGGTGCGGAAAAGTGAATCCGAGAATTAAGAGTAGATGATGTGCACCTTAAAACTGCGAGTTCATAGAACCAATGACGTGCTACAACCACTGACATAACCGCAGGTTTTCTGTAAAAAGAAATAGTTCACCGATATTAGTGCAAGTGCCCCGATGATCTCTGTTAGTAACACAGAAATATAGGCACTAAAACTTGGAGTTCCCAAAGCTGGTAGCCCTGCGTACTGAAAAGGTGATCATGCACAATTTTCCATAAGATTACAGCAAACTTTAAACCTCTTTAAATCAATTAGAAATTTATTTTAAAAAAATCTCGTTCTACATTTTATTGTGTTGTTACTAAACAATAGAATTATAGTCAACGCAAGTGAGTGAGGGTAGAATATTAATTTTATCGTGCCTAGTTCCGTTTTTTGGCCTTCCATATTTAGGATAGCGAGGTATTTTACAATTTATTAATGTATGATCTCCATGAATTCGCCTTCCGATTACCCCTCCATTTTTTCGGCTATCTAGCAGGTTGTTGAACGCATTTCTTTGCTACCAGGTCATTTTGGAAAGATTTTTATCGACAGTTATGTCCACAACTTCTACATCTCTCATGTATTAAACCCGAACTTCCCCCTCCGGAAAAAAAGGGGCCATCCTAATTTAAATTCGGGTCATCTATTCAAGGACCTAGTTGTTCAACTGATTCCATATAAGACATCAAATGCTCGGTTCCTACCTCCTCTTAATCCAATTTAGTAAAACTTTTTTTTTTTTTTTAAAACCGAGACTCCCGCGCCAATCCCGGAACTCCTCGGGTGCTCCGTGTATTAATAGGTAATAGCACTTAGGTCCTGATCTGAGTTACATAAAGCGTTTTGTTTAACGTGGGGTCCCCTGCTTTTGCCAATTTTCCCAGGGTAGCTTTTTTTTTTTTTATGGCCAACCGGAACTCCCCGGGGGCGGCGTACATACTTCTCTATAACTAAATTGGTCTGCGGCTACGTTTTTTGGGGGGCGCCCGCTTTGCCCTGTATGTAAGCTATCACCCCGGCCAACGCCTCTCCCGTACTGGGGAGGCGAGCGTATCTTCGCTCGAGTTATATAAAATGAGGGTAGGGGCCGCGTCGTGCTCTAGTACTGGAGGAGATGGAGATAGTCTCGACACTCGACTTACTATGGTCTCACCTACAAGGGACGCAACCCGCCGCCCGTGATTGGCGGCAGTTTGGTGCTGTTTCTTCTCCTCCTTTGGCGACGGCGACGGTGGGGGGAGACGGTGGGGGGCGACCTCTTCTGGCCTCTTCGGGTTTGCCCCCACCCTCTTCCGGGTTCTTCGACCTCATCCGGTTCGGTCTGTGTCACCTGCGAGGAATGCGGGGTTTTCAAGTATCCATAAACTCTTGACTACACCCCGCATGTACCGCAGGTGCTCACGGCTGGTCCTTGTCCATATGTCCGGCCTTCCGTCAGCCCACCGGATACACTCTCAAAAGACATGTCGAGGTGTCTCCGGGTCAGCACCGCAGGGGCACTGGTCGCTGTCCCGGCGGTTTCGACGGTGCAGGTAGGATGCGAAGCACCTATGGCCTGAAACCGCCTGCGCCAGGAAGAAGTCCATGCACTTCATTTCGTTGTCTTCTTCTTCCTGCTGCTGCATCCTGGCGCGTACGTCTGGGAACAGCACCTGTGTCCACTGCGCCACCGTCGTGTTGACCCACCATCGACGGTTCCACTCGTCGATGGTCGCCTGGTGGAGCTGACTTGGCCACTCGCTGAAGGAGGGATCAACGCGCGGGAGATGCCGCCAGTTGTCGACCCTGAACCCACTCTTGACCAAGTACTTAACTGATCTTTCGTGGATCAGCAGGTCCAGGGGGGGCATCGCGTTGATCACGGCCGCCCAGGGGTAGCCTACCTTCAGGAGGGGGTTCACGGTTGAGGAGGAAGTTCCAGAAGGGTGAGGAGGGCCCCTGTGGGGGCGTGGGCTGTGGATGGAGATGGTGGCCTTTGGTGCGGCAAGGGGTTAAGATGAGTAAGAGGACCTGGTGGAGGAGAAAGTCCTTGGTGAGAGAGGGGACCAGGGAGAGAAATGGCCGTGGTGCGACAGGGGCTGGTGGTGGGGTGAAGTCTTCAGAGGGCACGGCTCTCGGGGGGAGGGGTGGTCACGGTTGTGGTAAAATTTTGGTAGATAAAGGCTCGGGGTTGTAAGAGGTACTCATGGTAGAGGAGGGAGCTCCTAAAGGGGAGGAAAACCACGGTGGTGGCAGGGACTGTAGAGGGAGGTAAAGACCCCGAGTGGGGAGGGGAATAATAGTGAGGAAGGGGTCCTGGTGGAGGAGGAAGTTCTTGGTGAGAGAGGCGGCCGGGAAAGCGAATGAAGGCCATGGTGCGGAAGGTTCTGGTCCCGGGGAGGGGGTCTTGAGAGGAAGGGTTCTAGAGCGGAAGGGGTGGTCATGGTGTTGGAAGCTCCTGTTTGGAAGTCCAGGGGATCTTCGAGGTGGTTGAGCGAGGAGGCCGTAGGGTGATAGACCCGCGGAATGGAAGGCTTTGGAGATGGACTAAGGCCGCCATTGGGAGGGAGTAAAGACTGCGGATCGCCTACCCTGCCCCACTAATTGCTTATTTCTCCATGGGTAGCCTACTCCTAGGAAATGGTTCATGTTGGAAGGAGCTCCAGAATGGGAAGAAGATCCATGGGTGGCGCGACCTCAGGAGGGGTATATAGGCCTTGGGTGGTGTAAGGGGGATAATGGTGAGTAATAGGTCCTGGTGAAGGAGGAAGTCCTTGGTGAGAGAGGCGGCCGGGAAGGCGAATGAAGGCCATGGTGCGGAAGGTTCTGGTCCCGGGCAGGTGGTCTTGAAGGGAAGGGTTCTTGTGGGGGGATGGCCATGGTGGTGGTGGAAGCTCCTGGTTGGAGGACCAGGGGATCTTTTGTGGTGGTTGAGCGAGGAGGACGTAGTGTGATGAAGCCGCGGAAGGGGAAGACTTTAGAGAAGGACTAAGCCCGCCATTGGGGAGGTCGTAGTGATGGGTTAAGAGGTCTTGGTGGGGGTGTGGTACGTGAACAGAAATGAAAGCCATAGTGGTGTGGGGTGGTCTAAGGACGTGGTCCTAATGGAGGGTACTCGGGGTGGAAGAGGGTGATCGGGAGAGACTAGGTGAAGGCCATTGTGGGGGAGGAGTTTGTGGCTGAGGAGGGCTGCGACTGTTGAGGTGTGACCGTGGAGGCGGAGAGCAGTCATGGTCAACGAGGGGGTCGTGGTGGAGGAGGAGGAGGCTCGTGATGAAGAAAGGATGGAAAGGGGTTCATCGTGGAAGATTGAGGACCGCTGATAGAGGGGGAGCAAAAGAAGCACACAGCAAACATCAACTCAGTAACAAAAGTTTCAGACCAAACACTGAGGACTGTGGCGGTTGGACGAGGCGCGAAGTGGCCAGGGGACGAAGCCCCCCTGTATTGTATTATAAACCGTTTTCTGTTTTCTTTGCTGATCTACCGATCCCATAGAAATGAGTTCAATATCGCTATTGTTTCCTACCCTGGATATTCCGATCTCTTATATTCTGGTCTATAGATCTATCCTGTAGTATTCTGACTCCTAGAAATCTATACTCTCGGCAACTCTTGATGACATTTCCGTCCTTCAGTTAAATATCCTTCTGGTCACATTTTCACTAGGCGCCACTTTTAGTATCATCTTGAATTAGGTTTGTGAGATACAGCAACCTTTAAAGCTCGCTGATAGTTTATTTCTCATTTTAACGCAGCTAACAGTACCATTGTACAGCAGCTTCAAAGCTTTGATTAACACAACACTGATATTCATTTTATCCAATGCTTCCTACAGTTTATTCATCGGGACGCTATCGTATGCTTTCTCCAGTTCTACAAATAACAGATGAACTGCCTGTACTAACGCTACCTTCTTCTCAACAATCTGTGTTAGGGAATGCAGACAGGGCCGATTTTAAGTACATACTTTGCCGTCTTACTTTTTTACACCCCCTTCTGCAAAATTGAGTTAATTGTATTTTTGGGCCACAAACTTTACTGTCCCAAAATTTTGTCTCTCTGGGCTGTAACCAAGTCAGCCCGTATGGTTAAATGGGTGCTGAATCAAAACCTATCAGTCCTAATATATCGTACAAAAATCATCCGTCAATAGTAAAATGGTTTTAGAAAATTCTGGAGTTAGATCTGTAATCATAATGAATGTGAAAACATTTTAGAAGTATTATATATCCTTTCCTTTACCGCTTAAATGTAATTTTTCTCATTTTCATGTGAACCTCTGAAATTTTAGGCTGTATAAGTAACCAGTAGTAGTGCTTCCTTCCGAGTAAAAGGTATGCTGTGTCCTTTTTTTCTGATGTATTCCGTATTAGGTATACGTATACTATCACACTAAATATTGAATATCTGGTTTGCAATTTCCTTCCCCACAGCAGAAATTGTGTCTTAAAGTGTTGTAATCGAATTTTTATGAACCTTAATCTACCTGGGCGAGTTTTAATGAATCTTAAAATATATCAAAAATAATAAGCACGAACATGTACTAAGATTGGAGGAAAATTTCCCTAAAATATTTTTTTTTCGGATTTCAAAACTTAAATTCCTCGATAATTTAGGAAAGTGGCTCAGCAGATCGAGAAATAGAAGCAAGGCGCTGTTGCTACCTGTATTATTTACTTTCATAACTTTTTCTTATTGTTTGTCAAGTTTGAAAATGTTTATTAGCTGACTAGGTCGAAGTCTGAGTTGTCAAAATTGAAAAAGTGAAAGAATTTTGATTATGTGCTTGTTGGTCTTAATCGTTTTCATCTCGGCGAAATTAAAACCTGTTACCTCGATGAAGGGGTGCCTCGTACAACGTCTTCCAGAGTTGTTCAGTGTACTAAAAATAACCCTTAGGTACTTAGAAAAATGCTCAGGACCGGTTTTAAGTACTTTGCCGCTCGGGGCTGCAGTATTTTTGTCACCTTCTTTTTTACATCCTCCCTTCCGCAACATTTTTTTTGGGTCGCAAATTTGCCGCCCCAAAATCTTGCCTCTTTGGGCTGCAGCCCAGTCAGCCCGTATGGTAAAACCGGCACTGAATGCAGATGATCTATATTGTGAATCTCCCTGCTCGGAATCCGTTCTGTTCCGCGGCTTGCAGTTCTGCGTATTCCTCTTCGATTTTCCTTTTTACAATTTTTCCATAGAGGCAGCTGAAGGTACTGATGACTGGCAGTCCTCTATAGTTGCTACATTCATCCTTGCTTCCCTTCTTATGCAGTACCGATATCCACGCCTCTTTCCATTCCTGTGGCACCTCCGTTCCATTGATGCAATCTTCCATCAATCTTTGTATGTATCCATATAGTTTTGTCATTCCATTCTTGATCAGTTCGGCAGGGCTTCCGCCAGGTCCCGGTGCGATTCTTTAACTGCTTACAGGCTTCCTCTATTTCCTTCGTTTCAACTTCAATTTGCGGTCCCGTTACAACCACATTTACCAAGTCCTCCGATGTCATACATTCTCCTCCATTTTTATATCAGAGATCAGAGTTGAACGTTCATCTTGCATGCCTATTTACACAATGAAAACAGGAGAAAATCAGAAAATTTGAAAATTTGAACATGTTAACAGTTTTAACGGTGAAATAAACCTTCACTGTAAGTATAAAATAACGTATCAATAACCTATAACTGATAATTGTAGAAATGAAATGACATAACTGTAACCATAACGATAATCGTTTATCGTATTGTTTTGGTTTTGACAGCTCTGGTACGCTTTAAAATCATTCGCACTTCCGGTAGAGCACCTGGAAACACCCGAATACTGACATCCGCCATTTTGAGTCTCTTCGTGTCCGATGATTCACAATTCACTACGCGGAACGTCGCGTCTTCCTTCCGCGTATCAAATTGTGAATCATCGGACACCAAGCGACTCAAAATGGCGAATGTCAGTACTTGGGTGTTTCCAGGTGCTCTACTCCCGGTAATCCCGATCTGCCAATCAGCGTCAAAAGACACTCTTTTTGAGTCAAAATAGTGTCGGTCCTTGACAATCACATGGGCTCCGTCCACTTGTAGCAGAATTGATAAATTAGTGTCAGGTCAAAAGCGTGTCAAAAATGCATCGGAGTGCTCTTATTGGTTGAAATTATTGTCAAAATGTCAAAATACCGTGTCAAAATTCGCAAAATTAACGCAGGTCAAGAATATGTCAATTCTTTCAGATTGGGATCAGCTCTGACAGTGATGCCAGTCTACCAACTTAGGTGCTAAAATTGCTAACTTTCCGAGTTAGCTCTTTTTTCTTCAGAGAAAGTTGCTAAATAAGTTTCTATACATGGTGCTTCCTAACATTCAACAAAATCTGACATTTTGAAAGCAAATTCGATGATTTTTTCACATTTTGGAAGACTAAAATATCTAACAACTTTTTTCCTGCTTCTCGACCGACTTGTACACCTCGAATTGGCAATACTGAACACTGATTGGTAACTCGATGTTACTTCCTCAGTTCGTTCTTGACTGCTTAGGACCGGTCAACAAGACCGTTCCCAATTGAACAGGTGCTGCAGAACCTCACCCAAAGTTGATCACATGCAATAATTAAAACCGGGCGGATTTCTCGGAACCGCGTATTCAGATATTATATTATGTTCGGCGATCTCGCTGCGAGTTATCTCTAAATGAGCCGGATAAAGATGTGAAAATTTAAAATAATCGCTTAATAACCGAGGATCATTTAACCGACCCGTGAACGGTTACCGTGTAAAAATTATTCTCAAATTATAGTAATAAGAACAGAGAGCGCTTGATAAAAAAAGCAAATAATGTACTCCTCCAGCAAGGTTACAGTACACTACAAATTGTATTGCAATCTGTTATTACTACCAAGGAAGTTTATTTTCAGGCTCGCTAATATAAATATAATTTAACTTTGGTCTCTGATAGTATAAAAATGTCGATGGTGGAAAAAAAAAAAATCAATCAGACCTTCCCCGAGGCGTAATGTAACCTTGACTTTCAATATCACCTAAATTTTTGTAATCTTTTGCTCGGGTTTTTTTCTCGTCTCCTTTTCGTCGACCATCACATATCCGCCTCTGTATCAACGGTGTAGCGTTTGTGCTCTAAAACGGACCATTTTGAGAATGCAACGTCAGCACATCGAGACAGACGAGGGATACCGTAGGCGAGCTTCTCAACATGTATGGCTTCAAGGTAAACCCTGTACTGGCCAGGGTACTTTCCAGACCGTTACAGAGGTCACGTCGCCAGATGATCGAAATCCATTTGATTGTCTGATGCTGGAAGATTTTATTGCCGATCCATTCATCGTTGATCGTGTGCTGAACATGCAAGACACTCGGGTAGGTGCAGTTTGATTAGCACTGCGAGGCTCCCGGTGCGTGGCTACGTTCTCGGACATCGAATTCGAGGTTCGTTGATACTTGGAGTCGGCCGCCTCGGGCCACACGGTTGCATTGAAATGCGGATCGACGATATGCAATGCCCAGCGTTAGTTTCAATTATGTAATCGTGTGTGTGTGCGTGTGGCGGAAATCGACTAATGAATGACTTGCGCTTATGTAGGAGATTGATTGTCTGGCGTCGCTATTCAGCCTCGTGATTCACTCGCGGTTTCGGAAATAAACTGGCGATTGGATCCTGTAAGTGATCGGTCATCGGTGTTTCGAAACTAACACTCGAATGGGCGTACAATGGAGAGCAGGAACGGAGCAACATGCCTCGAGGTCTCGGAACACAGAAAATGAAGGAAGCGCCTGGGGGCTTATCCCCAATCCACGAGACCCCCTCCCTCACGAAAAAATTATATGGGTGAAAGAATTTTCAGCAGTTTTCTGTACTTGTTAGCCCCCCATGAGCCCCCAGTTACTCGGATTCAGCTATTTGCGCTTTTGTCACGGAGCCTAGTCTAGTCGAAATAGGAATAGAGAAGTTTCATCCCCCCCTCCCGGTTTCTTAACTGATTTCAACTAGGGCTGTCTTGAAGAAAAATGTTCATATTCGCGGAGACTTCTAACTTAGTAGGCTAAAACAATCAAATCATAAGCCTGATGTAATTTGATGACTCAAATTTGTTACACTAGGGGAATTTCACAGGGTGGAGTTGTTACGCTAGTGGAAGACGCCATGGTTGCGTTGGGCAAGCTTCCCGGCGTTATGTCTGGTTTCCTCGAACGGAGGTCGTAAGACATTGAAGTGTGAGGTTGTGAGGTTCGTCAGCGCCGGAGAATTGATTACGCAAGGTTTGAAATTGTAAACTTCATTATGACTTTCTCTTAATCTCTAATATACATAAAGGGGTTTGTTTGTCTGTGTGTTTGTTCGAGGTTGGCAGGTGAACCGTAAGAGCTGGGGGGTTTGTACTTTCGGGATATGTTCGTATGAACTCTGAATAGGTTTTAGGCTATAAAAAAAATTTCGGTGCCCTTAATAGAAGAGGGGCTACAAAATTTTGCCCCTTTGCCTCCACTGGACTCCTATTTCTTTCCTCTTTGACGTTTCGAAAGTATTTTACATCGAACTTCTTCACATTCTGTTGAAATTTGGTTACTGTAACTGCCTCCCTTCAGAAATTATTAAGGAGCAGAAATCTCTAATCTCTAATTACAAAAGTGTTTGTTTGTCACTGCCCCTTTCGGCGGATCCAGGGGCGTTAGAAATATGGTATCCACCCCTTTTGGCCATCACCGACTCTAAATTCAAAATTACATGCAACTCTACCCGGGGTCTCTTTTTCTTCCTGTTCTGTGGGGATGCTGAGCATGCTGATGGGAGACACCTGATGGCGCTTATTGGTCTTCCTGGGGGTGGGTCTGCGTTATCCGAAGTCTTCTGCCTGTGGTGCATTCGAGAGGCTGCCAGTGTATTATATATAAACGAACGACAGAGGCACGCGGCGGCTTTACAATGAGACCTAGTACTTGCGCTTGTTAGGTCGGAGGTCGTAGGTGTCGCGACGGTTCTGTCCCGGAGTACCAGACAACTGGATGCTGCGACGGGAGAGTATCGAAGATTCTTAGTCCGAATATCGGCAATGGTGGACCAGATGCTGGATGCAGCACGCAGGGGAGAATCTCGAAGCAGAATATGACACCTCTTCAGTTCGTACCCAGAGTACCAGAAAACTGGATACTGCGACGGGAGAGTATCGAAGATTCTGTAGTACAAATATCCGCAGCACGCAGCGGAGTATGTCGGAGCAGACTGTGACCCCTCTTCAGTTCATGCCCGGAGCACCAGACCACTGCATGCTGCGACGGGAGGGTATCGAAGATACTCGATTTCGATATCTTTAACGGCGTACCAGATACTGGATGCAGCACGCAGCGGAATATACCAAAGTAGAACTGCCTGTGAGCCTGGACTCTGAAGAAGTGACCGCACGGCCGTTGATTTGGGTTTATATAGCCTGACCGTGGCCACTTTCACCAGTCGTGACGTATTCTGGAGGGTGTAAAACACAGCCCTCCACGTGACTAGTTACCAACAATGACGGTCGCGCTATGAGCCTGGTTTCTCTCTGAAATTAGGGGTTCGCAAGCTGCATGCGTAACAGATTCTAATATAACACCGATAGGTGGCGAAATTAGGAGCAGATGGGGTGCGTAGAGTTATTCCCTATGCAAACATCCCAGAATTTTCTATTTTTCACTCGTCATCCGTCCGTCTCCTCATGCCTAAGGACTGTTGATAGCGAACTCCACTGACCATGTTTCTCCAGCGTTTGCGATCCTCTGCGTTACAAATCAACGTGGCCAGAGTCCTTCCCGGTCGCCTCCTCGACTTGACTGTTCCATCAATGCGGTGATCTGCGCGCACTACTACTTTCCTCCTTTCCTCGAACCACTAGTTCCTCCAGATCCTCACCTGGCCGTTGAATTATGTACAGAACATGACCAAAGCAGCTAACAACACACAATAGACAGCTTTTTTCGATACCAACTTCGTTAATGATTGTGCTATTAGTACAGGAGAATTAAGACATGTAAGGAACAATTTTTTTACGAGAGATTATTTCAGAAAGTTGTCTAGACTAGCTACCTGAACAACATACTAAAAGTTCCCAAGAATTCCAGAGGGATTTTGCCCCTCAGTGAGTGAAACAGTCCTCAACATTGAATTTTTAGTGATAGATCGGTGAATCTTGATATTATTGAAAAAGGTATGAGACAAAAAATTTTACTGATTCATTGTCACACTGAAACTGTTTTCTTACAATTTTTTCGTAGCTGCTCCAAGAATGCCCTGAATAAGGGGTTTGCAAATGAAGCTTTAATTTGCCGTGCATTATAACAAGAGTCTTATGGGAAAAATACAACTTTTCCAACATTTTTTCGATCTCACCGACTTTAGCGTACAGATGAGATGCAATCCACCTCTTGGCCCATTTATCCACATGACCATCTACCCATCTTTGATATTTGATATTTCTTGTCCCCCCGCCTCCCAATCTTTAGATACCGTTCTCCGAGATTTGTGTTTACCTGTATTTTTCCAGTATCAAAATGGCTTTTTCTTAGTACAGCTCCGAAAACTTTCATTAGTATGAATCATCGAGGTTTCTATTGAAAGGGTTTGAAGGTCATAGAATTCAATTTTAATAATGAATTGGTTGTGAATTCATATTTGGGCGCCTCATAATCCCATATCATGCAATATGGATATCAGTTCACAGATTTGAAGGGTCGCTAAACTTCTTTATGATAATCGGTTGCCCTTAATTTGAAATCTGTGGCACCTGCGGATGGAGAGGGGCCCAATCTCGGAGTATAAATGAACACAATATAGATATCATGCTATAGGTTTTGGTTATCGCTAAAATCATTTCTGATACCCATTCATGTACCCCTAATTCAAAAATTGTAGTATTTGACGGAGAGAGGCAAGGGATGCTTCAGTTTAAGGAAATCGATAAATGCAATATGGGGTTCGCTTTACGGGTTTTGGCAGTCGCTGAAATCATTTCTGATAATGATTTACCCTCAACTCGCAAATAGTGGAACTTGGGAGGAAGGTCTATCCTGAAGCTAACAATCAATGCAACATGAATACCTTTTACGGGAGTAATTTGCATCCCTTCTGTTCGCTTAAGTCAGTGAAGTCGAAAATTTTTTGCGATGAGTCCATGTGTTAATGCATGACAAAGTAAAGCTTCGCTTTCAACTTCCTAGTTAGGTCATTTTTGGAACAGTCACAAAAAAAAAAGTAAAACAACTTGAAAATTTTCTTTATTTAATAAATTTAATATTTTTCGATTTGTCGTCAAAAATTTAATGTTGGGACTGTTTCACTCTTCAAGGGGCGATGCTTCTCCGAAATTTTTGAGATTTTTTTTTTTTCAATAACTTTGTAAAAAAATTCCTTACAACAAATGGCAACTTTTTATCGGAAGGAAAAAGACTGTTAAAATCATGCGAACTATTTTTTTTTTTTTTACTATTGTCCTTCGCAGAAGGGGCTCTACAAAATCGTCTGACTTTTTTGCAGAGAATCCAACCAGAATCGGGCAATCTCTTCTTTTGGACATAAGAGTTCAAGTAACGTACATACAGGGTGTCTTCTACTGGGCAAAAAAAGTAAGAAATTAGCGAGACATTTTGCATGAGGGCAAGAAAGTTGAAAAAAAAACAAGAAAATGGCAAGTTTTTGAAGGACAGAGCAAAAAAAAAAGTTTTTTTCAAATGTACCAGTATCTAAGTACTGCCATTGGCCAGGAAGTTACTTTTTATTAGTCATTACTTACCTAAGGAAAATTCCTATAAATACGGAAGTTGGTTATTTTTATTTATATTTCTTTCAATAATCTTAAGAAAGAAACAGAACTTACTCTTTGTTAGTCATTAGTCATTACTTACCTAAGGAAAATTCTTATAATACAGATAAGTACATTATTATTTTCATTTATATTTCTTTCAGTTTTTTGTATAAAGAGTAAAATTATTTCTTGTTTCATTCATTTCTTATATTACCTATCTAATATACATAAGCTACAGTTCATTCATTCATAAGCTTATGCATTACTTTATGGAAATCAGAAAATATAAAGCACAATTTTTCCATGTAGGGAAATGTAACAAAATATGTTGAGAAAATACGGAGCCGTACTTTTTCAACATATTAAGAAAATTATGTTCGAATCTTCTACATGCATTTTTTTACAGCGATGGGGGAGTCGACGTAGGAGGTATGAAATTTTTGAAACGTAGGGCAAGAAAACGGCAAGGAATTCAAGTTTTCACTTTCAGTGGACACGGTGATAGGAAGTTCGCCTAGAAAGAAAGGAAAGTAGATAAAATAATGTACAAAATTTGAGCAAAATTTTCCATTTTTTAACCAAAAAAAATGAAAGAAAAAAGCTTTGGTCGTTGATAGTTTATCAAATTTTCCCTATAAACCGAAATGAAGGCTCTCGAATACTGGTTATGGAGCCTAAAATTGAACGGGAGGAGGGATTGGATAATAAGTAATATAGTAAGTAAAATAGTAGCTGGTCTACAAAATTTCGCCAGCAATTTCCAGATTTTGTCCTGACAGAAAAAATTCCTGGGTCTTTGACAATATCTAAAATTTTACTTCTTTCCTGCAACCAAATTTTTCATTAAAAAAAAAAAAGATGCAATATTTTCTGGCGATTAGATGACTCGGAAAAAGGAAGTAACCGTTGGGGGGGGGCTACCGAAACCGTGTTATTATCTTTCTTCTCATACGACATTCCAATAAAAGCATACTTTTGAGGGACCCCTATCTAAATTAGGTGATTTTTTTTTTTAATAGATGAGCTACTAGAACTGTGTGACTTTTTTTGCGCATGCAGAGTTCCAGCGAGATCTTTCGACATTTTCTAAACAGAAGGGGGGATGAAACAGAATCATCCACCTGCACTAGTTCGGAAAAGTCTTGAATTGAAGACCTGGAAAGGTCTTCAAGAGACGGAGTCAAACACAGAAGAATCTTAAAGAAGGCTGGGCGGGTTATAGAACATACACAGCGCATCCCAGAAGTCTTAAGACTGTGCTTCTAAAACTAATTTAACGAGAGCCATCTTCATCATCTTCATGAAATTTTAGGGCTAGTACAGGCTTCCTCCCTTCCCATACGAAGTTTCATGCGGATCGAATCACTGAAACGGTTGATTCACCCGCAGCGGGTGTGTATGTATTTTCCGGTAGATGCGGTTATAATTTTTTGAAATGAAGAAAAATTCTAAACGTTTGGTGATTAAGTTTTGTTTTGAAGCCGGTTTTGTTATCACGATCATTATGTTTCCCTTATGACTCCTCAAACAAAACGGCCAAATGCTCAATGGGTCGGCGAAAAAATTGTGGTTTCAGAAATCAAAAGTAAAGACAATGGTTTTTTTCTGACTCCGAAGGATTTGTGCATCGAGGAGTTTGTTCCTCAGGGAACTACAATTAGTGAAGTGTTTCATCAATATGTGCTGAACCGCCTCTGTAAAAGGATTGCTCGTTTTTCGCCAAACTTCTGAAAATATCGATCATTTTTTTTCGTTGCACGACTGTGCATCAACTCGCGCCGCAGCGATCAACACCCAGTTTTTCACCATAAAAGTGGTTTCAGTGCTCAGCCTCCCTCCGCACTCGCCAGATTTTAGTCTCCTATTTTCTCTTCCCAAAGCTGAGGATGGAGTTGAAACCATATTACTTGAATTAAAGACATTCAAGACACAGTGACGAGGAAACTTAACACATGATTCCAAACGAAGATTTTTCAAAAACTTTGAAAAAGCTAGAAGAACGTGCTAACAGGTGTATGCAGTGTAACTGGGACAAATTCAAATGGAAAATCCGCCAAAAAAATTTTAGCAACCTTTTGTATGTTCTGTAGCCACAGTCTGAACACACACAGGGCGCACTGTGTGGGTATTATTGTTATACATTTCTGGGGTAGTCGTCAGCGGGTATTGAAGAGTCTTAGTATGAGTAGAAAATGCCCCCTGCTGGAAAAACTCTGTGGCAAAAGAATAATGGATGAAGAAAGCAGGATAAAAAAAGAAAACTAGAGAAATGACAATGAAGATCATGTCGGATGTCGTTCGACAGTTAGGCTTAGGATGCACTGTATATGCGTCTCAGAGGGCAAGTAGCGAGGCCTGCCAAATATTTCCTTTCGATCATCTCTGATGTCAATTCCTCGCGTTTTCATTCACCACATCCGATCACCAATTCCGACTTGGAAGGCCTTCGATGGATTTTCGCGGTTCGCAGATAACTGCGTTCATGCGGAGTCTTCATTGATCGCAGCTTCCTGTTTGTCTCTCGAGTACCATTAAATCTGAATGGAGCTGCGAGAATTCATCTGCAGACACGGCGCAGAGACGCACGGCTGAATTACGTATACGTGCCGATGGTCACGAATTACATTTGATCTATGTGATCTGTGCATTCGATCATTCAAAATCATAACTAGTTACGTATTCCAGTTTTCATACGCCCTTCCGGTGATCGGCTCAGGGGTACAAATAAACGACGCATTACGGAGACATAGTACGAGTATAACTATCGTATATTGTCATACATTATCTGTTAATTAATTTCTGTTATGTTTTCTTTTCTTTTTTTCTTCTTTTTTTTTCTTATTTGGTCACAACCAATAACGCACAATGAATGACGGTTACGCTGTTCAAATACCACGAAAGACTGTTTTTCTTCGAACTGTCCGGTTCATTGTTGCGACCGCAGTGTTTGAGATCGTATTTTCTATTTCGACCTATTATGTTGAGCAGACAAACAGAATTTTCTTTTCCTCGTTGTATTCACTGGGATGGGGTCATTCTCATTCGACGGTGAATCAGTTGACGGCAGGTGGGGAATTATGGCCTTCCGATAGTTACGCCGCTTCGTTGGTATCTGCCGAGAAAACGAATTTAAAATACCTTCCTTTTCTTCGAAAAGTCGGTAAAACATTCATTCAAAATTGAACTGAAATCTCCGGTGAGAAAAGTTCCGGATTAGCTCGTGAAATCCGACTCGGA
This sequence comes from Acanthococcus lagerstroemiae, assembly GCA_031841125.1. Taxonomy (NCBI): domain Eukaryota; kingdom Metazoa; phylum Arthropoda; class Insecta; order Hemiptera; family Eriococcidae; genus Acanthococcus; species Acanthococcus lagerstroemiae. Next base: position 58,407,416 of record CM063112.1, on the reverse strand, counting down.
CTGGTTGCAGAAACGAACAAGTTGAAGGAGAGGGTAGTCTGGCGACCGGAATTCTGAGGCTTCTCGCATTTCTGTTGTGCTGCTCGCCCCAGGCAAGAATCTGATATTCAATAAGTTATCAGATCAGATCGTGGTTCAGATTCATTCAACTCTTCCATCCAGGGACGTACTGATAGGGAGGAGGAGAGGGAGCCTCCCCCCGTAGGAGATTTTTTACTCAGCAGTTGGGAAAATGTACCATTTCAGTCAGCTGAAGTTGGGAAATTTCGGTAGAGTTGGGTAAATCCAACAAGTCAAAAGCTTTTTTTTTACTTGCTTTGACACTTGGGAATGTTGAGTTTAATCAGTTGGGACTTTCAAACAGCCCCCCCCCCCCCAGGAAAAACTCTTCGATACGTCCCTACTCCATCATTGCGTTTTTTACTGGCACCGAAAATGAAAACATTTCGGTGGACGGGAATCTGAACGTTGATGCCTGTTTCGATTCATTGCACTGGATCGCTAGTGTTTCGTTCAGAGACTAAGAAAAAAGCATGGCCGGCGACTTACATCTTTTGCATATGTAGCCGAATTGTCTTCAAAGTCTAGAATAGTTCTTTGATTTGTCATACAGCATCATTTAGTGGATAGTCCAATCAAATTTGCTCAACATGGTGAAGAATAATTCTTCAAATCGTGGGGTTCCAATTTTGGCAGAAATGTGTAACGATTGGCCCCCTGAACAACGCCTAATAAAATCCCCTCGATTTCAGGCACCGCGGAGTGGAGTTCCCAAAGGACACATTTTTCAATTTTTGGCGATTATCTAGAAAACGTTGCGTCGTACAGAAAATTTTATATTTCCCAAAAGTAAAGCTAATAAAATTTTCTACAAAAAAGATGCATTCAAGTTAGTATCTATCTGTTACCGTTTCCGAGATATGAGCCGTTGAAAATGAAAATTTCTCGAAGAAGTTGTATCTGTTCAGGTATCTCATCAACCTTCCTCTTCCAGTTCTCTCCTCTTCGATTTTGCAGAAAATTCATAGAACAGAAAGTTAGCAGGGGGTAACAACTTGAATCCCGTTCATTTTGTAATCTTTGAGCTGACTCTTATTACTTACTTATTTTTCTGGAATGAAGCAAGAATTTATGGAAACTGCAATTCTTTGGAAGGTTCAGGGATTCTAAGCTCTCCTCCCGCAAGCTCTCCTTAAACTCTGCATTCAAGCTAAGTAATGCAATAAAAATCATTGATATCTATGTACATCGGTGTGTTTCTTTTTAAAAAAATTCTTAACTTCGATCAAAACATTTGCCCCTTTCGGCGGATCCAGGGGCGTTAGAAATATGGTATCCACCCATTTTGGTCACTACAACGATTCTAAATTCAAAATTATACGCAACTCTGCTCGGGGACCCTCTTCTCTTCCTGATCTGTGAGGATGCCACGGGTGCTGGTTGCGGTTCAGTCTTCCTATGGGTGATTTGGCGTTTTCTAGGGTCATCTGTCTGTGAGGGTTCCAGGAGAGGCTGCTAGTGAGCCGGTATGAGTGTAGGAGAGAATTGTGGACTGGGGTTCTTGTGGATGCTGCAGTACGACGCAGCCGCATTAGGTGGAGCGCAGCTGGTGGTATGTTGGGACGGGCATTACAGTCTCGATCAGAATACGAGAGCCTACCGCAGCCCTGCTGGTTGTGCCTCAGTTAAGATGGCTAATAGCTCATTTGTTGTCTGGTATGGGTGCGTGTCGGATTGCGTTCCTACTAGCAAACCAGCCTGGGGTGTTCCTGTGCTTGACTGAGTGGTTTGACACTGGACCTCATCGTGTTTGGATGGGGCTGTACTCCTGGTTGGGGTTGGATGGCAGCAGTCACTCGATGTCTTTAAACCGGACGCAGAACCCCGAAGAACAGGAGATCTGGGGCAGTGTTGGATTCTCAGCAGTATGTGGCGTGTGAACATGCGTCGCTCTGTGGCCGAGTGGTTAATGTGTCCGTTTCGCAGTCTTTGCGTCCCACTAATGTTTTTTCTTCGTGTATGCAACAGCATCTGTTTTTTAAGACTTTTAAATAATATTAGCCCGCACAACTGGTTCCTTAATTTAATTTTTCATCATGGCGTATTTATGTGAGGTTTTTTCAAGAAACACTTTAGTGCCCAAAATCGAAGAAAATGAAACGAGCATTGCTAACGCGTCCTAAAAGCAAATTGAATTCTGAAAATTCTCAAAAATAAAGTCACTCTCAAGTTAGAGATTGAATTTTTGGAAAATAACTGTTAAAACTGTGGAAGGCATCAGAGAAACTTCTATTTAAAAATAAAATTATCTTATGCAAAAAAAAAACCTTATTTTTGAAAGCGAACCAACTTTTTGTTATTAATTTTTCATGCTAAATCAGAATCTATACCTACTTTAAATTCTGAAATTCTGCCACAAATTTTTTGCCAATTCTTTTCGTCTTATAATTAGTTTTACGAAAATTAAAACATTTCGAAATTCAAACCGTACATATATTGTCTTTCTATATTAGTTATATGCGTTAATTATGAAATTTACCTCGAAAGTACGATATGCGATTTTCCTTTTTTCTTTCACATTATTTTGTTATTTCGTAGTCCAATCATGAGGGAGCAGTTGATGAGAAAAGATAATTGGGAACTAGATACAATACAGATGTAAAATGTAAGTTATGTAATTACAATCTAAAACAAATCATCTTCAGAAGTTACTTACAAAGTTATTATGCGAAATGGAATTCACCGAATTGAGGTTCATTATAGCATGATTTCAAAAATCTTCCAGCATTTTAAATTCAAATTTTGATTGTTCTTGATGAAAATGTTTAGAATTTGGTATGCTTATAGGATGTGTCAGAATGATTGTCTCATCATCTTCAATAATGACGTTTTGAATAATGAATAGGTTGGTGGAAAATTGTCTGTTCAAAAAATAATAATAAATAAAACTGAAAATGTCTAAATTATTTAAATATGATAAGAAAAAATTCCAGAATTTCAGATAGTATCCCGGTCAACTTTCAAATGTTTGTTGAACAAATGACACCCAGACGTACAACCAGCCTTGTCCGGGGGAAGAGATTTAAAACTAATGCACATTTAGTTCCCTCTTCCGGAACATCTCTAATTCCACATACGTCGAAGTCTTGACCTTCAGGACTGAGTAAAAATTACTAAATATTAAGAAATATCGAGCACCGATGAAAAATTGGGAAAATTAGCGTCACTGCCGTGAGCTGGAAAATTTTGAAAAAACATGAAACATTTTGGCTGTTATTCGACCCAAATCAATGATTGAAAAGCCTCAAAATATTTTTTACTGACAGATTTTCTCTTTCTCCCATCCGGTTTCAGGCTTCAGGAAGAAATCTTAATGGGGTAATTCAAAATGTGTAAAAATTTTAGTTTTCCCTTCCCTCACCTTTCTGCGTACTTATTTCAGTGGCGACAATCTGTACTTTTCCCGGGAGCAGGGAGAACACATTTTCGATAATAACTGCAAATATTTTTTGTCAAATGCAAAAATGTTTATTATTACTGAAATTAGGTGTATGGGATGGGGGAGGGGGAGGGTACTACTGTGTACACCTTTCTCCTTTCACAACTGTTTTCAATTTTCTAAATGCAAATGCAAGTGCTTTAACATTTAATAGTAATTTTCCGAGAACAGACATGCCCAAAATTTGATATTTTGAGTTAGTTAGTGTCACTTGGTAGAGCAGACCTGTCCCTGCAATTCTATAAAATGGCCATATGGCTTGGACGCATATTTACTGACATATTTGTGATCAAAAATCAAAACTGTTCGTAACAATAATGTGTTTTTTTGGCAGCGTCTCGTCTGAACGTTACCGTTTCTGAAAAATTGCTCTTCAATTGTTTCTTTAGATTGCTTTCACCTATTAGGGTTAAATTTTTTATATCTAATATGGAGAAAATTTTTCTGGGAGCCTGTTCTCCCCTCTTCCATGCCTTCTGGGATTGGTACCGCTGTATCATTTGTTTTCCATTGCTATGGTAGCTGACTGATTGGATAATTAGCATCCTTGAATTCAAATCTGTGGTGACTGGATTCGAAATGACCCACTAAGCTCACCATATATTGGACGAATCAACCGGACTATAACAACCAGTAGGAAAACAAAGCTCATCATACTTACTACACGGTACTACCCTTACTATATCACGTGTAACTAAAATCCTTAGTGTATGGGCTCTCCTTGAAGAGATCGTGCAAGTATCTACTGCTTAAGTTGAGAAAGTACTTGTATTTTTCAAAGTTATAAAATTTAAGGCGAAATGGGGGCTCGGACCGGCCACTGATGCGATACTCGAAAAGGTAGTTTCCGGGGCCGAGGCTGCAGTGTCTTAGGGGCCACTTTGGCACACGTGCATCGCCATACGTCCCACCACATCATACACCTGAACTAGAACAAAACTTCGACACGCTTCATTTTTTTTCAATTTTTTTTTTTTTTTTTTTTTTTTTTGGACTATGTAGACGCAGGTATGTGTATTTTGAGTGCAGTAAATATGGACAGTTCCGTATGGAATAGAATGATTCGGATTATTTCTTTCTCTCTACTTCGCAGCTCCTGCACTCCTAGTAATAAACCGTATTTTAGCAGTAAAAGAAAGAGATTATGATAATTATTCGAGGAAAAAACGTGCTGTAAATTTATCTTCATAATTTGTGGTACGGTAGAAAAACCCATAATTTTTTTACGAGGAAAATTTTGTGAGTAAGTTAAATTTTGGCACATGGATCGGCATTTTTGAATTAATTGTTTAACTGGAAGTTACGCCCTGCAAGATAATAATTACACGGTGCAATGCTCATTCAACATAGGCCCAGTTTTGCGGTGATGTATTCTCATCAGTAGTACCTGATGGCTCATGAAACTCCCATGTAAGATCGAAAATTAGTTCTCTCGTGGTTGATTCCTCGAGGCATTTTTGGAAATTCCCTCAACGGTTTAAAGTAGAAGGCTTTGCCTCTGGCCACTTCTTGGCCCAACCGCTGCTCCTATTGATCTCCCGCTGCCCGGCTTTCTGTGTGTCTACCTGGCTAGCTGGCTTACTGGCACTATCGGCCAGTTAAACGTTAAATTCGGAATTTTGATGCTCGGAATGATCTCAGGTCTCGATTCCAAGTTTGTGTAGAACAAGGACACACACGTATTGGATAGAAGATGCAGATATCCGAAAGTATCTCGGCTTTGCTCCCAAATCTTGACTGTGCTTCCATATTTTGGACGGCAACTCGTGGCTTGTTTTCTCCAGTGGAGATGTGGCCAGTTTGTTTAGCTATCTACTGGATTACTAGCCTAGCTGACTGCAGACTGTCTGGGCTAATAAAGGGTTTCAAAAAGGAAGACAGACAAAGACTTGTCAGCCAGTCAAAGATGGACGCTTGTTTGTATTGAATATAAGATAGAGACAGCTGAAAAAATATTGACCCTTGTCCCCGTGTTTGTCTGGCACAGAGGTAAGTTCACATTAGATATAAGATACAAAGGGTTGAGGAGATCTTACAGGGACGTACAATAAAGGCAGGTCTTCCAAAATTGGAAATTTTGGTAGAGTTGACCCTTAGTTGATATAGGTAGTTAGATCGTAGATCGGCAGTTAGAAAAATTTCGGAAGTGTTGAGCTTCCCCCCCCCCGCTTTTGTCGATATTAAAATTTTTCGTCAGTTAATGCAATGCCAAATTTTCGGTTGGTCAAATGAACTTTTCTCATGCCCCGAAGAAGTCATTTCGGTAAGTCCTTGAGATTCGGTTCTTTCCCGGATCGTAGATCTTGGTTCTCAGTTATTGTTTTTATCGGCAGGAGGAACTGCCTGCTTGTCTGTTCTTCTGCTAGCCTAACTTTTTGTCTGTCTGCATGTTTGCCTAGCTGGCGGATGGAATAACTGATTATTTATCTGTCTATCCTCTATCTTAAATTCTGGAATTTTTTCGGCAGACAAAGCTTTGCATTAAGCCGCACAATTTAGAATTTTAGAAAGTCAAAAATACTTGGCTTTTGAATTGCCCTTTTTTAGATTGAGCAGGACGTATGCAAGAGTATTACTGATTTTTAGAAAACGTGTACTTCTAAAGTACTGTTCAATACAACTGAAATTGAACAGTATTTTCGATACACTCGTTAGTGATCACAAACGTATCGTACAAGTTTCGACCTCAGTTTCCTTCTTGGGGGGTAGCGTTTCTCCAGCCCTCTGACTGAATTTACAAGTATCTCGAGAAGAGGTTGAGTAGAAACATTAAGAATGACGGAACAAAGTGGTATAAAGTGAATAAGAAATCACGATACCAATTTCTACCCGAAATTCCCAATAAAAGGTGTAATTCTCTAGTCCCGCGGCAGAATTTACAAATATTTCGGGAGGGAATTGAGTTCAAAATTTTGGAATGGCGGTATCCAGATAAAATAAGTACGGAAGTGTGATACGAATTTCGATTCGAAATTTCCCATTGGAGGAAAGCATCCTTCAACCACCTCACTGAATTTCGTAATATAAGTTTGGAAATTACGGTACAAAATGCAAAAAAAAAATTTTTTCTGAAGTGCCAGCCAGCTCTGCAGAATTTGCTAATATCTCAGTAGAAGGTTGAGTACAAAATTCTGAAATGACTGTACGAATGGTAATTGATTACAAAATTATGGTACCATTTTCGAGCCGATAATTCTAACTTCGGTAGAAAATAACGAAACGGACAATAAAATTTCGACACTCCCAGATTTTTCAAATTTTTTCCCAATGTTTAATTTAATGCAATTTTGTCAAATTTCCCAACAGACGAAAATGTTTGAGAGGAGTCTACTCCCATTTTCCTTCGATGTGTCCTTGTTCCCAAACTGAGTCAAATTTTCGAAACTGAGTCTTTTACAGTGGGTCATAAAATGTTATTTTTTTTATTGCTAAGCCGGATCGATGCGGAACAAATGGGGATCTTCAAGTGGCGAAGTCCAGTTTCTTTTCATGTAGAAAAGTTTTCCTCTCATCCTCGGCCCGATTTAGACTCGAACATCCCAATTTCCCTAAAATGGGCAAAAGTGACTTGACTTGAAAAGTTAAACGAAGTATGGAAAATGGAATTTTGGGGCCAAACGTCAAACTGGGTCAAAATATAAATGAAAAAGAAAAACTGAAGATGTCTGGAATATTTTCAGCCCGTAAGTTCTATAAGTGTATTCTTTCTAATGCTGTATGTAAAATGGAGAGAAATAATGACATTTTGAGTGCCTCATAATGGAACGAAGACCGTCAAAAAAATGGTCAGACGAGCTGATCAAAAATCTCGGCCAAAATTAACCCGGAGTAGCGAGGGACCGAAAACAGTGAAAAATTGTGACGGAGGCTTATGCCTAGAAATAGGCGACCGAAGGCGGAACTGACAAATGAGGTGAGATCACTTACCTACCATGAAAATATGTAAATAAGATAAAACCTAATTAAAATTGTAATATCCTGTTAGCTTCAAATTGGGTCAAAGCTGTAAAATAAATTGAAGAATAAATAAAATAAATGGTTTCAAATTTGACTGACTTTCGACTTTAAGTCGACAGCGAAATTAAGTAGAAATTGAGTAGCATGTATATGACTTTAAATTCGACTGTATTTCGACTTGAATTCGCAGGGGCAGAAATAGAGAGGGGCCGGGGGCTAAGCCCCCCTCCAGTCTCAAAATTAGTGTCCCCCTAAATAAAAATTATAAAACTATACGCGTACCGCTATTATCGTTTGTGATGTGTGTTTTTTTTTTGTTTTTTTCTTACAAAGGAAGTATTACAGAGAAAAAAATATAGTTTTTATTTTATTTTATATTTATTTTTTTTTTTTGGGGGGGGCTATGATTTTTTTTATTTTTATGAAGTTATCCTAGACCGTCGGCCTAAGTGAGTTGGTTGAAGTGAGTTCAATACTATTGCCCTCCAATTTTGGGGGATAAAGAGTGTAGAGGAGCCTAATCGTGATCCCAATGATAACGAAAATTACCAAGGTAAGAAGGTTATCAGTCTTACGACCAGTTTGATGCAGCTCCCCATTTCTCCCTGTCTTGTGCAAGTTCTTTCATTTCCAAATAACTCTTACATTTGATATCTTCGATTATCTGTTGAACATACTGGAATCTTTGCCGGTTTACTCAATTCTTTCCTTCCATCCTTCCTTCTAGCAGGAGTGATATTATGCGTGGGTGCCTCAAAAGTTATGCCCTATTAGTTTATCATGATTCCTCATCTTCAAACAATTCCAAATCAGCCCCGTAGCCAGAGTTTATGTGTGAGTGGGGCTTTACAAACCTTTTGGAGGGCCGAGGCCGACATGTTTTTACAAGCGAAGAGAAAAGTGTACATGGATTTTATTTTTTATTTCAATGGGTGTCTCGCCATTTTTCTTCCAGCCATGTGCTCTTTGATCTTGATCTCTGCTGCGCCCTGCGCGACTGCAGTCTGCAGCCGTGTTGTTGATAAAAATTTCCTTGCATTTTTTTCTCAAATAGGTGATGAAAGCATTTAAAATGGAACAATATATATCTCTGCAGGAGACACGTGCAGTTTGCAGCCGTGTTGTTAAAATAGAAATTTCCATGGAAATGTCAACCACTGAAGCAAGGTTTTCGCTCAAATATACTCAGTAGTATGACGGCATGGTAACAGGAGCGTGTCGGAGGGAGCATACCCCCACTACTGCCCTCCAGAAGCCATCGCGGGAATGTATTGAACAACTTCCCCAGGTTTCATGGCGATCGGATGAACAGTGTAGTAAAGTCTGGAGCCGTGTTGTTAATAGAAATTTCCATGGAAATATGAAGGACATCCGCACACACACAGACATACATTCATTTTTATATATATAGAAAATTTTAGGCACCGGGACTTCAGCCCCCTCCAACGTTTTCGCTCTATTTCCGCCCCTGGAATTCGACGGCGAAATGGAGTCGAAAGTGTATAGCATTGAATAGTTTAAAATTTGACTGCATTACGAATCAAAGTCGATGTCAGTTAGCAGCCGATTTTAAAAATCGACTCCGTTTCGACGAAATTTGGTGAAGACCTTAAATTCGACGTTCATTCCTTTCGACTTCAGGTCGACTCTACCTATCAACTCCAAGTCGACTCAAAATCGACAGTCGACATGGTTAAACGAGTTTGAAAGGTTTATATTTAATTCCGCCTTTTAGCAAAGCTTTTATCTTGAGAGCTGTAAAATGCTTGCTTATGCTAGGTTTTGGTCTGGTTCTACTGTCTTCTTGCATTCATGCACACTGACCGAGCCCCCTCCCCTGCCAATATGCCCTCTGAGAAATAGACGCTCGTGCGCACAATAAATCGAAGACAAATGTCGCACGCCGTCAATGGTGCGTGAAACGAAAGCTCAGCAAGCGGCAATGACCTCTCTAGCGCCGTATAAAATGCCGATGCCCGGAATCGGCACCGAAACCCAACATCCTTCATCACCCGTCGCCTGCGAGAAGATGGAAGTACCGCATGCCGCACGAGCGGAGCCGCACCATCCGCTGAAGACCAGCTTCTCCCAATTAGGCGATCTCATTGCCAAAGTCAACCGCTGTTGGAGATGCTGGCCAGAGATGTCGGAATCTCGGAACCTCGGAGGACTGCCAGAAGAGCGGATGTTCGGAGAGAGAGAGAGAGAGAGAGAGAGAGAAAACGCGACGCATACCCAAAGGTACCTGTGCGGCGCATACCCAGCGGTACCTGTACGCGATAAATGCCAACCCAGATAGGCCGCGACCTGTACCGATGCCATTATTGTAAATTACGAGGTTTCTGTATCATTATCTGCACGTAATCAATCAAAATGCTTACGTGATGTTTTAATAAAATTATTTACGCATTAACGCTGGCGCGGTACATTCGCATTGTCCATGAAAGACCGTAAGCATATCATGCGATTTCTTACATTGTTACATAACCGAGACGGCGCAGTACCACTGTTATTATTACGCGGTGTATTTTTATATATCATAATTATTTGCCGGACCGCGTGTACCAGGGAGAGCGTTCAAATTATAAATAAATTTTCCTCCTTCGACGTGTTACAATCGCAGGATCAATGTCAAGGACGCTATGTGTTAACTTTATTGCCCATCAGGTACGCCTAGTACCGGCGCACGTACGCGCTACATCTCGCTCTCGGCTCTCGATAAGGCGATCGTACGGTTTCAAAATGCACGCCCGGCACTTCCTAAACGCAATTTGAAAATAAATTCAAAAAAGGGGAGAAAAAAAAGTGCGCGAATGTCGTGCGATCGCCGTCGGCGTACAGCGGTCGTGTCACTCGGATGATTTACGTCGACTGCACCGACCGGATGCGATGCGACGCGACCCGCCGCGATCGTACATCGACGCTCGAAATTGTAGAGCCAGCGTCGCGCGTTTTTACCGTCCGGTCGCGGCGACCTTGAGACGAGCGAGTAATAAAAGGTTTATTGTCCATTTTAACGCCGGTGGGTGTTTATGGGAAACGCGAGAACAGGTTACCGTCGCGGTCGCCGTTTGCGGCGCAGCCGCGGGCCCGCGACGCGTGGACGCAAAGGCCGTTGTGTCGCTCGATGACGAGCAGCGAGAAGGGGCGTCCGTTATCGCCGGGTGACACGGGGAAACCGATACGGTAAATCGCGCTTCGTGCCCTCTCGGAGTTCTCGAATATTCGCGACCTACAGCTGACGTAGCGGTGTCGCCGTACGCAGGCAACGGAATGTCGCCTTGATTTGCTCGGGCTGGACATTTTGCTAAACCTTGATCAGAGCCATGTTGCCTTAACTGCTCAGGTTAAAAATGTCGCTAAACCTGGATCAGGGCCGTTACTGAGAGGACTAGCGATTGAAATCCTTCTATTAGTGGTGGATACAGAAAGCAATCCTGCGAGGTGCGATTCAGAATTTGTGAGAGGTTTAGTTCTCACCTCCCCTCTTATCTCTTCCTGAGTCATTCTCTTCCCTGCAACATCGAATCTCTGTCGATTTGGCATGGTAAAAGGGACCTCTATTTGAGGCTTACTCTCCCAGAAACTGAGAATATTAAGGTGGCATTTCTTTTTTTGTTAGACTTTCTCCTTCCTCATATCTAGGGCAAGTTTTCTCATGCGGTAAAAATCGTGAAATTTTTATTTATTTATTTTATGCGACAAAAAGAAGTTTGGTGCGTCCCAGCTAACTGAGGCCACTTCCCTCCATCTCCTCCCCTGTGGTGCACGCCGCCCATTTTAGAGCATAAATGCCTTCCCTATGTCTTCTCCACTTATGGCCCAACATTTTGGTTATTTCATCCTTCCACCGGGTGAGGAATCCCCCCCTTTCTCCTTTTCCTATCATACGGGATCCATCTCTCCACCCTTTTCCCTATCTATCATACCCCTGCCGCCAAATGTGACCCGCGTATTTTTACTTGCTTTTCTTTACAAAATAACCAACGTCCTGCATTTTCGTTTTTGCTCTAATTTTTGTACTTTGAATTTTGTCTGAAAGTCTGATATTGGGCATACTTCTTTGCGTCGCTCTCTGGGGACACCTATAATCTTTCTACAATTGATGAAGGGCCTAAAAATCGATGGCGAATACTTAAACAACCTACGCAGAGGCGAAACTTGACTTTCAGTTGGGGGGGGGGGGGGGGGTTGGAGAAGGAAAATTTGCCGACAAATATTTTCTTTTATCCAGAGATTTGCCGACATAATTTTATAAAAATCTGAAAATTCACCGATTTTTCAATCTAAATATTTTTAATTCAAAAAATAATAATCATCATAAACAAACAAACAAACCTTCATAAGAAATGAAAAATTCAAATAAAAATTTTCAAAATTTGCTGACTGCCTAGTTATTGATCGCTGAGTCACTGAGTAAGTGATTAACTGTGTGAATAACTGAATAAGTAAGCAAGTATCTGAGTGAATCACTGAGTCATTTTGTAAGTGAGTGACGGAGTGAATCACTAGATGAGTAAGCAAGTGACCAAGTGAATCACTGAGTCATTGAGTAAGTGGCGGAGTAATTGAGTGAATAATTAAATAAATAAGCGAGGGACTGAGTGAATCACTGAGTAACTGAGTAAGTGATTGAGTAACTGTGTGAATAACTGTATAAGGAATGCGAGAGACTGAGTGAATCACTGACTTATTAAGTGAGCGATGGAGTGAGGAAGTGAATGAATAACTAAATTATAAAATGAGTATATCAGTAAGTAAATGAGTGAATCACTGAATCGCTGAGTACGTGATTTGCTAACTGAGTGAATCACTAAATAGGTAAGTAAATGACTGAGTGAGTCAATCATCAACTTATTGAGTGAGTGAAGGAGTGAGGAAGTGAATGAATAACTACATTACAGAATGAGTAAATAATTAAGTGAGTGAGTGAATCGCTGAGTCACTGAGTAAGTGAGTTGGGAACTGAGTGAATCATTAGATGAGTAAGCATGTGACCAAGCGAATCACTGAGTCACTGAGTAAGTGATTGAGTAACTGTGTGAATAACTGAATAAGTAAGCAAGTAACTGAGTAAATCACTGAGCCACTGAGTAAGTGTCATTGAGTAATTGTGTAAATAACTGAATAAGTAGGCGAGTGACAGAGTGAGTGAACCATCGACTTATTGAATGAGTAAATGAGTGAGGAAGTAAATGAATAACTACATTACAGAATGAGTAAATAATTAAGTGAGTGAGTGAATCACTGAGACACTAAGTAAGTGAGTGAGTAACTGAGTAAATCACTAGATGATTAAGCAAGTGACCAAGTGAATCACTGAGTCATTGAGTAAGTGATTGAGTAACTGTGTGAATAACTGAATAAGTAAGCAAGTAATTGAATGAATCACTGAGTCACTGAATAAGTGTGATTGTGTGAGTTACAGAGTAACTGAGTGAATAACTCAATAAATAAGCGAGTGGCTGAGTGAATCACTGAGCCAATGAGTAAGTGACTGAGTAAGTGAGTGAATTACTAAATAAGTAAGCGAGTCACTGAGCGAATTACTGACTTATGGAGTGAGTGATGGAGTGAAGAAGTGAATGAATTAACTAAATTACAGAATGAGTGAATGACCAAGTAAGTGAGTGAATCACTGAATCACTGACTAAGTGATTGAGTAACTGAGTGATGGGTAAGCTAATGACTGAGTGAATCACTGACTTATTGAGTCAGTGACTGACGGAGTGACGGAGTGAGGAAGTGAATGATCAACTACATTACAGAATGTAACCCTGATTGAGGGGAATTTTTCATTTACAAGCATACGAAGAAATCTCAAAATATTATGAAAACGAAAGCGTTTACCGAAAAAATGATTGGGACAAAATTTATTGTACATAAAATTTTCCTTCCATTGACACCATTTTCATTTCAATCTGATGAATTTTCGTAAAATATTTAGAGTTTCAATAGTTCCTTTTTTCACGTACCTAAAATTACAGAGGGCGACTCTTTCGCGCTGGTAGTACGAATAGTCATTGAAATTTGAAATTCAACGTTTGCTACCGACTTTCCGATTTTCGGAATGTCTTCCATATTTAAGCTTTGTTTCAACCTTTACAAATAACGTTCGATACTCAGCTTGAAATCATCTGTTGTTGACTGACTAGTCTCTAACAGGGGTCCATGGTAGTCCATTTTCAGAAACGAAATTTGACTTCCAGTTTGGAAAGGTGGAGAAGAAAACTTTACCGACAAATATTTTTTTAAACTAAAAATTTGCCGACAAAATGTTTGAAAAATTAAAAATTCGTCAATTTTTTAATGGAAATATTTTTTAATGAAAAAGAAAATGAATGAGCAAAATGAAAATTCAAATGAACAGTTTCAAAATTTGCCGATTGTCAAATTATTGGGAGGGAGGGTCAAATGAACAGCCTTAAAATTTGCCGACTACCAAATTATTGGGGGTGTTTCAACCCCCAAACCCCCTATATTTTCGCCCCTGAATCTACAATCTCATTTAACAATGGGAGAGAAAGCAAATTGTCATACAGAATAAGAAGTGACTGGGGACAACTACTGGAAGTTGAAGGATATCTTCAAAGGGAGACTGTATATCCGGACCAAAACAGAAGTATGGGAAAGCTGCATTCAACTCTCTTTGACCTACGGAGCCCAGACGTGGGCCTTTACAAAATCAAAAATCGCGAAATATGCGCATAAAATATACGCTGAAACCCTCATAAATATGCAAAAGAAAACTCCTTTCTAAAACTAGGCAAAAAAAGTATCAAAACGCAGGATTTTTTCAGCTAAATCGAATAAAACACACCCCTGACTCAAAAAATGAATAACGTAGATAAAACTGAAAGCTACTTGGAGCCTAGCAATGCTAGGATTAAACTTGCTTCAAGCTTGCAGCCTGCAGTATTATCGGTCATCTTAGCCACCGAATTCACGTCGAATTGTTTTTGTAGGTATTTTTATCATACCAGTATGAAGCACTGAAATATGTATTATTGGACAATTGTATCCCTTTGGAGCTTCTGAATCTAATGGAAAAAATGTCTTACCAAAGTGACCTCAAAAAGAATTCAACGATCGAAACAGGGGTTAACCAGGGGATCAAACTAAGAAATGCTCGGAGGCTATCAGTTCTAAATTTTGTCATATACTTTCTGCTTCCATTCCTTATTGCTATCAATTTTGTCATTTCATGCTATTTCTAAAATTTCTCGTGTTTTTGTTTTCTCTCATTTCTGTATTGCCTAGAGTAGGGTGTATAGGTGGAAATGAGAACTACCTGCTCATAACAATAATGTAAATAAAATTGGAAAATGCTAGTTTGAGACGATCTCGGGCTGGTGACCATCGAGTATCGTGTGGGGGTAAAATACCAGTGGTTGTGCAAGTGTTTACCACTTTCCCCTGTACCGGGGAAAAACTTTATTTCCGCTCAATCGGTTGTTTCGCAATTCGTTCTTTCTCATTTCATTTGATTTATTATTTTTTTTACGTACAATTTGACAACGTCTTAACATCGTCGTCTATATTTTACCTTTCCTGTTTCATCGACCTTCGCAAGCAGTGACGGGCGGAAAGACGTCAATCTCGCAAATCAACATTGTCCATTGAAAATGTAGGTTTTCTGTCCACTGCCAGCGGGCGTCCCACTGTATCCACTCTCGAGGGTACCGGTTATCAGAATTTAAATTGTATCCGCTGCGCGTCGCCGCATCGCGCGACACTTTTACACTGCAGACCCACTGCAGCACCGTATCTACGCGATCATGGTATTGAACTTGCTGAGGTCAACGATTGCCAGTGGGGGGAGTGCAGTCGCCCCGAACCCGCTGGGATCGCCATTACTGGCCTTAGTGAACCGAGTCGCGAGGTCGGCATCTCGGGATGTCCGCTGATAATCTAGAGGAAGAACGAAATCGAAAGACGAAGCGCTCACGATCGATCTTCCATTTCCGACGGCAAACTGAGTTCGAGTTCTGGTCGCCCGGGGTGCCTTCGGTGCCGTCTCTTCTCGCCTTGTCGGCGCGGACGTCGGTAACGCGTCGGCTGTCAGTCACAATGCGCAGATACCTAAATGTCTGGAGGCTGTACGTTGACCAGACGCGAAAACGCCGAGCGAGACGAGGTAGGTGTCCTTAGATAGACTCGCACTTCCGACGTTCCAATGCCCAATGTCCAGTTGGGCAATCGTGCTCGCGTATCAGCCGTGAGTCTGGGCCTCTTAGACCAAAAATAGGGGTTTCCGGGAATAACGAGATACAGTGGCGTAGCCAGGAAGTGTCTGTACTCCCTTCCCCTTTGTAATTTGGTTAGATAGTGGTTTTTATAACTTTAGCTCCTTCCTCCGACACCCTTCTCCCATTGGTTAAGACCAGATCCCTATCGAACGCTAGGCTGGCTTAAGGTAATGAACGGGGTTTGGCTGAAAATGTCGAGGGTGGCGCTTGGATTGAGACAAACCAAAAATCCTACCCTTACATTTTTCAAAAGAGTTCAAAACGCTAATATTTTTTTGTTTTAATTTTGCCCAAAATTTTGATAAAGAGTGTTTTCAAATAGAAATTGTTTCGGCTCAAATTTTTCGTAAAACTGATTCTTGGTGCCAATGATCGGGGGTAACACTGAGAATCAACAATGTTTTTTCCTATCACGCGTTCTAAGGGCCGAACTCTACTATGCGATTCGATTGAGACCACGCTGCAATGAGGCGAGGCAGGACCATGCGGTGCTGGACGGCGTCATCATCGAATTCGCAGCTAATGGCTCAAGAACCTATTTAGTATCGGCTAAGCATTTCGTTTTTAGTCATTTTTGAAATGTCAGAATTTCGTAACTTAGTTTTAAATTGATTAGTATTATTTCTATTGTAAGCCTAGCTCCTCTCATTTTGGTCTAGTATTTCGTAACCTTTTTCGAATCAAGCGGGCAAAATTGAGTTTCCCTAGGAATGTCTTTTGGAATAGGAATTCAGCGAAAATTTATCGAAATTTCGTTTTAGAAGGAAGAGCAGCTTGAAAACTTGGTAATCAGTTTTTTGATGCTAAGAGCAAGTCCCATTAAATTCAAATTGCAGTCTTGGAAGAATTACTGCGCTGTTATTTTTCAGCTCGATTCTGCATTCCATCATCTGTCGCCGAGTTGCTAGAAGAAATGTCGTAGTGGCCACTTCGCAGATCTGGATCCATCATCTCGCATCGCAGACTTTACACACTGTAATTTCTCAGCGTTATCCAGACTTGGTTTGCGTAACTCCAATTTGAGTCCTTTTGGTATATTTAGCTGAAATCCCGGTTAGTGTACCTTGTTTTTGACTTTATTATTGACCCACGGTATTGTGCGATTTCGTGAGTGCTAGGCTTAACATTCGTACTTACCAGGGGGCCGACACCCCTTTCTACCCGCGTGTATGACATAGAAAAGGCGCGGAGTAGAAATACCCTTTATTTTCGATCTTGTTTTATCAAAATTTCGGGTCTAAAAGCAGTCCTTAGTTTTCTCATTTATTTATTTTATTTTCTCTTTATCTCCCCACCCTTTCTTAGACGTCTAGGTTAGTTTTTTCTTTCGTCATTCACATCGCCTTTTCGTTCAGAGGGCCGGCGGCATAGAAATAGGCCCTGTCCCTTTTGGTGTTTTTTTTTTGTATCGAATTTTGAGTAAGGTTCATCCTAGCTGACTTCGAGACATGTTTCGCGAACGTGGCCGGTGCCAGTGTGGATTACCCTAGCTATGAAGCTGTAATGCCATTGTAATTTTCTAAATTACTGCCCCCTCCCCTTTACGAAATTCAGTTGGATTTTGTTTTTGAAATATGTCCCTACTTGGGTCATTAAAAAAAAAAAGTTTCAAATCGAAATCATGGGGACTGCCCGTACGTGAAAATCACGCAGAGGCTCAGTACTCTTGTTAGTGCACGTTCGGGGGGTACTTCAAAATTTAAGGTCCTGGGAGACCATTGCGATTAGTTCGGGACACAGGGAATCGTCGCCGAATCCGTGATATCCAAAAGCGATCGTTCCAAGGAGCTCAGAAACTCCGGGAAAGCCAAATTTTGAAATTGGAATTTTTCCTTGGGAGAGGGGAACTCCCTTGTGAATGTTATTTCGAATTCCCATTTGGCGTGTCAAATACTTTTTGGATGTTTTGTGATTCTTTCAAATCTGTGATGGCGTGGGAAACCAGCAGCCAGATTTTACTTGGTGCGTACCAGACCAAAATTTTCATTTCCAGTCACTGATGCTGAGATATTTTGATTTCGCTAAATTTTAGGGGAGAGAGGATACTACTCCATAATATTACGCGGATTCCTTTGTATCGTTATCGCTCAATGCAGTCAATTATGTATTTATTTCTTATTTTTTCAATCTGAACCCATATTGAAAGTTATTAATTAGTTTTGATCACGTATAGGTATGAGAATCGTATCGTGAAGTAGGAGCCACTGGCTTCATGTTTATTTTACCGCGTCAAGTATCTCCATTCTAATGAATTTTTTGACTCATCTTTAATTTCATTTTTATTATTTTCTTTTATTGCGATTTATCTTCTTCATTAAAATACACGTATTTTTGTGCTGTGTGACATGATCTCATAATTATTTCAGTGAAGTGAACTCGGAACAACTTCATATTTGCTATTTATTTTTCGATAGTGCACAGACATGCCACTGTGCTAGGCATTTGATTTATGGTATACGTGGCACCTCTGAACTTTTTCAAAATTAATTTTCCCTTTGGTGAACCTCTTTTCATTCAGGGACATGAAGAGGATTCCTACCTTGTTTACGTCCATCCGGAGGGCTAAGGTCTTCACCACTACTTCGCTTGTGAAGTACGTTGGGGACATGGGTCATCGTGGATTCACCCAGACCCCCGTGGGGCTTGGTGGTAGGCTGTGGTTTAAATCAAATCAAATCAAAACGATTTATTATTATTTTCCCTCTAACTTATACATACTTACATAAATGTATAGATTAGGTTAAGTTACCCTCCATTGGGCAAAGGCGTTTCTCCTGTTTTGTGCAATCCTGTGGTATTGCCTGTGCTGGAACATTCTATCAAATTCATCCCTCCATCTGGTTCTTTGTTCCCCTTTTTTTCTCCCCCCTTTCATAAACCAGTTGGAAGTTATTTTTGCCTACCTGTTATTATCCATCCTCGCAACCTGTCCAGCCCAATCCCACTTCAGCCTCCTAATAGAATGGAGGAAATTAATGTCGTGTTTTAGCTTCTTCTTAATTTTAGAAAACCTAATCTTGTCTTTTCTCTTTATTCCAGGGATTGCCCTTTCCAAACTATTTTGGTGGATGACGATTTTTTTCTCTTCAGTTTTAGTGAGCGACCAAATCTGGCAACCATACGACAGGGTGGGAAAGGCAGAACTGTTCAAGATTTGTCCTTTTTGGTTTTAATGAAAAATTCCATTTAAATATTTTTTTCAAAGACCAAATCTTTTGTTTTCTAAACTGTGTTATCTTTTTAGGGTGTTTTCCCGCGCGCAGCGCTGCAAGCACCCTATTGCAATCGAATTTTCATTTTCTTTTTTCATTAAATACGGCTGAATTGTTTACAGCTCATATAGTTCAGTTTTAGCTCAGTTGCGTTCTCTATCAACTGCTGCTATCTATCAATAAGTCAGTTTACTATTATGAATGTATCCTCTCCGCGCTTTTGATTATTTGATTTACAAATGCAATTTGTTTACATTTTATTTTGTAATTTTGTATTTTACTCTTGACAGTATTGTGCGACTAGTACTTTAATACAAAAGGAACTATTTCCTCAAAGAAAGTGAAGATATTAACTGGATTTAGAAGAAGTAAGTGTATTGTTTTTATGAAATGGGTTCTCAGTTGAATTAGCGTATAATGTATTTGATTCAAACAAAGTATATGCAACATTCTATGGTACTCTTATCAGGAAATTTTCCAAGGAATAATGCGATATAAGTTGTGTCTCATAAATATGTTAGCAGTATTAAGTGGTAATTTTGGTATTCTGTTTCAGTTCTTTCAATAATATTTTGTTTTTTGTTTGACTTTATACCTTTGTCTTTTTGTTATCAAGAACAACAAATCATCCAAAACTGTCAACATGCCTTCAACCACAAATTTGAACTTCTATTATAATCGTGTAGCGGAATTAACGAAAAACGTGAATAAATAACACTACACAACAAACTGAGATTTTTTGGAAACCGCATGAAGGAAAATAGATGATTCTTAATGTATTTTTCACGCTGAATTCAAATATGATATTAAAAATGCTGAGTTAGCTAATAATTTTTTACGTTTGCTGGGAAATTTAATAGTGTATTATGAGAAATTGTTCTATTTTATGTGGCGACACTGATGTTGTATTAAACTGATATTACCGATAAGCTTCGTCTTCGACGGTACTGAATAGAAATCTTCCGTGTTGTTCTCTGTCCGTCTGTGTTCCTTAAGTATTATTCCAATTCAAGAACGAACGTTGTGATTATCATGAATACTCATGCATTGAATACATATTCATCAAATTTATTGTCGGAACACATTTATCTAGTTCACTTACATTTCGTAAAAGAAACAATAAACTGTAATACCAGAATGAAAAGGCGTTATTTTTTCACTGAAGAGATCGCCTTCCTCAAAACTGTTGTTCAATCACTTCATCGTTAATGATAAAATCTTAGAATCAGTTGAAACTGTTTAGATCGTTCCGATATCAAAACGTCAAAACACACGTTCACACGCGTCACTGTGTTGGCGAGTTTGTTTTGTGATACATGCAGTGTGGCCACATTCACTAATATTTCTAACACGTGAGGGAAATTACGGGAAATAATTCAGAATGAATTTACGAGAAAAGGAGAGCTAATTAAGAAAAACAAAAAGCGGCATTGAATTCAGCGTGAAAAATACTTCTAGAATCGGCTACTCTCGTTCTTGCGGTTTTTTGGCTGTTGGGTAGTGTAATTGGCAGATCACGTTTTGTTTTTGAAAAGAAAGATTATCTTTCTCGCATTCGAACGGTTCACGAATATTTCACTCGTTGTGTGACCAGAAGTGGAGCTAATGTCTTTGCATGTTATAAACATTGTAATGAGGAGTGAGAACACATTAAATGTGCGTTTTCTGAAGCGAGAACACAGTAAAATTCCTCATTTACTTGAGTTGAAACAAAACTCTTGTTCCTCTTTGAATTGTTATCAGCAGTTATCAGTTCGTATTCATTGAAACTTGTGAGTTTTAAATTTATGTCTTTTGAATTTAATTGGCTTGTAAAGGTAGAGTGTTTGATTTCTGCTTGCCGCTTGGAACGAATTAAACAGAAAATGGAAATGTATTTTAGTATGTTCAGTGTTGATCAAAGTCTGCTGTGTGATTGCAGTCTGCAGTTTCACAGTTTGAAGCCTTGAACTTCCATGATGTGCGTGTAGCGTCTAGGGTTTTCGCTGTGCTATCACATTTCAAAGTGTTTTAATTTATAATAAATGTGACGCGTTGCGTGGAAAGAGCCATTGTGGTGATTTAAAATTTTCAGTTTGCAAGTTGGGTACTACCAATTTCCAAGGTCTATAGACTAAAGAATACTGTATTACAGAGCCTGGAGATATGATAAGTGTGGAAGCAACCTCAAATTCTGTAGACCTTTCCAATCAGTGGTGTTGTACTTGCAAACTTAAAATTTCAAGATCACCACAAGGGCCTTTTTCACGCATTGCGTCACAAATAATGATTAATGAAATAATAAGAATTGGCAAACACCCTATTGCCAGGTCCTCCGGACCTTGCTTGTTTGTCTCTCCTGAAGCAAATAGCTCAGTTTGAAAAATCATTCCTCAGTTGATATGTATGGCTTCCCTCGGCTACTCGGACAAATATGGTGCAGTCCTTTATCCAAACATATTGGATTCGACCTTCCTGTCTGTGTTTTCTCGCTTCCGTGAGTATAGTCTGTCCCAAATAAGAATGCTGAAAACAGTTGAGACCGTTCACACTTTGCTGCGGATCTCAAAATCGATTTTTCCGCAACAAGCCTGGGTATGTCAGATTGTATTATATTTCTTGAAAAAGAAGTATGAAAAAAAATCTACAGGAAATAACAGCAATTACGGTCTGATTTCATTTGGAGAGTATCTATGCTGCAGTCTGTAGCGTTGTGTGAATAACTACCTTTTCGTTTCCCCACATGCCACCGTACTCGCAACTGTTTTCGGCATTCTTATTTGGGACAGACTATAGATATTTGCTTTCTTTTGTGAGATGGTTATCACGGTAGATGGGCGTGGCCTGCGTGAAGCCCAAGCAGTCGCTTTTCAGCTTCAATCTTTTTGCCGCCCAAACCAGGTTCATTTTCTTCTCTCTGTTGTTCATCTTGACTATAATCGTGGATGGGTCTTTCTTAGATGGGAGTCGGTGCGCGATGTTTATATCATAGTCCTCTAGAGGTACATATCTCTAGTTTCACAGAGAGTAACTTCACCACCTCGCGAAAGTTCTCGTCTTTGTGGGGAGGTATGCCCGAGATGATCAGGTTACTTTTCCTGCTGTACTGCTCCGCGCTTCCCAGCATTGTTTTTAAGAGGGCATTATTTTCTCTAAATTCTCTAATCTCCTCCGTGGATGCCAGTTCGTCTTCCACGTTATCCAATCTTTGCGGGAGGGTCTCCAGTCGTTCTGTCACCGATTTGATTTTTTTAAATTATTCGTGTCACTGTGATAGTAGGCTGAACGTTCCCTTCGGGAGTTATTAGCCCCATTCGTCGGCAATCCACTATCGGCAAATTTTGCACAGGTGAAGTTTATTTTTCCAGGACTCTCATTCCGAAATTTGAGCGAGATATGTGGCTTTTCGGGAAATTATGCTGCATAACAAAATGTCACTTGCGCATATTGTGCACGGAGACCATCAATTTCAAATTAAATAAATCGATATTTTTGAAGGTAAAAAATGGTTCGTAGCTCAACAGAGGTCAAAAGCCACATACCAAAATATCTTGCGAGGTTGAAACCCCGCCGCTGAAACCGTGCCGCCGAACTTCACGCAACCTTTCTCGGGCGCATTCTTCGCGGCGGCAAACCGATTTCGTTTCCCTCTCGAACGACCTTTATACATTTTTTTCGTAATTTCCTCGCGAAAATGGACAATGGAGCCGAGTGTTATTGAATTGGGTTTCACACACGGGCAATGACGCATTTTCGGACACCTTCTTCGCACTACCGACGTGTTCGGCACGAGGCCCGATCGGTATCACCGGCTCGAAGGCCGAACGGAAGAGGAATAACATTTCTCTGGCTTTCTGACCGCCGCCGTGTATAGATACGCAGCAAGTACCAGATACTTACGTGGTTCGAGTTTACTCATACGAGAAGTGTACATTCAAATAAGGAAAAAAAAAGAGAGAAGTTCGCGGTTTGGCGACATGCTGAAAATGGTAGTCGAAGCTGGAGTGTGGTGTCTCTGTCTCTGCCTCTGCGGCTACTCGCCTCTCTTTCTCTCTCTGTCGATGGAAATGAGTGAGCTGCATTCTGCGTCTTAGACGGTATCGTTATTTAGGCAAGCGTGCGTTGAGGGAGCCGGCTCTCCGGACCTTGCGGTCCTGATGCTCCGGATTGAGGACAAGGCCAAGTCGACACGCTACGTACCGTCGTCTCAGGAAGTAGAGCTGCGGCATCGGCAGGTCGCACGGAGCGAGCGAGGGAAATTCTCTTTCGGACTCCTTCTACGTCCGTAACAATAATGCACGGATTTATACTCTTTGTTATTCATAATTAGCGCACATAGTTATAACGACGATGAAGGCATTACAGGTAATAAAAAGCGAACCATTATCGTGTTTAATTATACTTCGAGTTATTTTTACTTTCACGCAGAATCGAGCGATCGTATTTGCGATATACCGGCGGCGCAGATCTGCCGCTTTTCAACCCGTCGGGCTCGCTTCGGCGACTTCGGCCCGCTGACGTATTCGGGAATTTTTTTGCCACAATTTTGTCGTACCCTTTCGCGGGGCAGTTAAATTGATTTTTATCACTAGGATACGCAAACGGATGTACATCTCGCGGAATATTAAAGCGAATTTAAAAAAAAAATTGTTATAGTTACGACTGACGAGCGACGATAACTTATAACTGGGAATTATTAATTTCCAAATTATTGTAAACGTTTTCGCGCTATGGTACCCGCATGTAGACGTTATGAATCCTCGGCGATATTTATGGAATTCCGGTTGTTAATTTCGGCCAACGGTAGTGCGATTTACGTATTCCAGTTTTACGTAATTTCGGATGATATAGTGACCGCGGAATCCGGTTGCAGTTAACGTACCAATGACACGTTGCTTGCCACCCAGAAAATATTGAGGAAATACCTCACGCGAGTCGACTGTTTTTGCAAAATTGCATTTTGTTACACTGTATGTATGTATTTGTAGGCATTTCCCTGGCGGGAGGTAGTCCTCGAAGTATCTGGTACAGCAATTTACATAATTACAATATTCGCCCATTTGCGAAGTACCAGCCAAACTATTTCTTCTTTGTTGCCTTACCATTTCTTCGAGTACTTGGAGATGATACTGCGGTGGCTCTTCGTTGCCTTCGGTAGGATTTTCTGTCAGCGTCTTTCCCTTAGCCTTCGGAGATCTAACTCCTCTCTACAAAGCAGCAGTGTTTGACCTACTCCCTGCATTACTGTACCTCTGCTCTTCTGCTTCCCAGATACCCGCACTTGCTAGCGAGGAAAGTAGGGACCTTTTCTAATTACAGCTTTAACCGGGTTATTCAATCAAAGTTTTTCTTCTTATGTGGCTTTTCTCTCGAAGTTTTTCTTCTTTGTCCATCGACACCAGTCGCCGTCAGACTATGTCGCTTGGCCACGTGAAGGTTGCGGAATTGGGCTTGAACTCAGCAGTGGTGTCGGGTATGGGCGGCCTTGGCGATCCAGAAATCTTCCATATCTGAAAAAAAATTTGTGAGTCTAGCGGCACAATATTAACGGCTTCGTCCGGTCTGCGATGATCCTGCGTTCTTATTGGGTGAAATTAGAGACACTTTTACGTTGAAAATCTCATTTGTAGCCTTTCCGTGTACTGAGGCTCTGGTCGGGACCCGACACCGACAGCAGAATCCAGGTGTGGATTGGCCCTTAAATAGCTACCATTAAAATATAATTATTAAATCGGTCCTAAATTTTCCTTTCCATCACCCTTCCACCATGCCTCATTTTCTTCTCCTCTCCACTTCAACCATTACTCCGGTTTAAAACTATGGAATTTATCGGCCCACCGGGAATTTTCTGACTTGTGTCGCGATTCTTGAGAGTCTCTTTTAACATTTTCATGTCTTTACTTTGGCACACAACAGGAAAAAGCGTAACTCTGGAGCGTGACAAAAATTGCGTTACGGGCTGGCTAGGCTAGGCTGGCTGGCTGACTGACTGACTGACTGACTTTTTTCTTATTGACATGACATTTTCATGTCTTTACTTCGGCACCCAAAAGGAAAAAACGTTACGTTTCTGATGACTGACCTGACTGACCGCGCAGGACCATATGCATACGCGAGCTTATGTATCGTACTTCTTCCAACCATCCTCAATATTAAATATTTCCATGGAATTAACAACAAGGCTGCAGACTGCAGTTGCGCAGCAACAACACGGCTGCAGGATGTAGTTGCGCAGGGCGCAGCAAACTTAAATTCTAGAGTTGAAAATGCTCTTCCGTTGTCTGCAACATGACGAAAGTAAAATAAATAAATAAATAAATAAATTCCATTGTGTGCCAAAGTAAATTTGATCATAGACTTTGGTTGGAGACTTACTGAGACAGTTCCCATTTTTGCTCTCAACCCGAGTCCTGGTATCCGCCCTTTCGAGCATTACCTCAGAGAGTCGGAGAGGCTGTTAGGACTGTCTTAACCCTTTTCTCTTCTGGCCGAAAACCCGGCCTAGGTCGAAATGTAGCGAGTTGCTACGTGGGCTCGAACCCGGGACCTCCGGAATCCAAGACCAGCGCGCTATCCACTCAGCCAACCAGACCCCGATTCTTGAGAGTATGTTTTTGCCCAAATCTGCGCCCATAGGTGAGCACCGGTATAGTGCAGCTCTCTTATATTGTTCGCTTAGTTCCATAGGTATTTCGGTAATGGAGGCAGGAAAAATCGATTAAGCATATACAGGGTAGCCACTTCCTGGAAAACCGAGAAAACTGGTTAAAGTCGGGGGATTGCTATTATTTTGCAAATCAAAATCAGGGGATGTTTTGAGAATAATGAGCATTAAAGAATTACACTACCTGCCGAGGATAGGCTACCCCTGGAGAAATGAGTAATTAAGGGGCAGGGTAGGCAACCCGCAGTGGGTTTTTCTCCTGGAGGCGATAGCAGCGGTGGTGGTGGATTTTACTGTTTTAGTGTATAGAGAGAAATATCTAATAGTAAGTATTCTCGAAGCTATTTACAATACTAGCTGAAAAAATGTCAGGGAAAATTCGAAAAATTGGTCTGGAAAATCGGGAAAAGTTAGTGAAAATTGTTCT
This sequence comes from Acanthococcus lagerstroemiae, assembly GCA_031841125.1. Classification (NCBI taxonomy): domain Eukaryota; kingdom Metazoa; phylum Arthropoda; class Insecta; order Hemiptera; family Eriococcidae; genus Acanthococcus; species Acanthococcus lagerstroemiae. The sequence continues at coordinate 58,381,429 of CM063112.1, read as the reverse complement.
GAAAAAAAGGGGCCGCCCTGATGTAACAAAAAATATATTTTAGAGACGGATGAAAAAGGAGAATTATTAGACTTTGAAAAAGACAAAGTAAAAAAGATGGGTGGGATACTCGTACGTTGAAAACTGTATACAGGGACGTACCGATGAGGTAAGGGGGCAGCTTACCCCCTCCCCCTCTCTCTTGTAGGGATTTTTTACTCATCAATTGGGAAAATTTACCATTTCAGTCAGAGACGAAAATCAGGGGGGCTCGGAAGCCTCGACCGGAGTCGGGAAATTTTAGTAGATGGATCAAAAGTTGGAAAAATCCAACAAGTCAAAAGTTGTTTTATTTAAGCCGATATAAAAAAGTATTCATACTTGGAAATTTTCAGTTTAGTCAGTTGGGACTTCCACGATTTTTGCCCCCCCCCCCAAAAAAAAAAATCTTTTTGGTATGTTCGTGACTGTATCAGAATGATTTATGGAAAGAGAAGAGAGGGTGGAAGGTAACGAAAGAGGAGACCCTACTTTAAGATCAGAATTAGATAAAGCTCTGAAAGTAATGAAAGCTCATAAAGCAGAAGGCGATAGAATTTGTAGTGAATTATTGAAGAACACATAGGAGAAGTAGTTTTAAAAAATGTATAGGAATTATTTTTTTTAGTATCCCAAAATGTTGAGATTTATATGAAAGAAAAATAATTTATCGAAATGTCAAAGCAAAGTTTTTGATTATTGTAAAACATGGACTTAGCTCGTCTTCTGGTCTTCTTGATTCTTAAAAAGTTATTTTCAAACAAGGAAAAAAGTAAAAATGTCTATCAGAATTATGTGATCGTATTCGAAGTCTGCACAAACAATAGGTCGAGAAACAATGTGAAAGCAAAAGCTGACCTGGAATGGGATGGTTCATTGCGGCGAGGATGGGGGTTGGCATGTGTCGTTGCTAAAAATTCTTTCGTTTGTAGAATATTTCAGTTTTGTGGAGGGATTATCGAGAATTTAGGTGGATTAAACTACACCACCCCCCTATTTGCACTGCCTATGCTCTGAAACACTGTAGTTTTACACTTACATTAGAAGTGTATGCTTGGATCTTTTACTAAATGATTAGAGCTATTTTCAGTGGTGTTGGAAGGTTTTTTGTGGGAGGGATGCGAAGATTTTAACCGTCTTGTAAGAAGTAAAGAAAAACGTAAAATCCGCTGCCACCGCCGCCACCACCACCTCCGGGAGAAAAAATAAACGCAGTGCGGGTTGCCTACCCTGCCCCTTAATTGCTCCTTTCTCTAGAGGTAGCCTACCCTTGGGAGGGGATTCATGTTGGAAGAGAGGGCTTAGTAAAATCCGCCGCCGCCTCCGGGAGAAATAATCCACTGCAGGTTACCTAACCTGTCCCTTAATTGATCATTTCTCCAGGGGTAGCCTACCCGGGGGGGGTCATGGTGGAAGAAGGAGCTCAGTAAAATTCGCCGCCGCCACCACTCGCCGCCGCCGCCACCACCTATGGGAGAAAAACCCACTGCAGGTTGCCTACCCCGTCCCTAATTGTTCATTTCTCCAGGGGTAGCCTACTCTCAGGAGATGGTTCATGGTGCAGGAGGGAGTTTGGGAGGAGGAAGGTCGCGGTGAAGGACGAGGAGTTGTGGTGGGGAAGGGCTCTCTATACTCTAAACAGTAAAAGTCACTTCCTCCTTCCCCTCCGTGGGGATAAATCCCTGGTGGCCTGCCCTGTACCTTAATCTCACGTTTCACCAGAGGAACCCTACCCCGAGGGGCTTCTTGGTGGAGCTGGGAACTCCTGGAGAGGGAGGACAGCCACGGTGAGGAAGGTCGTTGCGGTGGGTGAGGAGGATCATAGTGGAGAAAGTGACTGCGATGAAGGAGGATAGCTGTGGTGGGGATTGGCAGAGGGTAGCCCAGCTTGCGAAATACTGCAGGCCGGCACGTGCGAAGCGAGTGACGGCGGGGGTTGGGCCGTGAAGCAGTCAGTGGGCGAAGCCCCCTAATTCTTCTGTAAAAGCTGATTTGACGTGTAAAAAATCTCAAAAATCTTATTTTGGAGCTCCTACCGAGCTCTTTTTTATTGACTTTTACTTTTTCCATTTTTAGGAAGGTACAGATTATAATAACCTTTAACACTTTTTTTCTTGGGGGGGGGGTTGTACATTGTACCCTGCCACCTCTTTATTATTTTTAGGGGGCTACAAATAATAATATGTAACACTTTTTTGGAGGGAGGGGTGTACAATATACCCTTGCACCCTTTATCTCCATTTTTAGGAAGGTACAAATAATAATGTACAACGATTCTTTTTTGGGGGGAGGGGTGTACAATTTACCCTTGCACCCCTTCCTTCTTATTCCGACTTCGTGGTTATCTGAGCGAGAAAAGAGAGTATCCAGATTGAAAGATCAGATTTAAAATTTACATTTAAAAAGGTTTAAATGCATGGGCGCTCCAATCTTTTAACAGGGTGGCCACTTTCCTGAGAAAAGTGGAAATCAGGGAAAGTCAGGGATTTTTTCAGTGAGGGAAAAGTCGTGGAAAAGTCAGGGAATTTTCAAAAAATTAATTCCGAATTAAATTGCGTGGTTTCGAAGTATTATGGTGGTTGGTACAATAGTTAGTTATAAGAGTTTTGTTAATTGCCTATTGGTAGAAAATTTGTGCTAAAAATTGAAGAAAAAAATTGAGTGACAACACTCTTTACTTCCAACCAGTAGGCTTACTCATTGAAAAAAATTGAGAAGGATCTGGAAAAATCAGGGAAAAGTCAGGGAAATTCATAATTGAAGAAAAGTGGCCACCCTGTTTAGTGAAATTGAGTTTCAATATACCAAAAAATAATGGCTTGTTGGCCTTTTCTGGTGCAATTTTCCCAAAACTGAAGACTCGGCGAATCATTGGTCTACGTGAAAATAAGTTTAGAAAAGTTATTCGATAATTAAGACATTTTTGGTGTTGCAATTATCAGTAACGATTTGCTCTGAGTTCTGGTTTTTGGATACTGTACAATATAACTAACCGAAATCTATCGACAAAAAGCACTACCGAGTTTACTATGATGGGGGAGGGGGCCGTACCCTAATGAAACAAATTTACTCAGGAACGCGAATCAGAAATTCTCTAACTGTTGAGCACACAAGAAAAGCTCCCAAAATACGGTGCCTTTGCCAACTGAGTACGTGAAATTCCCAATTTGCCATGATGTTGGAGGGAGAGTCGCTCCCCGTGGCTACGACTCTATAGAGAGAAGAAAGTTGGATAGGCCAGATCTTCCCTGACCTGCCTTTGGCAACGCTATTGCTCCAAGGGAACCCTTATTTTGATATTTTATTTGACGTATCAGACCGAGTCATTTCGTTCATTTGAAGAGGGAAATGTTGATTTTAGGGATCTGGGTCGGATTGGAAGCCGATTGCAAGCATCGAAATTAAAGACGCTTGCGATCTTCATTTCAACAACGCAGATTGAGTGAGTGTGATCGAAAGATGGCAGAATAATAGAAGAGCGAGAACACTAAAATCCAATTCTTAAGAAATTACTTCGCTGCAGAGGTTCGATCTCTCAAAACAAAATAGTGACTTTCTAAAATAAATCACGGACCTTCATTTGACGGATAACATTATTTTCAAAACGAGCGGGATGAACAGTTTTACTTTTTCGAAACATGGACATTAATTCTTCAGGATGAGGGTGGGGGTACAAATATTCTTCGCGCTTCAGTAGACATGCTCGAGCGATAGACCCCATCCCTATTTTTCGATTACTTACATTTAGATTACCATTTGCTAATGACTGGCCAATAGAAGCATTCTTTTTATTCAGTTTCGAAAACAAGAAATATTCTGGACGGAGCTTCGCCCATGACCCCGGGTTCGAGAAAATAAGTGTGGAATTATTTTCGTTGCACCGAAACTCATTTCGAAACTTAAACCTATTAGCAAACGTTCGCGTTCGGTTACTTCGTACGCCTATAAAGAAGGAGAAAAAAAACAAGAAGAAAAAAACGATCTAATAGCAATCAAAAAATCTCATAAAAATTAACGCCGATATGGGCACGAAATGCAGTTGCAAAACCAGCGAAGACTTTGCAAGAATAAATTGATAATTAAAATCAAAGCAGATTCAAATGTGTAAATATGTGTGGCACCTCCTACATGAGCAAATTCTGAATAGTCGTCGTTTCCCGTCGAGGGAATGCGTTGTTCAGAGTAGCTTTGAGATGGAATTTATGCCCCTAGTGCTTGAAGTTTGTATCAGTTTCACTTGAAAGATCATCAATGACTTAGCTACTGAAAAAAGCCACGTAACGAGCTACATTGGTTAAAATAGCACCGTATAGTGAACTCTTTTGTCGCATTCCGTGTTCTGATTGGTTGTTAGTGAGGTCCGATAGACCAATACCTGTTATTGACTTTGGTTCGGATTCAAAATTTATGCTCTGTAGAGGCTGAGAATACGCAAGTAGCGCTTGGTCCGTTACATTTTTTTTAAATGAAGTCGTACGGCGTGTATGCTTGCAGTTTTCTCTCAAGTCGCCGTCGATGGAAAGTGTAGGCAAACCTTCGCTCGTCAATATTCGTGAGTAGTGGCTGAGAAACCAGAAAGCGGAAAACGGTCTTGAGACGGAACCGCGAACGTAGCAACATTTTCCACACGGTCTTTCAACTTCTAAATGTGATACCTCGAAATCTGCGTCGCTTCGTATTTCTCTCTCCCTCACACCCTCACTAGGCATTCGTTACTCAGGTAATTATATTTTGTGAAGGTATCGCGGCCCTAGATCTGCATGTAGCACGAAAACGATTCCTGTCTGCCTCGTATGTCCGACTCTGTTGTACTCTTGTACTCAAGAACGTACAATCATTTTATTTTTTTTTTACTATAAAATGTACAATGCAATGCGCTCCACCGAACGTCTCGTATTTGAGGCGAAACCTTGGTCGGTCGCAGACGCGGTTGTTTCGTAATTTTAGGTAAACACTGAGGAAAATTACAGCCTCGTTCTCGGACAGTCCAAGTCCTATATCTGTTCCCAGTTTACGTCGAAACCATCGTGAATCATTAAACGGAATTTCGAATCACGTACAGGAATATTTTACACGATTTTGATCTTCGTTCAACGAATGTAAAGGCCGCGTCCTTCGAGAATGCAACGCTGGTTGCCATTTTACGAATGATAGGACGAACTTTCACCGGTCGCTTTTAATTAAAAATCGGAACAATTGGAATGAGAGAAAAAAAAATGTATTCGTTGTGTATGAGTTCAACAGCTGACGTATACAGGGAGAAATAAAAAGCGAGTGTAACTGAAGTGAGTTAGTGCCCGTCTTCATGTTCGCGCTCTCTCAAGGATGATCGTACCATTTTTTTGTTTATTTATTTATTTTTTTTATTATAATGCTTAGCCCAATAAGGAGCCATATACACACTATACATATAGATATTCAATTTTACATTTTAGTTATTTAGGTGGGTGAACCCACCCCACACTGACTCCTCCTCCGGCTACCCTTTTCCGGGTATAGCTCTCCGTCGCATCCCTCCATTTCACTCTGTCCTTTGCTACCGACGGCCAATGACCTCCGATTTCTTGGACCAACTCGTCGGCCCACCGCTTGACCGGTCTCCTCTTGTTTCTATAGCCCTGGTGTGGGACCCATATCGTTGGAATTCTATTCCATTTCATTACGTTTTCCCTAGCCAAGTGTCCCGCATAATTCCATTTTAGTTTTTTAATGGTTGCCCAGATATTTTTGGCTTTAGTTTGACTGACTATTTCTTCTATTTTAACATGGTCTTTAATTTTTAATTTCAGAATGCTTCTAAGCATGGAATTTTGTGTCGTTTGAATCTTTTTTTCTTGTTTTTGGGTGGTTGCCCAGGTCTGGGCCCCGTAGGTAAGGACAGGTGCGATAGTATTCTCCCATATTCTGATTTTCGTGTCTAACTTCATCTTGCTTTTCAATATTTTGCTTTGCGCCCAAAAGGCCCTCCAAGCGTTTGCCCTACGAATTTTTATTTCTTTTTCTGTTTTGTTATCTATTGAGAGTGTCTGGCCTAGGTATTTGTATTCTGAAACTACTTCTATATCCTTATTGTTAATTTTGATTACGCCTAGGTTCTCGATATTCGTTATTATTTTCGTTTTTTCCTGGTTGACTGACAGGCCAACTTCCGCGCTAACTCTCCTCAAATCTTCCGCCATAATTCTTAGCTCATCGCCGTTTTTAGCAATAATCGCAATGCCATCTGCGAACCTTAGGTTGCTAATAGTTTTGAATTGATATAGATTGTTGTTTCTCATTTTGATTTTTATCCCCCTTCTCTGCCAGCCTAGTTGCCGAAAGATGTGTTCTAGTACCGCGTTAAAAATATTAGGGGAGAGTGGGTCACCTTGCTTTACCCTGCGTTTAATGGGAAATACATCGCTTTCTTTGTCTAGTTTGATTTTAGCATTGAAATTACCATATAATTTTTCCAAAATTTTTATAATTTTACTCGGGACCCCCTGTTGTGCCAAAACAATCCAAATTTTATCATGAAAGAGGGAATCGAAAGCTTTATTAAAGTCTATGAACATTATCGCCATTTTTATATTGAATTCCCTTGGATAAATTTTGGAATCATTGGCCTGGCAGAGGTTAAAAGAAGCGGGGAGAAATTAATGGAAAGGAAAAATGGGAATATATTTTACTACTTCGGAATGTCCTTGGGCTACAGGGGGTGGGGTTTTATGTCCACAAAAAAATTACAAAACACATCGTCGAATACAAAGGGATATCAGAAAGAATCGCCATGTTCATGATCGTACCATAGGCACCTGAAATTTTACAAATAAGGTCTGATATTTGTTGCACTGAGTGCTGTTATCTCAGAGAGAAAGTTCAGATACTTGAAGAGATGGTTCGATTAGCATCTGATGACACGGGTACCTTATGAGCAATAGGGGCGGAATGGGACCAGCCACAGAGTAATCAATGTCTGCTAGTGCGATCTGTTACAGTCGCAGGCAAATACACTCACCCCGCACCTTCACAGAAAAATGTGAAAAAAATAACGTAATTTCGATTATGTGTGCCATTCTTATCCAGTCATCGGTTCTAGTTTTTGAGAAACTGTCCATTTTTCGTTCCGAAACTAAATTGTAACGATTTTTCAGTTTCAGTGTATGGTAGGTGAGCCGAATAAGGCCCTGATTCAAGGTTTTAGCTCTCCAAGCTTCCGTATAAGTGTTTTCATATTTTTTCTTTTTTGTAGTAGTCGTCGACTAAAATACCTATAAACTGGCCATCTTGAAATTTTTCTACACTGCCTGATGCCTCTCAGATTCTCTACCAATTTTCTTCTTCTTCTTTGTGTGCTACACTCTTCCCAGAACGTAAGCAATCAGTCGATAGTTAGATTTTGCGTGCCCTTGCATCCCGGACAGGTTTCTGTATTGAGGCAGTACCAGTCCATTCTTTGATGTTCTGGATCCAGTCTGTTCTACGTCTTCCAGCACGTCTTTTTCCCTTAGTCCAGAGGCGGAAATATGGGGGGGAGGTTTAAACGCCCCCTCCCCCCAATAATTTGACAATCGGAAAATTTTAAGGCTGTTCATTTGACCCACCCCAATAATTTGACAATCCGCAAATTTGGAAACTGTTCATTTGAATTTTCATTTTTTATGCATGTTTGTTCGTTTATTTATTTATTTTTCAATTAAAAAATATTTCGTTTAAAAATTAACAAATTTTTAATTTTATAAACATTTTGTCGGCGAATTTTTAGTTTTCTAAAAATATTTGTCGGTAAAGTTTTCTTCTCCACCTTTCCAAACTGGAAATCAAATTTCGTTTCTGAAAATGGAGTACCATGGACCCCTGTTAGAGACTAGTCAGTCAAAAACAGATGATTTCAAGCTGAGTATCGAACGTTATTTGAAAGGTTGAAACAAAGCTTAAATGTGGAAGACATTTCGAAAATCGGAAAGTCGGTAGCAAACGTTAAATTTCAAATTTCAATGACTATTCGGACTGCCAACGCGAAAGAGTCGCCCTCTACAATTTTAGGCACGTGAAAAAAAAAAAAGGAAAAAAAAAGGAACTATTGAAGCTCTAAATATTTTACAAAAAATTCATCAGATTGAAATGAAAATAGTCTCAATGGAAGGAAAATTTTATGTACTATAAATTTTGTCCTAATCATTTGTTCGATAAACGCTTTTGTTTTCATTATATTTTGAGATTTCTTCGTATGCCTGTAAATGAAATATTCCCCTCGATCAGGGTTACATTCTGTAATGTAGTTGATAATTCACTTCCTCACTCCGTCACTCGCTCACTCACTCACTCAATAAGTCAGTGATACACTCACTCACTCAGTCATTAACTTACCCATTTAGTGATTCACTCAGTTACTCAATCACTCACACAGTGATTCACTCACTTACTTAGTCATTCACGCATTCTGTAATTTAGTTATTCATTCATTTCTTCACGCCATCACTCACTCAATAAGTCAGTGATTCTCTCAGTGACTCGCTCACTTATTTAGTAATTCACTCACTTACTCAGTCATTCATCCATTCTCTAAATCAGTTATTCATTCACTTTGTCACTACGTCACTCACTGAGTCAGTGATTTACTGACTCACTCAGTCATTCGCTAACGTATTTAGTGATGCACTTAGTCACTTGCTTACTTATTCAGTTATTCACACCGTTACTCAATCACGTACTCAGTGACTCTGTGATTCACTCGGTCACTTGCTTACTCATCTAGTGATTCACTCAGTTACTCACTTACTTACTCAGTGACTCGGTGATTTACGCACTCACTTAATTATTCACTAATTCTGTAATGTAGTTATTCAATCATTTCCTCACTCCTTCACTCACTCAGTAATTTGCGAAAGGACGAGGAATAGAAATATCATTTATTTTCGATCATGGGTTGATCAAAATTCTGGGCCAAAAATCATTTGTTTATTTAATTTATTTTTATTTTTCCCACACCTCTTGATGTCGGGACCAGTTGTTTCTTATTGTTCGTACCTCCTTCGTGATCAGAGAGCAGGAGGGATAGAAGTATGCTCTACCCCGTTTGGTATTTATATTTTCTTAACATATTTGAGTGAGGATCCTGTAAGCTGACTTTGAGACACGTGTCGCGAACGTGGTCGGTACCAGTAAAGATGAACCTAGCTATGCTGATTTATTGCAAACGTAATTTTCGAAATTATCGTCTCCCTGGGGTACAAAATTTAGGCGGGATTAACATGTTGGTTATGCCCCAGGAAGTGGGGTGAGTGAAGAGGAAGCGCGTCCGGCTGTGGGGGACCTCAATTCCAGGCTACTGCTCGGAAAGCGCGAACCTCGGTCTGTAGGGAACCCCATGTTGGCCCTTGCAGGACGCGCGTTTCGGAAGAGGCACGACGAAATGGTGGCCTCAAAGCGTTCCTCCGGCCACTGATGCGATACTCGAAAGGGTAGTTTCCGGGGCTTGGGGTACGGTGTCTGGCCACTTTGACATGCGTGCATCGCATACATCCCACCACACCATGCCCCAGGAGGTTCATTCAGAGATAATAATGAAATTATTCAGGACGATGTGAATTGCTGTCTGAAAGAAATCATCAACATTTTGACAAATTTTACAAGTCCTGAAAAAATCCAGAGACAAAACTACGGGGAGGGGGTGTTGGTACCCCTCCCCCCATAATTTGGCAGTCGGCAAATTTTGAAACTGTTCGTTTGAATTTTTCATTTTTTAAGAATGTTTATTTATTTATTTATATTATTTTTTCAATTGAAAAATATTTCGATTGAAGAATCGGCAAGTTTTCAATTTTTTAAAAACTTTGTCGGCGAATTTTTAGTTAAAAAAAAAATTTGTTGGAAAATTTTTCTTCTCAACCCCTCCCCCCAACGGAAAATCAAATTTCGTCTCTGAAAAAGTCATGAGGCCTGGGGTAGTCTCTTACCAGTTTATAAAAACCTTAGAGTCTTAAACACGTCTTGAAGAATCTTGGAGAATCTCGAACATAACAGAAGTTCTAAAGACGCCTTGAAGAGTACCCATGAAATGGTATCCATATTCTTCTAATTGCAACCCCCCCTTCACTGGCCCCCTGGTCACAATTTGCAGGGTTGAATTGTTATCACTAACAGTTACGAGGCTTCTACAACCTGTAATATAATACCTGCAATATATTCTTCAAAAGTTTTAGGCCCCTGTCCAGATACCATAATTTGCAAATTGAGCGTAAATCTTTATAAAAAATGTATTCGGTGACCCTTTGAACTCATGGAACAGCATCCATATTGCATTTCATAGAATTTCTGAGCTTCTCTCTCTCTCTCTCTCTCTCTCTCTCGCTCATGCGCTCTCTCAGGGGTTACAGTTTCAAATTTACAGGAAAACCGATACAGAACTTTCATTCTATTCCTGTAATCTTGGAGCACCTCCCCTGCCCTGGTATCTCGATTCGATGGTTTGTCCGATTAAAGGTTCACAAATTGTCTAAAAAAGTAATTTTTGATACTGAACAAGTATAGAAAAACACAAATTAAATGTGGTATCTAAGGATTTCTTTCAATCCCCAATTCTCAATTCACAATTTTCAACTGCCACCTGTGGACCTATGCGTCCCCCCTGCTTTGCCTTTGGTCCCTGTCTCCCCCTTCCTTTCTCTGTAGTATTTTCCTTCTTATTTATCCCACATCATTCATTTTAAAATTAATTTTTGTTTTTAAGAATTATATTGTACCTGCAGTCCCTCCCAGTCAATGGGAACCTCGGGCACCTGTTAGTGGAGGGGGACTCAAATATAAATAAATAAATAAATAAGGAGGAAAGGGAAGGAAAAATGTCAAAGATAAGTAGATGGAGATGTAGAAAAACAGATCCACCGAGAGTTTGCATCCTTCCTGTTCGCTAAAGTCGATGTGGTTAAAAAGTTATTGAAAAATCTTTGCTGCAGCCTACAAGGCTGATGTTAATGCGTGATAATGTACAAGGTAATTTTGAACCTCATCTTTTTGACATTCGTAGGATAGTTTGAAAAAAAAAATCAATAGGATTTTTGCGGGGTAAAATCGTCTTAGAAACGTATTTTGTTTGAAATTGTTTTCAGTGAAATTAATATTTTCGACTGATTGCCGCAAGTTCAAGTTTGCTTACTTATTCAGTTATTCACACCGTTACTCAATCATGTACTCAGTGACTCTGTGATTCACTCGTCACTTGCTTACTCATCTAGTGATTCACTCAGTTACTCACTTACTTACTCAGTGACTCGGTGATTTACGCACTCACTTAATTATTCACTAATTCTGTAATGTAGTTATTCAATATTTCCTCACTCCTTCACTCACTCAGTAATTTGCGAAAGGACGAGGAATGAAATATCATTTATTTTCGATCATGGGTTGATCAAAATTCTGAGCCAAAAATCATTTGTTTATTTAATTTATTTTTATTTTCCCACACCTCTTGATGTCGGGACCAGTTGTTTCTTATTGTTCGTACCTCCTTCGTGATCAGAGAGCAGGAGGGATAGAAGTATGCTCTACCCCGTTTGGTATTTATATTTTCTTAACATATTTGAGTGAGGATCCTGTAAGCTGACTTTGAGACACGTGTCGCGAACGTGGTCGGTACCAGTAAAGATGAACCTAGCTATGCTGATTTATTGCAAACGTAATTTTCGAAATTATCGTCTCCCTGGGGTACAAAATTTAGGCGGGATTAACATGTTGGTTATGCCCCAGGAAGTGGGGTGAGTGAAGAGGAAGCGCGTCCGGCTGTGGGGGACCTCAATTCCAGGCTACTGCTCGGAAAGCGCGAACCTCGGTCTGTAGGGAACCCCATGTTGGCCCTTGCAGGACGCGCGTTTCGGAAGAGGCACGACGAAATGGTGGCCTCAAAGCGTTCCTCCGGCCACTGATGCGATACTCGAAAGGGTAGTTTCCGGGGCTTGGGGTACGGTGTCTGGCCACTTTGACATGCGTGCATCGCATACATCCCACCACACCATGCCCTAGGAGGTTCATTCAGAGATAATAATGAAATTATTCAGGACGATGTGAATTGCTGTTTGAAAGAAATCATCAACATTTTGACAAATTTTACAAGTCCTGAAAAAATCCAGGGACAAAACTACGGGGGATGGGGGGAGGTTGTTGGTGCCCCTCCCCCCATAATTTGGCAGTCGGCAAATTTTGAAACTGTTCGTTTGAATTTTTCATTTTTTAAGAATGTTTATTTATTTATATTATTTTTTCAATTGAAAAATATTCCGATTGAAGAATCGGCAAGTTTTCAATTTTTTAAAAACTTTGCCGGCGAAATTTTAGTCAAAAAAAAATATTTGTCATTTGTTGGAAAATTTTTCTTCTCCACCTCCTCCCCCGAACGGAAAATCAAATTTCGTCTCTGAAAAAGTCATGAGGCCTGGGGTAGTCTTTTACCAGTTTATAAAAACCTTAGAGTCTTAAACACGTCTTGAAGAATCTTGGAGAATCTCGAACATAACAGGAGTTCTAAAGACGCCTTGAAGACTACCCATGAAATGGTATCCATATTCTTCTAATTGCAACCCCCCCCCCCCTCACTGGACCCCTGGTCACAATTTGCAGGGTTGAATTGTTATCACTAACAGTTACGAGGCTTCTACAACCTGTAATATAATACCTGCAATATATTCTTCAAAAGTTTTAGGCCCCTGTCCAGATACCATAATTTGCAAATTGAGCGTAAATCTTTATAAAAAATGTATTCGGTGACCCTTTGAACTCATGGAACAGCATCCATATTGCATTTCATAGAATTTCTGAGCTTCTCTATCTCTCTATCTCGCTATCTCGCTATCTCTCTATCTCTCTATCTCTCTCTCTCTCTCTCACTCGCTCACTCGCTCTCTCAGGGGTTACAGTTTCAAATTTACAGGAAAACCGATACAGAAATTTCATGAGCACCTCCCCTGCCCTGGTATCTCGATTCGATGGTTTGTCCGATTAAAGGTTCACAAATTGTCTAAAAAAGTAATTTTTGATACTGAACAAATATAGAAAAACACAAATTAAGTGTGGTATCTAAGGATTTCTTTCAATCCCCAATTCTCAATTCACAATTTTCAACTGCCACCTGTGGACCTATGCGTCCCCCCTGCTTTGCCTTTGCTCTGGTCCCTGTCTCCCCCTTCCTTTTTCTGTCGTATTTTCCTTTTTATTTATCCCACATCATTCATTTAAAATTAATTTTTGTTTTTAAAAATTATATTGTACCTAAAGTCCCTCCCTGTCAATGGGACCCTCGGGCACCTGTTAGGGGGAGGGGGAACTCAAATATAAATAAATAAATAAGGAGGAAAGGAAAGGAAAAAATGTCAAAGATAAGTAGATGGAGAGGTAGAAAAACAGATCCACCGAGAGTTTGCATCCTTCCTGTTCGCTGAAATCGATGTGGTTAAAAACTTATTGAAAAATCTTTGCTGTAGCCTACAAGGCTTATGTTAATGCGTGATAATGTACAAGGTAATTTTGAACCTCATCTTTTTGACATTCGTAGGATAGTTTGAAAAAAAAAAATCAATAGGATTTTTGCGGGGTAAAATCGTCTTAGAAACGTATTTTGTTTGAAATTGTTTTCAGTGAAATTAATATTTTCGACTGATTGCCGCAAGTTCAAGTTTATGGTTCTGCTCACTTCCTGGAGACCTCAAGGAGAAACACTTAGAATGTTAATCCCATCCATTTTTTCATCTATTCGCAGTTTTTTTGTTGTTTTTTTTTGCGCCAATATTGTACTAATCTATAAAATTTCTCCGCTGAATATAAAGCTTTTTTTTTGTAATTTTAGCTGTACTAATAGGTACCTATTTTTACTCAAAGTAATAAATTCTCTGGAGCTGGAAATCTACAAAGAAATCAGTATACGTAGATAGGTATAGGTATACGTATGTAACTTACTCTCATCAGGCCGATTTTCAGTCACAGAAAAATTCCGCACGACGGTCGATTTGAGATTTAATGTGGTGAGGAAATGGTGTAGATTTCTTAAAGTTGTGTGGCATATCATTGGCCTCGAAACGAGGAAAAAGTATCCCTCGACGCCACCTACACAGTTCTTTCATTTCCATGCAACAGATCGTATACGTGGAATATTATTAAAGTGGTCGCTGAAATTTGCAGAATAAATCAAGATGAACGCGACGAGGTGATGGAATGTACTCGAACCATAACACGAAAAGTAACTTTTTGAGGACGAATATCTCGGTTGCGGAGTAAACGTGACTGTCAACAGTCATATATATATATTTGAACTATATCGGTGGGTATTTGGCAAAATTCTATAACAGAGGGCACGTACCTGCTTTTCTGCTTTTGCATATGTACTGCATAATCGTGACGTGAATCAGGGCGGAAAATATGGGTTTTCGGTCGCTGAGATATAATAGTAACAGAGAGAGTTGTAATATGAACCCAGTTATTACCTAATATGTGCATCGTGTGTACAGGAACTGAGGAACAGGATACTTCCTTTGTCAAAAGTCAACAGTTTTGTGGCGAGACTGGACGTTCCAAAACGGTTTTGTGTAGGGTTAAGACCTTTGACTATAATAGTAAACGGTTAAGACATCTACTTATATAAGTACGTGAGTTGATAACCTTGTGAGCTGAGCATGGTAAATGAGAACGAATAATATTAGTAATTGTATCTAGTTGTATTTTTTCCCCTCCAGAAATAGCTTTGCCTTCGTATCCATTCGATATTTCTCGACCATTTGTCTAACTCGTTATACTTACCTTAAAATTTCAATTCTTAAACGTCAATCTAAGATTGTCTCTAGATGGACTCACTCGTGTTGAGAAATACACATATTATTTTTGTGTTTCCGACGCCCTAACTTAAATTCCGTATGTTTCGTCACAAATTACAAAATTTTAAACACCTCAAAAAACAGTTTAAAACTTTTAAAAACTTTGAACATTTTGTCTGATTTACCAAATTTACATTTTTGGCACAACCTTCAATTTTTAGTAGGAAACACTAAACATGTCTTCGTGACTAAATTTTTTCCTTTGGAGGAGGGCTCTTCAATTTTTCGTTGAAGAGGAGGCGAATCCACTCCAAATCTGCAGCATCTCCGCTATGTTGTCACTATTCCAGTTGAACAACTTTCGGTGAGATAATTCTTTCAACCTTCAAATTTCAATACTTGAACGAGCAAAGAAATGCTTTTTACTTCGATTCTTGCCCTTGAATTTGGACAGTAAAATCATCCCAGAGGTGCAAATTGTGAGCTCACTCTTCCGTCGACGCTCCAGACCTGAGAGGATTTCAAGGAAAAAGTTAAAAGAAACTGTTAAATTGTTCAGTTTGCTTTGTCTTCTGTAGGTAGGTTTATTCCCGATTGACAATGAGGCCAGTTGTGAGTGCATTTGTGAACATCACTCAGTAATCACACTAGCGCTGAGGGATCACTTTGCACACACTATTTTAAAATGATGAGATTTGAACACTCACAAAAAAATGTGAGTGGCCAAAAGTCTCAATGTTTTGTGAGTGCTCTCCAAATTGTCAATCGGGATTTTGTGTTCATCTAATCAAGTCCGTAGCAAACTGCTTGTGTGCGCCAGAGCATTTGATATTTCAACCAGGTTATGGGGGCACAACAAAAATTCATTATTTTTAAACGTCTTTTACCGACTTTTTTCGAAGAAAAGAGAAGTATTTTATTTTTTGGAAAATGCTAGCCAGGGCGGCGCACCTGTCAGGAAGGGCCTCGTCTTAGCTGCCCTGGTGTTAGCTACGGGCCAGCATCTGATCATTATGAAAAGGGCGTAGTCAGCGAAATTTCCTTTGCAGTCTCGCCCTGATACAGGGAGCTTTATGAATAAAGATATCAAATTAAGATCAACAGATACACAAAACTACTGAATCGAGAGGAAAAACGATCGAAAATCACTCAATGAAGACCAAAACCACTAAAATAAAACCAAAAATAGTCAAAACTACCACAATTATTCATCCAACACCAGACAAGACCGAAATACGATGAAAAACCACCTAAATAAGGCCAACAAGGACTAAAAATAGCCAATTCAATCCAAAAGCAGCAAGAAATAAGAAAGCCGCCAAATTAAAACACAAGATGAAGAAAAAAATACCAAAAATCATGAAATCTAAACATGGAAAAATGACTTAACTCTAAGAACGATAAAATTGAGTAACATTCCAAAATGAAATCAAAAATTACCAGAAAATATCAAAATACACAAAATCAAGACGAAAGAATACCAACAAAAAACAAGAACATCAATCCAACGTGTATGAGGAGTTATCTGTCAAAAGGGCATCCGTTCAATGTATTTCTTATGGAACGGACGCCCTTTTGACAGATAACTCCTCATATGTATGTACTTTACAAAAATAACCAAAATACACGGGAAAGTCACAAAATTGAGACCAACGAAACAACGAAAAAACTAACACACAAAAAAAGCAAAAAATCAACAAATTCAGACAAAAATAGATCAAAACAACGCTTGAGAAAAAAATGGAGTGCTCCAGAGTGGATTGGGGCATATTTGCCAACATCTCCCTTCACGTCACTCTGAGATTTGTGGGTAGAGAAATAGGAAGGACATTAATCTTTATTGAAAGAAAAAAAAAAAGAGGAGTAAAGATTCTTTTTCTTTTCTCCTTCTTGAAATATAAATTTTGTGGCTAAGGACTCCTTTTTCAGAAAGGAAAAAAAATGATTATTAGTTTTTTTTTTCTTCTGAAAAAGGAGTTTTTAGCCACACAAGAAGGAGAAAAGAAAAAGAAAATTTGGGTTGATACGTAAATCATTACTCCTCCCAAAATGAAATGAGCGTCATATCATCATCTTTAAGAAAGTAAAATGAAAATATTAGACCAAGACAAAAAAGACACAAACTAAATAAGAAAAAGTATCAAATCAAAATAATAATAATTATAATATTATTAGTAAAAACGAAATCAACGTTAGCCAAATTAATGGCAGAAAACCGGCAAGAAAGGAAATCAAAAACTAAGTTAGTCAATGTTTTAGAAAATCTCATATTAAAACTTAAAAAAAAAAAAAAAAAAAAAAAATATTGGAAACACTGAAACGAGACGTGTGTGGAAGAAGTTGTCGAGTCGATTTTTTGCAGTGTCAGACTATGTTAATCAACATCTATCATAAAACATCGGTTAGCATTATCTGTCGTTTCCCTGAGATGAACTGAACCACCTTTCGTACTGAGCTCTGAAAATCCAGTCCCAGAACACGAAAATGCAACAAATGAAGACGGAAAAATTCCTATAGAAGAAGAAAAAGTCGCCAAAAAACACTTAATCGAGACCGAAGAAGTACTAGAATAACCATATAGCTGGGAATGTAAGTCAGAAGGGGGAGGGACAGAAAAAATTATTCCTCTTGTTTTATCCGCCGATATGTTTGAATAAGAAAATCCAAACAATACAGGGAAGGAATTTCCTCCTAAAATATTCCCCATGTACGCCACTGATAAGGAATGTAAAATGCAGAATCAAAGATGCAATAATGATTTGGCAAGTCCCCTTAAATCAAAAATTCAAATGTTTTTATGTGTGTAATTTAAAGAAGGATAACCTTCGTTTCAGAATAAGTGTTCAAAAAATATTTTTATTCTGCTTGAAACATGTATTTTTTCGATGTTTTTCATTCTTGGCTCCTATTATTGTTTTAATTATTTCAGCTTATTGAGCATTATCAGCTTAGTACAGATTTGAAATTACAATCTTTGTTCGAACACATAACCATCAGTCAGCCGATAAGTACGATTGGAAATTGTAGAATGAAAATATATTTCAGATTTTCAAAAAATGGGAACGTATCATTTTGTCTCTTTGCCGTGAACTTAAAAAGGAAGTTCAAGTTTGCATTCAAAAAGTTACTGGTTCTTCAATTAGGAAATGGATGTCTCAAATGTATAAGTAAGTTATTTAAAACTAAATTAAGGTCTAAATGATTATGTCAACACTGTTCTGTAATTAATATGTCCAAATTACAACCTGAAAAACTAAAATAGAGTTGTATCGTTGCATGTTCTAGTTACAATAATTATTTCTGGATCTACCTATTTATCTGCATCTTCTTATTTGTATAAATATGATACCACGCTCTTCAAAATTAGTTTCCAATAATTATTCCAACTCCTCTGTGCAAGTCCCACATAAAGATTTTATTGTTAAAAGTCTGACCATCGAGGTCTCTTTGCTACACAAAAATTATTCATATTTCTGCAGAACTGCAAGTCTGCGGTGCTGCAGACTTGCAGTACTACAGCCAAGATTTCCCTGCTATTACTGAGAAAAAGGACCTTAATTACGGATACGGAAGAACCATTTTCCTGAACTAAGAATAAGTGTTTCCATTCTTTTCAAAATGGTTGCAACGAGAGCTTATTGTAAAATGTGATTAATGAGGCGAATGCTGTATCTTTACAGTAGCTGAAAACAAGAATTTACAGTTTTCAATTTTAAATTCATGTCGTTTCCCAGCGAAAATTTTGAATTGGTATTGTTCTGTCATTACTCATTAGATCTTCGCAAATCATTCATGTTTATTCTTTCTGGCGAATTTGTGCATTATTTGCTTTTCACGTGATAGATGGCGATGTCAGTTGCCGGCGACATGGCTATATTTTCTCGTTACTCAGATACTCAGAATAGGTACCCTCGAAACTACGCTTACTACTACTATTGCAGGCAGGAAACAGCAAACTGGGCTACTGTGCTTTGTGGTTGGCTCCTCAAACTTTAAAATGTTGCGACGAAAGTGAAGTATAATCCAAGGACGTTTGATACCTTGCTAAAATGTAAACAGAAGTGAATGATAAACATGGCTACCGAGGTTAATAAACTTGAGTGATACGAATAAGTCGATGCAAATTTGATGTGTTTTTTTCGGCGTTAAAAATGTTAAGGTATTTGCATTTAAAACCAACGTTAAACATGTTCAAAATATAGAAATTATCCTTCGGGGTACGGATCCAAGTACCATACGACAAGACTGTGCGCTAAGACTGAATATTTCAAAGACTGAGAATTTGGTGAGTACAAACATTTTATTATCAATAAACGTACTACT
Source organism: Acanthococcus lagerstroemiae (assembly GCA_031841125.1). Lineage (NCBI taxonomy): Eukaryota > Metazoa > Arthropoda > Insecta > Hemiptera > Eriococcidae > Acanthococcus > Acanthococcus lagerstroemiae. The sequence goes on along the minus strand of CM063112.1, from coordinate 58,362,311 downwards.
ATAGTTTTGAATTTGCAGTACCTTTGTACAGCAGTGCGTACTGATACCTGTAAACGTAACTCGGTTCGGAACACAATAATAGATTGGCTGTTCGATGCAGGTAGATTAGAGCTAGGTCAAGGAGCCGTGGCATACAAATCCCAAATTCACCATAGATTTCGGCTGTAGTCTCTCGGGAATTTCTGTCACCATATTTATTGTTTTAATGAGCAATTGATTTCGGAATACTAACTCTTTACTGTTTGTCGAGTCCACTAGGTATGCAGTTGCCGTCTTGATAGTGAAACTCTGTATTCAATCGCTAATGATCAGTCTGCTGAATGAAGTATCCCAGATTCGTCATTGTTAATGAAAGGCCGTTATACAGTCCTAATATTCAGTAATTGTTACAGCGTACTGATTGATGGTAAATGTTGAATAATTGCGGTTGCTAACGTTCGTGCTGTGATCATCCTGTGCTTGGGTATTTCGTTGAAGATGATACGAATCGGTAGTAACTTCGATAGCAGATTGAACTCTTGTGTTTGACTTTGTGAGTATACATGTTCACGGTCATGACTGCTTGAGCCGATGCGATCAGTGTGTTGGATTCTGGGGAACACGGTTTTTCTCATTATGTTCTATGGTGGTTGAATATGTTGTATCTGTTCCGCAAGCGGCATGTTTCTTTATAAAATCATTATCTGAAAATAAGAGGATAGAAATCTTTGATTCTGATACGCACTGTTTATAAAATTGTGACAGTAGGATAGAACTTACACTATGACCGAACTCTCCCGCCCAGTTCTTTCATTTTTTGTAATCCGTAGAGAATCCAGTGAATGGCAGTTGGATGTGTTTTTGTTTTTGAGTCTCGTCCGAATGTAAAACTACATGATCCTGATTTGGCTGTTTTTAAGAATTCGTTGTATTTCAGGAGAGCTAGTTTTTTATTTTTAGCGCTTGTTCAGAAGGTTTTCTAGTTTATCCTTTTCAAAATGTTCTTTGGCTGTAACAGGCGAGCTATTGTCCGGAATTGTGTGGTAAGTGAAAACAAACTGGCACTACTGGGTGTGTTGGTTTTAATTAATTTGATTGTATTTCTGATTTATAGGATGTATTCGAGTTACCACCATAACCTAGTGCGTTGATTTTCGTGATTCTTGTATTTTGATGTTGAAATGTATTTGAGTTGGAGAACTGATTGTGGTTCTGAGCTGGTTTTCTTGTTGGACGTGCGAGATGTGTTCGAATTTGGAAACAGTATTTGTTTCGCTTCCCGAAGATACCAGATGGGAATTCTTGTCTTATGTTAACGCTGCTAGTACACGATTTGATGTACATTTTGCCATGGACAAGGCCATCACGACGGGGTGTATAGGTCTTAGGTGGGTAGGGGTTGTCCTTCAATGTTTGAAAGTCAGCACTGGGTTATTTTTTTTTTTTTTTAACCGAAATTTGTATTTTAGTCAGCATTTATGTTGTTAAAGCTAAAAATTGCTAGCTTTTGCCCTGACCTATACAGTATAATATTAATCTAGTGATGAATAACCGTTTGGTGGTTCGGCCCCTTCATTTTTTTACCACTGTCTCATGTTCTCGCTAATAAGATCAACTGTAATCTCCATTTTCTTGTGAACATTCACGAATGTGATACGCAATTCTCAGATACCTAATTTCGCGAATTTCATCAGCTGCTTTTATTTTTTTAGAAATGTTTCGCATACTGGATGCAATTCTCGAATAACTGACCTAAATGCACATTATTCTACCCTGCTGTTTCGTCCCGCTTTAGGGAGCGGTTGCTATCGTTTTTACGTAGGCTTTTGTTTCACAGTTTCGAGGTCTTTGAACTGGATGCCTTTTTACCGTTTACTAATTAAAATGGTGTACAAGTACGCAGGTGTTTCGAGTTTCGGACGTACGTTCAAACCGGTGGCAACAGCGACCTGCCTCAATAAATGTGCCGGCTGGTTGGTTATGGTCCTGCTGTAGGTTTGATAATCGTGTGCCGTGTTCGGATTTTCGCGATGAAACAATATTCACGATCGTGATGCTTTGTTCGTACTCTTACATGCTACTTCCGGTGCAAAGAAAAAACACGAAGTTGACAACGCCAGTCGCCGATGTGGGTTACTTCAGCTGTCGCGGCCGATGTGTGAGATGTGTATCGAGGGAAGCTGTTTGATGCCACGGGAGGGTGTTTTGGTTTTGGCTAAATGTCACATAGAAACAGTTTTTGGGGTCCGTCATACTGGTGCGTAACGTTCAGGTTGAGAGGGAGCACTCAAAACTTGTTTAGTGAAAGGAGTTATGAGGCTGAGAGTGGAGTAGTTAGCATTGGGAGCAGCGTTCGGTTTTGACAAAATGTGTCTTGAGGACCAGTAATTGAAAAGTATCTCCTTCCCTCCAACATTTTTTCTGTTCTCTTCTTCATTTTTCAATATGTTTTACATCGTTTCTTGAAGAGCCATATAGTTACCGAGTGACTTCAGATATTTTACCCCTCATGTGATGCTAGAATATTCGGATAAATTCGTTCATTCTATGTTACTTTTTTTTTTTTGGACTCGTATAAGACTTGTGAAAACTCCTCGAGACTTGTTAAATACTTTCAAAACCTCGTTAAAGCCATCCAAAAATGGTACAAAATTCTCTAAACCTTTTGAAGGTTTGTTTAAAACACTTGTAGGTTTCTTTGCGACTCATAGAGATACTCCAAGACTTATTTAAGATTCCGTAACGTTACTGAATCTTTTTGAGACTCACGTACAACGTTTCTAGGCAACTTTGAGACTTTTCAAGGCTATTTCAGCTCACTTAAGGCTTGTTAGAGAATTCTTGACTACTCGTTTAAAATACGTCTAGGCTTGTTTATAACTCAGCAAGACCCTCTCAGACTTGATCGAGATTCGTGAACGACTCACTAAATCTTTCTAAGACTCGTTTAAAACACTGTAAGTGAAGTTTGGGATACCTTAAGGCTGGTCCAACTTCTAGGCTTGTTTATAAGGCCCCCTCAGACTTGTTCCAAATTCGCGAACAACCTTCCCCCCCCCCAAGGTTGATTATGAACTGCAATAAATTTGTAGTGACAAAAGTTCTGAAATGTTAAGGACTATTTTAAGCCTGAGTAACTACGCTATGCTATATCTAGGGAATACATTCGATTTAGCCTACGTTCGTTAATATAAGGAGTCATCAGCATAGTTGCTTCTACATTTTGGTGTCGGTGTAGTTTATTCACGTATCTCCCCAGGCCCGTAGCCAGCCATCTGCAGTAGGGGGTGCTGACTGTTTACCAGGAGAGGGGGCTTGAAGATCCACATAATATATAATGTGAGGTTTTAAGTAGAGGTATAGTCGGAGGGGGGGGGGCAAATGGGGCGAATTTCCTCCTCCCCACCCCCATCTCAAAGCACCTGCAATGCAAGAATGAGCAATTATTCGCCTTTAAAACACGTATTTCGAAAGATTTTTGCTCGATGAGCAGTAATTTTATCTTCATTTTCATAAAAGAGTCCTCTAATATCGGCGCTGTTTAAAAAATACCTCTACTTTCAACTTTTTTCCATTGAAAATCTTATTTTACCCCCCTCCCCCCCTCTCTTGAGTGGGGAAATCCTGGCTACGCCACTGGTTCAGGCTCGAATTAGAAGAAGTTGGAGTCGAATCTTTCCTGTCGCATTTTTTGGATTTTACAGTAAATTTTTCAGCCACTTATCCATTATGTTTAAAATAGTGAGCTTCCCTAGAAAAAGGCACCACTTGGTCGGAAATGATATTTTCAAAAAGAGCGAAAAATAGCCAGGGTCGTACCAAAGAGGTTTTCCTTGGGGGGGGGGGAGGTAAAATTGTGGAAGTCCAACTGATTCAACTCAGAATTCCCAAGTATCAAAGCAAAAACAAAAAAGAAAAAAAACCTTTTAACTAGTTGAATTTTTCCAACTCGCCTGACCTGAAATGGTAAATTTTCCCAACTGTTGAGTGAAAACTTCTCACCGGGGGGGGACCCCCTCCCCATCGGTACATCTGTGAAAATAGCGAATGTGGTCAATAAAATCGTATTCAGGATTTTTACGTTTTTTGGAAGTAAAGCGGATTCTGTTATAGGTAGAGAGCTCGCTGTGAACTCATTTTACTCCCCAATATACCTACCTTGTTCTTAAGTACTTTTCGTGAAATTCGTCTGACCGACAAGCGGTCCCTTTTTCTGGGCACATTTACAATAAACCAAATATTCTGGAAGAAAAATAGCAAATTACAGTGTTACAATGAAAAAATTGAATATATGTCGTGTGCAAAAAGATTAACACTGTTACAACGATCAAATTTTCAAACTTTTGGAAGTAGCAAAATTCGATTTCCGTGGACTTATCAAGTTATCAATTCTCAAACAGCCATTCAGGCAGTCGATATTCAATGTGAACTGGATCGCGAGCCTACCACTATGTTTGTGAATTTGTAGTGTGACACAAGAAAAAGGCCTGTGTGTTTGAAACTGCTAGATAGACACTCGGGCCCTTTTCTTGTGACACATCACATATAAAGAACAAAAAACACACGATTCGTTTATCTTTCAAAGCGAAATCAGTGTTGTCAAGTATTTATAAACATTAAAATGTAGTAAAAAGAAAAGTTTTGAACAAAACTAGCTAGAAAAATGTAAAGAATTTGTTATTTTTATTCATGAAATTGTGCCGGGGGTGTTCAGCACCCCTTTGGCTACGGCTCTGTATCTCCCAGTGAGCCTCGCATACTCTTGCTGGATGGTATCCAGTTTCAGGTCTCGGTTTAGCTGCTTGTTGGTTACATACCACGGCGCTTTTGTTACCATGCATAGGGCCTTGTTTTGAAAGATCTGGATTTTATTTCGATTTGAGGGCTTCGCTATGCCCCAGAGTTTGACGCCATACATCCATGCTGGTTTGAATATGGCAGTGTAGATTGCGCGCTTGCTCTGTAGAGATAGGGAGGAGTTACGTCCTATCAGCCAGGTATACTCACGGAGCTTCAGGTTTAGGAAGTCTCGCTTTTGGCGGTTGTGCCCAGATCAATTTAACTTCGCGTTCCAGGTGGAGGCCGACGTACCGTGCAGAGTTTGACTGCGGTATAAATTCTCCATCTAGGTATGACTGGCAGTATTTCAAGGGTAGGGTAAAATCCACTCGCATGGACTTGCTTTTATTGATGGTTATTTTCCATCTCTTCGCCCAGAGAGATATCTGATTGAGTGATGTCTGAAGTTTTTCGACAGCGTCGTTGTTGTTTTTGTGTCTTGACTGCTACGGCTGTGTCGTCGGCAAACAAAGCTGTAAAGGAGTCGCTGCTCACAGGCATGTCCGATGTGAATAACGGGTAGAGAGTGGGACCGATGACGCTGCCTTGCAGTACACCCGCTCTGACCGGTCTCGTGACAGAGTAGCTGTTAACGACATTAACTTTGAAGGTTCTGTCAGTGAAACAGGATTCAATTAGGTTGCACATTGGTTTGAGAAGGTTTTGCTTCAACTTATACAGTAGCAAGCATGCCAGACTTTATCAATGCCTTTGACACGTCTAGGAACATGACTGGGCAGTCTTCGGAGTTTCCGAAGGCTTGATTGATTTGAAAGACTAGGCGGTGTGTTTGCTGAATGGTACTGTGCTTCTCTCTGAAGCCAAATCGTACGTCAAGCAGGAGATTCTGTTCTTGGATAGTTTTTCTCAATCTGTCTAAGATTGCTCTCTCCAGGATTTTAGAAGCAATCGAGAGAATCGAGATCGGCCGGTAGGACTCAGTATTATCTGTTTTTTTCCCCAGGGTTGAGTATCATAATGATTTTCGCCATTTCCCAGGCTCTTGCGGCGTGCTTAAATCTCAATACTGCATTGCTTAGTCAAGTTAATAGGAGGATTCCCTTCCTTGGAAATTCTTTTATAATTTCTGCTGTGATTCGATCCAATCCAGGCGATTTATTTGGGTTCAAGTTTGTAATGGTTTCTGCTACCTCAAGAGGGGTTGCGTGTTTGATAGGATCCATTCCTACAAATTTGCTATCTGGTAGTTTATCACAGCAATATTATTGGGCTGTAACACTTCCTTGAAGGATGCGGCAAACAGATCGTTACCGATTGAGTCGAGGGCTTCACAGAAGTCGGATTTTTGGAGTAGGTGCGATGGGGGGGGGGGGCAGTAGACGCTACCGATGTTTATGTCCGCTTCGAATATGCGCGTCGTTATTGCTAAAAGCTGGATGCCTTCTGTGACGTAGACACCCATGTGTGAATGGGCTATACGTTTTTTTTGACTAGCACAAAGGAGCCGCCGCTAGGGTGACAGCGTGCGTATGATTTGTAGGTGTTGATAGTGCATAGCTGGTTTGCGTTAACTAAGTGTGTTTCAGTTATAAGCGCCACATCGATGTCGTGAGAGTGAAGGAAATGTTCAAGTTCATGTTTACGCGCTAGAATCCCGTTGGCATTTTAGGATAATATACTAATGTGCTTAGCCATTATTTTTCGATTTCTTCCTGGCACGGCTAGGAGGGTTTGGATTTGTCTCCAGGTTGGTAACCCGGGTTTCCAGGTTAGTGATTGAAATATTGACTTTGCAATGATTATTTTCTATACGCGCCAGGGCTTCTAGAATCTTGCTTACGTCTGCTTGCTGAGTTTCGTGACTGGTTAGAGCGGCAGGTTTTGTTGACACTGTGGGTTTAGTCGGGGAGGTGGCCACTCTGGCTTACGTGTATGAAGAGTTATCTACTTCGCCAGCTGAAGGCACAACTAGTTGCTTTATTCTGTCAACGGCTGTAACTTCAGGTAAGGGGGTAGTTTTACCTGGGCAGCCCCTGTAGTTGACTGGGTGCATTCCGCGACAGTTAGCACACTTCGGTTGGGCATCCTTCTGCTTGTCGCAATCCTTTGACAGGTGTTTGTCTCCGCACTTCGCACAACGCGGAGTTTTATTACAATAATTCTGCGAGTGTCCTATTTCTTGGCACCTTTTGCATTGCGCGATTTCGCTCGTCTTCTTTGAGAGTTCTACTGAGACACGATAGTTCAGGAGAGAAGTGATCTTTAGTATATTGGTATTATTCTCATGCGATTTTAGGTCGACTTTAAATAGAGGCAGCCTAATGATCGCGGGTCTATCGTTCACTTTCTTCTTGGTTTGTACGTTGGTAACGTTTTTAATTTCATATGCAAACTGTGCCAGCGCCGTCGTGATATCGTTTACCTTAGCAGTATGATGCAGATGCGGTATATACCGTATTTCCGAGAATATAAGCCGCCATGGCTTATAAGCCGCAGGCAAGATTTGAGAACGCTCAAAAAAAAAAAAAGAATTTGCTCCGAATACAAGCCGCAGGAAAATTTAATTTACCAAGGGACATTAATACAAGTATTGTAAGGTCCATTACCTTATACTACGTAACATTTTATTCGTCGTCTTCATCTACACTCTCACTCGAGGAAAAGTCCGACTCGTCTTCGTGTTCACCGTCTTCGCATTCACTCTCGTCAGAGTTGGTTAAGTTCAAGCTTGCATAATGGCGTTCGATGAGTTGCCATTCCCATTAAGAAGAAGGAGTCCCAAATACCATTTTTCGTTCGAAGGAATTTCGAACTGGCGTATTAGCCGCCCTCGCATATAAGCGGCACCTCGCATATAAGCCGCTGCCCAGATTTGAGAAGCTCAAAATCAGAAAAAAGGTGCGGCTTATATTCCCGGAAATACGGTAGATTGTATACGGTTTGTCTGCTTTCAATAATGAAGGGTAAAGAATCAAAACTCACATTTGCCATTTTACTTCAAGGGTGCTAATAAGCTAAATACTGTACACGGGTGCAGGAATATCTTTGCTGGGCCTGGGAACGTGGAATATGTTGTACATATTGCACATCCACAGGGGCAGCAAAGATATTCCTGCACCCGTGTACAGTATTTAGCCTATTTGCGTCCTTGAAGTAAAATGGCAAATGTGAGTTTTGATTCTTCACCCTTCAATTGATACGTGTGGTACTTCAGATAACCTACTTTTTCCTGCTTTTCATCGCTGCTTATTTCAGGACTATCTAATAGCTTACATTGCTTACTATAATCGTCTACAGTAAGTGGTTGGATTTTCAACTCACCGTTACGGATGGCTTTCATTTCCTCTAGTAGTATATCCTAATCGTCCAGTAGTCCTTCCAGTACAGAGGTAGATTTGATACCGTTGAGGAAAACGTTAACGATTTATTACATCGTTCTAATACTCGTTTAAAACACTCAGTGAAGTTTCGGGCACTCTGAGGCTGTTCCAATTTCTCGGCTTGCTTATAACTCAGCAATGCCCTCTCACATCAGACTTGTTTAACATTTGTGAATAACTTATTAATTCTAAGACTCGTTTGAAACACTTCGAGGAGAGTTTGGGACACTTAAACTCTCTGTTCTAAACTTGCTCAACCCCATCAGAACTTATTTAAAACCTGCTTTAGGCTTAGCCTGTTTTAAACTTTTCACGGCCGTTCAATATTATTTGAAGACTATTCAAGACTCTTCTAAACTTATTTGAGACACTTCAAGGTCCTTCAAGAATTGTTTTAAGACTTCAGAATATGTCCAAATTTGAGACTCTTCCGTGAAACTTTCTAAAACTTATTCTCTGTTCAAAACTTTTCAAGACCCCTCTTGTTTAAAAATGCTTCAAAATATTCCTAAACTTATTTGAGACCCTTCAATGCTGATACTTACTAGCCGGTGTTTTTCAGGCTGAAGCACACTGGGACGCTTTTAAATAAGATACTTTAAGACTCAAAATTGTTAAGTGTTATGATTTGCAATACTTTTAGGCCAGTTGGAAATTCTAGAAGGCTTTTCCAGTTCTGCTCAAGACTCTTCGGACTTGATGGAAATACTTTCAAGATTTATATTTAGAAGTATGTCTGAAGTTGAACGGATTAAGAAATATCCCCATGTTTCAATTCCCCCCCCCTTAATTTAAATGGTGAAAAATCGAAACTCACATTTGCCATTTTACTTCAAGGGCACAAATAGGCAAAATAGTATACACGAGTGCAGGAATATCTTTGGTGCGCGTGTGAACGAGGAGTATGTTACACATATTGCACATTCACAGGCGCAGCAAAGATATTCCTGCACCCGTGTATAGTATTTTGCCTATTTGCGCCCCTGAAGTAAAATGGCAAATGTGAGTTTTGATTCTTTACCCTTCATTTATTCTTTTTGTTTTTTCGGCTCATCTTTTTCCAGCTCAGCTTCCCAAGGCATTCGCTCTTTTTTATTCCTCAGATAAATCTAACATCGAATCAGAGTGGTTCGTTCAGTGTTGTGTTCATTTCCACTGAGCAAAGATGTTTTGCCTCTGTTCTCAATGAATCAACTTCGCTGCTTTTCCCTTTCACGGTTTCGCAACCCAACTCCTTTTAGTTAGTGTTAGTCTCCTTCTTGACCATGCACTCCTTGATTTCTGTCTCGGTCGGTGTGGCCAACTGTGACATGCTCATGTTGTTTACCTCTCATTCTGACTGATTGTCTTGTCTCGGGTCTCATAGGCTCGCCTGTTGGTTAGGTTCCCGGGCAAACACCGTGAATGTGCAGGGTGTTTCACCATGACTGCAAAACATCTGCATCTGGAGATGTTGCGTTGTTGCCTACCTTGAATGAGTGAAAAATAGAGCTGATTTCTAGGCATCACAGCGTGAAACTTGGCCTTATTTTAGCCTTGCCGTGGAGGATTACAGTATGGATCATGTGGCGGGCTTATTGCCTGTCGTAGCAATTGAAGGGGCTTGTAGATTTCAACTCAAGTCCATGTTTTTAAATTGAATAGAAAACTCACCACTAGTTTATTCTTTCCCGAAAACCGGAAGCCTCGTGAAATATTAGCAATTGGGAGGAGTACGTGACCCAGTTTTATCACATGACTTCTCAAGATTTGCTAATTTTAAATGTATCGTACAAACGTAAAATAGCTTTTTACTTGCTCATTTTCGCCAAATGACTGTCGAATTTGTTTAAAATGTCAAATAACGCACGTTCAATGGAGGGGGGGGGGGTACATTTCAACCTCAAAGCCTCTGCTCGGAACTTAAGAAATTAAAATTGACTGGGCAGTTGATGGAAAACATATGCACGTGGCTGTGAAAATGAAGACGTTGAAGCTCAGAATGAGTTGAATTTCGAGTCTACGAAGGGCTCTCTGCAGAATTAAAGAACTGCATTTTCTCTGAATCCCCTCCTCCCGAGTGTAGGCTCCGTCATGTTTTCACGGTATTTCGAAATGAGTTTGGGAAGGTACGTGGTACTTCACCTCCCCCTCCCCTGGTTGTTTTAGCTGAAACGGATACACCTTCCTGGAGATACTTCTCCTGTGTCAGTTTTATCATCACCGGACTATTGGAAAATTGTTTCTAATATCGAATGTAATACAATACAAAAAGCACAGATAGCGCTGCGTTGACGTTTTTACGTGCCGGTTATTTCGTTCGTATGTGCAACGAGGTATTTATATTCTTATTAACGTGATTAGCGCCCTAAAAATAGAATCAAGTGTGTGTGCGCGTAGTATATTTCGTATTATATAATTCAGCCCCTGCATTTCTCACGCCATTCGGTTTTCGGTGATCAGATCAGGTTATGGAAAATCGACGTAGGAACATGCATCGTGGTCGGCGCGGATTTTCTTTTCTCGAACTGGGAAAACAACTCGAACGAACTGAGGACACTGAGGTCACGAGTAAACTTCGTGTACATTTTATGCCGGTGAATGGGATACGCGAGCTATCGTTTATCGGCATTTACTATTTTACGTTCACGTTACCGGGCTTTATGATCTGGTGCCTGCGTTTTCGAGCATCGGCAACTGATTGTAACCGCGTGTGTGGCTGTTTGCCGAGCAGGATTGCGGCAAGGCTGAATACCTTAATGTCGTGCGAATGGGAAGAAAGTTCATTCGTCGATTTGATCATCTTGAACTTGACTGTGGTTGCAAACTGGATTGAATAACTCGACCGTGACTTCCTCGAATGATGTACGCGAATCATCCGTGTCTAGGTTCAACTATCTCGGGGTCATTGTTGATTTCAGTTGATTGTGCAATGAGACTGAAAATGTTGATGCGATAATTCGGTGTTGCGCAAAGAAAAAAAAAAACTACAGAGTACTCTGCTTTTTTTTCTTCAAAAAAAGAAATGTATCACTTGACGTTTCTCTAGTTGAATGAAACGCTATGAAATGTTACCAGGGTGTCTACCAGTCTGAAGTCATTAATTGAAGTCAGTGGTCATGAAAATCATGAATTCAATTGTATATTTAATTTGCCTCTCCCCAAAAGTCATTAATTCTCTGAAAATTCTTCGGGGGGGGGGGCAGAAATAGAGTAGCACAATGTGCCTAGCTGTTGATTATTTATCTTCAAAAATTGATAGTTTCAACGTGTACTTGACATGGTAGGTACGGTGGTGACATAGGCCTGCTGTTTGGGTGTGATTTTGGAAAAAGTCATGGAAACGTCATGGAAAAGTCACGAATTTTACAAATTTGTATTTAGTAGAACCCTGGTCTTAAGAATTGCGGACACTATCGGGGCCACACCCCTTTCCATGGAGGACGTAAGTGCCCCCTCCTCAGTTTTTCCTCAATAACTCCTCATCCGTAGGCTTCACGCTGAAAGTATAAATTTCGAAATAGTCTATGCTAAATTTAACATGAAGTTTTTGTATTTTTCTTAGAAATCCCGAAATAAGTCCACATAACACAGTACTTGATCACAGTTCTTGTGGGGGCAAATCTTCATTTTTGTGGGGTTTTTATCAATCCACGGAGTTCAGTCAGTAATTCGGATGCAAGTTGTGCCCCTGGTTCTTCCCTACTATCATGGTCTTCCCTTGGGAATTTTCTCCCTGTCCGAGTCCCTGCATCTTCCTGTACCGTATAAATAAAACTGCGCTTTCTTGTGCTCCGTTTCCGTGTCAGACCGAGTTATAATGGTGGATATTTTGAATTTCTGATGAGAACAAACAGTGAAATCGATACTGGAACTGTGGGAGTTTCGAAACCGCAAAATTCATTATTGATGTAAATTTGACCCATAGTTGGATATTATGATAGGAAGCGAGGGTTGGGGAATAAAATGGTACAAAAATAGAATATGTGTTTCAAATATTAGGTGTTTAGGGGTCTGATTTAGTTTTCGATATCATTTTGATTTCATGATATAAATTGGGGTACCTATAATGTACTATTGTCAAAAAAGAAAATACCAAGAAATACGATATGGGTATCAAATAGTAAATTTTCAAAGATGCCGATTTAATTCTCGATATTAGTTGACCATGTGGTAGAAATTGACACACCTACGCTTGGGGAGGGAGTCAAAATAAGAATTATTAAAAGATACAATACTGCTATCAAATGGTAGATAATCAGTGGTACCAAATCATTTTTAGTATTATTATGACTCTAGCGTGAAAATGGAGTAATTTGTGTAGAAATGAAGCCTGTGCAATATTTTAATGATAACCAGAGCCCGGAATTTCAGGCAAAACAGTCTTTTTCTTCATTTTTCTCCCTCCCCAGCCTAGCCTATTCGGCCTATTAAGGTTTTCTGGACGATTCAGGAAATTCTGAAATCAACAAGCTAACTTCGATATGGCCTTTTTTGGACTATTTTCCCTTGAAAATAACATTTTTACGTAAAATCAATGTTTTTACAGACTTTCTTGGGAGTTTTTTGGGTAGAAATCCGGTTGTCGAAACTATTTTGTAAATTTTCAATTTTTTGAGAAACAAATTTTTCTAAATCCATTTTATTTGAAAAAGAAAAGAAAATTGTAATGGATTTTTAAGAATCACTCGCTTTTGCAATAAAGTATTTTATATCCAAAATGGTTGCGTTGTCCATAGTTTGGGTGGAATAGAAATATAAAAATTAGGTTCAGTTTTCCAAGATTTTTAATTTGATATCTATGCAGCCATAGTTGTATAGGAACTTTTTGGGACTATTTATGTTTTGTTAAAGACTTTTTTTTTTGAGTTTTTAGCGCTCAAAAATTCGGGCCCTGATAATAAGACAAATTTGATATGTGTATGAATTAGGTAGTAAGTTTTTAAGGTTGCTGAATTGTCTTTAATTATTATTCTACACTAGTATTGGTGTTGAGAAACCTGTGTGTATTTACAAGGGGGCGAGAATTGCATCATATCGCTTGGTGTGATCACAGCTAATTCAAAAAATGCCATTCAACACGTTTAAAAACTGAATATTTTAATATAATCAATTAATGGCATAACTAAGCAAAATGTTCAAACTTGATTTCATTTTTTTTTGTGTGTAAAACTTTTGCAAATTTTTCATATAAGTTGGAAATTACATTAGTGGGTCTGTAATTTTCTACGTGAACTTGGAATTTGTTTGTTTCACGTATTCTATTGAAAATTTTGCAAATGTAATCAGTCACTATATTACGACTGTTCAAAAGTTGCTCGTTGACTATTTTTTCCATATCTGGTGATTTATCGTTCTTTAAATGTTTTATTTCATAAAATATTTCCAAAAAGATAATATTTAGGACAGCCTCATTGTTTACTTTTTTCGTGTTTATGAGTCGGTATTTCTTCCTCCTTGTAAAGTTTTCCCAATAAAAGTCAGTTACCTTTTTTATTATTTCTATATATGGTCTTCAACTGTTGATTTATTGATAGATTCCACTTAGGGTATCCATTTTTCATAGTTAGCTGTTACTTCTTTGATTCTTTTAGTAGATTCAGATGATTCCAAAATTTCCAAAATCCGTCTTTCATTTGCTTGTTCCTTATATTTTTTTGTTGGTCTGTAGATCAGTTTATTCAACTTGCATAGCTTTATTCTTACTGTACTTGCATCTAGAGTTCGCTTAAGAAATAAAAAAAAAGTGTTCACCAAGGAGATCCGCTTTCCCGTAGTTTATTCAGTACGGCCTTGGAAGCAATTTCTAATAACTTAGAGTGGAAATCAAAGGCTTGTGGATAAATGGAAATAAGTGTTCCAGTCTAAGGTTCGCAGACGATATAGCGTTTATATAGAGTCAACCAGGGAGCTGACAGGAATGATCCAAGATCTAAATAAAAATGGCGACAAGGCGTCACAATCAATGAACTTTGAAAAGTCAAAAATCATCGCCCAAACCCACCAGAAACAAAAGTTGAAAATGAAATACTGGAAACGTTTGCGGAAACGATTTACCTGAGCGAACTCATTTTACTGGAAAATAGAACTGAAAAAGAAGGAAACCGGAGAATGGCATGGAAACAATATTGGACACTTGGGCATATTTTCAAGGGGAATTCCAAAAACTACCAAAAAAGAGAAACTTTTAATAATAAAGTGTGTCGCACCGGTTCTCACATACAGAACGCCCACATTGTCCCTCATTTCACGGCCCTATAAAAAAAATACGATCCAAAACTCAATGATGAGGTCATGTTAAGATTCAAATTAAAAGACTATATAAATTTAGGGGAAAAAATGAATAATAATAATAATAATAATAATAATAATAATAATGAATAAACTTCCTAATATAAAAAAACTGTTTGTCATCAATTCGAAATTTGAAATGGAGTTGGGCTGGACACGCCACAAAACAGATGGGCATATCTAGCTACATTATGGTTTCTAAGGGAAAGAACAAGCAAATCTAATACTCGCCGGAGGGACGAAATCTGTCAACATGCAAATAGCACAAGAACGGAAAGAGTGGGAGAGGGTGAGGTATACCTTTGCCCAGTACAGGCCGGGGCTACATTCGAGAATGTATAAAACATTGCAATATATGTACCAATACCAGGGATGAAAATAAAGGGACATGGGGGGGGGCAGCTTGCCTCTAAGCGTATGTCGGAGTTGGAAAATTTCAGTAAATTTTTAGTAGATGGACAAGTCAAAAGTTTGTGTGTGTTTTTTTTTGTGCCAATAAGGTAACCTAGCCATTAATGGGCACCTTAACCAATTTTTCCCCCTAAATATTTTTATTTTATTGGACCAACTTGCGAACGCGAGACAAAAATTACGGAATGAAGGATAAAATTCTCCATAAGTTTGCATTTGAATGGGAGGAAAGAGCCAAAAATTAGTGTTCAAAATTGGTCTTAAAGACGACCATAATTTTGGCTAATAATGGGCACTGAAAAATTCGAAAATCCAGTGATAGGCACCCAATAATGGACACAAAGAAAAATGTATTTTTAATAAGCGGGCTTGAAATGAACTACACTTCATATGAATCTGAAAAATTTTATATCAGTTTTTATTGAAAACTATCGCTGAAAACATGAGACCCGAAAAAAAGTTCGATTATAAATTTTCGTTTTTCTGCACCAAATTTTTTATTGGCTTGCAAGATGCTACTTTTTGGATGGATTTGACCTGTGACTTGAACTGTACAACATATATTTTTCCGGCCAGAGAGTGCTAAGAACATCGGAGATAATCGAGGGGTCCATATTAGGGAAGGGTCCATATTAGGCAACCTTACCTTATTATAAACACATGCAAGCTCGATAAGTGCCAACTGTGAAAGAAATAACGTCCTGATAAGACCAAAACAATGATTATTAACAACGTGCCTATTACTGGAGTTTGCATAATATTTGACTGTTTCTAATAATGGACATACACAGGCCATTACTGGACAGATGACAAATTTTGATAACCCCATTGGGCACGTGTACTTTGAAGGTATCCATTACATTTACCCATGAATCCAGTTCGCGAATTCGAAAAAATGGATTCGAATCCGCTTCTGGGAATTGGATTCATATCAGTGATTCAAATCCAATGGACAACCCGGATTTGTAAAATTTACTCGAATCTTTTTAGTGGATTCGTCGGAATCCTTTAGTTAGCTGCGTATGGCCATCCGTTTTGATCTCTTTTCTCTTTTTTTAACGAAAAAAATATCAAAAACCGTAATAAAAGCTACGAAATTCCTTCTGACCTCTTCAGTCGAAATATTAAATTTAATTTCTTCGGAAACTACATTACTGAAAGTATGTTTACCATGATTACATCGAATAAGATCCAGTTTTTTTGGAGTATTTGGTCATTCTGAAATCTGAAGAAAAAAATATGTGAAGGATTGCTAAGTGAGTAAGATAGGTATCGTGTATTTTGATTTTGTAACAGTAAAAAAAGATTCCATGATTACTAGATTCGATGATTCGTGGATTTGAATCCACGAATCCATTCCACTCCATTTATTCGAATTCGATTCGAATCACAATAAAGATAAATCATTCTCGAATCATATCGAATCCAGAAAAAAGGTAGTGATTCGTGGATTCGAATTCGAATCCAATTTTAGTGGATTCGTTTTCAACCTTGTCGCATGTCAAAGCATAACTTCAATAAAGTGTACTGCTACTTACCGCGTAATAAAATCTACATTAGCACTCAATTTATCTGAATTAGAAATTTCCTTCGATCCTTAATTATTTTTTAACGGCTGCGGAAAACTTTAACTGCAGTCATCCTTTTTTTCAAACAAAAATTATTATCACGAAAATGGTCCAACTTTTTAGGGTTTTAAGACAGTCAGTGAGGACAACTATGTTGGAAAGATGAACGATCAGTGTTGCCAATTAGCGTTTAGAAATCTTAAAATAAACAACTGAAAACTAAAATTGCTTATTACAGGTGAGGTGCCCATTATTGGCAAGGTTACCTTACAAACAAATTTTGTTTGATACTTGGAAATTTCGACTAGAGTCAGTTGGGGGAATTTAACAAATTTCGCCCCTCCTAAGAAAATTCTTCGCCACGTCCTCCCTGACTAACACTAATAAAGGTAATACATGGCCATGAAAGAGTGAATTTTGCAACAGGTGGTAATTCCATCTTCAAAACTGATCCACATGCTGATTCCTTCTGTTAGCCCAATCATGCCTTTGCGCTGAAACGCTCGGTTTTTCACTAATCAGTTGTGCTGAAGTTTTGTTTTGAAAACTTAGATAATTTTCCCTCCTTTGATACACGTCGAGAGAGGACGTAGCCCCGAATTGCTGTGTTCAAGTGGGAAGGGGAGTGCTTTCTGCAAGCACTTCAAATTTTCTGAGAGGCTTCAGCTCGTGAGATGGAAGCTAATCTCCTCAGCCCCCTCCCCTAAATTTGCTTTTATGATCGAAGGACTGGAAGAATTGTAGGAAATATTTCATCATTGTTGAGCTGCCATGAGCGTATAAGATTGAGCACGAGTGAGAAACCGAATTCTGATGCGTGACAAATAGTGCTGCTGAACGGCAAAACGTGTGTGTGACGTTAATCAAATTCACACGAGAATTAGTGATCGTTTAGCGAGTTTCTTGAAAAGACGTAATACGTACCAAGTGCACGCAAAACTTGTTGGTTCTTGGTCACTTACTGCATCATGAAAAAAGTATAATAGAATAAGTGGTGTTGAAAATCATGATAAGAATGCGCTGATTCCACCTTTTTCGTAGATAAAGAATAAATTACAATCATAATCGTAATAAATCATCTAATAATTCTGTGCCCATTGTACAGCAAGCTCTGATGATGGGTGCCACTTATAAGTTGGAAAAGCTTGAATTTTCGACGACTGTTCGAAGTTGAGTTCGTTTGTGGTATTTCGAGTGTCGCGAAATCAGAATTCAGCACCAGAGTCGATCTATGTGAACCAGCTGGTGACTGGCTTCTTTATCGAGTAGGGGTGGAACATACCACGAAAGATACCCTGTCACCTGAAATACCTAGGTAAGGTATTCACTTTGTACCTCGACAGTAAGTTGGGGTATAGACCTCGTAGTCTGTGGAATTTTACCTGAAAAGACGTCTTGGCCGCATTCCTGAGGCTCTTGTCATCTGCTCATTTGAATTTATAATTCCGAGTATCTCAGAGTAAATGATCCTTCTACTAAGTAATCTGACAACTTGAATAGGTAACATTTGAGGATATGTTACAATTTTGCACCTTCCCAAGCCAGACTGCAGTCACTGCGGGGAGTTTAGACTACAATACTTCCAAGAGGAGGCAAGCGTTCCCTACCCCGCTTGCGTCAGCCCCCGCCAATCTCACTTTCAAAATACCAAAACTGCTACTCTTATTCAAAAAGTTAACAAAACCATAGATTTGACGAATAAAAATCCAAAAACGAAAATTAAAATCCTCTTGAGTTGGAAATTCTGAATTACAGTTGTAGTGGACTGAGCAACCAGGAGCGACTTAGCAAATTTGAATACGTCATTAGCAAAATGAAGAGGGATATTACAGATCTAACGAAAGTACAAATGGAAAATTTGTGCAACAGAGCTAACGGAAACTATTTCTATTACTTTGGATGGATAAGGAGGGGGGGGGGTGTTCTGTATCAGAAATATTCCTGCGGGTTTTTCGAGATTTGCGAAAAAGAGAAGTCTTTAATCCTAACCGCAACGAGAGCATTCGGAATCAAAAAATGAGTGTGTGTAGGAAGCGAGTATATTGGTTGATATATTAAAAACAGATCTGTGTGTGATAAAACATAAACTGTGTTGAACTAAGCGGATGTCCTACCTGGCCAGCGGAGGGAGAAAATGGAGAGTGAGTCAGAAGAATAAGAACAAGAAGAACGTGGGTACAAAATAACCACCTCCAAACATGACAAAAAAAATAATAATGAAATGCTCGTCTGACATAATGACAAAAATCGTTTTGTCTAACGTCATTGCCTAGCGGTCCACGGTATAACATGGTCCTAGGTACACTACTCTCCCCTAACAATTTTTCACGAATTTTATATGATTGTCTGCCATGTCAGTGTCAACTTCGGAGATCCTCACTTCTAATGGTTGTGAGTCCTTGGAGTTCCATTACATGTGTGGCCTTACCTGCCTCCCTTATGAGCGGGATTGAATCTTGTCCGTGAATTGAACCACTCGGAAGAATCCCTGGGGCTGGTGAAAATGTAATCTTGCGGTCCCAAAATTCCTTAGGAATAGATCCCTCCCTAGGTTGAGCGGAAGAAATTAACAGATCCTGGGGCAACAGTATCCTTTCTCGATTGCATCGTCTCGTGGAAAAAAGGAACGGCTGATTCTATATTTTCAGTTACAGCATTTGTAATCGATGACAATAGGCTGCTGGTGGTGGAATATTTTCGAACATTCGATCATACCACGCGTTTTCGTTTTCGAAAGGCGTAATAAAAAAATAAATCGGTTAAGTGGAGTTCGATGTTACGAAGTGTCGGCAGTCATCTGCGTCTGTACGTTACTTCGATTAGAAAATCGAGTCGTTTTACCTGTCGTTCGGAAAGTAATTACCGATTGGTCTGAGAGAGTCGTTACTTGACTGTAGTTCTGTGTTTATGCTGAGTGATAAGTTGAAAATACCTGGGTATTGTCTCGCGGTGGTTCCTTGTTTGTCTCCTTCAGGTACCGTGTAAGAGCGCCCCGCGCTTCTCACGATTATTTCTGATGAAAAATTCGACGTAGACGTGGGTTAGTGACCTCGAGTTTTAGTCGAAACTAACAATTCATCTCGTTTAAATGGAGAATCTGAGGAGTCACACATATACGAGATTGAATTCTGAAATTAAAAGAATTCGACTGTGGAGAGCTGAATCGTATCAAACAAACAAAAAAAATTTTTTTACCAATTTTTTTCTTCAAGTTCCTGTAAGGTTGGTGGTTTGAAAATCCGGAAACTGAATATAAATGAGTAAGAAATTGGAACATTTCAAGCCGCAGAATTAGCACCCGAAGTTCTCTCATAACTCGTTAGTATATTTTTTGAAAAGTTTCATTGAAAATAGACCTAGGAAATTCAGGAAAAAATTAAGTGCTCGACTTTCGAGGTAGGATAGGGATCTGTAAGACTGCGCTCCTAGTGGAAAAGTTACCATAAATTTTACCCTAATTATTGAAAACACTTCGTTAAGAGATAATTATGTTGTAACTTGAACCTTTATACATAATGTATTTAAGTTTCAGCTCTGTTGAGTGGATAGAAAATGAGTAATTAGCATAGACTTGTCATTTTTGATTTCTCAAAAAATGGGTCTGTAAAACTACGCACCCTAAAAAAAAATGGCAATAATCTACACAAAAATATTTATTTTATGAATTTATTCACTGATTTCGCGTACGTAATGTTCTTGGCCTTTTTTGCCACCCGTGTATGCCACATGCGCCCATTTCTGGCACCAGCGATTCTATTTTTGATCACGTTTGGATCATATTCAGCCCCATAGGCCGTTCATGATGATAATTGTAATTGATATTCGATTAATAATACCAATTTATTCGCATAACAGTTACAGCAAGGTGTAGATAAGAAGGGTCCTTGGGGTGTGGACCCCCTTAGCAAAGAATGAGTGTTTTTTTTTCAGGAGTTATGTGAGGCAAATCATGGGAGCGGGGGTGTAAAGGGTCAGACAGGATAGAGAAAGAATTTTTAGACCCTCCTCCGTTATAACGGAGCTGTCTACACCCTTGAGTTACGAAGGGATGATGAAGGCCATCACGCGACATCAAAGGAAGTGCGTAGTCTTATAGAACCTTGCTTTCTGAGATTCACCGCAAATTTTATCATCTTTCCGTGAACGTAATGCGGAATCATTTAATCATTTGAAAGTTAAAAAACTTTCAAATGTGACAGTGCAGGGAATTAGGTCCCACTTTTTCAATCAAAGTTTTTTGAGATACCGCTATTTTTACGAATCAAGGTCAAAACTCTCGAAATCGGAATTTACGAGGATTTCTGCAGAATAAACCCTCCTCTTTCGAATGGCGTTATCCGTTTTTTTCTGTCTGCTTTCGTTCGTCCATTACAGGCGAAAACGCGAACCCACCTCCTCTCTGTTTCGCCTCCGCCTAAACTTTTCATTTTGTATTAATTTACTGATAAGATCCCGCATTGTCGACGAAATTTTTTAGAAAATTTCTGACAAAATGAGACCTTGGGGGCTCTCTTGCTATATTGGTCCCTGAGATATGCCACTTTGAATTTTTTATTTTTCGTTTTTTCCCCGTTTTTTTATTACTCCCCCCCCCTCTCTCTCTCTCAAAATCAGGTTCCTGAAATCTCAACTTTAAACAGCCATATCCCATCGAATTTTGGAGCTAAAGAGCTCTGTAAAGTCTCATTTTTTCCGAAATTTCATCTAGTGTATCCTGGTACTCATAACTCCATACGTTATTCCGTGCGCTGCCACATATTATTTTATTTTATCTATATTATTATTATTATCTTCTCTTCTTCTCTATATTATAAAGGGCTTCGTTTTGTTCGTTGTAACGGCATCACGCGTTAACCGCTGATCGGATTGCCTTGAAATTGGCGCTACAGATACCTTACAACAAATACTCAATACTATTGAAGTCCAAATTTTGAAATTCGCTTTGTAAAAGCTGTAATTAAGCTCCAAAGTTGAAATGACGTCACGCGCAGTTAATGGGTGTTTCGGTGAGGTAATTGGTTGCGCGGTAAGACGAGGTATATTTTCGTTGCAAAGCGAGCGCTTCAACGTCGAATGAGGGCACATGCTGGAAGCGGGGTGATTGGGATCAGTGTTACCACTTACCATGAAGATATGTGTAATTCTATCCAGTTTTTTCGGATGTTGGATCTCCTGTTTTTCTTCCACTTTGATTGAATTTTTTAAATTATGCTCCAAAGATGCGTTTGCAAAAACATTATTATTGTATGAAATTCAAAAAACGGAAGCAAGGAACAATGTCTCCAATCTCCAGTATTTGTCCATTAGGGTCAATAGATCAGTATGTAAGTTATCTCGAATGGAAGATGATGTTTCAGAGGGTGTTTGTGTCCAAGAAAAGTTTAAGTAAGTTCAATCGTTGTGGCATAATGAAGCTCAGAAGTTTAAAGCGGAACAGTTATGAGATTGATGTAAGTGCAAATTGCTCGCGGCTGACGTGCCGGTTGTGTGGCGCAGTGGTCAGAACGAATTATACATTTTGATGCATGTTAACGGGGTTTGTACCTTGACAGCGCCAAAAATAAATTTTGAATATATCTTAAGACGGGTTTCCTTTTTCTTAATAGGTGTTTTCAAAACTATTTTCCTCTTTTCTACGTATTTCCCCTCAATTTATCAATATTCTGTATTCCAAGCAGTGACCTTTAAGCAATTTGACGTTATCAGTATCAGTATTACCTACAATAGAATAGTAAAATTGTTTCTTTTGAATATATTTTAGGCGGTTCCTTTTCTAATGGGTATTTTCAAAACTATTTGCTTCTATAAAATTCTAATTTTGTTCGTCGTCTTCTTATTTTCTTTCAAATTGGCAATATGTATTCCATGTTCCAAGCAGTGGTCTTAAGCGATGGAAATTTTAGGTGTTCCTTTTTTTTTTTTTTAATGGATATTTATATTTAAAATTCTGCGGATTTTTTTCATTTTTCTTTTTGCCAAATTACCAATATTCCAAGCAATAGCCTTAAGGGATGTGACGTTATCAGTATCAGTATTACCTACAATGGAATCGTGAAATTCTTTCATGAATATATTTTAGACGGTTCCCACAAAAAATTCTACGTTAAATTGAAGAGATTGAAGAGATTAAAGAGATGTAGATGATTACTGTACACCGGCTAGGCATTTTAAATGTGCGAAATTACAATCGTACTACATACAATGATAAGAAGAAACATATAGCACGACCTGTGACACAAACAAGGTTGACAACGAATCCACTAAAAACTAAAATTGGATTCGAATCTGAATCCACGAATCACTACTTATTTTTTGGATTCGAATATGATTTGAGAATGATTTAAGTTTACTGTGATTCGAATCGGATTCGAATAATTGGAGTGGATTCGTGGATTCGAATCTACGAATCATGAAATCTAGGAATTATGGAATCTTTTTTAGCTGTTACCAAATCAAAATCAAAAGAAACGATACCTATTTTACTCACTCAGCAATCGTTGACAATTTTTTTCTTCAGAAAAACCAAATACTCCAAAAACTGGATCTTATTCGATGTAATCATAGTGAACGTACTTCCAGCAATGTAGTTTCCAAAGAAATTAAATTTAATGTTTCAACTGAGTAGGCCAGAAGGACCTTGTAGCTTTTATTACGTATTTTGAACTTTTTTTCGTTAAAAAAAAAAAGAAGAAAAGATACCAAAACGGATGGCCATATTAGGTGACTTCAGCGCCTGATACGGCTAACGGAAAAATTCCGACGAATCCACGAAAAAGATTCGAATAAATTTTACGAATCCGGGTCGTCCACTGGACTTGAATCACTGATACAAATCCAATTCCTAGAAGCGGATTCGAATCAATTTTTTTTTATTCTAATCTTTTCCAACCTTGGACACAAACATACAAACTGTTATCAAAGCCGTTATCCATAAAGTTTTTGAATGCCTCTGACTGGGACTGTGCAAATTGTAGAAGCGCTCTAGCGTCGAATAGGTTATAACGTAAACCTTCACCACTCGAACTTTAATTCTCTGAGGTCTATTCTGAAATATTTCATTAAAAATAAAAATAGTATTATAGAGATGTATCTCGAGTTTATATTCCACCAAGTCAAAGCGGAGCAAGAGACTACTGAGTACAATCATGCTTATCGGGATACACCGATAAGTTCTTTATGATAGGTAATATTTATTACTTTTGAAACAGGGCGTAACAATGAGCAAAAGCACCCTCAGTACTTCTACTGAGGACGTGAAATGTACAGGATAATTCGATCACTTCTCATTTTGGAGGTAGAGAAGAACGGGGTAATTCGATTTAATTTCCAAAGATTACAAAACTTACACATTTATGAAAAATCAATTTCATGCTTCATTTTCTTTCTATTTTTCCAAAATATAAGCAAATGATCAAATCGTATAAAAGCCTGTTTTTATCTATATGGGAATTTACATATAATTTTCGTTTCATACATGAAAAGTTGTATTTTTATCGTCTTCCATTTTGTTTCTTCTTAGGTACCACAGTATTTCTAGATAATCTGTTGAAAATTGTTTTCATGTTTTGTAACTTTTGATACATTTTATTAAGAAATTTCTTTCGGAGCACTCAGCAATTAATTTATTCTTTATAATAAAAATTCACATTTTGCAATATTATACAACCGTCCGAAGGACGGGAGGGTCAGCTAGTATTATATAAAAAATACTTACCACCAAAGTTCGAAAAACTGCTGTTAAACAATCCTCATATTAGAATTTCATTGTTCCAAAATTTTGAACCTCAATATAACGAGAAATAAACCGGAATAAATTACATGTTTTCCCTCATTAATAATGAGTTTCACAAAGCAATTTTACCTTACAGTTAAATTCACGCGAGGTCCTTTCAGTTTCCGGAAATCTCCACTGCGCAGTCTTGCAGATTCTTACCCTACACCGATTTCAAAAATGGTCTTTCTTGAGTCCAGCCTTCCATGTCCAAGGCTCTTATCAAGAGGAGAGAGAACTTGTTACAGATGATACGTTGCCTTCAAGTATTTCAAAACTGATGTTTTTGGAGTAAATGAATTTATTGTTGAAGTTATTTCAACGTTAACTGTTCTACCCATAAGTGTCCACAGGAGGCTGGGACCTTCAATTTTCCGGAGGACATAACACAGCTTCAAGTAAATTAACGAACGTTTCTAGAATCGCTGACTTCATTTAGAAAGGCATTGCTAGAGAACTTCATCCCTTTATAATGGTCCAAGGGAGAAGGACAGATCTGACGTGAATAATTATTAAAACTCGTAAATCGTGGCTTCGAGAACATCAGCAATTGAATTAATTACCGCAGTACTTATTTTCGACTTTTAATTTTTCAATGAGGCGCCCCTTAGACCGGTTCTTTATGCATATACTATTTGACCAAAGTCAATCAAACGTAATCTGTGCCTCAAAGAGCGTACAGTTATTATGGGAATTCACATTGATTTTGAGGATTGGTTCTGGTTTCATAACTGGTCTCCATATGAGCCTATTTATTTTTCAAATGGGATTCAGAGGATGGTTGAATTCATTTGTGAGGTCTTCCCCTCCCCTCAACTCTTCAATGTATCCCAATATCTGAGTTCTCATGTTCGTGATAGGATTTTTCGGGCCGCTTAATTTGTTTCTGTGGTCATTTCCTGCTTTCCCAATCTTCCTAGTGTCACAGAGCTATTCTTCAATTACTTCCATTTCCGAATTCTGTACATTGAAAACAGGGTTCGGTTAGCCGTTGAATTAATTTTTGGGGGTCCCTTTCCTCCTTTATCTAGTCATCCAGGCTACAGAAGAGGCTAGCGCCGAATTATGTAGGAAATTCTGTTTTTTCGGTCGCTGAACCGTGAAGTCCTAGTGCACCTGGAATGAAAGGAAAGTGTTCCATGAGCATGGACTCCGAAGCTTGAAAGCCTCGATGAATCTTGAAAAATCGAGACATAAAAACTCAACAAGTTGTAAACAAGTGTCTTATAAAAATCTGGAGAGTCTTGGGGAGATCTTAGCTAGTTCTAGGAGTCGTGTAGTTGTATACAAGTTTCAGAGTGCCCTGAACAAGCCCGGAAGATTTTAAAAAGTTTTCGTCAAACCATGAAGCAGGACCGTATTTGTGCGGAGGGGCAGGAGATTCAAACACCCTATCGCTCGTAGATGGAAAAAATTAATTCATTTTTTCGGAAAACTGAAAAAGTTGCACGCGTTGCCCACAAATGGGTGTTTCTCAAATTTACTTGTGAGGGTCGACATCGTGGAATTCACCTCCGTAGAACAGTTCTGATACCGAACCTGCCGCAGACTCTTAATTATACGAAGCCACGGATTTCAACTTGGGGTCGAAATTTCTAATCGACTTCGATTATTTTAATCGCCCATTCGGTAGGAAGATTCGCATTACGACGCAATTTTTCCGATTTCTGTCATCGCTCATTGGTCGCCTGTAGAATTCCGCGAATTAGGTTTGGAGCGATTCGGTCGGCGGTACGCCGCCGATTCGATCGAAGGACGAGGAAAACAAACAGCTCAAATGTCGGTGGGTTTTCGATGATTTGAAATCGAATACAGAACGCCCACAGAAAACCAATTCGTTTCTGCGATTTCCGCTCTATCTCGTCCCGTCGCATATCGCCGCTTCGCGCCCCCTGAACACGCACGATTTGCTCGCAGCCGATCGCCTTCGACGTAGAAAATTGAAAGCCCGAGCGAAAGAAAAATTATATTCGGGGTTCGTTTGCCATGGTGTGTGTATGTGTGTGCGTGTGCTCCACGTCGGTGCTCAGATAAACCTGCGCTATTAACGTGGGCCGAGAAGAAGTTTCGTCGCAAAGTAACCGCCCGGAAAAGATGATCGTTTCAAATTTGAAATTTTGTTGCGCTTAAATTCGACTTGGCGCGCGATACAGGCTTGAAGTTGGCGCACCGAGGCTTCTCAAGAATACGAGTAAATTGTGCAGGCTCTTTTGTGCCCACCCCCTCTCTCTGTGCATGCTACCCTGGTGTGGTGAGGTGGCTTAAAGCAGAACCGAAGATACATCCGACGTACAAATCCTGATGAAAACAAGAGGAAACTACATGAGTATTCTTCCCTGGAGATGCGTCTCTACCACAGCAATTGTGATTGCAACTCACAACGTAAATAATAATTCCGGATGTAAAAAGTCTATAATTCGGATGCCCGGTAGTGATGGTGTGGTGGGACGTATGGCGATGCACACATGCCAAAGTGGCCCCTATGACACCGCACCCCCGGCCATAGGAACTACCCTTTCGAGCATCGCGTCAGTGACCGGAGGGACGCCTTGGGGCCGGGCCCGAGCCCCCATTTCTAGGTGCCGGAACGGTGCGCACGTCCTACCAGGGCTATCATGGGGTTCCCTACTGACCGTGGTCCGCACTCCCTGAGCGCTCGTCTGAAATTTTCAGGTCCTCACGGCCGGACGCGCTACCTCTCTTCACTCACCCCTCACTTCTTCGTATTGGTCCGTGTGTCGACGCAGGCAGGTGGTGACGACGGGTCCGCAATGCAGCTGCAGCAGCTCTTCTAGGATGGTATAGAGTTCTCCTCCTGTTCGATGGTGCGTGCCGAGCTTGGTGAATCGCCGGCCCTCTGTCTCGACCACTCCGTCTGCATCTTCTTCTTCATGATGGCCGAGACATGCCCGGTAGTGATGTCCGATTAATCGATTTTGACACAACCCGCAAAATAGTCGGTCAGTCGATTTTTAGGCCAAAAAATAGATTTTTTTTTTATCATTGCATGTTTAAGCGTTCTCTTTAGTAATGCCCGATTAATCAGTTAAAATCGATTACCGTATTTCTCCGCATATAAAACGCACCTGTTTTCCAATTTTAGCAAGTTCAAAACCTCACAGCGTGTTATATGCAAGAGCGTGTTACGTGCGAGTGAAATACTATTTTTAAGCGTCGGAAGGCTGGTGCAGCAAGTTCATGGCAAGACATGGTTTTTCGATTTGTCGCCGAACGTCGGTCTGCCAAAAGCTACCCCCTCACTACGAGCAAAAACTCGTCGAATATCAGAGGTATGTCATTCAGTTACGCAGAAAAATGGACTACGCCCTCTCGAACATGGACAATGCTGATGAGACTCCTGTATATTTTGATATGACGCGTAGTACAACCATAGCTGAAAAGGGAGCGAGAGATGTGAAAATCCTTTCTACTGGTCATGAAAAACTACGCGTAACCGTAATGCTGAGCGTGACAGCAGATGGACACAAATTACCACCGTTCTTGATTTTGAAAAGGAAAACTAGGCCGAAAGAACAATTCCCAAATGATGTCATAGTACGGGCGCAAGAAAAAGGATGGATGACCGAGGAGCTGATGTTGGAGTGGGTGCAACTTGTGTGGAATAGGCGCCCTGGCTTCTCTCGAAAGGCTCCAAGTATGTTAGTACTGGATGCATTCAGAGCGCATTTAACTGACACTGTGAAAGACTCATTGCTGAAGACGAATAGCAACCTTGTTGTTATACCAGGTGGTATGACCGGCGTACTACAACCGCTGGATGTATCAATCAACAAACCATTTAAAACGTACTTGAAAGAAGAGTACGATGACTGGTTCTCTCGTTCAGACTTACCTGTTACAGCTTCAGGGAATATAAAAAAAGCATCAGCATCAGAAATTGCACGGTGGGTGTCGTCAGCCTGGGCAAAGGTATCGCCTGAAATAGTGCGCAAATCATTCAAGAAATGTTGCATTTCTAATTCAATGGATGGTTCTGAGGACGATCTTCTATGGGAAGCAGAAGATGATTCGTCGTCATCTGAGAGTGCGCATAACAGTTCAGAAGAAGACTCCAGTGAAGAGGAAGAGGACGATGATTAAATAGAATCCGAATGTTTTGTTCAATGTACATACTGCGTGTTATATGCGCGTGAAATAAATATTCTGAAATGGGTCTCTCAAATCTTGGGTGCGTGTTATATGACGGTGCGTTTTATATGCGGAGAAATACGGTAATCTATTTTTACTGAAAGAAATCGTTTTTGACACAACCCGTAAAATAATTGGTCAATTGATTTTTTGGCCAAAAGAATCTATTTTTTTATTTATCATTGCTTGTTTGAGCGTTCTCTTATCATTGGTGAGCGGGGGCGGGGGGATGAAAATACAGAATTGTAGCCTTCAGACAGTGCCCGAACCTGGAGTAACAGTACGTGCGGAAATAGAGCGACAACTTTAGAGAGGCTGAAGCCCCAGCGCATAAAATCGTCTATATATGTCTGTCTGTCTGTCTGCCTGTGTATGTTCTTCATATTTCCATGGAAATTTCTATTAGTGGGTGTGTGCGCTTCATATTTCTATGGAAATTTCTATTAACAATATAGCTGCAGACTTTACTACACTGTTCATTTGATCGCCATGAGACTTTTGGAAGTTGTTTAATAATAATAATAATAATAACGTTTAATTAGTACGACATTACAGTTGTTCGATAATTACAATTTATTACTAAATCTGTCGTCGTACTAGCCCTGTTGTTGGGCGAACGCCTCCCTCAACCTCGCCCATTCAGTCCGGTCAGCGGCAATTTTGTGGAATAAGCGGTGTTTCAACTTTTTGTTCAAGTCGTCTGACCATCTGATCTTCTGCTTGCCCGGTCTTCTCCCTCCCCACATCTGCCAGAAAGTTACTTTTTCGCCCACCTATTATTGTTCAGTCTGCTTAGATGTCCAGCCCAGTTCCATTTCATTCTTTTTATATACTGAATTATGTTTTTGTTTTTCCAATGTTTTTCCTTGATTTTTTCAATTTTAATCTTGTTCATAAGTTTCAGGCCTAACATAGCTCTTTCCATGGAATTCTGAGCGGACTGGAGTTTTCTTTCATTTAGGCTTGGTAGGGTCCACGTTTGACATCCGTAAGTCATGGCTGGAAGGACACACCTATTAATGATATGTGATGTATACGTAATCGGGAAGTTATTTTTAAGATCATTTTTAGGCTCCAAAATTAGTTCTAACCTATTGCTATCCTCCTATTGATTTCTTTCTCATTTTGGTTTTGGAAAGATATTGTTTGGCCAAGGTAAATGATATTATCAACTATTTTCCCGGTTATTGATTTTGATTGTGTGGTGTTGTCCTGAATTTGTGAGGATTTTTGTTTTTGACATGTTTATATCCAAGCCCGCTAACTTGCTTTGACAACTGAGCTCATCTAGCATAGTTCGTAGGTCGTCTCAGCTCTCCGTCACTAGCACTACGTCATCTGCAAATCTAAGACTGTTCAATATTTCTCCGTTAATTTTTATTCCTTTCGTATCCCAATTTAGATTTCTAAAAATTTCGTCTAGTGCGCAGTTGAACAGCAGCGGGGAGACTGGATCGCCTTGCCTTACCCCCTTTTTATATTAAAATTTTTCCCTTACGTGTCAGTGATAATTTTGACTTGCAAGTCGTTATACATTTCTTGTGTGACTTTTACTAACGTGGTCCCTACCCCATGAATTAAGAGTGCCCTTAGCATGATTTTTGGTCCAGTAGGTCAAAAGCCTTAGTGAAATCTACGAAGGCCAGGTGGACTGTTACTCCGTACTCAGATGCCTTCTGTACGATCATTTTGATAGTATAGAGATGGTCGACGGTTGAAAAATCCCTCTTGAATCCTGCTTGACAGGGTGACTCTTGCCAATCTAAAATGCCTATTAGACGAAAGTCCAGCATGGACGACAGAATCTTTGCCAGAACTGGAATAAGGCTTATAGGTCTGAAGTTTCTAATGTCGTTTCTGCAACCTTTTAAAAAATTAGAATGATGTTCGAAATTTCCCAGCTGGCTGGTATACGTTTTGTCACCAAAATTTCGTTATATAATTTTGTCTGAATTTTCGTATTAGACGTTCTCCTCCGAACTTGACGTGCTCATTTGTGATTCTGTCGTGACCTGCTGTCTTTCTCTCTTTGAGCGCTTCGATGGATCGTTTCACTTCGCTTTCCAGAAACGCCGGTTCTACATTGTTTTCTTCTATTTCCATTAATTCGATGCTAGAGCTTGGTTCTGAGTTTATATTTGAGTAGAAGTCAGTGGCAATTTAGTTAATCTGAGCTCTCCCGTATTCTTTAGCTCCTTCACTATTTTTTATGCATGTCATCAAGCTGCTACCTAGTATATTTTCCTTCTTAATTTTTTTGCTGCTTTTTGTGGTTTCCATGACCCGTGCGATAATGGCGTTCATTTTTTCCATGATGAATTCCCTTAGAATTTTTTTAATAAGTTTGCAGCACAAGTTAAACTCTATCTTGTTTCTTAACGTTTTCGGGGTTCGCTTTAGTGCTTCTCTTTTAGTGATCAGGTCACGAATTTTCTTTGGCAGACCTCTTTCATGTTTATTATTTGTACCACGGGGGGAGCTCATTTTCCGCTTCCTCTATGATCTCTTGTAGTCTGTCCCAGTTTGAGGCTTCCCCATCTCTTTCCATCTCCATCAATTTTTGGTTTAGCTTGGTGCGGTATTTCACTTTGTTGTTGTCACTTATTTTGGGCAGAAAGGTTTTTTTCCGTGGGATGATATCTTATTTTTTAAATCTGTAACTTACAAAAAACTGCGCTGTTTAGTACACTCCCGCGAAGATTTCTGGGAGGTAGTAGTGGGGGTGGGGCTATGCTCCCCTGACACGCTCCTGTTACGATGAAGTCATACTACCGAGTAAACTTTAGCGAAATCCGAACCTCAATGGTTGACATTTCCATGGAAATTTTTATTAATAACACGGCTGCAAACTGCAGGTGTTTCCTGCAAAGACACGTATTGTTACATTTTATATGCTTTCGTGCCCTAATAAATAAAATTTCTGTGGAAATTTCTATCAACAACACGGCTGCAGACTGTAGTCGCGCAGGGCGCAGCAAAGATCAAGATCAATGAGTACACGGCTGGAAGAAAAATAAATTTCCATGGAAATGCCAACCACTGAACTGAATTCTCACCATGAAGAGCTAAATAATACGGACTAGCTTCGTGCCAGGGGGCACGGTACGATTTTCGCTCATGTACACCCATGGCTGGAAGAAGATGGAAATATCAACCACTGAGTTGAATTGTCACCATGAACAGCTAAAGAACTATGAGCTGAACTGAGCTGGAAATGAGAAGAGAAAAGAAGAAGAACTGTAGTCACGCAGGGCGACGCAAAGATCAAGATCAATGAGCACATGGCTGGAGTTATGGTTTCGCTCAAGTATACCCATGGGTGGAAGAAAAATAATTTTCTGTGGAAATGTCAACCACTGAATTCGTGTCGGGGAGCGTTACAGTTTTCGCTCAAGTATACCTATGGCTGTAAGAAAATTAAATTTCCATAGAAATGTCAACTTCTGAGTTCGTGTCGGGGAGCGTGTCAGGGGGACCTCACGACTGTCGCTGTTGTGCTTATTTTCGCCTATCCATGGAAATGAAGAGAGAGTACACCTCACGACTCTTGCTGTTGTGAAGGCTCATAACGTATATGGAACGTTTTTTTTTAGTTTTTCAGTTTTCTACTGTTATTGCTTTTCAGTCTCATAAAGTGAACAGTGTTATTTACAATACCGTGAGCCATAAGATATATCTTTCACAACGAAGCCGTAATCCAAACCATTTTCGAAATTTTGGGATTCACGTTGTTTCTGAACTATGTGATTCAGTTGTAGATGGGTGACTTGAAACGGGTTAGGATACATGTATGGCATTCGTTGATACTGAGAAAGCTTTTGACAGTGTTAAATGGGATGGTGTGGTGGGACGTATGGCGATGCACGCATGCCAAAATGGCCCCTGAGACGCTGCACCCCCAGCACCGGAAACTCCCCTTTCGGGCATCGGATCAGTGCCGAGGGAATGTTAAATGGGATAAAATGTTTGATATTCTAAAAAGGATAGTAATAAAGAAGAAATTCAAGTTCAACTTATATAACAGACAGAAATAGAAGGAGAGAAAGGGGAGGCAAATATTTAAAAAGGTGTAAGGCAGGGGTGCTCCTTATCTCTAGTAAGTATTATTTAATTTGAACATAGGGTGGGCTATAAAAGAAATAAAAGAAAAATTTAAAGCAGGTGTAACTATACATAGAGAGCGAGTAAAGATGCTGAGGTTTGCGGGTAATATTGTCTTATTAAATGAAAGAAGTACTGATTTATAAAATATTTTAAACGGAATGGAGGAGATTTTGAGTTAGAATATTGTATGCAAATATTAAGAAAATAAAATGAAAGTGATGGTATGTAATCGATGTGAACATGATAGCTTAAAATAAAAATTTTTCAAGGAAAAATAGAGGAAGTAAGCGAATTTAGCCATATTCGGAGTAAAATAACTAAAGGATAACTAAAGGTAGAAAAGGTGTAAAAGGGATATTAGTAGTAGAATAGCACAAACTACATTAGAATTTTATCGAAAAAGTAATTTGTTTAAATCAAAAACAAATTTGGAAATCAAAATTATTTTTGAAAACCTATGTTCGGAGTGTAGCGTTGTATGGATGTGAAACCTGAACCACAGGAAACCCAGAGAAGAAAAGGATAAACGCTTTTGAAATGTGATGCTGTAGGCAGATATTTAATATTAAATGGACGGATAAGGTAAGAAATGAGGAAATACTTAACATAGTAGCAGGTAAAATAGATATTTGGAATTGTTTGAAGATGAGGGAAGATAAACTAGCCCACAGCTAGTGACTTCATAAAAATCCAAAAATCATAGCCCCCTCCCCCCAAAAAAACATTAAAAATAGATTTTTCTCTCTGTAAGACTTCCCTTATAAGAAAGAAAAACACACGACATCACAAACGATAATATAGCGGCACTCCTATAGTTCTACCTTTTTCATTTAGGGGGCTAATTTTGAAACCAAAGGGGCTCAGCCCCTCTAGCCCCGCCCCCGTGTTTCCGCTCCTGTAGTAAGGCATACCTGCTACCCAGTACCAAGTACCAACGTACTGCTTTTTCCTTTAAAGAAAAAGTACCTACAAGTTGACTTATTTCGGGGCGCAAAATAGAACAGAGAGGAAATGGGTGGTGGAGGCTTATGCCCCCAGCGATCGACGAGTTGAGGATCGGCGGCGATGTTGCCTCGGGTCAGGCTGTTATTATTATTACTCGTGATCCTTCGAAATATTTTCCTTGTAATTTAGTATGGGCTAACGATTCTTGAAATAGACATTTCTAAAAATAAAACCGACTTCGGTTAACTTTGAATACCCTTAGCTTTCGACTCAATGTACCAGTTGAATACCGGTTTTCAAAAGATCGTATCCACGGATAGGACTTTTTTAAGGGCCTTTGCGAAGTCGAGTCTATGAATTCTCTTCTTTTAATCCTTAAAAATCGCATCTCGATCCGACTTCCCGTGCCAGTAATATATAATATGTACGTACATAATAAGAAAAAGAAAATGACAGCTGTATCCATTTTAATCGATGCAAAATGCAACACGAGGTAATCAGCTGTTCTGTATATTTGAAAGGAAAGAAGATAAGACACGGACAGTGAGTGTGAGTCATATCTTCCTCAGGCGGTTCACTGTTATGTTGTATCGTGCTGGCACTTACACTCAAATTATTCAATGTAATAGGTATGAGTTATAACGTCTGACGGCCTGTATAAGGTGCTCAGTTATTTTGTGAACTGTGTTATGTCGCGTTGGAGTTTAAGAATACGTTTTGATGTTAACTGTTATATCGGAGATTATGAATGTTCATCTGCTGAAATTATCAAAAGTTTGAGGTGGGAGGAGGACAGTATGGATCCAAATGAAAGAAAATCATGTGAAAGTTCATGATCGGAAGAATTCGCTGGAAACCTCGCAGGATCATCAGCAATGGAATACTGTGTTAGTAGAAGTATACTTTGTTTCATTTCTTTTCAAGCGTGGGTGTAAGTAGGTTGTTTTTTTAGGGGGGGGGGAGGGGGGCTGCAAATATATTGATGAGAAGTGTAGCCATGAAGAGCAACAATAAAGAAAATATAAATTTTTTTGGATGACACCCAAGAATGCTAAAGGAATTTCACTCTGTTTTCTTGAGTGGGGGAGGGGGAGTAATCGTGGTCCCAGTTATGCCTGTACAAACACGTGACAGTAAAAGAATTAAAATCTGATTTTGTTAAGTGTGAAATGAACTGGTTTCTGGAACGATTTTTCGATGTTACAATTGAAAGGTAAAGAATCAAAACTCACATTTTGTCATTTTACTTCAAGAGCGCAAATAGGCAAAATACTGTACACGGGTGCAGGAATATCTTTGCTGCCCCTGTGAACGTGGCGTATGTTATCTCACATTCACAGGCGCAGCAAAGATATTCCTGCTCCCGTGTACAGTATTTTGCCTATTTGCGCTCTTGAAGTAAAATGGCAAAATGTGAGTTTTGATTATTTACCCTTCAATTATTGTTGAACTAACGTCACGAATAAACTGGCGTGTGTGGAAGATGCAAATAAATGTTTGAAAAAATAACCAAAAAATACCACAATGTAGGTATCATAGGAGGTCCATAGATCGCTGATTTCGAATTTTATATTGAATTTTAGATCCAACCTATGGGTCCAAAAATTCAAATTTTGGATCCGAAATAGAATAAATTGATGTAGCTTAAAAACTAAACGAAGTATCGAAGTAGGGGCTCCTTGTGTCGCTAATTTAAAGTACATCACAATTTCGGTTCCGAATTCAATTTAAGCCATTTCACTTATCTTAATTGAGAGATTTACATTTTTGGGCCCAGGTTGAGGTCGGATCTGAAATTTGATAAAATTTTTGATATCAGCAGTGTAAAAAACCTTTGTTTCGATAGATAATTTAGTTTTTCAAGCGAAGTCAGTTTCGTTTATTTCGTGTTCAAAATTTGGATATTTGGAGCCAAATCGGAGCGGGATCAAAAATTAGATTGAAAATTCGGAAGCAGCGACTGAAGAAATTTTTATTTCAATATTTTGTTCAATACTTTTCCGTTTAATATTTCAAAGTTGGTGCTATGTTCAAACCCCGCTTTTGGGGAAGAAAAAAATTTTCCATCCGAAAGGAAATTACTCGTTCAATTGAACATCCTCGTTCACCTCACGTCCGTCCAACTTGGCTTGTAGAAGGAAGAAAAAGAAAGGGGAAAAAAAGATTGTGCATTATGATTTTACATCACCCTGTGTGTATGTACAGGGTGTCACAAAATGCTTACCCGTTTTAGAGTCGGCAACAAGCTTCTTGCAATCACTTTTTTTTTCATTATTGACGTTTTTTCCTACTATATGAGCTGAGTCACAATTCAGTTCAGTGGTGCGTCATTTCCGATGCGTGAAGCCAATCATTATGATTTAGCTCTTCATAGTCGCAATTCAGTTTATTGGTTCACATTTCCATGGAAAATTTTCGTTAGCCAACCACTGTTTTATTGAATTGATTGCAGAGTGCGTTCGTGTTGTTAATAGAAATTTCCATTGAATTTGTCTTTATTAGGGCAGGATCAGGTCGAATTATTTAATATTTTTTCCATGTATTCCCCCCCCCCCCCATTATTCCTTGTGAAGAGACAGGATACGTTCTTTCTTGCCGACCCTCTTCGAGTGGCAAGGTTACTTTTTTTTCTTTCACTGTTGACGTTTCTTCCATCCATGTGACCTAAGTCACAGTTCAGTTCATTGATGCGTCATTTCCGATGCGCGAA
Organism: Acanthococcus lagerstroemiae; assembly: GCA_031841125.1. Taxonomy (NCBI): domain Eukaryota; kingdom Metazoa; phylum Arthropoda; class Insecta; order Hemiptera; family Eriococcidae; genus Acanthococcus; species Acanthococcus lagerstroemiae. The sequence continues at coordinate 58,326,224 of CM063112.1, read as the reverse complement.
GCCAGTCTTTATGATTTAGCTCTTCGTGGTCATAATTCAGTTCAATGGTCCACATTTCCATGGAATTTTTTTTTCAGCAATCTTAAAAACGCAATTACTACGTTCACTTATTCATATTTTTGTTAGGGTAGGATCAAGTCGATAACTATTCATTAATTTTTTTTTTCGGATATTTTTTGTCGAAAGTCGAGATACGTTCTTTCTTGCCGACCCTCCTCGAGTAGCGAGGTTACTTGTTTCTTTTTACCGCGAAGTCGGATCGATATAGGATAAACAAGGATCATGCAGTGGCAAAGTCTAAATTCTTTTCCAGTTAAAATACCCCCCCCCCCCTCACACCAGTAGGCCGAGCACGTGTACCACAAACTTGAAATTTCAAATCAAAAGGTAAGAAATAAAATAACGAAATAGAGGTATTGTGGGTTGCAGACTACGAATGTCGCATGGGATGTTTGATGGAGTCCTAATTTGGACCCAAAAAGTTGAATTTTAGACCTAAAATAGTCAAAACTGACTATGTGAAAAATCACAGTGTCAAAATGAGGTCATTTTAAATCATCGTTACGAGATTATGAATGTTGCACCATATTTTTCATCCGACTCTAATTTTGGTCCAAATTTTGATTCCAAGTGGACATAATTGACTTGGTTGGCGGTACTTCAAGGCCTCCCTTTAGAGAGAGGTAATTTTTTTTACTCGAAAAGAAATCACTGAACTTTACTACTTGAATACCCTTGGGCCTGGAGAAGTTCTCGTCCTCCTCCTCCCCTACTCCTCCTGAGCCCCTCCCCATCCATCACTGTCACTATTTGATCGAATGTAATAACTGATCTTTTGAAAAATTTAAATCGGCTAAAAATGAATAAGAATGAACACTGCGACTGTTACCTAAGGCTACACTTAGTGTTCCTAGATATGTTTAGCCGCATCTCAATTGGGCGGACTCCACCGAATTATTTCCAGTTACTCGTTCTTCGGCGTGATGTGCTTGCTATTCATTACCGTAACCCTGAAACAACGTACACCTCGTCGTTAGTTGCATATAATACGTATACAGCATGTGACGCATCGTATTGAATACAAGAGTGTAACAATGCCGTGGAAGTGCAGCCAGGGGACGTACACAGAAATGTGGCTATTAATCATCCAAGGTGACCCAAACCTCTCCGCTTATCGAAATTATTTGAAAAATCGAAGCTCGCGTAATTGCACGCAGATCTCGGCTTTGAAAACAAAAGAACACGATAGCGTTTTGCAAGTCCAGCATTTGTGACGTGCACGCTGGCAAGGAAGACGTGAGGGTGACTGTGGCCTGCATGTCAGTGATGGAAGTGTAAATTCAAAACAAATAATCATGCGGAAAGGAAATTGACTGGAAAAACCAAAACCCGGCTACTTTACGAGGCGAGCGACTGAAAAATTTTGGAGGTTTTCCTACTAATTCGAGTCAAACATCAGCAGAAGCTTCCTAACATTTTTGAGATAAAAACAGGCGAATGAGTGTCAGAAGGTTTTGAATTTTCCAAACGAAAGCCACTGGTTTTCAAACAGAAGCCAGTTGTTAAAGAAGGGGGGGTTCACCTTATTCTTCTTTCAATGCGCCTTGGGAACAACCAACTGACACTCCATAACTGCAGGGTAACGGTGACCACTTGGTCATTTTTTTCGTTTTAATTCACCTAATGTCATTTTGACTTTTTCATGTCTTTTCTTTGGCACACAACCGGAAAAATGTTACTTTTACGCGTTACATTTGAGGAGGAATGAAATAATAATTTCCGTGGAAATTTATTTTGACATTTTCTTGTCTTTTCTGTGAAACATACCAGTCACGGGTAAAACGCAAACAAACAGGGAAAACGTTATGTTTGAGGAGGAACAAAAAGGAGTAATGAAAGGGAATTATCATTTCCATGGAAACACATTTTTACATTTGTATGTCTTTACTTTGGCACAAGAGGGAAAAGAACGTTATTTTGGAGCGGGATGAAAAGAGCGTTACGAAAATAATAATAATAATAATTATTATTATTATAGTAATAAAACTACTGGCTAACTGACTGACTGACTCAACACTTCATTCGCCTGCGAGTACCACACTCCTTGTATCATCTTGTATTCCCTTGCGAGCATTACGTTCTTTGTACCAGCCTGCGAGCACTATGCTCTGCTAGTGCATCACCTTGCCGACGAGTCTACAACCACGAAAGAGCATTTTCATGTCTGATTCGCGGGCTGCGCCGACATGAGAATGTCATCGTCCAGCTAACGTAGTGTTCAAAAAATGAGCGCGCCAAAAAATATGGAGCGCAATGTGTTCTGCGGAGCGTAGCGGACGACATTTTCATGTCAGCGCAGTCCGCGAAGCAGACATGAAAATGCTCTCCCGTGGTTGCAGATTCGTCTGCAATTTGGGAAAATTTCTCCTTAAAATTCTGGAAATTCTGCTGATTATGAAGGAACAAATTTATTTTGTGCTTCCTCTGTGTAGTGTAGATAAAATTGAGATTCAGTTTTCTGGCCGATTGTAGCAAAAACTTCCTACGCAACTCTAGCTAGTGAGCTAGTCAGTTGTGTCTGAGACGGACAGTGAATATTATAGAACAGTCAAGTGCACGGATATTACTGGCAAAGCGAGAAGAAAATTGAATGTTGTGTTACTCCTTATTTATCTCAATTTATTTAAAAATTCAAGTACTTTTTCATAAGGGGGATTGAAAAAATATGATGACGAGTAGTGAGTAAAGAGGAAAACACAAAACAGAAGGAAAAAATTGCAAATGTTTTCCAATTCTAGTCACCTTTTTGGTCATTTTCAAATTTAATAAGGTCATTTTCCCATTTTTTCCCCCTAAAATTTCGAGTGGTCACCCTGTAACTGCCCTTAAAAACTCACTGGCTGTGTACGATTGTAAACTGTAGGGTGACGTCTATTTTTGATTTTCTTTTCCATAAGAGAAAGTGGTCTGTTTTGGTATACAAACACGGCACCCAACATGTTTTTTGATTCGCAAGTGAGTTGAAGTTCAACGTAGGGTTTCCATGAGAAATTTTCTCTTTAGAAATACAGAAAATAGATGATAACATATCAATAAATTGAATGAAAATTTCAATTAGCGAGCGTATGGGGATTCAAAAATAAGCCTCTCGTGGTTCAGTAGTGGAAATGATGTATTTCTGTCAACAGGGATCAAATAAACGTAAACTGCATTTCCAAAAGTTTCGACCAGGGTGGTCACTTTTCTGGAAATCCTGGACGTCAGGGAAAAGTCAGGAAATTGTGAAGAAAATTTTATGATGTGAAAGTATTGTAAAATTTTCTTTGTCAGACTCCATTGAACATTTTTTTAAAACATAATTTGTTTGTTACGAAAAAGTTGGGAAATGGACTGGAAAAATTTGAAAAAGTCAGGGAATTGTATCCTCGGGAAAAAGTGAACACCCTGTCGACAAGGATGGATGTCGCCCCAAAAACCTGGTTTAACTCCCCCCCTGCCCCCCTCCTCCAACCAATGAGTCGTCGCGAGTTAAGTTAGGCGTAAACGAGTGAGTGATTCTTTTCCTGATTTTTATTGAGGAATACAAAGAATCCAATAATCAAAAAATACTTGAACGTAATAATGAACAATAAATTTGTCATCCGGGGCTTTAAGCCTCATGGATAAGGGAAATCTTTCCCTGAGTTTCGGTCATTTCGAATGCCTTTTCGAGGTTATTCCAGATTCGCCCCCACTCCTGAACCCGTGCGAGGATTAAAAATCTGAAAATCAAGTTTGGTAGCTTCGAATACAGGATTCTCCCATTTCGATTGATCAGGCATCTCTTTCAAAAAATGAGCGCGATAGAGAAAGGTATTTTTTAAGTAGTCCCTTTTGCAGTGAGAAATTCCCCGTTCTTCGGAAAAAGGCTGGGAAATTCCACCAACGTAGGAATTTCAGATGGAAACAAATGGAAAACAGTATCGAAATAGAGTTTTTAGGTCGCTGATTTCAAAAACTCAGATTTTAGATCTGATCCTGATTTGGACTACAAATTAAATTTTTTCCTTTCTTAAAAATAAGAGGGAGAAAATAAATAAAACATCCTTATAGATAAACTTGTCCTCCATGTTATTCGACTCCACAGAGGGAAGAGGGCGCGTGTAAGAATCTAAATGAACTGGAATCATGGTTTCCAATTATGGTGAGATTTTGATGATGCTCATTAAAAAGAAAAAGAAATTCCGCCGTGAAGGACACGTAACTCATGCCACTCAACTGCTCGAGGATTGGGGGCACAAGAAAACAAGTTCTGGAGATTTGAGATAACGTATATACAGACTGTCGTGAAAAATGGGCCCTTCATGAGTTACAGAATAAAAAATGGACTGTCTGTCCTGAGTAGACAGCAATGGCTGACACTGTGATGGCAGACAGCGGATTCTCCAGTCTGTAGGTTATATATTGCATGGCGTACGTAGCGTGGTTGGGGATAGCTACCATGCCGGGAACGGTCTGCTGCCCGTCTTACTTGATGATTTATGGGGAGATATGCCACGTACCAACTGTCCAATGTTTACTGGCGAGTTTTAGATGATAAACTGAAATTGATGGAGGGCTCTATACGCAGACAGGAAAGGACAGCCGCCATTTTCTTTCTAGTTTGTTCCGCGGTGCTTACCGCTCTGTCGAGTTTCTTTTGATGGACCGAACTGGAAAGAAAATGGCGGCTATCTTTACCAGGTGGACTTGGGAGGTCCAATGGAGACTGGTCACGCTGAAGCGCTATAACAATATACGAGTGCGGAAACCTGCCATTTTGTGTTCAACCGCGCCCGTTTATGCCGAATTCACTACGTGGTACGCTCCGCATAGGTACGGCTGGATACAAAATGGCAGTTTTTCGCACTTGTATGGTTATAAGTAGGGATGCCAAAAATATGCTCTGAAAAGGGGTCAAATATGCGCCTATAATATGCTTTTATTCTCGCCAAATATGCGAAAATATTCCCTAAAAATACTGAAATATGCCAAAATATTCCCCGATTAAAGTTATAACAATGGGTCAATATGGGTATCATTTTGAAAGGGAATTCAAGAGATGATAGATATACAAAAGAAAAAGGTCCTTAAGTTATCGTGCAAAAAGTCCTTTTTCATAGGCGAACATTGGATACATTTATCTGTCAAAAGGGCGCTTGACACATGAGAATCCCATATGTCAAGCGCTCTTTTGACAGATAACTCCTCATTTAACAGTGTTCTACGTAGGCGGAAAACTTTGCGGAAAAAATTTTTTAGTTTACAAAAAAGTTGCAGTTGTGGCACTTTTATTTTCTTAGAAGACAAAAATAGTACAATATTGAAAAAAATTGAAAATATTCCGCAAAAATTGTGAAAATTGACAAAATATTCTTGAATATGCTATAAAAAAGCAGAAAATATTCTAAAACATGCTTTTACACCCAAAATATACCAAAATATGCTGGATCAAGTGTGGCTCATTCTTCTTGAAATTTTATGAATCACAAAAATAACATGGATATTCCCTATCTACATCAACAGAAAAAAACATGCAAAAGCATATTTTTGGATTCCCTAGTTATAAGTCTCTAGTCAGGCGAGTCATGTCCACTTGATGCTTTGTTAGCAGAGTATGTATTGCGTACTCATTGCACATTGAAGCTGATATCAAGTTCATCATTTTGTGCTCGGGAAAGAAGATGTGTTTGGTGGTTGTGAATACTGCAGAGCGAACTGTGAGTGATTTGCTTGCCATGGCATAGGCCGCAGTTGGTGAAGCCGGTGATGTTGGGTGTATGCGACTGTACTGTTGATGCTGCAGAGGAGAAATGGTCAAAGACAGTTGTGCACCTGCCTAAATTTGTTAACCGGAAAGTGTTGGTGATTGAGTTAGAAACGGAGAGAAGGATTAAGGCGGTCTTGTTGAAGGGACTTCGATCTTATTTAGTTTAGCACTAACCTAATTTTACCAACTACGGCCGGTAGTGATGTTCTCTCCATCTCACATCCTTCGAAGCATGAGGAAAAACCAGTGTGAAAAATGGAGACGTGAAGCGTTTTTGTGCACTAATCAGCTTAAATGGTGAAATCATTGGTTATAGAAATCGATCCTCTCCCCTTTCTGCTGTGGAAATTGATCACATTCATCAGAATGAAAAACAACTATCTATGTTCACTTCAAATTTTTGCTACCAGTAAACGATAGTTCATTGTGATTGTAGTAGTTCGCGTTTATATTTTTTAGTCTGGGGAGCAGCGGAAAGATCAATTTTAAGGAAAAAGATATCGTCTGTTCAGCGTGTATTACATAAATTCATTTCTTCGAAATTAAATTTCTTTAAATTTGTAAACTGAATTTGGAATGGGGTTTGAATTACGCAGGAAGTGACGAATCGCGAATTTCAAAATAAGACGAAATGTTGAAAATTTCGAACGTGTAATTAAGCTGCACCTAACATGGATTCCAGTTATAAAAAACGTCTAATTTTCGACATCCGTTGACCCTCAAATGCAAAATGTAAAACATTATCTCAACAAAGGATGTCTTATATTTCTGGCAGAAATTTTCATGATGTTAAAGTTAGTATCGAAAATTTTGGTTGTACTCGTAGCTCTTCCCTATTCGATCCACCAGTGTACCACATATTCCAGTTCAGAAGTCAGTTTAGAACAACCGTTGACCGCATGATCATAAATATAAACCTTTCAACCAGAAAGGAATTCGATGCAATATTTTGAACATTTACAAAATACTGAGATGCTTTCGGAAATTTGGTCGCAAAACTAGCCTCTTAGAGAGATTATGTCCCAGTTCCAAAAAAGTCGAATTTCCGGCAGTAATGTTAGCATCATCATGGTTTGTGAACGAGAAACGATTAGATGTCCCAGATGATAAAAATCATTCGCATTCCCATGTCAGTAGTCATCCCATATCGGAACTGGGACTTTGAATTAGCGGCGACCACAGTACCACAAAAAAACTGGAGACATAAAATTAATTTCTGCCAAGAAGTTGGAAAGATGTAAAATTATTCGATGGTTCTTCTTATATCTGGCAACTGTTCATTCTCTTGCCTTTTCCACTTGAATTTTCTCATCAGTTATCTATCAGTTAGAGTTGTATGTTTGACGTCGTCGACAGAAATTTTTCTCATTTTAAAAATAAAGATTCGTCACCCTGTGCCGAATTTAAATAGGTAATATTCCAAAGTTGATTCACACATTTGAAAAAATGCTCCGAATAAATAAACTAATGCTATCAGTGTTGAAAAAAAAGAAGTTTTTGTGCTTAAAACTGATTTTTCCACATTCCTTCATCAATAAAAACGATTAATGTGAATCAAGATCATAATATTGAACTATCGTCCAATCAATTGGTAGAAGATTCAAAGCGAATGTAGAAAATTTGTTATTTGATTTCCTGGCAGGAATGTACCAAAGAGAATGAGTGGAAGGGAGTTCCAAAACTTTTCGACTCTGCTCGCAAAAACATTTCTAAGATTTTTTTTTGTTTTGTGTTTTTTTAAATTTAAATTGCAAAAACCTGTAAGAAGTTTCAAATGTTCTAACTGAAGGCCATTGATTTTCCAGCTGAATAAAATTCTCGAACCCTTCAGTGCGTCCCTGTTTTTTCGATTTTCATTGAAGAATACAATCAGTTCCAAAGTTCCAACAGTAGATGGGGGGGGGGGCGATTTTGAATCTACCATTTCAATATCTTTATTTTCCGGACAACATGAGTTCACATTTCCACTGTCTTACGTTGGTCGTTTCTTAGCTGCAAATAGTTGCATATTTTCTGGCAAAACTGCTCTCCTGTTTGATATTTGACCAAAAAACCTGGTAAATACTTTTCTGTTTGATGAGTTCGGAGAAAGGGGCGGTCTACGTTTTGGCAGTCTTTACATTTATCAAATTTTAATGTTAAGCATACTTAGTTTTGCCGATAACCGCTTATGGGGGCGTGTGTGGTGTGTGGGGGAGGGATAAACCAGGTTTTAGGGACGACAAAATAATGAAGCCGTCCTTGCGAGCACTGTGTCCTAGAAACTTCAAATTTGGTTGGTGGAGTCGGAAAAGCACCCGAGTATTCATTTTAAAATTTGAGTCTGAATCAGTCTTGTTATCAGAGTCTTCACATGCCTTACGCGAATTTTGTGGTTTGCTGGGTTTGTCCGACCAACGAGTTCATCGTTGAATTCACATGAGAAAAATGGGGCTAATGCCCTCGGATCCATGTTTGGAAAAGAACGTCTAGAAACCGGAGCGAAGTAAATGAGAAAATTTAGGTGTGGAGGCGAAGGGTGAATGAGTTTTTGCCTACCTTCCTGGAAGAGAAGGAAAATACTTTTGGAGGCGATTTTTAGTCAGCCCTCTTCCCATTGTGGTAGACTGTGATTCCTTGTAAACGCAGATCCTTTTTACATTTGCAGTGTTTTAGACGGGGGAGGGGGTGGCGATCGAGGGAGCCTGGACCACCTTTGTGATTTTGTCAAGTAATGTTTTTTTCTAATTTTAGCATCCTTGTAACACCCCTCCCCCTTCAGTGAAGACCTGCTTCTCTTCGAACAAAAGGCTTGCTACGCCGTTGCGGTATTTGGGCCTTTGTATTCTTTTTCTTCAAATTTTGGAAGATTGGGTGTCCTCCTGCGATATCAACTCTATCACCCGTTCGCCCGTACGTGTTTTTTGATGGAGGGTCAGGGTAGGTTACGAAATATTTTATGCCATATTTCGTAGAATTCATTGCTTTAATACTGCAGATTGCAGGCATCTAACCATGTCCAAATTGAGTTTGAATGAGTCTAGTTTGGTGAGTCTTAACAAGTACTAAGGGAATCTTGATTAGTCATAGCAGAATCTGAATCAACTTTAAAAGCCACGGCAGAATCTGAATGAATCTTACTAGTCTTAATTCTTGAGAGGGCTAAACGAGGGCTGCCAATATTTAGGTGGCCCAGACCTAGGGGCAGTGGCGGGTTTATGTAGGCTGCCGATGTGTGCAACTTTTCTCTTGTCGCCCTTGGCCCAAACTGTAAAAAGTGAGCTTTCAACGGAACCCCTCTCTTTAGTACTCTCAGTCTGACTTGTACTCGAGTCTGGAAATTGATTTCCAGACGTATCAGGCGCTATTGTGCTGTATCTCGATTGTATTAGGTACGATTTTTTTTTCTTCTTTTTAAAATTTACCGCCCTGTGCAAGTGCCTAGTCTGCACATACGGTAAATCCCCCGCTACCTAGGGGCTCAAAAAAGCTCTTCTTTAAAAAATCCCACAAAATCCCACTCCTCAAATTGTTGAATTTACTGAACAGATGAAATGATGAAATTGAGAAATGTAATAATTCTAATAAAAAATTACTTTATTGCAAAATAATCCCTACTACAATTATACCGGGTGATGAACGAGAAGTCGCACCATAGGCAAACATGTAGTTAATGCATGTAGCGGAGATTGTGTTATCGTGTCGGCGCCGCTGCGCCTTATCACATGTTGGCCCTATGGTGCGACTTCTTGTTCATCACCCTGTATGAGGAGCACTGTAGTTCTGTATAAATCTCAGAGCTGGTCGTATAAAAAGGTGTTTTGTTTAAGAGTTGCACCTCGTAAGTTGAAAATTCAGCAGGATTATTGTGGCATCTCTACTTCTGTTGACTACGTTTCAAGTGATGTTTCTATGTTGATTTCAATTTCTGTGCCCAGGAGGGGAACAATACTCTCACATTTTTATTGAATTAGAAAAATTACCTATGAAGTACCGATTCTAGTAGGACACTGGGTAAGGGTTTCCTATCGGTGTGAGTAAAATGGATAGGCAGAAGATAATCTCAGATAATTTTCTGTGAGATATGTATCAAAATCCATTATTCGAACTCGTCAAACCGATGGCGCGCTAGCATCGCCTATTTTAGTTCTCGAAATGTTGTTATCAATAGTAGGATAAAAGAAGGCGGAAACACGTGCGATGAACATAAAAGCGGAATTTTACTGTATTTTATTGTAATTCGCTCATGTTTTCGTATAATTTCGAATGTTCTTCGATTAGGGCAAGTGTTTTTAAAACGATTAAATTAAGTGATACACAAATAATCTCACTTAATGTATCAAAATGTTCGAACGTTGATTACGGTATAGCAGTTTATCCTACTATTGATAAGAACTACAGGGTGTGTGTGTCAGTAGTAGTGCGTGTAACAGCACTCCGTAGTTTGCTCTTGACGAGTTCGAATAGTCTTGAGGAGTCCATTACAATATACGAATCTCTTAAGCTCTGATGCAGGATGACTGCTTCGTAGCTGAGCATCATGAGCAGCGCCCAATCTCAGTACTACCAAAACCTGTAGAGACTGGAAATTCCCACTACATGAAGGCGTGAAAATCCTACTGCAGAATTTTTTAATTGATTTAATTTCTGTAACCAAGACACATCAAGCCTTTCCTCCTTACCAGTGATCCAAGAAAATAACAATGAGGAGCAAATTTCATTAGGAAACCAGGCAATAGTATTCGGCTGTAGGACGGACATTTCAGTGAGCATTAGTATCATATCCTAAATGGGGGCTCGGGCCCGACCCCAAAGCGTTCCTCCGACTACTGATGCGATACTCGAAAGGGTAGTTTCCGGGGCCGGGGGTGCGGTGTCATAGGGCCCACTTTGACATGCGTGCATCGCCATATGTCTCACCACACGTCTCACCACACCACCATTAGTATCATATCCTACTACAAAATAATACAGCGACATCCACAATTTCTTGACGAATCATTACCAGACTATCATCATTCTGAGTACTGATGCAGAATGATCACTCAGTATCTTATAGTATGAGTGTAGGAATTTCTATCGGACACCATATTCTGTTCACAATATGAGATGCACTGAGGTATATTGGTTAATGTCATATTATGCGTTTGTAATTGAAATTTAAGATTTCTGTGTGAAAATTATAGCTGATGCACTGTGGAGGGATGGTGGCAATGAACTGCTCCTGAACAGTTGAAGTTTTAGTAGGAATACGGCAACTAAGACACCTCTAACGACTCCTAATGAGTTTTTAGTACCAGAAACTAAGTACATCAGATTTTCTGGTGTCATTCTAATTTGCGCTCTGTCCGTGCCATGCGATCTACATTATATATGAATGCGTTCTGCCAACATAATATTTCTTTTCTAGTATGCGTTGTGCCATTGTAAACCTGTTAGTGTCACCCAGAAGACACTACAAGAAGGTTGGCTTACAAGTCCCCCAAGAATCCACTGCGAGTAAAGTTTTGTCAGAATTCACCAGATTAGCCGAAGAAATGTTTCTTGTCCTGAATGTTGTCCTGAATTTATGTACACGTTGTCCGGGTGCCTTCAAGGAATGCAATGAAGAGGTCTTCCAAAGTCTTCCGCCACACCTGCCAACAGTATTGGTCTATGTGAGACTGCAGCATGTGAAGGGGAACGCCTCTCTTCTTCTTCATTATCGATGTTTTCGCATCCTACCCCAACCTTTCAATAGCTTGTGTGTAGGCACCGGTGTTTAGGTCGACGTAATTTTCTTGGTGATTAACCATGGAATGGTCGAACCGTTTTGCTGTCAATCCTTTCTTGGGACACCGCATTACTGACACCCATTCGCCGCTGCGATTCTTCCTTTGTTTCTGACTCATCTCGGAGCCGTACTTATGACAGGGATTGTAGAAGTAGATCGTCTTGGAAGAGATGGACACAATCCTCCAACTGAACTCACGACATTATTGTAAAAGTCCTTCAGTAACATAATGGTCGATGTACAAATAACTACACAGCACAGTCTTAGTAGGCAAGTATATAACTGATGGGAGGTAGGTCCGAGTACTTATCCTTATGTGTGCGAGACATTCTCTGCGAGTTTTCGTGCAATGCTATCCTCACGTTATCATGTGAACAAAAAGATGTACGTACCTACTTCCTGTGCAGGCGGGTACGCTGGTAGAGCGCATACTATGAAAGTTTGTATGTTGGTAGAATGCATATTAGAATGACACCGATCTCCTACTACTGATGAGTTGTGTTCTGCTGCGTATTTCCATAAAAGTGATAAATTGTTAGAAATATTTGACCTGGAATCATAAAATGTGCTTCTGGTGTCAAAAAATCATTTTTCACTTTCTCGACAATTCTTATAGAAAAAATCATGCTTGTTCGAATGACACAAATCGCAACTTCCTATCTTAATTAGTTTTTCCACAAATGCGTTTAAAAATCACGTCAAAAGTTTGAAAACATCTGTCACATGGCGTCGTGTGAAACGGGCCTCAGGGAATGACAGAGAACAAGCATTCAAAACTCGACTGTCATAGCAACGTGTAAACTCACCACCACTGATGTACACGCTATTTACATCTGGGTGCACTACTACCACCATCCCATCTGTACACTCGTTTATCTCGAAAACCTGTTTTCGCACAAGAGGCACATTTCATGATTCCAGGTCACATATGTCTAAAATTATAATAAAATAAATTGATGGTCCAAAATTTTGGCAGAAATTGACAGGAAGAATTCTCGGTTATTGTAGTATATGCTTCAAGACCCCCGGCCTTTTTAGTCATATTTTCCTTCTAAATTAAAAGGTAAATGGAAAGTCCAGATTCGTGTCAGTTATTTTACACTGTACATTTCACCTTTACCACCAAAGAAAAACGTCAACTACATTTTACAATCCTAAAAAAGTAATGTACGAGGCTCAGTTTTCCATTATGTGTTCTCCAATTAACTGACCTATCTCACGTCTTAGCAACTTTGAACGAATGATTTCTTTAGTAATGGTAAAACGGAGACTGAGTTCTTTCAGTCAGTCAGATGAATTCTCCTTCAAAAAGCCTAGTAGGAATTTGAAGAAATACATTTTTTAGCTTTCTGCCAAGTTCCTATTAAAGTTAAGGAGCCAAGTAGGCAATATGGTTGGAAATTACATTCAAGAAATATTTCATATCACAGATATACAGAATCAGCTGCCAGTTCTCTTTGAGTCGGCTACGTGTCTGAGAGGGTTCATAGTGATCAAAGTTTTAACTATGTCGGCATCTTTGTTCTGTAAATAATGAGATATAAACTTAAAATTAAACAATAAACGTAATAGAACAGGGTTGCCAATATTTTCTCGGTAATTTAGGTATTATTTGAAGAGTGATGAAATATTTCTTGAATTATCATCGAAATTACGAAATGAAGTTCAAAATTATTTTCTTATCAAAATCGCTTCAGTATAAAATCGTCTCATCTGTTTCTCCACGATCGATGTATCATATTTTTTTCTGTTTTCCTCGGGCTTAGGGAGTTTTCGGTATCTGAAATGTGTAGGCCACGGGTGGGCCTGCCAATTTTGGGTGGGCCAGACCCATCCGGCACCCCCCTCGTTACGCCAGTGCCTAAAAGTGCTGATGAATCTTAATTAGTCGTAATTTAGTCCGAATGAATCTCGATTAGATGTAACAGAGTCCGAATAATATTCAGGAGTTACAAGGGGCTTAAATGAGTCTCAGTCCAAATGATCAGTTACAAAAAAATTTCAACTTATGCACGAGTCTCAGCTTAGCCGGAATGACCATTCGATAAAGTTGAGAAATACAAACGAGTACGTCTTCATATATTATACTCGTAGATTTTAAGACTTCGTGAGTTCATAATTCTGGCATTTTTATTCTCGCTTTGTGGCATTTTGGCACCTTGATAGCTGGTATTTGTTCTTTGCTAACCTTAGATGCACCTCCGATGATTGAAACGCGTAATGCAAATACCGCATTTCATCAGCTCGCTGCCGAAAAAATTTCAACATTTTTCCCTCGCTGCGATTATCCTAAAATTATGTATACGTAATAATTTATCGATTCACTTCCTTCTCCCTTCCTGCGCAAAATGTAAACTGTAGGTATATTTCGACTGTGTACGTTTCGTATACTTACTAATGTATGGCAGCTTCCATTTTCGTAACCCAGTGTGTATATTTTCTGCATTTATGTATGTACAGGTACCTGTATTTATACAGTCGTAAACACACATAATCATTAATCATAAACGTCTCCAAAAATTGCCGAATAAAAAATTCGTTAACGTATTCGTTTTCATTCGCGTTACTGCGAACGCGAGTTATTCGATTTATAGAATTGAATACATTTTTTTTTCCGTGTTCGCGGAAAAAAATTGCCCAAGGTCGGTCGAGGTATCGAACAGCGAGAGAGCGAAGGATAGAGAGTTTTTTGGCGGTTTCGATTTCGGCATTCTTTTGGCATCGTTTTCAGTCGGCTCGATCTTCTGTGTACATAATAGTCGTCGTTTCGGCATTGGTTTATCCAGCTCGCCGTAATTCACCTTTTCGGCAGATCAATGTATAATGCATAAAGCGTGAAACATGTCGGCGGTTGGGCAGAGTAGCTCGTGGGTTGCGCGATTTTCTTACAGCGTAGCTACCTTTCAGTTGGCAGGAAATTTTCAGTCATTTCACGAGCAACACGGTTCTGTTTTTAATACTAACTAGTTGGCGTTCTGGAAGCCACGAGCTCTCGAGGTCGTGATAAGCCTAAATTATGACCGATAATCAAGAATTATGCTTTTTAATGTGAGATCTGAAAGGCCTACAGATTAAAGGCTATACAGGGTGACACCCCTTCCTCCTGATAAGTAGGCAACCTGCTCCGAATATATGTAGATATGTTTGTATACGCTTACTTTTAAAGGGGCGGAGTTATGGTCTAAGTTTGAAAAGTTTTCTATCTTTGAAATCTTTTCTCTTCTCATGACTGGAGATGGACAGAAAAAGCTACCTTGCGTACCGCGAGGTAGTAACAGAGTGTTTGCCATTGAAACTGTGCAAATTGTAGAAGTGCTAGTATAGAATAAGTATTTTTTGATAAGCAAACAGTGACTTGACATCACTAACGTGTAATGTCTTTGTTTTCCCCGGGAACATAAAAGCTGATGACGCTACACGCACATCATGGAAGTTCAAGGCATCAAACTGTGAAGCTGCAGACTGCAATCACGCAGCAGACTTTGATCATATCTACAGAACATACTAGAATACATTTCCATTTAATTCATTCCAAGCGGCAAGCAGAAATCAAACACTCCACCTTTGCAAGACAAATAAATTCAAAGGACATAAATCCAACAAATTTCAGATACACGAGTTTCAATGAATATGAACTGATAACTGCTGATAACAATTCAAAGTGGGACAGGAATTTTGTTTTGATTCAAATAAATGAGGAATTTTACTTCAGTTCAAATGAAGTTGTGTTCTCGCTTCAGAAAACGCACAATAATGTGTTCTTACTCCTCAGTACAATGTTTATAAGATGCAAAGACATTAGCTCCATGCTCCACTTCTGGTCACACAACGCGTGAAATATTCGTGAACCGTTCGAATGCGAGAAAGATAATCTTTCATTTCAAAAACAAAACGTGATTTGCCAATTATTTATTCACGTTTTTCGTTAATTCCGCTACACAATTATAGTAGAAGTTCAAATTTGTGGTTGACGGCATGTTGACAGTTTTGGATGATTCCTTATGTTCCTGATAACAAAAAGACGAAGGTAAATAGTTAAATGAGAAACAAAATGTTTTGTGAAAGACCTGAAATAGAATACCAAAATTACCATTTACTTAATACTGCTAACATATTTATGAGACATAACTCACATCGCATTATTCCTCGGAAAATTTCCTGATAAGAGTACCATAGAATGTTGCATGTACTTGGTTCAATTCAAATACATTATACACTAATTCAACTGAGAACCCATTTCATACAAACAAACAATACACTTACCTCTTCTAAATCCAGTTAATGTCTTCACTTTCTTTGAGGAAATAGTTCCTTTTGTAGAAAAGTACGAATCGCACATTACAGCCATGAGTAAAATACGAAATCACGAAATAAAACGTAAACAAGTTACATTTGTAAATCGTCAGTGTTAACGGAGAGGATACATTCATAATAGTAAACCGACTTATCGATAGATGGCAGGTTGACAGAGAAGGCAACTGAGCTAAAACTGAACTATAAGCTGTAAACAATTCAGTCGTATTTACAGAAATGATGAGGAGGATGAAAATTTGATTGCAGTAGGGTGTTTGCTTGCAGCGCTCCGCGCACCAGTAGGTAATAGTAGAGGGCAGTTGTGGCGACCGCAGAAAAAACTGCAGACTGTAGTCGCGCAGAGCGCAGCAAAGATCAAGATCAATGAGCACATGGCTGGAAGAAAAATGAATTTCCATGGAAATGTCAACCACTGAACTGAATTGTCACCATAGAGAGCTAAATCATACGGACTGGCTTCGTGTCGGAGGGCATGGAAATTTCTATGAACAATATGGCTGCAGACTGTAGTCGCGCTGGGCTCAGCAAATGTCAACCACTGAACTGAATTGTCACCATGAAGATCTAAAGAACTGTGAGCTGAACTGAGCTAGAAATGAGAAGAGAAAAGAAGAACTGCAGTCGCGTAGGGCGCAGCAAAGATTAAGATCAATGAGCACATGGCTGGAGTTCGATTTTCGCTCAAGTATACCCCTGGCTGGAAGAAAAAAATGAATTCCATTGAAATGTCAACCACTGAATTCGTGTCGGGGTAGCGTTACGATTTGGGGTCAAGTATACCCTGTAGTAAAAGCATACATATAAAACGCTAAAATGGTCGGAAATTAATTTTAGTACAAATTATATCAAAATTTTGACATTTTTTCAATTTTCCGTGAAACTTGCCCTCTTATAAGCTACTGTTTTTTATTTGCAGTAGATTGTACATTGAATTTCCCATAAAAAAGTCATTAGCAATTTTCTTGTATCTGGATGAGAACTGATCAAAATGGAGTTCAAGATATTCCCGTTAGGATTTGGTACTGCCAGCGCGAAAGAGTCGCCCTCTACAATATTAGGCTCGTGAAAAAAAGGAACTATTAAAACCCTACTCATTTCAGAAAAATTTATCAGATTAAAATAAAAATGGTTTCAGTGGAAGGAAAATTTTATGTACTACAAATTTTGTTCTACTCATTTTTTCGATAAACGCTTTCGTTTTCATAATATTTTGAGATTTCTTCATACGCCTGTAAATGAAATATTCCCTTTGATCAGAGTTTCAAGGTAAACGACAACAGCGCGCCACCGCTGTGAGCAGCCCGAATATTACTTTCCAACACAGATGCACAGACCTTGCAAAGATAATAATCATCATCTTCAGCTACTTTACCACTTCACAGAGTTATATCGCTTATGGGGCTTATTCGCCTGCCTTCTTTCTCCATATTTGAAATAGGGGGGGGGGGGAGATTCTGATATTTTGTAAAGTTTAGCATGGTTGTCTTCAATAATTGGTTCCAACGGTCGCTAAATTCGGTTTTGGTAACATTTTAGCCGTATTCCCTGAACTGTGGCGCATACCGATGGGAGGGACTATAAGTAGAATATAATTCTTGAAAACAAAAAATACTTTTTAAATAAAGGGTGTGGGATAAAGAAGAAGGAAAAGATGACAAAAATAGGGGGGAGCCAGGCATCAGAGCAAGGACAGAGCGGAGGGTGAGGGGCGCACTGGTCCACAGGTGGCAGTTGAAAATTGTGAATCGGGAACTGAGGACTAAAGGAAGCCGAGGGGCCGAAACAAACCACACTTGGTGCGGTATAAGGGAAAGAACTGCATAGACTAGGAACTAAATACCCTCGAGTACTTTAATGACTGATGAAATATACTGTTTCCTACTCATGAAGAATATGTCGATCCCAGAGTCATTTCGAGTAATATTATCATAATGCTAGAGTTTTGTCCATACTTGATGATGCTGAGCCTCTATCTTTTACGAATAGATCAGTATTTGTTGTATTGAATGTAGGGACCCTGAATTGAATACGTGTTAAATTGTTGGAATCCATAATTTTGTTATCCAGAACATCCCTCAAGAAGATCAACTTTGCCGGACATCTTCTATTTTTTAGACTCATAATCTCAAACCCAACCAAAAGTTCTTTCTATACAATTTAAGAAGGATAATATGTAAAGATTTTGCAATATAAGTATTTCAAAATTTTTTTTTGAATTTTCCCAATTTCATCTTTACCTTGTTGAGTTTTGGGATCCCACACAACAGAGGAGAATTCTAATACCGATCTGACAAAACTAGAATGAAGAATTTTCATTGTTTCTAAATTTTTATAACGAGTTGCAGGGTCTGGTTGGCCGAGTGGATAGCGCGTTGGTCTCGGTATCCGGAGGTCCCGGGTTCGAGCCCACGTAGCAACTCGCCAGATTTCGACCTAGGCCGGTTTTTCGGCCAGAAGGGAAGAGGGCTAAGACAGCGCCAACAGCCTCCCCGACTTCTCTACAGTAATGCTCGAAAGGGCGGATTCCAGGGCTCGGGTTGAGAGCAAATTATAGAAAAAGATTTTCCTTTATGAAGTCAACCATTCTTTCAAATTTTGAAGTTATGTGATCGATGTGCATATTGAACAATAATTTAGAATCCAAAATGATGCCTATGTCTTTACAAAATTCACACGATTAAGTGTATCTTTTTTTATTTTATACTCGTATAAAATGGGACATATTTTTCTTGAAAAGGTAATTTTATCACCCTTGTAAGTATTAAATGGTAACAAATTACTGTCACTCCAGACTCCACTCAACTAATGAGTCAAGATCTTGTTGCAGTTTAACACAATCACTTTGAGATTTTATAATTTTATAAATATTCATATCGTCTGCATACGGCAATAATTCTGGATATTTGATTTTTTTCAGAAATATCATCGACAAAAATTAGGAATAGGTATGGACCCAAAACCGAACCCTGGGGAACTCCTGACACACTCTTGTAACGCGTAAAGGCCACTCTTTTATACTCGATAAACTGCATTCTGTTATTTATCTTTTGAAAGTTGCATAGTTTTTGGAGTAAGATTTTGTGTTTGACAGTGTCAAAAGCCTCTGAAGAATCTGTGTAAATGGTGTCCATTTGCCCACCCTTAGAGAGGGTTATTGACATCATATGTGAAATTCATTAGATTTGTTTCCACTGAATATCCCTTTCTAAAGCCATGTTGACAGGGAGTTAAGATATTTTTGGATTGATTGTATAGATATTTGTGCAAGATAGTTTCAAAAATTTTGGTCGCGAGTGGCATTAGAGAGATGTAACGATAATATTATATTTCATTTATTTTGCCTGACTTGTAAAGTAGAGTAACTTTTGATATTTTCCATATTGTTGGATAAATACCTGTCTCAAGGACAGTATTGCAGAGATAAGTTAGAGAGTAATTAAAAACTGTGAGCAAGCTCGAAATATGTATGAGGGAATGGAAAAAGGGCTACAAGATGATTTAGGTTTAAGGTCATGCAGGGCATGTTTTATATCCTCAATAGTGATCACACCCACCGATATAAGGCCTTCGCCTCCAGTAACCCCGCCCCGTTAGCACTCTGAGTTTGGTTTTGAATTATAGGTATTTTTATCGCTAAAAACACTAGAAAAATAGTTTGCAAATGATTCTGCAGTGGTATCTGAACTTGTGTAAATTTGTTCACCAAAGGTATATAACTCTGTGCCAGACCTACTACTTTGCCTATTGGTAATCTCTCGCCAGAATTCTTTTGGTTGAGATTTCATTCTGTCCTCCGATGCATTTTTATGTGTATTCCATGCTTTTGTTGTTAAAAACCTTGATTTCTTTTCTTATATGCCTGAATTTTTGCTTTAACTCTTCATTAGAGGGTTTCTTATACATAGAGAGGATTTCTTTTTCAATTTTTAAATGATTTCATATATGTAAGTTAAATAGGATATTTTTTCCATCCAATATACTTTTCTAATGGCGCTCTCTTGCTTAAGATGTCTATTATCGAATTTTGGAAATACTCAGCAGCTTGTTACTATCTGTAAGCTTGTACAGTTCATCCCAAGTTTTTAATTTAAATACCTATAGATTATACATGTCCAGAAAATTTGCTTTTTTGAAATCAAACCAACGAAGGTTTGTAGCTGCAGTTGTATTATTTTTTTAGGGGATGTTTCACAAAACCAAACTCGACGAGTAGAGTGGGTGGTGACTGTCTCAGGTATCGGTCAAGGAGTCACCATCAGATACTGCAATGTGAGAGAAGTTGGCAAGTACCAAGTCCAGTGTTCTATGTAAAGAATTTGAGATAGTGTTATGTGACTTAAGGTGATTGATACTTAAAAATGAATAGATATGTTTGTATACGCCATGCTGTTCATCAGACTTACTAAAAAATTACTGTCGAATATTGGCAGGTTGAAATCCCCAAGTGAAAGTAAGTCATCGTAACTAATCCGTATGAGGTCATTTTTTCGAAAATTAGTGAATACTTCCACCCAGCTGATCTCGAGGGGGGGGGATGAACCTATGTACAGCTAAATGTGATTTGGAGTACGTATTTGAATCCAAATTTATTCGCAGGCGATTTCCTCAACTTCCAATGCATTAACTCTTTCAACCCAAAGATGCTTCCTGATAGCTAACATGACCCCGCCTCTGCGTTTACTAACCCCAATAGTCTGTACCCTGTCTTTTCGAACTATGTTGTATTCGCTATCAAGAAGCTCCCCACATTCTATGCCCCCATGTAGCCATGTCTCGGTTAATGCAATTATGTCATATGAGTTTGCTTTATTATCAATGTAGAATTGTTGGACCTTAGTCCTCAGCCCCCTTACAATTTGATAGTAGCAAGATAGTTTCATCTTATTTTTATCCATTTTTATTTTCTTCTATAAAGGTTTCCATTAAAAGAGTTTTTTTTTAAATTATGCACAGTAAGGAATATGCTCACTGCCACCAGCAAACCAGTATGCCCACCACCACCGCCAATGCAAACCCCCACCCGATGCCTGCAAAAGATGAAATATAAAAATAAAGAAAAGTAGCAGAATGTAAGCATTTCTAAGTCAAGAGCGAGATCTCAGTTGTCCTCTGTTACCTACTGGTACCATTTTTCTGTCTATCTCCAGTCGTGAGAAGAAAAAGAAAATTTAAAGATAGAAAACTTTTCAAAATTTGACCATAACTCAGCTCCTTCAAAATTAAGAGTATGCAAATGTATCTACATATTGTTGGTGTAAGTTGCCTACTTACCAGATGAAAGATGCCATTGCAAATGAGACACCCTGGGTAACCCATTATGTTAAGAGTATCATACTTGGTATCATTTTGTGGGAAATTGTTAACAGAATCGTTTTGGTAGGATCACTGTTTCTGATTTTCCATTTATTTGGTAAGAAAAAAAAAATCGAAAATTGAGTGGCCTCTTGCGGCGCTCTCTTTTGAGTCAGAGGCACAGATTTGGGCTCATTTTATAGGGAATTTTAAGGAGCATATTTTCGATCCGGTAAACCGTTCTGATACTTTCAAGTTATTTGGAAAAAACTGACGAGGGCGGTGGAAATGGCACGCGGATTAGGAGATGAGTTTTATGTGGACCATTCAATGAGCCAATCCGCGCAATAATCCGCAAAGAAACCTCTAATAGATATTTTTTGTAGTTCAAAAGCAATTTTTTTAAATTTATAATCGCTGATTTATTAGAACCGTTGGATTTTGTATCTAGCAATAGTTACGACATAGTGAGAACAGGTTTTAATTAAATTAAATTAGACAAATTTGGTTCATTAATGAAATCTAGTCGGTGCTTCGTCCGACGCCTACAGGTATTTTCTGGCTCATAGACTAGGGAAACAGCTTCCACATTTAGGTGTTGGTGGAGTTGTTTGACGTAACTGACTGCTTTTTGATGGACAATTTCATTGATTGGTACAAATGCAACTTCGCTGCGTAATTGAGGATTGGTAATGAACCAAGGTGCTCCAGTGATCGTTCTCATACATGTATTTTGGCACCGTTCGAGAATTTCGATGTTACCTACTTTTGGCAGGGGTACCCTAAATCTTCGCTCCTTAGGATCAAGCTGGACGGAATATTGACGTATAGATAGATGAGTCTTTTATTTTTCAGACTGAGTTGGGAGTTAGGCCCAATAAGCCTGTAGACGTTGTTAAGTAGTAGATCCAACATTTTACCTTTATTTTGAATGTGCTCGTGCCCGTTCAAAATCCATATTTGATACCGAGTCCTAGAAGTCTTTAATCGTTTTGAATACTGAGAACTTGACTTCCCTCTGCGGGAAGAAACTCGAACTACGTGAGTATCTCGACAGATAGACAGAACATGAGCTATGCATCATCGGGGAGATAGCACCTGAGAGCACAACATGTCTTGACAAGGGGGCCGGACTGCGAAAAGGGCAGGAAATGGAGCCTATTGATAAATCAAGAAAATCATGGTACATATGGACGTACAGACGGTGTGTGCATGTTTAGTCCTAAAGCTGGCCGGGCACTGCGCTTCTCCGCAGTGTTCGGCATTCTCTTTTTTCTTCTAGTGATATATGGACGGTAAAACTGTAATGTACCCGCGTTCACTTAACAGCGTTTTTTATTGCTCGATAAATGTCCGCCTGAACTGTGACGTAGATCGGACTAATTTACTGTTTACTATATACCCAACAATTTCTTCGGTTTTCAGGCTGATACTACCCGTCAGTCAAACCTAAAAGCCGGTAGCAGTGATGGAGGATAACGAAGATTCCCAGGACGTTTCTAGCAAAGGAGACGACGATGACGATACCACCGAACACGAGGAACTGACTGCTGGTTCCACGCTGAGCGGGACAACACCGAGGTAAGATACCCATTTTGTACGTTGGAAAACTTCCTCGAGGTATTCCAAACGTTCCGAGTGCTTGATCTCGGGACTTACGGATGCGTTTGGAGATTTTGTAGAAAGTAATGGGACACCACAAACCTACCATTGTGACCAATAGGAAAATTATCTCGCTGAAGAAGTGTTTGCATTTGTATTTTGCTCGTGTGATAGCACTTTACTGCAGGAATGTACGGAGAAGGGAATTCCAAGCCCGCCCCGCCCCTCCTCGCCTAATAGATAGCCAGTTGGCAAAATTTGGACAGTCAATTTCGGCCGGTTACAAACTTAAGATTTCATAGTTGAACATTCGAACTCCTCTGATTTAAAGTCCATTTCGACAGGAAAGAAATCATGTGAGTTTTCGTTTGAAAAACTTGTTAATGTAAGTCGAGAGTCACAGATAAGTAGTGTCGTTGGCCGGTTCTGCTTTAGATCAATCTGATCAACAACATTTCAGGATCATATTGACTTGAATTACCTTTAAAGTGGCTGGAGCAGAAATACTGAGGCAGTATTCCTGATTACTTACCCCTTAGCTAGTTTGGATGTGCGCCATGCTCTCAGTCGAAAAGTGCGACTGCCCCTCTACTTATACTTTACACCCACATATATCCATACACGATCACGATGGTATCTTTTGGCTGAATGTTATGACGAAAGGGGTCTGAGAAATTATTTCTTCATCTTAAAAACCCCCCTTTCCAGTTTACCGAAATCATCTTATTTTGCTAATTCTTTGGTGAGAACCCCTACGGCACCTTTCAGGAAGGAGTTACAATGAGAACTTTGTGGAAAATTATGTCTGCAGCCGAAATACATAAGAACAGGTGCATGGGTGGGTAGGGCCTATCAGTCATGTATGCAAACTGCCGACTTCTCGTGATTGGATCTTCCGGTTGGGCGTTGTAAGAACAACATCTTCAGAAATGTCATGGGCCCGGCCTAGCGTGACCACTTCCAATGGGGGCAACCACTATTTCAGAAAGTGACTTAGATCGAAATTTCACATTTCATTTCTTGACTTTCCTGCTAGGGAGAAGGAAGGGAAGTGCTTCCATTTCCTCACCGCCGACACTATAGGCTTGAACTACGTAGTAATTTTCCGAAAACGGATGTGTCTAAAATTTGGTATTTTGAATTATCAGTGTTATTTTGAAAGAGCCGACCAGTGACAATGTTATCAAGGCGCCATATCGCTAGGATGTATATTTACTGAGATATTTATGTTCAAAGCCCATCTCCGCTCATAACAATTATGTTTTTTCCGGTCAGGTTTTTGCGTTTATTCAGAAGTTGATATTTTGGACCATCCGTTACTCTCATTCATGTATTACACTTGATGGCGCGTCAATCATCTAAGCAAATTACTTTTTATTGCACCTGTTGGGCTGGGGTTATGAATATGACACGTATATATATACAAGTATTAAATGACAGGGACATCATTTGGGTTACGTCATTAGCTCGGAGGTAGTTTCAAATCGATCCAAGGTGATAAGGAATACAGTATCACTTTAGACGGGGAGCCATTGTCACCTTCTAGGGGATCTTGATGTGCCTGCAAATTCATAAACGTAGTAGTAGTCAGATAAGTGACGTCATTGGTTCATAATTAGGTTTGAATCGACTAATCAGCATTAGGGTAGTCTTTATTTCTAGCTATTTTAATGTGGCACCCTCCAGATCAGTTCCATGTATTTGAAAAATGATTGTTGTTGTACTCCTTAGTCTCTCGATTGGTAGGTTCTGTCTCCACACTTTTTTTCTCTCCTGCGCTAATCTTTTCATTTCTGAGAAGGATTTACACTTCGTATCCTTCATTAGCTCATTCTTTGCCTTCCTTACGAGTTCTTTCCCTAAACCATTCCCTCTAGCAATAATAACAATTTGGATGTCTTATATCATGACTGCAGTGCGACATAATATGAATGCATATTTTGTAGGTCATTTCTGATCTCAAAAGTGATGAAGAATGTTTACATTTCAGAAAAATTCTTTGCATTTTGAGCCCCATTTCATTTTGCATATTTTTACATATTTCGTGTCTTTTTCGCAGTTTTTCCCCCCATATTTTTACATATTCTCTCAAATTTACAAAAATAGTCCAAAATATGGCTATTTTGCGTTTCATCATTGTAAAAGAAAAATCTCCTCATGTTAGGATAAGAGAAATTTGAAGAAAAAAAAATTGGTAATCTTTTTTCTGGTGGTTCAGTAATATTGAAACACCAGGTTGAGTGTTATCTTCTATAATGTAAAGCTAAAATAAGCTCTTCGACAATGATGTGAGTTTCTCCGATCGAACTGAAGCTGTGAAGAAAAGGGTGTATACAGGGTTTCTCTTTTGCAATGTCCCCCCTTCCACCTGGTGAGTAGACAACTTACCGTGATAGTATGTGAATATGTTTGCATACTCGTACTTTTAAAGGGGCAGAGTTATGGTGTCCCTTTTAGTACAAAATTGAATTGGGAAATGTTAGTATCTTTTCTGTTTACTCTTTAATGTAACACTCTAGGAGGGGGGGGGGATTAATTTAGTGATGAAAAATGTTATTTATGTAGATTAAACAATCGAGGCCCAACAAATTGCTGTTGACACGGACAGAAGAACCAGCTGGGTAAGGTCTTGAGGTTATGAATAATGAAAAAAGTTTTCCCCAGATCCAGGTTGATTGCGATTATAGAGCAGAATTACGGAATTATTGCTAATCAACCAAATTAACGTGGATATTTCATTTATGAATGGCTGTCTTTTGTGGTTTTATTCTTGTTCTTTTTCGTAACACTTCGAAAGTTGGTTATCTTGTTTTGCAAAGAATTTTGTCAACTGAAATTTTAAAAATATTTCCAATTTCAATCGTTTTTTAGAAAATAAGTTGGTATATTGATACAATGCCTGGGAGATATTCTAACTCGGACTGCGCCGATATAGTGTATTACTATGGTTAATACGGAGGAAATAGTGAGGAAGTAGCTCGACGTTGTGCAAAAGATTTTCTAAAATGGCACCACCGACACTGTATAGAGCATTTAGAAAAATGTTTATCCCACTGAAAGAGTTTGGTTGCTTCTTCAACCCGATCATTGAGAGGTCTACAAACCACCTTGTGACTGTGAATAAGCCCCATAAGCGATATAACTCTGTGAAGTGGTAAAGTAGCTGAAGAAGATTATTATTATCTTTGTAAGCTCTGTGAATTTGTGTTGAGAAGTAATAATTCTGAACGGGGATGTCATGAACTCCATCTTGAGCAGTTCTAATCTAGATACAAGTAAATTGCTAATGACCTTTTTTATGGGAAATTTAATATACAATCTATTACAAATAACAAAACAGTAGCTTAAGAGGGCAAATTTCACGGGAAACTGAAAAAATTGTGAAAATTTTCTGATGTAATTTGTACTAAAATTGATTTTATGAACACCCTGTTGAACCGATTCCGACCTTTTTTTTTTCTGTGTTTACCACAACTGCCCTCTACTATTACCTACTAGTATCATTTTTCCGTCTATCTCCAATCGTGAGAAGAAGAAAAAAAATTTCAAAGATAGAAAATTTTTCAAAATCCGACCATAACTTAGCCCCTTCAAAATTAATAGTACGTAAACATATCTACATATTGTCAGGGTTGGTTGCCTGCTGACCATGTGGAAGGGGGGTCATTGCAAAAGAGACACCGTGTGTAATTTATTTACTAAGTTGAAGGTTTTTGAAGATCATGGTCTGTTTTTCTCGTTCTATGTTTTATTCAGTTTTCTCAGGCGTTGAATAAAATTTGAACAAATATGAATGGGGCTTTCAAAAAGCTGTAAAATGATACCCATAAATTGAGTTTACATATCTTTACATATTTCTAGAAAAACACATATTTTGACGATATTTGGGGTAAAAAAGTTGCATATTGTATGCATATTTGGGTCATTTTTTTGCATATTATGCCGCTTCAATTATGACCTATCATTTTAACTCTTCTCTTTGCGATTGTATTCCAAATTTCTCTTTTCCTTCCCATTCCCCTCGTACTTCCTCATTACTGATCTATTCGAAAAGTATTTTGTACGAAGTCCTAACCTAATCGCTCGAGGGTAACCCGTACCTCAAAGGGGTTGAAATTCTTATAGGAATATTCATCTTGATCGTTTGAGGTTCTCTAGCCTGAAGCTCTTTAATATGAGGTAACAAATTGTTTTATTTCTAAAATGAGGATTTTAAGGCTCGTTGAATCCATTTTTTGGGTGGGTTTTCTCTTTCCCTTTATCGTTTAGGTTCCACAGGAGGCTTAATAATTGAAGAAAAATTGAACATTAAGCTCCTTTGGAGTAACACTGGTTAAGAAGGGGGCAAAAAAGACACCAAAAATGGATGAAATGAATTCAGTGACCCGTAAGACGCCTATTTCAAAGAGAAAATTATTTTTGGCTCATGAATTGGATTCAGCTGCTAGAGGATCTCAAAAGTCAGTGTTGATTCACGTAAGAACTTCAATTCACTGAGGCACGGATTACCATCAAACCGTTTTGTTCATACTTGACCCTGTTTTCTATATACATTATTATTATTATTAAATATAAGGAATTGATTTGAACGTGGGGGGGTGCCTAATTCCTAACATGAAATTTTTCACCCAAACAGAATGAAAAACTCTGTAATGAGCATGCAGGGGTACTGCCTCCGTCTTTCTGCTTCAGTTACTTTCAGAGTTCATGCTTCTCTATATGACCTTGAAACGTCTTGAACTTGTGACAGAGCCGGTGACAGATGCTAATCGGCTACAAGACCCTGAAATTCCTGCACGGAAAACTTCATTTCCCACTTCAAACGCAAAGTTATACAATTTCAACGGTCTTAGGCGACACAGAAACATTCCGTGATCAATTTCAATCGATACTTCTAAGTTATCGCAAGTAAAAGTAAGCAATCATTCGCGAACGTTTTCATCCGTTAATTTGCCTAATTGCTACGTCGAAGGGGCGTCATTACTCGCAAGACATCCTGAATAGATATTGTACGTACAAAATGAACTCATTACTGGTGTTATCAACTTTCGTTTATCGTGAAATGTAAAGAGTGTTTGCCCTCATCTTTCTCGCTGGTCAAGAGGGCAGTTTTAATAGTGCAGGCTGTAAGAAAGTGACGATAATATGTGCTGTGCATACAGTGTCAGCCGGGGAATGGAACTAGTGAAATGCTCCTGTCTCTCTGCCAAATAAGTTTCATCCTCGAAAGACCCTCATCTCCGAAGAAAATTGCTCTGTTTCGTACTCTGAAGCCGAATGATTCGGCTCACGTAACCTTGAACTCGGCCCGATCGCCCATTTTTCAAATACGTGATACGAGCTTCAAACTAAATGAATACCTTTCGTTCGCAAACACCATAATAACCTATTAGTAACACCAATTCGGGACAATCTGAACGATTTTCTTATCACCGGGTAATTAACGATTAACGTTGGCCAAAATGGATGACCGATAAAAATTTCTTCAATTTACGTAGTACCTGCTCTCGAAATAGAATCGCAAAGACGAGCACCGTTTAGCGTGTTTGTAAAACAGCCACTTGAAGGACGGCGTAAATACCTGAACTTCAGGTTCTGCGATCCGTGTGAACGTACGAAGGCGAATTAGGTATGCAGTTTCTGAAACACGAATCCAGCCCAACCATGTACCCCGATCACACACACGCAGCCCAAAACCCTGCCTTCCCTGCCCTCCCTGCCGTGTGGACTTGTGGAGTATGGACTTCCAAATTCGAACAAAGTATACGTCAAGTCCGTTTCCCGTTTATCGTAAACATTTTTTCACGGACAGGTTAGCCTTCTCAAGAAATCCTGTTGAAGCTGTATCAGCAAGAGTGGGGGCATGATTTGAGTAAAATGACCTATTAAATTCCCTTTAAGACCAGTGATCTGTGATTCAAATCATTTATGGTGAAAAAAGTATTGGTCCAATCAGTTGATGTTCGAGTATCTGTGATTCGAGTCGTCTCCGAAAATTTTTTTATTCGCATTAATTCAGTCATTTTGCAAAAGAAAATGGGAAAATGGCAGTGAGAGAGTCAAAAGAGATTGTATGTTGACCCAGTTAGACGAACTTGTAGTCCTTTTTAATTTAGTTGATCTCTTCGTGTTATATACCAAGTCCTCGAGTTTTCAAGTTACGTTACGAATGAGTGAAAAAAGTATCTTAATTTTTGATCTGTATTTGAAGGATTCGAAGCATTGTTTTAACCAATATCTTTGATCTGTGGTTCGAGTCGTATTTTTAATTACCTTTGAAGAAGTATCGGACACCCGTTTCCTGTTGCAGTATTTATATCTGTGATTCGGATCATGTTTTTTTTTTTTTTAGTATTTTGCCCGCTCTTGGTACCACTGTGTGTACCGGTACACGACACGATACGTGTGTGAAAAACGGTCGACCATCTTTAATTTCAAGTTTTTCAGTTTGTTGTGATATTTTGAAACCTATACCGCGGTTGCGAAGAAATTTACGCTACTTAGAAATTTTACTCCAAGGTCGAAAGTACTCGATCTAGCCGTTTCAACGGAGGTTAATGGCATAGTGAAGTTTTTGTGTGACGTGAGGAACTCTTGCTCTACAAAACCTTCTGCTGAAATTCAACAGTTGCATCAGGGTTGCAATTAAAATAGCATACTCGAAGTAATAGTACGAATTTGTGAGGTCACTCGAACATCAGTGCGTGGCCTCTGGTGGAAAAATGTATCTACAATTAGCGGTTTATTGACATTTTCATGTCTTTACTTTGGCACACAAACGGGAAAAACGTTACATTTGAGTACGAAAGGGAGTAACGGAAAGGAATTGTCATTTCCATGGAAATTTATTTCTGGTCGTTTTCTCCAACGGGTTGTGTTGTTTTAATTTGCTGATTTCTCTGGACAATGAAATGAACGTCAATACTTAAAGTGTGTGGCCACTGATGAAGAGTAAAAATGGAACAGTCTCATCTCCCGAGTTACTCGACGACCGGTGCATTTGGACCTGACGGTCGTGCAGTTCCTTCTAGGAGTAAACTTTCAAATCTACCATGACTTTCTAGTTCATACTGTAACGAAAAACTCGAAACACTGATTCAGGTCGCAAGTAAGGACTGCGTGGGCACTGAACCCTTGGATTCTCACAAAATACATTTTGGCGTATAGCACTCGAAACATGCTGCATGTTTACCTTTGCATTATGAAGTGTTTGCTTGGATTGCCCCTCTCCTGTTCCAATAACCTACCTGTTCTCGTTTTGTGAAAAACAACTAAACTTCTGTGAGAACCAAAACCACACGAACACCTAATTTATGGCTCACAATTTCGAAGTTAAGAAGATAGGAGCACGTGCCCCCTCTCCCAGCGACGCTAATCAGACTGCTTTAAAACGAGAGTTGTTTTTTTCCTTAATGGCTCATTTTCGAATTCTATTTCAAAAAATTATCAGTGAATTGTTAGAGACTAGTCGTTTCGCACCGACTTTTCAACTTATAGTTTTGCAGATAAGGATTCGAAAATCGATGTTTGACAGCACAATTTTTTTGGCAACGCTTTGACCTAATATAATTTATAGTGTTCCAAAATTGAATACAGAAACAGAAGGTTCAGTATGCCGGGCGAAGTTTGGCATCGTGGCGTTACTTTTAACCGGGGATGTGCAACCGAGAATCAGTGCATGTCATTGACCCAACGGTAGCTCTGAGTTTATTGCAATTATTAGATGATTTATCTGCGGTAAAAAAAAACAAAAAAAAAAACAGATAATTCGGTGAAGATGTCAATGACACTCCTTCAGCTTCAGGTTATCAAGATTATGTGATTCACGTTCGCATTGAATGCATTTGTGGCGAACTTTGAATGCATTTGTGGCGAACAACGCCGCAGATGTTTAAATGCTCCCGAGGAAGTACTACATATAGATCGTTTGTAGAACTAACCCCAGCCCCTCGATTCATTTGTTGAAAGCGAGATTGGATTAACTCAAAACGAAAAAAAAATTAATAGTAGCAGATTTCTTACGTAGTGAAAAAAATTTCTGTTTTGAAGGGGGGGGGGGGGGCTCGAATATCGGGATGCCTCACTTTGAATTTTGAATGGAAAGGCATCGAGCTAAATGTTGGAATAAAGGTTTCTTGAGTCTCTTAACTTTACATCTCGTTAAATTCTCGATCCGACTCCGACTTCAACCCGTAAAGTCAGACTCTCAAGCCTGATAAGTGGCAAAATGAACTTCATTTGGAAAATTGAACAAAGAATCAGAATAAGGCGTTTTTATTATTGATTTCGAATATTATCAAGTTCTGCGCATCTGGTACCATTTTAGGATTCAAAATCCATTTTTCACGTAAAAAGTGAGAATTTTAATTTCGAACTCGTGTCTACACCCATCAGCTCATGTCGAGCAAAAAACTATTACGGAGGGGAGAAATTAAATTTCGTTTTCCCTCTTCCGTTGTACAGTAGGTATCTACCGGGCCTTCAAATCCTTCGAAGTCCTCAGTTTCAGCAAAAGCCTCCTCCCCCCTTCGAAATGCCCCGTTATGAAGAAGAATGTTTTACAATTAAAAGTGGAATATTTTGATATGAAATATGTTCATAAGATACCGGGAATTTTGCAACTTGAATTTCGATTTTGGCTCCGTCCTTTTTCTCTTGAATGTAGTGGCGTGTCACCAGTTTTCATCTGATCTTCACCCCCTTCCTAACTGATGCCGAACTGATGCACCAAATTTCACACTTCTGCTATAAAATTCAAGATTTCTCTCCAAGGCTTCCTACCCAAATCCGCCCGCAAGGGAGCTTCTCTTGAAATCTTGACCCTCAGTCAGAAAAATTAGTAGGATTTTTTTTTGCTGGTCTTATGAAACATGTTATGTATTTCAATATTTTAGGTACCATTTATTGAAAAGTCAGGAAATTCTGGGACCTAGTCAGAAAAATTGGGAAGATGGGAAGCTTTTTTCCTTGCTTATCAGTTATGACCTTAGTCTAGACCAGGGATGGGCAAACTACGGCCCGTAAGCTAGTCTAATCCGGCCCGCGACATGGTTTCAAATAATACCACATACCAACAATTACACATGGGTCATATTTTCTATTCTGTGTATGTGGGAGTGAAGAACTGTTTCAATCTCAAAAAAAAAACAAAAAACTTCTATCTTTGTTTTTCTAACGAGACTAAGATGAGTTCGCTAGAACCATTTCTGGATAGCATCTTCCACCTCCCAATTTCATAATTTTCAACATTTTGTTTTCATGTTTTATCAAATTTTTGAAAACTTACATACAAATTTTTGGAAATTTGTGCAATGGCGAACAAGAACATTGAAACATGGATAATTTAATTTTCGAGGTCACTGAATTCGTTTTGAAGTTAAAAATTGTATTCAATGAAGTATGGGTATCGTTTCTGGCAGGTTCTCGGTGTCTTAAAATCTATTTCTGATATTGAGTTCAGCCAGTACGAAATTTGAGGGACCTTGGGCAGGGGGGGCTGAAAACGAGGTAAAATGTATAAGTTGGAAATGGATATCGCTTCTTTTGGTTTCGGGATCGTAGAATCTATTTGTGATGTTGATTTTCAACTACTACGAAGATGCAGGAAACTAGTGGTTGTATTGTGAGAGACTGCTAATAGGAAGTTGTTTACAGACTTAAAGTAGATAGATATCAGATTGCACGTGGATTGCTGAAGTTCGGTAATTAATATCGGCCGAGTGGGAATTGACCATTTTCTACAGCGTTATTTTACCATAAATTACAGTATTTTTCACGTGTTTCGGTAAAGATAATTGTTTCCCTGAATCTTCTGAATCGGGTTGTGGGAAATTTCCCCAGTAGGATTTCGAGTAGAGAATGTTTCGGGAAAAGCTCCATAATTAATGCTATGTGGAAATTGAGAATCTGGAATTCTTGTTTCAAATTTCTGTTGAGAAAACAGAAATGAGAATTACCAGTTAAAATGGTCAAAATATCGGAGGAAAATTTCGGAATTGCGAGAACTATACCATGTAATGTGCGAAACTCCAGTGCTTGTTAGCTTATGTTTTGGGAAAACTGAGAAAAAATAATTCTATATAATAAAATGGAAATTTTAATTGCAAAATTTTATCGAGAAAACAAAAAACAGGAATTTCTGATTAAAAGTGGTCAGAATATCGAGAAACGGGAATTATTGTAAGAAACAATTCTGTGATAAAGTACGGGTAAAATTCCGGTGTAATCGACAATTTTGTTTACTATTACTGTGACCCATAACCTTTGTCTGATATCGAACAATTTTTGTGATTCTGAAGTACTACCTACCATTGAAAAATCTGTTGGGAAATTAAACTGACTGCGTGAGAATCAAAAGGGTTCTACTGTAATGAGGTTATGGGTCTTTCTGATTACAACTTTCATGTAAAACATGAATTGTTGATCGGGATGCTTAGTGGAGACGTTACTGTCGTTTAAGTGTTCAATGCTTTCCTAATAGATAACTTTCACTCCAGTTTTGGTGCACTATGCTTTTTTACTCACCCCAACCATCCCTCAGTTTACACGTTAGCTGAAAATTAATGTCAGAAATAAATTACACGGTCCCAGAATCCCGATATCCATCTCGACCATGTAAACTTGTTCTTATTTTCTCATCCCCCTCTCCCGACCTAGTTTCCTCAGTCTTTTTATAGTACCTTCTATGACTCCGAAATCCTGAGTAATAATACCTTTCTCTAACTTGCAATTTCTGTTTCATTTTCATCCGCCGCTCTGTTCGAGGATCCTCGATTTCTTTAGTAACTGAACATCAATGTCAGAAATAAGTTCTACGACTCTAAAAAAATCTGTGAAATTGTGTCTATCTCGAACTTGTAATTTTATTTTCATTTTCAACCCCCGTGACTGTCCTGCGCTTTCAATTTTCATGGAGTAGGAAATTACTGTCAGAAATAAATTTTTAGTCCTGGAAACTGTGACAAACGATATCAGTGTGGCATTTAATGCAATTTTTAACGGCTGCCTTTGGAGTTCAAATTTAAGTAAGTAACAAACAAGTACACGAAACGAATTCATTGACCTCTAAAATCTAATTATCGATGTCTCAATGTTCTTTTTTGCGATTTCGAGAAATCCTTCAATTAAAATCTTCAAAAATTTCGTGAAAAAAACGGTTGGAAATGATGGAATCAAAAGGGTGTGGGCAGCTTTCCAGAAAACATTTTATAGGTGGTAGGCACAAGGGGCTGAAGCGTGTCTATGTCAAGTTTGCTCCCTATCTGTTCCCAAAGATTGATGACGTCTGAAAAAAACGATTTTTGGTGGTTGGATGGGATAGCGGGGGGGGGGGGGGGATTGCTTACCATGAAAGGATATTTATGTATCTTGATTTTATGCGGTTTATTTTTCTGTGGCACTCACGAGAACCACACGAACAATTTCTGCCATACATCAGTTTGTTATCGATATTCCCCCCTCCCCGTTTTGGTTCTTACTTGCTTGGACAATACCTGAAATTTATAAAATTTTAGTCGGGATGTTTGGGTGTCAACCTTCCCCTCCACTAGTACATGTTCTTAACGCTGGCCTTGCTCTGACCCTAATGGTTGCCAAATTCGTTTTCGATATTATTTCCATTTTCAAATTAAAATTTTGGTGTCTTGGGGCGGAGGAGGTGGCTGGAAAGTGACATTGCCGAGAAATGCAACGTGAATATCAAATAGCAGTTTTCAGGGCCGCTGGATTCAATTCAGACGTTATTTTCCCATCATGTCAAATTGGTGGTGACAAGGGGGAGGGTGAAGGTGAAAATGAGGTTAAATGGAATATGTATATCTACTCTTAGGTTTCGTTTGGTATGATTTTCACACTCGAATAAAAAAGCACCTGCGGAAGAGAGGTTGTAATGAAATGAAATATGATTTGTCTGTAGGTCTTGATATCATATTCGTAAAGCTGCTCAATCCAGTTTGAATTTACACGTGATTCCAGTGTGGAAGCGATGTATTTGCTTCCGAAATAACAGTTGAACATTTTTTTTTTAAATTTACAAATAAATATGAGGAACTGCTTTAAAAAAAAAATTATATGTACTGTATATAAGTATATTTTGATTCGTACACAAGGTTATATTCATAATAATGAAGTAACAGGTAATTCATATCACAAATAAATTCGGTTAGTTACTACTTGAATCTATAAATTGTATTTTACTTTTTTATGTTCTCCTCTTGGCAGTACAATTTCATCTTCAGGAATGAATTTGGCGCTATTATGCATCGTTCATTTTTCGACAAGTTCATTTTCCAGCCCTCTCCTCCTCCTCCACGTGATACAATTTTGAAGTGAAGGGAAAAGTAAGATTCTAGCGACTCTGAAAACCTGCCCTGTGATATCTAGTATCTACGTTGCATTGCTCGAGAAAGTCATTTTCCAGCCACCTCCGTCGCCCGAGGTGCTACAGTTTTGATTTCAGGGTGAAGATGGAATCGAGAATGAATTCGGCACTTTGAAAACCCAAGAATAGACTTACATATTGCATTTGACCTTATTTTGACCCTCACCTCTTCTTCCAGGTTTCACAGTTTTGAAGTGAGGGGGTACGTAATGTAAAAATTGAATTCAGCTGACCGAACATCTTATATGTACATGATGTTTCGATTTCCAATTTAGTTTTTTTTTTTACGTTCAGTGTGCAAAAAAATATTCAGCTCAAAAATCTGGAAGGGAGTCGGGCAAAAATCCCAGAAATGAAATGTTAGTGCGGTGGGGAATCGATTCCAATGAAAATTGAGATCAAATCTGTTCTTACCCCCTGTAAAGTGAGAGAATGACCCCTTCCCCCTATAAGACCTGTGTTAAAGGTAATCTGAAAACTGATAAAACTGATCACAAGATTGAACTAGTATCGAAATAGGAGTTTTTCTAGTCTGTGATACCGAAAATGGCATTCGATTTTTCATGTAGCGCCTCTTTGGGCTTCAGAATACTAGTTTGACCATGCAAAGTGCATTAAATTAACTTGCTAACAAGTAGGGGATTTTTGAATCGCTGATTTATAAAATGACATTTGTTTTGTACTTAGCCTTGGTTTGGATTTCAAAATCCAAATTCTGCCGTGCAAGTGAGCAGAATTGACCTGTCTTACAAATTTGATCAAAATATCTAATTGGTGGAATTTTGGGTCGCTAATTTTTATTCTGATGTTTCATTTGATATTCTACATATGTATGTCGAGTTGAGATTGTACTCCCTTCCCACGCCCTTCCACCTCAATGTTGATACTTGTACAATTTTCAAAATCAAGTAAATTTCAGCCCTTCGAAGGGTAACATGATCAATGTGGGACCCAAATCTGGATCGCATCAAAAATATGATGCGATATTCGAAATGAGCGACTAAGCGACCCAAAACACATCTACAGACATATGCACACATATGTATGATGTTTTGTTCAAATTTGTAAGCCCTTTCTTTCGACATTTAATTTCGGTGTTTTTCATTTGCTTGCCGATGGTGGCATCTCAACACCGGCATCTTTAGTCAACTCAATGTACATATGTATGTACATTGCGCTTATCTAGTAATCTATGATCGGAGGGAATATTTCATCACATTTTATATTTGGTTCCATGCGTCATGCATGACGGAACACCTTACAGTCGTCCAGTAGTGTAGCCAGGCTAGTGTCGAGGGGGAGGGTGGTCTGGTCTCCACCAAAAGGGCAAGAAGGGATGTTAGAGGGAGTGCTAAAATTGAGAAAAACCACTAATTGACGGAGGCGCAAAAGGGGTCTAGACCCCCTAGACTCTTCCGTGGTTCCGCCACTGCAGTCGTCCGACGTTATTCCTACACGGACTTACTTACGTACATACTACATACATTGAATAAACCGAGTAATTTCGAGCAAGGTACAACGTGAAACCATGAACAGCCTGAGTCAGATATGATTCATACTCATTGTCTGTGTCTTATCTTCTTTCCCTTTGAGTGTTGAGAACATCTGCGTACTTTGTGAAGGCTTCGCACGTCCGGCATAACTCTACAGATACGATTATTTCGTATTACTTTTTGCATCCATTTAAATGTATTTAAATGGCTGTAGGTATAATTTTCTTTTCCCAATCGACACCAAAATTTGGATATTGTGATATTAGAACATTAGGACTTAGGAGTAAAAGATACATAGAAGATGCATAGAGTCGATTTCGCGAAGGTCCTCAGAAAACCAGTCCCTATTTCAATGTCCATTTGCGCAGGTTAGACGGCAGGTACGAAGAAAAATGAATTCCTTTTGCAGGAAACTTGGTGTAGAATAAATTTTTTGATACATTTTTCGATATCGATGACAGTTCTTGAAATTTTACTATAATCCCAATTTTGGGAAATTTTTTGACCTCCACAACAAGTTTAACGCGAAGGGTGATTCTGGAACTTTTGGAACGTTCTTCAGGAGACCCTTGACTATTATAGTTTTCTGTAAAGTTCCGTCTGTTACCAATCGCATTTCGTGTTTACAAAATTCGCCCATACTAAAAGGCGACGCTGTGAGCTGTTGCCTACAGTTACAGCCTTACAGCATTAGACCACTGCCCCGGGACTACTTTTTTTGTTGTTGTACCTTTTGAAGAACATTATTTTTATCCGACTTATCAGTACTGCTTGATTTATTTATGCATTCCTGTATCATTCACTCAATATTATCATTTGAAAAGATAGGTAAAATTTAGTACTTCGGCGTAGTTCTATACCAGCCAAATTTTTCAAGTACCTTTCCTCCCCCCTTCGAGTACGGTGTTGGCAGTTTGCGGTCCGTTGACTTGGAAGATTGTCCGGGTTGCGGCTGAAGCGGCTCAAAAAAATTCTAACTTGGTGTAGAGACAAGATTTCGGATTAAATGACTTCAGGTTTTTGTGTTGAATTCTGGTATGATGAGGCCTCTTTGTGAAGGCTAGATCTAAAGTAAAATTCCTCAACTACCCCACCTCGTCGTGTCAGAATTGCTAACATTCATTAGTAGTTATGATATACTTGATGGTACAAAAAGCTACACATTTCAGTTTTCATACTACTTGAAATGCCTTCAAGAGGAAAGACCGGCAAACTCATGCAAGTGAAGTAGAAGTTGCCTGATCTTCTCCAGATTGCGACCCAAAGAAATTCGAATATAGTGCACTTCGTGTCCTTCGAGGCTAACTGGAGGTTGAAATCTGGTGCCATGTCATATGTACGTCTGGTAAAGATAGTCGGTGAACTTATAAATGATGTCGTTGGAAGTTGGTTCATAGACCGTGAAGTCTTCTATGAAGAAATCTTTTATAATTCGTCTGGGTTTACAAACGATAACACGAAGAAGGACCTTAAATATGAGCCGTCTTCAGGAGCATTTTTGTAAGTTTTCTGTGATGCTGTTATGCCTGGCCAAGGTGAAAGCGACATCCTTGGAGAGTTGCTGTTGGACACACTTGCTCAACAGCCGTGCGTATACTTTGTTTGAAATCAGTGGGTAATTCCCAGAAAAAGAGTAAATTTCAGTTATCAGCCTAGCCTCTCGCATTCTAAACCGCGCCCACCGTATACTACAAGATACGCTTATTAAATTACAAGGATGAGCAGCGGCCCACGGATTCCAATTTTCCCCTCTAAAACTGTACGGAAACACCTGTCTCACAAACCACCACCATCAAATTTTTAGGATTGCTTTTCAATCAGTCACTAAACTGGAACACTCCTATAACACACACCAGAGCTAAATGCTTTCGCAGCATGAACATTCTAAAATGTTTAGCAAACCCTCACACGGGCTGCAACCGACAAACACTTATCAACCCTTACGAACCTTATACGATCACAGATAGACTATGGAGCTCAAGTTTACGGACTAGCCCCGCCAAAAACCCTCAAAATGCTCGACACAATCAAAAACTCAGCCCTTCGAATAGTATCAGGAGCCTTCCGCACTAGTCCATCCATCAGTCTTTGTGCGGAGATGACCGAACCTCCCCTACCCTACCGCAGAATGATCCTTTACTCCAAATATTTGCTCAAAATATCCCAAAATCCCAACTAACCGCTTTTTAAAGACGTGGTCAATGATCCACCTCAATCAAACTCCCCCAACATTCGATCAATCATAGAATAAACCACACACACTCGCTTATCTCTTTCACCCCGACTACCCATGTACACAGACCCACCACCGTGGAAACTTACACCAGCAACTTTCCATCTGCAACTGTCTCTACATCTCGAAAGATCAACATCCCCCACACTTTCAAATTCCTCTTTGGCAAACTCCTCGAACAATACCCCGAGTGCCTACTATGCTACACAGACGGTTCCAAGAAAAAAAAACAATCGCACAGGTTGTTCATATTCCCTCGGGTCAAAAATCCAAGCTCACAGACTACCCAGTTCAGCATCTATGCACCCGCCGAACTCGCTGCAATTTTCTACTGCATTCAAAATTTACCTGATATAACCAGTAAAGCAATTATTGCCACCGACTTACTGTCGGCGCTCCAATCAATTAGCACAATGCTCTCTACATATCCATTAGTACAACGCATGCAACTCATATTCCACGTACTTAACACAGTGGGAAAACAGGTAGTATTCGTCTGGATCCCAGGCCATATCGGCATTGCAGTAGCTGACTTAATAGGCGAAACCGCTCGAACAGCAACATCCCGCCCTAAAGTAGAAAAACCAAAATTAAAATATCCGAAGACCTAGCAATCACCTACCGATCAAAATTCCTTTTCTCTTGGCACCAGTCTTGGCATAAAGAGTCCAACAACGAACTCCGTGCAATAAAAGAGAAACCGATACCCTGGATCACCTCCAACCGGGAACCACGACGCGAAGAAATAGTAATAGCACGACTTAGAATTGGACATATTCGCCTCACTCACCTGCATCTCCTCAATCCATACACCCCCCCCCCGCAATGCTCTAAATGCACCTCTAATGAACTCGCTGTCGAACTACGTATACTTCACTGCCCTTCACTAAACTTTCATCACCGAAAACATCAACTACCACGAACAACGAAAAGCCATAGGTGTGTCTGCCAGGTGTGCCGGAGTGTGCTTGGGCACACTCTACTTTTTATAGAATTTCTTTTTTTCCTCCGCTAATATAGACACAATAGTATAAAATATTATTCATTTTCGATTTTTATTAAAAATTAGAGCTAATCCTTGGTCAAATTTGGAATTTGCCAAAGTTGCAACACTGATTAACGAAAATTTAATTTTAATATTACTTTCAGCTTGGGGCGTTCTCTTCCAACCTATCAGCAGGAGTGGACAATCCTGCTTTTGGTACATCCTACTCAGAAGGTCCAGATATGCGAAAAACATGCTCCAAAACAACCCAATGACAATAGAGAAACTCATCTCCAGACCTCTTTCCATTAATTTAACCATCCCCACCAGCCGAGCCGTATAGCCCTTCGTGCAGCTGGTGGTTCGTAAATTAAAAAAATAAGGCTAACAGTCCGACAAGCAACACAAGCGTGCAGAGGCGTCGCTGGAATTTTTATTTTATTTTTTTTTTTTTGGGGGGGGGGGTAATTTTTTTAGTAGTGTTGACCTACATTCATCGGCATTGGTGAATTTTTAGGGGGAGGGGTGTAGTATGTTGTGTCAAAGTTTCTAACAGTAATTTAAGTAATTTATTTTCAGTCACGGTCATTTAAAAATTTAAGAATCAGCAAATTATACCTTGAAAGAGGAAACAAAGAATTTAGAATTGGAAAATTCTATCATAATGACCGGGGCTACAATTTTTATGCGAATGCATATTTTTATCTATGGTGTATAGTTATAAGTTTCAAAAAATCTTCACGAATCACAGAATTCTAAATCAAATGAGCTGCACTTCATCCTGCATATTTCGTATATTTTGGAATTTACCCCCTATTTTGTACCAATTCTGCTTATTTTTCTATTCCCCCCCTCCCAAAACAAGTGTTTTTTTTAGTTCCGAGAATGATGTCCTACTCAAAAAGAAAATTGAGAATACTTAATGGTTAATGAATCAGTAGAAAAGCTTTTAGAAAATATGTTCTTCTGCACGTCAGATAACCTTTCTCCTGTCCGCATCACATTCATCAATCATCAAGAAATTGCACATAGGTGCATTATCTCCTGGGTGCATCTCATATTAAAAGAAGATTGGACTCTTAAGGAGATACTTTGCTGAATAATTTTAAAATATGATAAAAATTGTCTCAGTGTATCCAACTTAATTTTTCCTTTGAAATGATATACCCATATTGTATTTGCCTGTTTATGC
Source organism: Acanthococcus lagerstroemiae (assembly GCA_031841125.1). Taxonomy (NCBI): domain Eukaryota; kingdom Metazoa; phylum Arthropoda; class Insecta; order Hemiptera; family Eriococcidae; genus Acanthococcus; species Acanthococcus lagerstroemiae. Next base: position 58,285,194 of record CM063112.1, on the reverse strand, counting down.
ATATTTTACAATTTTGGCGCATATTTCGCTATTTTTCGTGCATAAAAATTGCAGCCCTGATAATGACGATAAATCGAAATATCGGCCTAGAAGAGTCTTCGCATGTATGACATGCTCTTGTGAGTCGTATGACTCGTGATCACCATGCGCGTATTAAGGTAGGCGAGCTCAATAAGGCCCCAATTTAAGGTTTTGGCTCTCTTGACTTTCATGTAAGTGTTTTCATGTTTTTACTTTTTTGTGTTATAGTCGTCGACTGCAATATTTAGAAATTGGCTAACTTGAAATTTTGCTATACTGCTCCATGTTCCTCAGATCTTCTAATAAAAATACCCCTTTTTCAAAACTTGATCAGGCCAGCGCACCAAAGAAGGCTGGGCCTATAACCTAGTAAGATCCAACCTAATACCTGATAAGCCTAACCTGAAATTCGGTAAATGAAAATTTAAGCGTGGTTCAAATAGAAATTTATGAGTAAGTTATAACTGAAATGATACTCAATTGATCTTACCAGGTTGGGCCTTATTCGGTTACATGACACTATTTTTCGTGAGTATCGCATACTTCGGTTCCAAATTGCTCAAATTTCACTTTTTTGGTGTCGATCGTTAACTAACTACCACTACAACAACTATCCAATGTTTGATTTCTGGATAAATTCCATTTGACTAACATAATACTCGTAAATCCTCCAAATTATACAAAAAACATATCGTAGCACTTTTTACGTTATTGGAAAATCATCAACGGGCAAGCACATATCTCGCACCAGTGGATTAATATTGTGATAAAAACAATTGGACAGTGTTGCCATATCATGAAGGAACAACTTTGCTGTACTTTTTAATGCAGTCTGAACTCTAAAGCATAGCAGTTAAGATCAGTACATTGGGCCTTTTTGTATTGCGGATCTGGGTCGTATTGGGCTCATCTACTTTATGCAATAAAATTAGTTTCCCCCTCCCCCCCCCCCATGAAAATGTAGTATTACAGACGATGAAGTATATTTAGCTTTAGTTTATTATTTTACCGCATCCATAGCAGATGGGGGATGGGGGAGGTTATTCATTTTCAGATTTTGATTTTGTTAGAGACCCTGTGTATGTGTAGGTATCACAATGCACTTATTCGTTTACAAATTTTTTATAACTACAAGTATAAATATAATTATTGCCCTTTGAATTTGAGGGGGGGGGATTTTAATAATTTCTAACCCCCCCCCCCAGCGACGCCCATCCAAGCCTGCACTGTATGTAAGAGTGTGAAATCAAAGTCAATGGAATGATGTGTCGACGACTCCTTGTGACTGCTGTGATGTAACTTTTTTTTTTAAAGATTTTGCCGAAGATTTTTTATTGATTACCCAAGAATTTTTTGTGATTTTAAAGATTTTGTATGGTTTATTTTGCTCTCATGATTTTTAATGACTTGAGATCGGCAGGCCTGCTACAGCTGAAGAAGTTATTCGTGTTTTATTCTTTTAAGTCATGGCCTTGGAAATTCTGTGGCCGTGGTTACTGAATCTTGAAAATGTCCTGCTTCCTTCCCCTGTGAAGATGAACTTAGCTCGATGTCTCACAGATGATGTCGGATACATGTACTGTAACAGTTCGCATTGAAAAAAAATTTGTCTTCAAGATTTTGTATTCTGAAATTTGCTCTTTTTCTAACAATTATCCATTTGCTGTCCGCAGGGGCGCAACCAGCACTGATTTTTGGTGGGGGCTAGAATTTAGAAAAATAAACTTGGGCAAGGATGAAAGCTCGATTCGGTGTACCTACCTGATTTGGTACCTACCTACTTTCATGAGCTGTAAATGTGTATGAACCTACAACGCAATGTAACCGCATCAGGCCGTCGGTATCATTTTTCGTTTCAAAATTGATGTTAAAAAATTTTGAAGAATTTCTGGAGGGTGCTGTAGCCCCCTAGCCCCCTTCTTGGTTGCTTCCTTTGATGTCCGAACTGTTGACAGCAGTTACTGTAGCCCGAGCTTGTGTTGAGCGGTACTCGCAGGCGTTGGAGTTGGATCAGGGACGTACTGAACGAAACGAAATAGCCCAGGGGTTAGTTATTTTCGAAAATTCACTTTTGAAGTTCTGTCGTTTTCATCACGAGAGGAGGTCGCATTCCAGGCCAACATGCCCGAAGTCCTTTCAGTTCAGGTAGCATCTTCCCCTCTTTCCTTCTGGCTAGTCCGCCTGCGAGTCGGATCCGGGGGATCTACGGTGGCCCTCGTGTTCGCGGATCGCGGATCGCGCGGTATCGCGGGCCGTGTCCACGCGCCCAGCGGATACCGCAGCCGCGAAGACTTCGACGCCGGTGCCTGCGCGTATACGTATACTCGGGCGACCTTGAAAAATTTCGAGCTGTCGCGCTTAGCGGCCGCGCGCGTGTATGCGTGTATACCTTCGGTACGCGGATTTCGGCAGCCGCGATGATAAATCGTGTGCGGCGCGGTGGAAAATAAATCGCGGCTGGTTCCTCGTCGCCGCCGATCCGTATTCCGTCGAAGGAAGACAGAGGACAGAGAGAGGCATAGAGTGAGAGAAAGAGAGAAAGGAAAAAAAATTTCTTTTCCTTCAACTTACACTACGATGGGCTTACCAGCTCTGTATTGTATCTTTCCTGGTGGTCGCGAAATATCCGCGTACACCCTCTCTTCCGACTCAAGGTAAAACGCTGGTACCCTTTTTTTTCCCCCTCTCTCTCTTTCTCGGTTTCACTTCCCTGTAGCCGTGCGCCTCCACTCTCGCTACGCACCCCCTCCCCCTCGCCCACGCACGCACCCGTAGCTTACCAACTCGCGGCTCTGTATGTGGGTCGTGGTCGAAAGCCCGCCTCACGGGCGGACTTCTTTTTTTAAAGCTGACGTGGGCCCGAAAAAAATTTTCTATATCCATTTCGTCATTTTTTTTTTTTTTCGGTAATTAATGAAGGATTTTCGAGTGTACTCGTAGTATATCAGCGTGCAAATTTACGCGCACGCTCGCATGAGCGTGTTTTTCTTCACGTCGGCGCACGTAGGCATACATACACATCCAGCTAGGCAGACAGACAGACCTAAAATACACACATATATATATATATACACACACACACACAGTGTTGTCTCTTTCTCCGGTTTGTAATAATAAATATTATGTATAACGTTTTTTTTTTCCGCGTCGATCTAATAGTCCGCTATTACATATTAACTTGGCGCGAGTGTCCTAGACCCTGACCTTGGTGGCAATAGTTGATGTTGGTTGAGGGTGCCCGTTTCGCGGCGAAGCGTTCGGGGAGAAAACTGTGCCGGGCTGCGAGCCGAGCCACGTTTATTACCGCCGCCCGACCCGCCCCGTCCCCCGGTTTATCGTTTCGCTGTTTTCTTTGCCAGCGCCAAACATACGACGTTCCCGACGGAACTGTTAAGTCTAAAAGTGTTGCGCGCCGCATTGCCAGTGTGTATTTCTCGAGCTCTGTTCGCCTTTTTTTTTTCTTTCTTTTTTCACGCGCCGCGCCGCATCGCCGAGAAGAAAAGCGAAAACCCGAAAAAAAATTTGTCGAAAATTTTTGCTTCTCTGCCCCTGACCGTGGACCGGCCATCCGAGAACGGAAATTCGCCCGATTCAGGCCCCAGCCGCCGTCCTCGCGAACGTGTGCGCGCCGATAGAAAAACCGAAACCGAAACGCGTGATTCGTGCACGGTGCTGGGGTGCCCCGTGTACCGTCGTCCGCAATTCGCTGGCCCCGTTCGCGAAGATATGAAATTGTCGCCTCGGCCGCTGGCGAAATCCCGAGTACCGCGAATCCGCAGCGCCGCCGTTGGTTTGGTTCGTCGTCTCCTGTCGGTCGTACCGCCGCCGAATTGGTGAAATTTGTACGTGAAAGTGTTTGCCGAGGGTAAATGGTACGCGTTCGTATGCGTTTGGTGTCCGCTACGTTACCGTTTCGCAGTCGTGTATTTCATCGTCATCACCGTGGCGTACTTCGATAACCAAGTGTACAGTATGGGGTGGATGCATCCCCCCGCTTCCGTCGCCCAGCAGCCGGCCAACGGGTACTACTACGACGGGTACCCGATGGCCCCGGCGTTGATGTCGCAGCCGTACCATCAATCGCATCTGCAGGCCTCGACACCGGTCACGGCCGCGGTTACGACGTCGCCGGGAAGCGACAGCGGCGGCCGAAACGCGGACGGACTGTATAGGGTACCCGCCTATCCGCAGTCTCACGACTTCCAGTTCCCATGCCTGCCGACGTCGCATCTGCCGCCATCCAGTTTGGCCTCCCAGCCCATGCCCTATTTGCCCATCAACGATTATAACATGTCGGCGAACACAAAGTAAGTCGCCTGTTTGATATTGGTTCTGCGGTGTGGACAGCTAGTCTCCTGGGACGAAGTGCCTAGCTAAGATCTGCCATATTGCATGATATTGACTGCTGTAAAAGACTCATTTCACTTGAAATGACATTACTTTCATATGTACCGTGGTAGCCTAATCTTAGAATCAGGGGTGCCCAATGGTACCCACAGTACGCTCAAGATGAAACACGAGTGTTGGTACATCTTTTGCTGTCACATGGGTGTCCTGTGTGACACCTGTCTGACGTTTCCCGTTCTATCTTCACTAAATTAGGTCCTGAACGCTGACAGAACTTGACTCGCATGATTACACAATTCAGTAAAATTCAATGTCACTACTTTCAATTCTTGAATTGTAAATTTGGGGTGGATACTGCTCTACTTACAGCCTTGGTTCGTATGTTTTTGTAACCTACAGTTTGCTCACGTTGGAACCCGTGTTTGTGTATTTTATGATATCACCAGTATCCTGTGTGACAATGAACTGACGTGCATTTGCCGTTTTATTTTGACTAAATTTGGTTTTCACAACAGACAGCACGTGACTCATACGATTACCATCCTAAATAATTTCATTTTCAAGAACGTGTAGTTAAATCATTTATTATGGGAAACTACGATGATATTCTCAGCACAATTTATATCAGGTAGTGGGGAAAATCCAAAAATGTATAATAAGAAATGTCAGGGGAACAAGTAGTTTAGCTAGTCAACAATAAATATAACCATTCAATAATTTAATGTTTGACGTCGCTTCTTAATAACTCCATTTAAGGAAAATCAGTGTTGTTGCCGTTGTTGCTTTTGGATGGAAGACGCCCAGGTGACATCCATGGATCCCATGCTTTTGTACCTACAGTACACTTAGGTTTGAACCCAATCGTTGGTTCGTGTTTAGTCACCTCACGAATATTCTTTGTCACATCAAACTGTCAGGCGTTTCCTGTTCTAACCTAACTACATTTGGTCGCAAAAACAACTGATAGCAGTTGGCTCACATGATTACTCCCCAAGCGAGGAAATCAGTGTTACTGCCTACGATATTTGGATTGTACATTTGGGGCAGAAACCGCTCAGTTACACTCGTGGTTCTCATGTGCTTATACCTGTAGTTCGCCGAGGTTGGAACCCGAGTATTGGTTCATCATTGATAGTCTCATGAATACACTTTGGGATAAACTGTGAGGTGTTTCCCTTTCTATCTTAGCTAAATTTGGTCTGAAAGAACTGATAGCACTTGACTGACATATGTGATAAATTTTGCCTTTGCACCAGAGACCAGAAATCGAAGCAACCCGCACCACGAGATAAATTATGTGTTTAACCTCAACTCCAGCCTGAGTACATTAGCCCACTTGACCGCAAGGATATTAAACAATCCTCTTTTACTTCCACTGTAGTCAGCATAACATACAGATTACACCCGGCCTAGCTCAAATTGGTGGAGATCTGGTTTAGCGGCTTTCCCTTTGTTGTGAGATTATCTGAAAATTGCTAGAGAGACTAATATCCAATTTTGAAGCAGACATACAAGATTGGTATCCATACATTAGTGTGTAGATCAGTTCAGTGGAAATAAGCCTGAAAATAAGAAAGGAAGAAAACACTTATGTATTCATTTCAGCATAGTGTAGATCAATTCCAGTCCTCTCCACCCTCCCCCATACTGAGTGAAGTTAGCATGATATATTAAGTACACATTTATCCATAATCTAATAAAATAAAATAAAATTCGATTCGCGGAAACCTACTAACTAACCAACACAAAATTGTCCTGTGCTCGTTTTTCCTTTTTTCCCTTATAACCACGCTGGCCGAATCTTGATGCGGCTCTCCCACCTGGCGACCAAGCTCGTTATCGCTCTTAGCATATTTAAACATAATGCTATTCTTAAAAATATACCATACGTGATTGGAACACATGCAAAGAAAATCAGTGTTGTTGCCTTCGATATTTGGATTGTAAATTTGGGATAAAACCCGCCCAGTTACGCCTGTGCTTCTCATGTGCTTATACCTGTAGTTTGCTGAGGTTGGAACCCGAGTGTTGGTTCATCATTATAGTCTCATGAATACACTTTGGGACAAACTATGAGGTGTTTCCCTTTCTATCTTAGCTAAATTTGGTCTGAAAGAACTGATAGCACTTGACTGACATGATTGGAACCCATTCAAGGAAAATCAGTGTTGTTGCCTTTGATGTTTGGATTATAAATTTGGGGTTGAAACTGCTCAAGTTACACCCTTTTTTCTCATGTTTTTGTATATACAGTTTGTTCGAATTGGAAGTGATTGTTGGTTCACTTTTAGTATTAGATTGTTGATTGAAGAATCCCCCGCATTGAATGGATGTGCATCCATTAGAGTCAAATTACCCCCTTGACATGTCTTCTCCCAGATGTTTAGAAATGAATGTTGTGTCGAAAATGTTTAACTTCGAGGAATCCTCGCAGTTTATAGAAATGGGATCTTGAAGTGTCATTTACCATAACTTCCTAATTTCAGTCCCCTCTCCTCAGAAGAAGTCAAAATAATTTGAAATTCGTATTGGGATTTAAACTTAGAGTTTCAAGTGTTGGCAGCCCTGCGATATGTGTGAGTGATCACGTATGGTTTACCGTAAGCGTGTAGCAAATTTCAACAATCATTAAGTCGATTAGAAATTCACTTTCAAAGAAAATAAATTAAATTATAATCAGTTCTACTGGCAGAATAATTTTTAATCGTTTATTTACCCTACTGAAGATTGCAGTGTTTTTATTTGAGAGTACACATGATCACTCACTCATTTTCATCCGCTAACACCCGCGCAGGTAATTTTGCAGCGCACTCTAGTGCAGGTTTAAATTCCAGTAGGTACACAGTTTTTGCTTCTGGCCTAGTGGTTGATGATTTCTGTTCAGAATGAATAGTATTACAAAGTCAATGCTCCAAACCTTTCATTCCGATTTTTGGCTCAGTACTGGCTAATGGATGCACAAAAATGAAATAATACTAAGCTGAAAACGTGTCGAAATGAAAGAGTGCGCAGTGCTACTGAATAATCTATTGCGTCATCAACTATTGCGCTTGGTTCAAAAACCGTGTAGCTACATCAATTTCAACTTCGGTGTTTCTTTTCAACTTTTACTTGGAAGAGGGGCTGAAATTTGATGAGTGGGGTAAATGACCACTCATGATCTCATTTCTGTTAACTGGGGGATTGCTTGAAGTTGAACACATTTCCAACGCAACATGCTAGGATCATAGAGGGAAGTACCCGTGTTAGGGAAAAGTAATTTAACTTTACCGGTTACAAATCCGTCAAATGCTGGAATTCTCCCAAGTTGAACGTGAATAATCTCTGTAACATCGAAATGTCAGACTTTCGTATTCTGTTATATTTGGTTTCGAAAACAGCCGATAGCACTTGACTTGCATGATTACACTCCACCTGCGGAAAATCAGCGTTTATGCCTTCGATGATTACACTCCACCTGCGGAAAATCAGCGTTTATGCCTTCGATGTTTGGGTCACGTTTGGGTTGTGAATTTGAGATAGAAGTCGCCCCAGTTACTTCCTTGGCTCCCATTGTTAATATATCTTTAGTTCTTTAGTGGCCACAGATCTCTCAAGTGAGGAAGAAAAGCGGGATACGCCGCCCTGGGCCCGGGAATGTATGGAGGATAATCTCCATACCCAGGTTGGAACCCAAGTGTTTGTTCATCCTTAATTATTCTGTAAATGTCCTGTACGACGTAAAATTAGGTGGGGCTAGTTCTTTGTTGCTACATAAATACTCAAATTCGCGTTTAATTGTCTCATTTCTAGATGTATTTTGGGTAACGATTGTTTTCAAACTTCACTTTCTGATTACACAACAACCCAGGAAAATCAGTGTTATGGCCTTGAACTATTAGCGCATAAATGCTATATAGAAACTTCTCAGGTTCGGTACCCCAATTCCCGCATTCTCAGTTATTGTATAAACGTTCAGTTTTGCATTCCATTGACTTGTAGTTCGGTTTATGTCTTGATTAGCTGGAGTTTCCACAGGCAGATATCGCCATTGAAGCCTAGATTTATGTGGCGTACCTATGAGTCGCTCGAGTTAGAATCATAAATATTGGTATTTATTCTGGGGTTACTACACAAATATTCAGTTTCACTTTTCACTGATTCCCAGTAGTTAATTTCATCTATATACCTACCTTGCCCGACTTAAGTTTGGAATGAAAAGCTTATAGTTACATTTGTCGACTGTTATGATCACACTCGATCTACCAAAAATCAGTGATGTTACCATTGATATTCGGATAGTTACTGCATCATGAGCTGCCCAAATTGAGATTCATATTGACTTGCGTATTTCAGATTGGTACAAGAATATTCCGATCAAGGTTACTGACTCCCCTTCCATTTCTATTTTGTATTTAGACAACTTTCAGTCGTAAATAAAACCTATAATGTGTATAATTGACTTCCAAAATCAATTATGGCATTCGATCCAAGAAATATCAATGGTATTACTCGGATTGTGCGCATTTGGGTTAGAAGTTGCTCGAAAGTCGGTACCTTGGCTTGCACATTCTCGGTTATTGGGCGAATAAATGAATATCCAGTTGAACTGGCTTATATTTTCATTTGTATCTTGTATAGCTTTAGTTTCAGGAAAAGCTCATAAAACCTGACTTCCCGTTCTGAGGATGATTAATGATGTATTAATGTTTTGATTCACGGGCATAACTGTGGCATTGAAGAAATTTCCCGTAAAAGTTGAAGGAATTTTACTTCAATTAAAATAAAGTTGAACTGTTTTCTTCGAAATGTAGTCGTATGTTCAAGCTCGGATTGTAGCAGTTGATTTATCCGACTTAAGGTTATTTGACCCCCGCACTATCCAACCCATGTTGCGATAACATTAATTCGGGAAATACAGTGCAATGCACTTCGTAAAACTTTCTTTGAATCAAAATAAATCGATAAAATTCTTGTGCATTTCCATTATGTATTTGTCTTAGTACACGTAACAACTGTTGTATCTACCGATACCTTAATTGTATATCAGTTGCGTAGCCAGACTTGGTATGAAGGGGGGGGGGGGTGTTTCATTTCACTTTTACAACATTACAGGTGTAATACTTACTATTACCAGAATAAATTAAAATTTTTTCACATTTTCGGCTGATGCCGGGTGGGGGGTCGGACACCCCCTCGTGGCTACGCCCCTGATGTGTATAAATGTATATAGACATTTTGTACGTATTTCAGTCACACTTCGCATTACTATCCAATTTTGTTCTTAACCGATGACTCGACCAATCGTCACATTAGGTCGCATGATTAGGCCTCCACGTGTGTTCCTCATGGTAATGGCTGCTGCATTATTTCGTCCTGTTTTTATTAACTTTGAGTCTTCAAATTCGGGAAATCCTCGTATTTAATGAACTTGTAATCCTTGGGGTCTAATGACCCCCCCCTCCCCCGACATAGGACTCTCATGATGCTTAGAAAGCCGTTGTGTGTTGAGAATATGTAACTTGGGGAAATTTCCATAGTTCCATATTTCCAGCACAACACACCTTAGTAAGCATCGGCGGAATGTAAACCGGGGGGGGGGGGAATTTGACCTTGAAGGTTATACAAATCCATCAAATGCGGCGAATCCCTGAAGTGGACGATCCAACGTTTAATTTTTTATAATTACCATTTTTGTAATTGACGGGTAAAAGTGCCTCAAAATGTATGAGGAAATTTGAGAATTCAAGTCGTAAGCAGCGTGCTCTAAACCGTTCAAAAATCAGTTTTTTCGCGTATTCACACGACAGTTTCATGAGCCGAGCCGTTCTAGATGGCTTTCTAATTTTATTAGTATCAATATAAAAAATAAACAAAGAGTAAGCTTCTCCTTCAGCATTCAACTCACTGATCTTTCAATTAGATTTTGATTAGTTCCAGTAGAGTTGTTTAAAATGTTTAGGTGAAAGTTCTGCTCCCTCCACCTCCTCAGTCTCATATTATATGACAAGCAGTTCAGGTTGAGTATAGATCAAAGAGGAGAAGAGAAATTAGAATTCCTGGTTTTTAATTCGTTTTTGCTTCCAAAATACAAAAATAATGATGGAGCTAACAACGTATCTCATGTTTGTATTAGAAGTCTGCAGTTCTAGATGTAGGTCAACAGTATTGAGATTTTTTAAAGGAAAATGACTTATGTCGAACCGAGTCTCCTTATGTAGTTTTAGATTTGGGTTGAACGTAGGTACGATCTTTGGTTAGCGACGTCTTTCCGTGTACAACCGGCTTAATCTTTCTGAAATGCGAATCTACCAGATTTTTTGGGAATAGGCAGTCGTCGTCAGCTAATGACTGATTGAAGTGCTATGTTATTGTAGGTGTGTCCGAACCCCGAATCGAACCTCAGAACATTTGTACGATTTCTTTATTTGCTTATCAGTTTCTGTTTAGTTATTTGGTTAAATCACGTGAAAGTGTTAGCCTGTCTGAAGTCTGATACTGTATCCAGAATACGCAGGGAAGTAGATAAAAAATTACAATTGATTTGGCAACTGGTTTGTTTTACATTCATTATCCTTAATTACAAATCGTAACCTTGAAATCGCGTACGTTTGGTAAAAATCCTAGTTTGGTAATTCGGTGCAAAAATAAACCTATAAAAACTGGCTGATTTTTATACATTTTCTGTGCTTCATTTTTGAAATTCCTTGAAGAGGCCTCTCGAGGGTTCGTTGTAACCCGTGACCCGAGCGTTCGGATTTGAGTTGCGATTTTCGGTTCCAGATGGAGTGATCTTTGCTGCTCGTGTGATTTCATCGAGCCCGGTGGCGTGTTGTATCAACGTGATTTACCGGTTTCAGTGTGCGATCAGATTCGCGTATGAGACCGGATCCGACTCTTGTCAGCAATATTTTGTGTTTGGTGCTCATCAGCCGTGAAAATGCGTTGGCTTTGCGCCATTGAATGGGCGCGTTTTCCAGTGACGTAACAGAGTGAGTTACTGAATGGCTACTGTTAGCAAAAACGCCCGTTGTTGGGCCAACTAACGTATCGACTCCCGTAAGAAAAACACGGAGCAAATATCATTATGTTACTACTTGAGAAAAAGAAATTTGTTGGAAACTAGAAGTTTATTAGCAAATGCTAAGAACCTTCTGGATTTATAATATATACATACCTTTGGTTTCTAACCAATTTCTTATTCTCAGGTAGTAAGGTAGTAACATAATGATCTTCGCTCCATGTGTTGGGAGTCACTACGTTCATTGGCCAAAAAACGGGTATGTTTGCTAACAGTAACTCACTCTGTGACGTCACGGCAAACGTGATACGCGCGTTTGTGACGTTAAAGAAAACGCGCCCATTGGTACCGCGGATCAGGGTGTTGCTTTGGGTGTGTGCTGTGCGGGGATCACGCTAACATGATTTCTTGTCCAGCTTCAGGCGTTCAGCCTCTGTGCAAATGGACGTTAGGCGACGTGATGGATGGGTTGTAGAAATGGGCCCCAGGAATACGCAAATTCAGTTTGATGCTGGAGTATATATTCTACCTAGTACTAACTCAAAATACTATGACCTGACCCCCGTATATTCTTTGAAGATGAAGATCTCCAAGAAAATAACTCAAAAGGTTAAGCGAATCCAAAAATATAAACACATGTTATTATGTGACGTTTACTTGATCGGCATAATTTCATCAGTATATTCCTAACAGCCCTATTTTGTAACCCCCTCAATACGAAGTTTTTTTTTTAAAGTTTCCTGTCTTGACTTTGGTTGTATTAAGTACAACTTTCCTGAGTAGGATAACTTTTTTAAAGAGAACTCTACTTTTTAGAATTCTATGTTACCCTTCTGCTTCCTTGCGCAGCGGCAGACCCTTTGTTTTCAGAAAAATTCTGCCTCCTGGGTTTTCACACCAAAATATACCACATTTTCTTATGGGGGCGAAAATCGGCGGGGAGAGTAAAATAAGTGCCAACCTTCTCCACACCTCTGATTTCAACTTTTATTTTGCTACCTATTTCTGTAGTTTAAAGCTCCGAGTTGTATTCACTTATATCTTTGAAAAGCTTATCAGAATATAAGAGAAAATTCAGTACTCCTCAATCTATTGCACAAAGAATTTGCTAAAAGATGTTGTTGGTTTCTGTCAATTTTGAAATTTCAAATAAAGTAGCAAGTTTTTCTGCACCTTGTTGAAAAACGTATTTCAAGAAAAATTACGAATCTGTGAAGAAAATTCAAAACTCCGCCTCTACCGCATGTTTGAAAAACAAGTTCAGATTAGTGAAAATTAACCTTACCTGAAAAATCGAAAAAACGGTCGAAATAGGAATTTTATTCCGCACTGATTTTTGATCTGTCTCGTATTTGAATCTGCACGATGAGTATGATAATGTTTGTAACTTTTACGCTTTGAATTGAAAGTGTTCTTAACGTCCAAAGCTAGTGTTCCCTGATGGACAGAACTTCTCTTGGCAGAATTTAAAGTCAGTGGCAGATGTTTTTTTAACTGAGCAAAAAGCAGAATTTCTAGCAGACGTTAGGAAAATAATAGCAGAATCAGCAGAAGAGCAGAATTTTCAACAAAATTAGAAAAATTATCTGGTATAAAATTTTAAATCCTGGGAACTATTGCTTCTATAAAAAATTGTACCGTACTCAATGACTGTACTTTTCATTGGTCAGTTGTTGAGCTGATCGCTGAAGACTTGATTTACCTAGTTCCTTATTTTCTAATTTTTGCTCTCAGCCCGAACCCTGGAATCCGTCCTTTTGAGTATTACCTCAGAGACATCGGGAAGGCTATTAGGACTGTCTTAGCCCTCTTCACTTCTTGCCGGAAACCCGGCATAGGTTGAAATGTTGCGAGTTGCTACGTGGGCTCGAACCCGGGACCTCCAGATGTTATCCACTCGGCCACCAGACCCTTGATTTACCTAGTTCCAGTCACATTTCTAATTTAAGGGTTTTGAATTGGGATATTTCTATTCGTTGTTTGATTATATCTTTTAATTTTGATGTTCTTCTAGTTTCCAGGCTAAATTTGTGTATTTTCGAGTACCTAATTTCGATATTATATGGGCGAACTTTATAAAATATATGAAGGGGGGGGGTTATATTCTGTAAATACCAATACATTCTACAATAAAAATAGTAAAACAAAGGTGGGAAAGTACGAATGACAACACAGAATTTTCATCAGTAAGTCATAATTAATTTTACTCATAGTAAGAGAGTATTAAGCTTCTTTTGCCTTTCTATGAATCCAGCAAAAAATAAAAATAATAGGCACAGAAAAAGAATATAAAGTTGATTAAAATTGGACACAATGTTGGCAAAATTTAACATTTATATGGTAGAAAAAATGGCAGAATTGAACGCTATAAAACCGAATTTTTGTTCGTCTACAGCTGAATTTCACTTTTCTCATATGGGAACACTGGCCCAAACTTTGGAGAACTTGAGTTACAATAATATTAATAATAATATAAATAGTTTTACTGATACTTGAAATTGGGTGGTACTACATTGAGTCTTCTTTATTTAGTCGTTTCACTGTACATGTGTGCCAACCTCCAACTGAAATTTAAATTCCTCATTGAAGAGATACGTGTAATAGATTCGTATATTCTCATGTCACTGTTTTTGAAAAAAATTCATATTGTTGTTACTGTTATGATCATTTCATCAAGTTCTTAGCCATGAATCTTAAAAAAAAAAATGATATCTTAATTTTCCATTGCGAAATTTGGATTTTTAGTTCCAAAGTGAAGCCACATCAAAACAGATTGTAATATTCGGAATTATAAAAAAATCATTACATTGGTCCTTATTTGATTTCTCAAGTTGATTCAATTATTAGTCGTTTCAGGGACATCAAACAGAATCTGTGCTGAGAGGGTGTAGGGGCGTGTGACATCCCTTCCCCAATCCGAAATGATACCTGATAGTCGGAGAGTTTTGGCACTATGATGATTTTTTTCCGTTTGTACTGCCATTTGTCACCATAATTCATTGGGTATTCCCCAGTGGCAAAAAGGGCGGGGGGCAAAGTAAAATTTTCGAAGGAGAAAAAGTCAAAAATTGAGGTATTTTTTAAAAATCGCTGATATTAGAGGTCCATTTAATAAAAATGAAGGTAAAATTACTGCTCGAGCAAAAATTTTCGAAAAAACGTGTTTTTGCCCATATTTTCATATTTTACGTTCAATTACAAATGCCTTGTGGGCATTTGCCTCCCCCCCCCCCACTCCTGGCTACGACACTGGTATTCCCTGAAAAGTCAGATAATTTTGAAACATCGAGTTCTGGATTTCTTTTTAATTGTAGCCGGGATTGTTCATGCTGCTACATCCTTGCCCTCTCCCTCACTCAAGAACTTGTTCTCATGAAAATAGAATCCAAATGATCTTGGCGACAATCCCTTAGCTTCTGTATTGCATTTTATGTTGTTTTAATCCTTACTTCTCACCTTCGGTACCGAAATGATCAAACTGTCACTGGAAGTGAGTTGAGCCTTCTTCTTATTCTACCAACTGTCATTATCAACTTGTCAACAAAACATAGGAATTTAGTGTCCATGTTGGAGTGAGAGTGAACTTGGTAGTATTCTTTTTTTAGGGTGTGCCAATTCACTTTTTTGTTTCAGTTGTCCGTAAATACAGGACCAACAAAAAGAAACAATAGGGAACTCCACTGAAGGGCGTAACAGCAGAAAGCGCTATATACAATCTAGCACAGCGCACAAAATTATCGAACCCATAATTAGAATTTTTACTATAAAAGGCACCAGCGCAATGTTGTCGAACGCCGATTGCATGGTAGCAGCAGCCGCTTATAGACAACAGAAACAAAAAAGTGAAATGGCAAACCCTAAAAACAGAAAATATAGGAAACTAATCAGTGACCTTGAAAATCTTATATCCTTATACTACTACTTTATGATATTCTTACCCCGGTTTCTCGCTCCCAGTATCACAGTCAGTAGATGGAAGCGTGTAAACTTTATCGGGGAAGTGTGTAATGTAAGTGACGAGAACATGAAGTTTTTACGAGCTTAATTGAAATTAATGTCGATATACTTGTACATTGTTTACTTGGAAACGAAAGTTCGTGACAGGTAGATAAGGGGTGTGCACCTACTCTTGAAATCTGATACGACCGCATAATAGTCGTTTTTCTGGCATGAATATATTCACCGAGCCATTTTGAACTTTCGAGAGTCTAGATACAACTCGATATAGTTGTTGAATTTTCAGATAAGCTAATTTCGCATACAATTGATGTTTGCGCAGCAACGTACTTGCCAAGTATGCGCTTGTTTTCACCGGCCGACTGAATTTGGACGCAGTTAAGGAAAACCGACCCAAGCGACAAAGTCTGTTTTTTGAGAACACGTCACGTGATTCGAAGTTCAAGAGCCATGTAGAAACTATATGACATAGCGTTTACTGATAAGCTTTTTTCAACGTGGGTACACATTTTTGAATCCGGGGCCCAGTTTTGAAAAATTCTACTTCTTACGTTCTTTCCAACGATACTAATAACTAATTTGGTCAACTAATGTCGCTTGGTTCTGTCTTGCTTAACAGCGTCCATTTCTCGAAGCCTCAATAATCCAGTGTTACCAGATTGGAAGTTAGTTGAAAAATGTAACAGCAATAAATTTTTCCAAGATTTTACCAGATTTTAAATAAAATGTGTGATCTTTGAAATTGTACTAAAATGTTGGGGGGGGGGGGTGTCAAGATCTTTTAAATGTATCAAAATGCGCTGAAGATATCGGAATGTAACAAAACAAACCAAACAACGACAAAACGTTCCAGAAAATGTGCGAGATCCTACCAAGAGTAATGGAAATGCACCAAAACGTACCAAAATTGTTGAAATCACCAGATATTGTAGCAGAAAAGTTGAAATGTATCAGATGTACAAAAGTACCAAATCTGGCAACACTGGTCGTCACCTACATTTTCATCTCCCTACTCCTGTTGGAAGAGCCCCTGGAAGCATCCGAGTATTGACATCCGCCATTTTGAGTCGTTTGATGCCCGACGATTCACAGTTCGATACGCGCGGCACGTTCCGCTAGGGATACTAGACTACGATGCGTACTCTCGACCGCCATTTTAGTTGCAGAAGCCAAGAGTATACACGTAACATGTGATAATGATTTACGTTGTGATAAATGTTTACTCTTAGCTTCTGCTACTAAAATGGTGGTCGAGAGTACCCAGCGTGGTTTAGTATCTCTAGTTCCGCGTAGTGAATTGTGAATTGTCGGGCATCAAGCGACTCAAAATGGCGGATGTCAATACTCGGGTGTTTCCAGGTGCTCTACTGTTGGAGGTAACGAGCGTCTTGGTCCTCTGTCCCCGGGTTCCCCTATGTAGGTAGATTGATCAGCGATTTGAAGTGCCTACGTGTGAAGACTTCCTCGGACACATTTCAGCTGCGTGTAAAAGCTGTGCGAAAGAAAGGTCTTTCGCGATTGTGCGGCGACTGATTGGCGCGCGAGCGTTTTATTGAGACCTTGAAATTATTTTAGATATAAATGGAAGGAGCCGAATGCCCACCATCGCATCGCTTCTGAACTTTCAGCCGCAACCGGCCCAATGCCTGGCCCAGCTGAAATCGGTGAACTGCATTTTGTGTTAGCATTCTAGAACATTGATATGTACTCGGACTGGCTTTTGAAATTTATCGCTAAATAAAACGTCGAAAAGTTGGCAGTGAAAACCGGCGCCGGTAAAAGTCCACCTACTCGTTGTACGTGATAACATGCCGTGATTTAGAATTAATGAAAAGTCGATAAAAAATTAACCAATGATGCTTCTCAACACCATTATTTGCATTGATTGGTGTTGGCGTTGCGTTCTAATTATTCTGATACAATTTTCCATTTGGTCCACGAGTTTTCTTGATTCAGACTCGCGAGTTGCTCGGTTCAGGGGTTGTTGGAAGCTGTTGCACCCCGAAAATAGACATCATCATGTATCGTTGAACTTACTGGCTCCTCCATAAACGTCGGTCGTGGGCGTTTTTATTTCGCGCGGCGAACTGAAGCTTTTTGGTTGGGAGAATGATCGTAAATTTACGAGAGTGCGGTTGTAACTGAACCGGAGACTTCATTTTACAGGTGTTCGAGCGAGAGTGTTTTTAAAATGAGGAAAATTGTAGATTTGTTCGGGTTTTGCGAGTGCGGCGCGAAGAAAACAGATGAAAAGGTTTTGGCCTTGCTCCGTATAGAAAATACGGCGCATTATTTCGGTCCTTGCGTGAGAGAAAATACTGTGTGTGACGTCAGCTCTGCGCCAGTAGTAGTATTTCGAAGGTAAATGCTTTGTAGGTGTTCCATATATTTTTATTTACTTTGCGTTTGTGTCTGCGTGCGAAAGGGTCGGTTTGTGCGGCCCCTCTCACCCCCAAATTTGTCGTCGTTGACAAGGATTTCTGTTTTTGATGTCCCTGTCTACCGAGAGCACACTTTGCGGTTATTAAACGTGCGAATTGTTTTCAAAATGGAAAATTGTTTAGCTGTATAAATTCTCAGGTATATTGGAGTAGAGTTTATTGTTGCCAGTCCTAGCAGACTCTACTGAAGTGCGTACAAGGACGTACCAAAGTGATTTTGTAGAGGGTAATCATTTTTATTTAGTTTGACAGCGGGAATTTTAAAAGATTTCTACTTGAAAGCCATCGAGAGACAGAGTGGCTGGCAGGGGCATACAGAAAATAATTTCGGGGAGTTACGAATGAAAAATGTTATAGACGAAACATAATTGCTGTAGGTCACTATATGCAAATTTAGATATTTCGAGTGGGTCCGGACCCCCTCCTTGTATCCGCCACTAGTGGCTAGAAAGTGAGGAAGTAATGGGTGGATATCATAAAATGTCCATGTTTTTGTCCTCGTGTAAATGTCTTACGAACTGCAAATGTTAGGCTGAATACTTTTTCACAGTTGTCTGGAGAATAACCTGGTCCACCTTTTATACATCATTAAATATAATGTACTCCTCCCCAGACTATGGTACCGTCCATCGTCGTGGCTGTTCTTGATTCGGGGGCGGAACTACAGAGGGTGTGCGGGGTTGAAACACCCCCAATAATTTGGCAGTCGGCAAATTTTGAGACTGTTTATTTGAATTTTACTTTTTTTATGAGTGTAAGTTTGTTTGTTAGTTTTTTTTCCTCAATTAAAAAATATTCCGATTAAAAAATCGGCAAATTTTTAATTTTTTTAAAATTTTGTCTGCGTCTTTTTAGTTTTCGAAGAATATTCGTCGGCAAATTTTTCTTCTCCACGTCCCCAAACTGAAAGTCAAATTTCGTTTCTGAAAATGGAGTACCGTGGACTTCTGTCAGAGACTAAGTCAGTCAAAAGCCGAAGGTTTCCAGCTGAGTACCGAACGTTATCTGAAAGGTTGAAACAAAGCTGAAATGTGGAAGACATTTCGAAAATCTGAAAGTCGGTAGCAAACATTGAATTTCGAATTTCAATGATTATTCTGTTTTCACTAAATTCTCTGTTTGACCTAAAGCCTGATATTTTAGAAAGTTGAAGATTTTATTATAATCTAAAAGGTGAAAGCATAAGACTTTATTTTCCAATGTCACGAGCTGAATCCGATAGGAAATGTTATATTGTTTAATTTACGGGCTTTAGTCCTGGTGAATATGCCTAGGAGGGAAATGTAGTCTGGAACAAAAGTCAAAACTCCGTGTGTTTCCATAAGAACGAAAGGGAGCTTGTGACACGGGTTCCCTGAATCAGATTGACCTGAAACTTTGTAAATTCCTCCCCTCCCCCTTTTTTCTTCGATTTTATTGAAACTAATTTAGGAGACAAATCAGAGGAAATTTAGAAAAGAAAGATCACCAAGAGTAAATAACGATCACCTCTATGTGTAAAGGAAGTTGTGTGTTCCTCTCAAGTATTCCTAAATTCCTAACAACCTTCCAGCTTACTCTCCCAGACTAGGGTATGCTCCTATGCTCATGTGCGCAAATGTGAATGCTTGGGGGATAAGGTTCCAATCTGCATTTGCAGGGACGAAACTATGGGGGGGGGGAGAACACCCCCAGTAATTTGGCAGTCGGCAAATTTTGAAACTATTCATTTAAATTTTTCATTTTCTAAGAACGTTTGTATGTTTGTTTATTTATTTATTATTATTATTATTTTTTTTTTTTTCAATTAAACAATATTTTGATTGAAAAATCGGCAAATTTTCAAATTTTTTGAAAATATTGGGGAATTTTTAGTTTTTCAAAATATTTGTCGGCAGATTTTCGAAAAATTTTGTCGGTACATTTTTAGTTTCCAAAAAATATTTGTCAGCAAATATTCCTTCTCCCCTCCCCCTCAC
Source organism: Acanthococcus lagerstroemiae (assembly GCA_031841125.1). Taxonomy (NCBI): domain Eukaryota; kingdom Metazoa; phylum Arthropoda; class Insecta; order Hemiptera; family Eriococcidae; genus Acanthococcus; species Acanthococcus lagerstroemiae. The sequence continues at coordinate 58,265,470 of CM063112.1, read as the reverse complement.
AAACTGAAAGTCAAGTTTCGTCTCTGCCGTGATCTCGTCTTTTCTGTTTAAGGTACTTATTTACGTTCTTTTACTTCACTTAGTGGACAAATTGATTGCAATACATAATTGTAGAGGGTTGTAGAATAAGTTGACAGCTTTGATGATGAGTTTTCTCATTTGAGAATCCGTATATTCGATTTAAAAAATCAGTCAGTCCTCGGCCATTTGGTCTTTCGGCATGGTCAGTTTTCGACAAATCAGAAAACAGACTTATAGCAGTCGTTTCTCCCAAAATTCGCGTACATTCGAGGAATCTTGATGAAAATAGTAGATTTAGCTTTCAATGAGGTCCATCGTCGTGGCGTCCAATTACTTGAATTGCAAGACTGCGGCAGGTTCAATATGAATTAATTACCGTTATGAGTAGTACATCTCACTTCGTTCAAGTATTCAGCACCGATTCAGAACCTATTAATGAAAACAGCTTTCTGTTTTGTGAGATTTGTAATACCATTTCGAACCACGCTAGAATTTGTATTTGATTGTTGTGACTGAAATTACTGCAATTCCATTAAAAATTTATTTCTGGAATTCTACCAAGAATTACTTGCTATAATCTGGTAAAAAGTGCGACTATTTGTTTTTTGAGGAGGGCCTGGATCGCTACACGTCGGAGACATTCTTGAAGTTTTAATGATTTTCGTCCCAATTTTCCTTCAATGTGGATACGATCATTTGCTTTAAAACGAATGTACTACTAACTTTGGTAATACGTATTTAACCTAAATATTTCAAAATACTTTGAGAATCATTAAAATCATGATAGTCTGAATGGCGATCTGGGGTCATTCTTCTGTTACAGTCACAGTTTCGATCTTGGCCAAGAAGATTATAAAATTGCGAGTGATTGAGGACCATGATATTCGTAGTGACTTATGATTAGCAGGACGGTTCTTAGTTATGCTTTGTGGAAACATTTTTCAGTTGATATACCCTCTAGATCGGTTCCAAATATTAGAAAAAATTGCCTGCACAGTTTGAGCTATATCGGTGTAGAGTAACTCACCCATTAAGTTATTATGGAAATTACATTGCTTTTTGGAATTTGAGCTTCGATCAAGGAGATTCCCCTGTATGAGCCCAAACATTATTTTCTCTCAAATTGGGTTTTTTAGGGTTCTGAATTCGTTTTTGGGATCATTTCCCTCATCCCTTCAAGCTCCACAAAAAGTTAAGTTTGAATTATTTCAATTTTATTTCAGTTTCTAAATTATTTATGTCTGTGTAAGAAATTTTTGGGTCGCTTAAAACGACACAGAGTCCCTTATTCGGATATAAAGAATGTGAAAAGTTGGAATACTTGAAGATTAGCCCCCTGTGAGGCCAAAGGGTAACGGTGAAGGGGATATCCGTGCAAAACGAACTCTGTGACTCAAAAGCCCTTGTACAGGTATAAATAATGTGAAAATTGAAACAAAATTGAAAAATTGAGAAATCCCCTTCCCTAAGGAGCACAAGGGCGAGAAGGGAGGGAACCCAGGAATGAATTCCACGACCCTGAAAACATCAGTTCGAAAGATAATTTCTAGGTCTGTATGGAAACTCCTTCCCTCGGCTGAAACTCCAGTTCTGAGAATCAATGTTAATGCCCGTGAAATCGTCAAACCAGCTGATGCGCGTGTTTCCCGTCACCGATTCCGTTCAAATTTGGCTGGAAATTTTCTTGAAATATTTGGAACCGATCGAGGTGGCAAGCCAACCAAAAATCAGAAGTTGAAAAATAGGAATCACCCTAATGATTAGTTTAGAGATGTGGCCATAATTATGATCCGAGAACTTTTTTACAATGATAGTCCCCATTATTTCTTTGGGGGGGGGGGGCGTTGATGAATGGGGAACCACTTTGAGAGAATTGCTTGTGGTAAACAACAGTATAAAATAGAAAATATGTCAAATATGTTAGGTGATGCATTTATGAATCCATATTTGCTATTAAAATACTGAATGATTGAATAGTTGCGCAATGTTAGAACAGACGAAAAAGCAATATGTTGACAGATTAGATAGTAAATTCTGCAACATAACCTAAACTTGAGACGCTGACTGAAAGTGTATGATGTGAATAAAGGCTTAAAAAACGATAAATGACTGATTAGAAAACAATGATAACAAAAATTTACAGATATGAAATTTTGACGATACACTCTAGAATTTTGGAAATTACGAGATCAGATAGAAATCATGAAAACTAAAATACGGCAGGGTGAAGAAAGTAATAAACACAGCCACAAACTTTAACGCCAGATTAATACCAAAACAATGAGAACCCTTTAACGAGTATTGGTGGAATAGATTTTTTCTAAATCGCACACATTATAAAAAGAAAACTGAACCTCCTGCTACGGGACCAGAAAATTATATAGACTAGGTTGGTATACTTTAAGGTAAGGAGTAAGAAAGGGTATGGCTTACGGAAGGGGGTGGGGTTTCAACGTCTCGGGATACACACTTTATTTAGATTCTAAGTAGCAGTTTGTACTTTAGTTTCCTATTTTCTAATCTCATTTTCTTTAGTTATATATTTCTTTTTTATTTTCATGCACATATATTAATTCACCAGCTATTGTAACAAAATATTATGCCGAACCCGAAACGAGCTTAGGCTCAGTGGGCGAGGACCTAATAAATCTAATTGAATTGAAAAAATCAGAATATAGGAACTAAATGCAAGACAAGTTACCATATAGCACCACCATTAGCACTGTAGTGCGGCAGAGTTTTGAGCTTTAGTAATTGGACCTTACTGTGTGAAAGATGCCCAGGTGTCACGAAAAGCAAACGAAAGAGCCACTTGAACGACATCGGTTTCCACTCTGCCATTTGATTTTCAGGGTACTTGGATACTTTTCATAGTCAGTCAAATTATAAATTGATACAAGAGCCACACTCGGAACCGTTTGGACCAATGGAACTACTTTCCAGTGAAACTAGCATATGTATTCTTAGTTGTGATATCTTTTGTTGCCATTTCTTACCTTACATGTTTGAGTGCCTGGGACTTTACTGCCATTTGGTTGCCAAGAGTTGCACTGCCCGCGTATTGATTGCCTTGAACTAAACAAAACTGCCACTTAGTTGTCATTGCAATTGAACTGAACTTGATGCGTCTAGTACCTTCGGTCGAGTAAACTATGGGTATTCTCGAGCCACCATATTGAAGCCCATCATCATTCTTGTTGCTATAATGCTTAATGCCATTCCGGAAGTCATTTGCATCTCTTGACTTCGTGAAATAATTTTGATATTTCGTAAAAAGTTTAAAATATTTTCAATTGGAATTGATTGTGGTCAGAAAAGCATTCTAGACACCAGCGAAGACTTGTGTAAATTTATACGGTCTTCCCAAGATTCAACAGCAGAGTAGCTGGCATCTGGCGGATGTTTTTGGCAATCTCGCCAACGTTAGGATTACTGAGATGCTATAGGCATTCATTATAATATGAAAACATGATTTTCAAACGGGTCTCAACCCGATGTTTGCAAAAGCTTGTCCTAAGTTGTACTTCAAGGTCTATAAGCTACCGATTCTTTGTTTGAATTTGCCTTGAAAATAAATCTCGGACGCATTGGTGACGAAATAAAAATCGCGTTTCTTGATTCGAAAGTACAGCGTTGTTCATTACTGTCTTAATATTGTGAGCATTATTTCTTTGAGCAACCCTCACGAGAAGGGGAGAAGAGGGGAAATACCCCAGATGCGGACTTTCGGGGGGGGGGGCGATATTTTTAAAAGGCCTAAATTTCAACGCTTACGACTACATCATACTGTACATCAAATCAACAATCACTCTCCTTATATTATGAATGAAACCTCTTATCCCGTAGCTTATAATTTTTTCCAATCTGACCAAAAGACAAAATGAACTGGAAGGAGAGATGGGCCCGCGCAAATCTGTTCTTGAGTGCGGAAGGTGAGGAAAGCCCGATGCTAGCGAGCCACCAGTCTGGGAAGTCCGACTATGGATCTGGGCTCCAAAATGGCGGCCCAAGTAGTCTATATAGTTCCGTTACAGTAGGCATAGGCAACTAGATTGAATTCCTGATCCTTACCTCTCCAGAATCCGTCCTTCTACTGGACGTTATTTTGAAGTGAGTACCTATCCAAGCGTCACATGAAAATCAGATAACAGAATAACGACTTCTGTTTTTTGTTCTTCAGCGTACATGTCATTTGAATTTCGTGACGCTTGGACATTGTTTTCGTAATAACGTGTGTTCAGCTAAAACGTGACTTGTTTTTTGCTCCTTGTCGGTGCTTTTTCAAACGGCCATGCCTTCTCCCTCGGTGCTGGACCTACGGCTGAGCCACTACTGTAGGCAGATACTTACATAACGTAGATCAGCTGCTAGAATCTCTATTACAGTCCGAAGTCCGATCCAAATGAATCTCAGTTTTTCCGCAATAAATTAGCGCAGAGCATAATGTACTGAACCATTTCCTGCTTCGCTCGCTCTTCCGCATGATTTTCGGTTCAACATTGCGGCTGACATTGTACGGTGCGAAATCCATTGCGAACGGAACCACTCGTCGGCGCCGATTGTTATGAATTAATGTATTCGGTAATGAAACGTTATCAAGGTAACATGGCCGAATATTCGGTCAAATGACCCAGTGAACTGCAGATTTAATCTGTTGACCGCTTAACGTATATATGAATATTCAGGTGTACGTGCACACCTTCCTGGACGCTTTTCTTATATACGTACTGTGGTGAGTACGCCCATTCGAGTGTGTCTTAACTTGTCCTCTGTGGTTCATGACCGTCTCAATGTTTGGAGGAGAATGTCCGTGCCGAAAGAATGGCTTTACAGCTTACACTTCCGTAAGGTCGCCTTGTCCTCAAGTGCACCTAGCAGCTCTGTACAGGATGAACATCCGTATTCGCTGTCTTCGGGTTGTGTCTGTTTCGATCTTGATCTTCAGTTATCTTCTCTGCGATGAGATGCCACCGGGTCTTCATTCCAGTCATCCAGACGTATAGAATCCATTAACTGTTTGCGTAGTGGGAGTTCCCGAACGTTTGTTTCTTGATGACCACTACGTAGTTGAACTGGATTCAGCGTTTCTAAAACTCGTCTCGCAGACTGCAATCAGTTTTTGAATCTTCGGTACCCGTTTTATGGTTTCCTGTATTCAGTCATGAACTCGAAGTACCCGTGTTGCAGAATCGAATTACTGCGGCACGAGATTTTGTTTTTCTATGGCGAATTATCTTGATTCCTCCAGAGGGCATTCCACATCAGTGCAGATCATTTCCTTCTACTAACGTATTCGAAGTCGCCAATTACCTAGAAAGAATTGTTTATTTTCAATTTCATGTACGAGTTCCAAATTCCACTCGGATTATCGACGATGACGTAGCTGAATGAATTAATTCTTTGTGTGTAGCGTTACTAAGTATTGTGTTTCTTCTCGACCGTATTTCGTTGTACAATTTAAATGCTTTTCGCTTTATTCGGTTTCGATAATACATATTCGGAGGGGAAAAAAAATTGAGTAGATTATTTTTATATCAATTATGATTAATTTCGCTGTATCGGAAACCGGGATAATTTCACGCTATTAGAACGAAGTCCAAAAACTGTTAATTTCTTAAAACAAATTTGATGAAAACGTGAATAGAATTTAACGAATTTTCGAACTGCGAAAGGTCCTTTTTTGTTTAACACTTGACTGTGTTACGTAATGTTGAAAATTACCTCCTGCATGTAGCGAGTGAGTGTGCAGAAAATGTTATCGCTACCCAGTATACGAATTTTATCTCTTTAAATTACACTCAATGCTGGTTGAAATAATCGTGAAATTTTCGAAAGTAGGTTTGGTGTGTGAGGTACATGGTTTTGACGGCTATTATTCGACTTCACGACTCAGCAGTTAGTGTAGAAATGTAGAAAATTTGACCTAATTCAGAATTTTGGTAAGAAGTTTTTCAAGTTCAAGTGGAAGCAGGAACGTAGCGATATGGGGGAGGAGGCAACTTCCCCCGTAGGGATTTTTCACTCAGCAGTTGGGAAAACTTACCATTTTAGTCGGAGACGAAAATAAGGGGGACACGAAAGCCTTCACCAGAGTTGGGACATTTTATAGTAGATGGATTAAATGTTAGAAAAATCCAACAAGCCAAACGATTTTTTTAGCCAGTATCAAAAAATTTTGATACTTGGAAATTTGAGTTGAACCAGTTTGGACGTTCACAATTTTTGCCCACCCCCTCCCCGGGCCCCAGAAAAAACTTTTCGGTATGTCCCCGAGTGGAAGGAACCTTTACTCTGACTCGATATTGTCATACGTTTATTGGTGGTATGCGAATCGCAAGTACTGCTTCCTGTTAAGAAACTACTAATTTGAAAACACTGAAATATGTACCTATGTGGTTTCAATATCCAGAGCCGAGGTAAATTTATTACAATTTGATTTTTTCTTGAGGGGTATATCATGCATGTGAGGGGGTTGGTTGGTTGGCCGAGTGGATAGCGCACTGGTCTCGGAATCCGGAGGTCCCGGGTTCCAGCCCACATAGCCACTCGCTACATTTCGACCGAGTTCGGTTTTTCGACAAGAATAGAAGAGGGCTAAGACAGCCCCAACAGCCTCCTCGACGTCTCTGAGATAATGCTCGAAAGGGCGGATTCCAGGGCTCGGGTTGAGAGCAAAATTAGAAAAGAGATGTCGTGCATGTGAAACGGCGTGATTAGAAACTTCCAATGAAACTGAGTTATTATTTAGCCTCTTTCCTCATCTTCTCGAGAAAATGCGTTTAAAGTAGATCGAAGAACCTGCGAAAGGGATATCCACATCCCGTGTATCACGTGGCCGAATTGATGTTCCCAGTTTTAATCTTATCTGGAAGACAAATTGCCGTGCATAACTTGTCTTCTATATCTTCTGACCTAATGTTATAATCTGGTGTGAAAGATAGTTTGAATAATGAAGGACCAGGCCCGTAGCTAACTCCAGGTCAGCTAGAGAGAAGCTCTGGCTGGCACATGTGAACGGAGCGAGCAAAAAATTTTTCGTGTTGCACCCTCATGGCTCGTGTCCTGGCTGCATATCAAATTCCCTGGCACACACAAGCGGTTAGCTACGGGCCTGTGAGAGACAAATTGAATCACGGGTGTTCAAGAACCAGTATCACTTGTTCTCTTTCATCTCCTGACCAGACGACCTTGGTTTCAGTCCAACCAGCCGCACAGGTTGAATCATGCATCTCGGAACCCATGCTGTGCCCTTGAACTTGACTCTCATATAGTTTTATGACCCGATAGCGGAGTACAATATGTCACATTAAAAAAAAAAACTAAACACGAATCAAAGTTGAGTTTCGAATATACAATTAGTTGTGTTTGACTGTAACGCTTCAAATTGATACCCATGTCAAGTTACTGTGGATTCAGAGTAACGTGTATTATTATCTTGTACTACATTGTTATACATACATTTATGGCAGGTCAACTAACTGACAACTATTTGTCCGAGTTTCTAAAAAGTGACATTTCCCAGCCTGTGATCTTGTCACTGAGTTACAAAATGATAATACAGTATGCTGGACATGTTGAATTTTTCTCCCAGGAACCCCGTATCACTAATTCGTTCGATTCTACTGACCAGATGATCTTAGTTTCAATTGAACATGCATCACCACTAACCTCTGTTGAATCATGTATTCAAGAAACAATAATTATTCGCTTTGTTGTCCGAGCAGACTTTCATATTATAGTTATGAGGTTTTCCAAGTTACAGTTTAGTCTACGAAACCGGCTGAGCCGCCGTACAAGGACCCAAGCGTCCTTTATCGCTGGAACCTGGCCAAACTACATTACTTAATAAGTCAATAGTCAATCTGTTACAGTTTGATGTTGAAAGAAACCAGTTACTCCCTGTTCCCCCATTTGCCAGTTTATTAGCTCTATGTGTGAAATTGAAAAGTTCGTTAAAACAGTAGGGGGTAGAGACGGAACAGAAACAGATAACGGGTGTACCTACAGCTATAATTATCAATTTATTTTGGCAAAAACAGTCATATCAACGAGTGCTCCTGCCTTGTCGCCGTTTGTTTTGACGTTTTCAGTTCAAGATGCATTATGTAGCAGCACCAATAGTTTCCTTCTTTTCTGATTTGCTCTCAACCGGAGCCCTGGAATCCGCCCTTTCGAGCATTACCTCAGAGACGTCGGGGAGGCTGTTAGGGCTGTCTTAGCCCTCTTCCCTTCTGGCTGAAAACCCGGCCTAGGTCGAAATCTGGCGAGTTGCTGCGTGGGCTCGAACCCGAGACCTCCGGATTCCGAGACCAACGCGCTGTCCACTCGGCCAACCAGACCCCCGCAGCACCAATAGTGTATGAGTACAGAAAAAAGTTCAATTGAAATTCCGGTTATTGAAGCATTGCAGAGATTTGAACTAAGGTTTTCTTCTGTTTACATGCGTGGCGGCTTTTAGAATTATAACCACTAAATTAACAGACCACCTGCGGGCAGTTGATAAGCTAGTGGAGGATCAGAGTTTTGAAAATAGTTCTGTTTTGTAACGGGCTCTCAAGTCTATGTCTGCATAGTATTGGCAATCCAACCGAAAACCGAGGTCCTTCTCTTTTCATTAAGGTGCTGATAAAGTTGTTTTATTCTACCAATAACAGTGTAGCGACAGTGGCCCCTAAAATGTGCTAAAATTGCGATGGAGTATTTAGGATTGTCAAACATTAGGATTTGATGATAATTTACGCAACATGCTGTATCTTACTAGTGCATCTTACGTGCACCCATCTCACGGAATGATGTGGTGCCTACTCTGTAAGAGGAACAAAAAACTCACATGAACGCTTATAGCAAGTTTTTAGAATTGAAGAGGTTGCCAGGCTCTCTGAAAAAATAACGTCGATCCCCAATTTTCACTCAGAATATTTTCCAAATGCAGCAACGGATAGCGCAGCGAAAATGCAACAGAAGTTTACATAATTTGTCATCATCTATGCTCAATAAAGAGGCTACATGAGCTTAGAAATTTGAATCATAAAATTTGGGCAACTATTTTAGTCACGTATATTTAGACTTTGCCAGCTCTTTCAAGACTAAAGCTAGGCAACCAAGATCATCATCTATTTTTGGGTTTTCAAAGTACTGTATGTTGCTACTTTTGGAAAAATACTGCGGAGCAATCGTCATTTTGTCAGAATCGGAAGTTGAATTCTATTGAACAATATTTATTCTGCGCATTTTTCAAAATTGACTGTAGTAATACTTTGAAAATGGAAGAACTGCTAATGTTATTGGTTGCCTATCTTTAGTCTTGAAAGAGTTATCGAAGTCCAAAATTAATTGACTAGAATTTTACCTAGAATATTTTGACTCAAGTTTTCGAACTCGTGTGGCCCCTTTAATACTGAAAAGAGGCAACTATTAATTTGCGAGATTTTATTGTATTTTCGCTGTATTGCTGTCCTGGGAAAATTTCCGTAATAAAAATATGCCGTCGAATTTTTCTGAAAAATTCGCTATCTTTTCAGCTTTGGAGCCTTGCAGTTCCTCCAGTGTTGAGAATTTGCTGCATACGTGCATGCAGTTTTTTGTTATTTTCAACAAGTATTACAACGTCCTTGCAACTTGCTCACCAAAGTAGTACACTTTGTATAATCTTGTAAATTTTAATGTATTTCCCAAAAGTCGGTTCGGTAATGTTGTAATTAATACAAAAATGAAATTCAGTAGTTTTTTTCTTTCTATTTTTTAGTAAAATGCATTTCAGGAATCACACCTTTCTACATCGGAACAAAATTTCACTTTGATATCTCACTTCCATGCGTCGTTTGAAGAGAACGAACTACGGCGGTGTTTTTGATTTTTTCTTAGGAAAATGCATTTTATGTGTCATGCATTCTTCTGAACGGTAGAAGAATTCTCTCTGAAGTCTCATTTCTGCGCACTGCTTGAATTACCTTTGATGTTCGATTTTATAAAAAAAAGTAAAAAGCTTTAGGATTAAAGCTTAAAGCAATAGATACAAAAAACATGAAAATTAGATTAGGATTTGGAATAAGAACAATGAGCATGTGTGTTGTAGCCAGTTAATGCAAGTTTATGTAGTGTTAATTATTCCGTTCTAATCTCAAAATGACTATTCTATGGGTTACAACATAATACAAAATACTCCATTAATATACCTAATATCTGTGGAACGTATCAGGAAACTTGGAATGCGTTTTCCTCAAAATACAATCTTGGCGTGTACGTAGGTCGATTTTCCTTCTGAAAAGGTCGTCAGTTCGGGAGATGGAAGGATTGAGCGCTCCATTATATTTTTCGCCCAAGATTTTGTTCAATATCCACGTTTCACCCCCGGGGGTTAATCCTCAATATCAGGGGAAAAACCAGACTGGAAACAATTGAAAATAAATGAAAATATAATGAAGATGCAGTTGGGTATGTCATAAAGACAAAGATGGGCAGGACATATCATCCAGCTTACCTACAGAACAACCTTCTTGCAACCCATGAACTAAAAACGAAAACTTGTAAAACAAAAATGTGAGATTGAGAGACGATTTTGGCAATGTTTTTAAGAAACAGTCAATATTACAAAAATGGATGAGAACGTTTGCGGGATACCTTTGCTCTGTATTAGCCTAGGAATCTGTTGCACGGATGCTGACCTGGTGGATGAAATACAATGTGAACTAACCTGTACTAAAAGCAGTGGCGGAGCCAGGTATTTGTCATGGGATGGGCTGGACTTCAGGTTTTTTTTATACTGTAGTATACATACAGGGTGTTCAAGAACATTGATTAACCCCAATGAGACACCTTTGATAAATTGCTAACATTAAACTGTATCGTTTACATTGGCTCAATGTTACCAGCATACTGAAAATATCGTGTTGGATTACGGCTATTTGATATTTGTGAACCGCTTGTATTACCCACCAAGTGAATACCTATTACTTCAGTTACCTATTTTTTGGTAACAAATTCGAACTGATAAAAAGTAGATTTAAGAAAGAAATTTCATTGGATGCAACAAAATTTATTCGAGAATATTCAAAATAAGTTCAAAGGTTGCCTCATCCCATACTATTGTACGCGTTTTGACTCTGATAATTTATACCGCACAATTTAAGTACATACTATACAGTATAGTGTAGAATTTTAGATTTTTTCTTTTTTTTTTAGAATCTTGTGCTGTAAATTTTGACGTATTGGTAAACAAATAATAATAATAAGACCTTCTGGGGATTGCTTCCACCGCGCAGGTCACCACTTGGCTGCGCCACTAGCTAAAAGATTTCCTAATATAGGCAACATTTGTTTGTGGGAGATGGAAAATCAAGCTATGAAAAAGATCTTCATTATTGATGTTTGAATTCCTGATATTGGGAACTCGAAATGTAGGAGCGCTGGTGATCAAGACAAAACGATGATCAAATTTAAAATTATATCTGCTCTTATGGGTTTGTCACAATTTCCAAAGAACTGTAAGAAATTAAGCAAATACTGTTTTTTTTTTTTGTTTTTTTAATTTGAGGCGAAGAAAGTCGCGTGTTCGAACTTATTTCAAACATGTTTTTCTGTACTTCGATATTATTTGTACGAGTTGTATTATTACGCGAAGAGATTCTTTCCCAAGTAACTATTCTGTAAGAAGACGGCTAATTTTCCAAACTTTTTATTGCGGAATATTGAGTACTTCAATTAAGGCTCTATATGTATACTTTGTAAGGGTGAAGACTGGCGCCATTTTCCTTCCAGTTTGGTCGGTCAAAAGAAAATTAGCTGAGTGGTAAACACCGCGTGACCAGTTCTCGTTTCACAGAACAAACTGGAAGGAGAATGGTGGCTGTCCTTCCCTGCTTATTACAGAGCCTTAGTTCAGTTCAAGAAAACATTTTTAAAGTTAGCGCCGCCGAGCCTTATACAATGGAAAAAATAGTGGTAATAAAGTTATATACCTGACGCAACAGTGTGGCGCTTGTGGTTTCAAATGTAAGTGTGTGGACAAACAAACAAGATACACGAGAATGAATTGCGTTTTCTTTCGACAGTGGTGCCAGTGGTTTTAAATGTAAAAGTGAACGTAATCGTGTGTAAATTTTGTGATGCTTTAAGTAGGATTCCTTAGCCTGTATTAGACGTGCGAATGTGTAAACGTTGGGTACACGCTTGCGGTCGCAAAGATTTCACGCATGAAAAAGTGACTAGATTTCAACATCGTGCTCACAGTCTCTGCAAAAGTGACTCAAGGTATCAATATAAGGAATCAATGATAGGAGTTCATTTTGTGAGGTTTGTAATATTATTGTGTAAGATTCTTGCTGAAATTAGGGTCAGTGTGAACCAAACGACTTTAGTAAATAAAATGAGTTATTAGTATCGTTGGAAAGACTGTAAAAAGTAGAATCTTTCAGAATTGGGCCCCCGATTCAAAAATATGTACTCACGTTGATCAAAGCTTATCAGTAAATGCTATGTCATATAGTTTCTGCATGGCTCTTGAACTTAAAATTACGCGTTGTCAAAAACAGATTTTGCTGGTTGGTTCCTTTACGCTGAAAAGCGTCCAAGTGCAATTGTACTTTTTGATCGAAGTTTGTTAGTGGAATTTTCGCATATAAAGCAAACTGCAGGAGCGCTAGTGCACATGTTGAAAAGGTGATCATAGGTATTCTACCCTAACAATATGTGCAAAAAAAATATCCGAAATATTTTTTATGAAAAACTGAAAAGAACAAAAACTTTTCATTCTGTTATTTTCTTTCTGTAGAGTCCTGTTGTAAAATTTTTGGTGAACATTTTTTTGTCACTTTTCGTGCATGATCACCTTTTCAACCAAATCCACCAATCAGCAAGCCGCATTTCGTTTTGCCAGTAGAGAGCGCACCGTTCAATTTTATACGCGAATAGCCGTCCAGACTTCAGCTGAAAGGCTGACTGTATTACTAGGTCGCAAAACGACCTGGCTCGTTTTTGGATCCGACGGAAATCGGATCTAGCAACAAAATGCCACAACATTTGTTGAAACATTGTTTACAACATTGTACAATACATTTCAACCGCAGTGTGCATGCGCCATTACGAATGAAAGCCGAGGCCAACCCTCTTCGAGCAGTGAGCTGCTTGTTTAAATTATGTTTGAGTTTTTATATTCGTAGCATCCTACATATCGAGTTTGAAATTTGTATAGTTTTTCTTCAATTTTTCACTAATTTTTGACATTGCTTGGGATCTTACATTATTTTACATTTAATCACTTTCCTTAGTTCCGCGAAGCGCCACCAGATGTCAGCCACTTAGATTGGAGTTCTCAAAGTATCGCAATTTGTAATCTTCAATTGAACTATTCGTTGGATTTAAGATCGAAGACTTTGTGTTCATGTTACTTATTTTTGTGCAGAATACAACATCAATTTCATTTTATAAATAACTGATAGTGATAGTAAGAACTTTATCAGACGGAAGTCGTTTTACCAGTATCTAAAAGTGATGGAATGTATCCGAAGATGGAGAATGCTCTCAATTATAGAAAATTACTAATTAATCCGTCTGCACTGATTTACTTCACCCCATGCAAAGGCAAACCTCGATTTTTGCAAAGATTATTTGTCAATAGTGAATCTGCTACCCAAATCTGATTTTGGGGACTTAGTCCGGTAGTTCAGTTGTTCGGATAGCTTAATTAGGACCCAGGTTTGAATCCCTTCCATAGTCGGTACCTCGATTGATGTGTTCGGTATAGCTGAGCATTGATTATCAACGGGTTCCATTCGGTGAAGTGAGTCGAAACGGTTGTAGATAATAGAGACCGGCATACGCCTTTTGCGGAGGAGCCGAGATAAAACGGATAGACAGCGCAGGAAGGAAGCACTTAATTTACATGATTGTTTTTGCCAAACTAAGTTAATAATTACCACTATCAGTATTCGACTACGTGTACAGTACATACTGTGTATAGGAATACGTCAACATTGTTGCGTCGTAATAAAAATAAAAATATGTGTGGCTCGTTCTAATGCATATAATGTCGTTATTTATACTCCGCTATGAACGAAATAATAGAAGTGGCTATGTGTACGGGGGGAAAAAAGAGAAAAAAAAACGTTTTTCATGTGCTACTTGATATTTTTTACTGTATCTGTGTGGACGTATTAAACTGTCTAGAAAAGCCACCAGTAAATTGAGGAGGTGTGGATACGAGGCCGTGCTCGGTGTATTACATATTCGACAATTCCGAAACTCAGGAAGCTGTTGAGATACTTTTATAACGATTAAGTACCTTCTTTAGCTGGTATGGTTGGAAAATGCTTGAGACGAGACTGTCCAATCACTTCACAGTCATGCGTTTTCAGGCAGACTTGTATACATAGACACAAAGAAGGGGTACTTGGGGGCTCAGTGCTTCTTCCTTCACCGAGGAAGTCTATCGAAAGCCCGAGTAGAAGACTGAACAATTATCGATGGTCTCGTGGACACTTGTGCTGACTAACATTTTTGTCAAAATTGAGTTCAGTATATAAATCTGTAGCTGAAGGTGTAAGCTATCCGGTGGTATACACAAACCAGCTGATAACTTGTTATTTGAACCGCCACAGAGCGCTTTCCGATTGGATTAACTAACTGATTAATTATCAGTTGAGGAAATTTTCAAAACGCTCTCCTGAAAAATTTTATTTTTGTTAGTTAGCACAAGTGTCCATAAGACCATCATTATAAGAATGAAAAAATGTCCAGCATTATTCTGATATTTTTCACCCCCCCCCCCCCCCCTTACAAGCCCGTTTCTCCACTGCAGGTCAGCTACTTGCGCTTATATTTATGCCTGTGTATATTGTAACATGGCTTTGGCAGGATCTCTGTCTCCTTCAGTCCTGTTTCCTATATAGCATTTTCTTGAAATTTCGTTGGTTGTGTGTAGAAACCGCATATAAATTAAAGGTGCCCTTATTCAGGTGTAGAAAAGTAAAAGAAAGAAACTGAAAAATTGGTCGGGCCTCCGAAATGTAATAGAGGCCGGGGCCAGCCGGGCATACCAGTGAACGCCAACGAGTTACGTTACATCCCGAAGCTGCTCCTGATCACGTGAGTCAGAGATGATGTCTATCGCCTTGTTTGCGATCCGCGCGTACAATTTGAATAATTTCAACGTTGATTTATTTAAACTCGCGTTGGTCGATCTTCGTGCATTTCATACTGCATTCGTTATGTAAGGAACGATGGAGTAGGAGAGATGATTACACGTTTGCAATGCAGTTATACATTGTCGGCAGAACCACGCGCGGTGGCCAAACTCTGGGACAGGTGGCGTCGAGGTGATCAGTTGGGAATGGGTGGCAATGCCAGATCGACCTAGAAGAGTTGAGAACATTTTGCAGAGGAATGATGATCACATACGATGACGTGGCTGCGCGATCACGTCATCGAGGGATTGTTATTTTGGCAGAAGGTTGATCTGTCGGAAGTTCGGTGACCGCAAGAGAAAGTAAGTGAGTGGGTGATTTCGAGTACGAAGGGTGGAGTGATCTTGAATCTGTCTTTTCAAAATTGGAAGTTTGAAGAAATTATTGTGACCTCGTCTTTCTTTCTCCCATAGAGATGTTCAGTGTTCACTGTTGTGGATACTCATACAGTATACGGAGTAGAGATGGGAATTTTAGGTCATCTATTATGTCTAGTTCATTCGGTCTCGGTCTTCAGAATGTTTAGGTAAAATGTTTAGTTCATTTAGGTCATTTAGTTCAAACTGACCTAAACGCACTGAATAATCTGTCAACACATTTACAAAGCAGTAGTAGTTACACCGCACGGTGATTTAACCAGTTGTAGCTGTCTTCCGCTTGTAGAACTTTTTCAGTAGTAATCTTTGCTCTTTTAATATTTCTTTGGTTTTGTTTGTTTAATATTGATTCGCAGGTTTATGATCATTATTTAAGTTATCTGTATTAAAGTTACTTAAAATGGGTTTCGCGCTAGAAAAGGACCCATACAAATGGAATTTAATACTGTTCTGCGTAAACATTTCTCTGGAACGCGTGAGTGGAGATGAAGGTGAGAGATATAGGTATGGCGAGAGTTGGCACGCACCTTCATTATCCTGTTTCAATCTCGGAATCTGATCAATTCTGATCACGAACATCGATGTCGGTCATACGGTCTTCTCTCGAGTTCATTTCACATTTTGGTTTCGTTCATTCGTTACTTCTTCATTCAGTTTGTTTCGTCAATTTCGGTAGTTCAGTTCATTCTGTGAACTAGGTACTTTAAACGTTTAGGTCTCGGTCGTTTAGTTCAACGTGATGTTTAGTTCAAATGAACTAGTACATGAACTACCGACACATCACTAATACGGAGGATAAACCTGGGGACTGCATGTAAATATGGGTCATTCAAAACTGTGATTACCGTTCTCTTGAGTATTCTCGTTCACAGGTGACGTTGAATTTTACGAATAACTTGAATTTTTGTGCGTGTAACGCTCTTCAATTATAACAGTTAGGCAACGTATCTCTTCATTCTAGTTGAACTTAATCATTTTCTGCAGCCGATCAGCTCTTATAAATCTTGATTGATTAGTAACAATGAAACTGATAGACCTTTCTGATCTATGTGTCAATGATTGTTATGATGGCCAGATTGTTCCACAAATCTGTAAGCTGTTAGCTTTTTCTGTCGACAAAATTGGAAACTACCCGATTTTTCCTTGAGGAAAAGCTAATAATTTTCAGATTTCCTGATAATCGAGGAAAAGTTAATTCGATTTGGACATTAGTACCCTATTTCGTGTGTGTACTCCGCTTGACACCAGCTCTTTCGAACGATGTGCATAAATGTGTCTAAAAACCTACAAATTTTGAAGAGAAAATTTTCATGAGATTTTGAAGTTTGGATTTTGGAGCTGGTTGTAGGATCTGATTATACAGTCGAAATCCCAGCGACTTACAGAGCCACTATGCTGATATTTTATTCGATTTTCGGCGGTTTTGCTCTTCCTTGCACCTTCGTCCTGATTGAATTCTAGAAACTCTATGCCATCGCTGAAAACTAGAGTGAAGGATGAGGAGGCTCCAGAAGCCAATACTCAAATTTTCCAGGATGTTGTCAGTAATTATTTTCCTCTTTCCTACTTAACGACAGATTTACTGTATTTGTTTAGAAAGCATTCACTTACCACCATTGGTTAAAAATTAAGCATAGTTATTACTAAGGAACTTAAATTTGAATGTGCGGGCAATCTAGCACGGGAAAAAGAAGACAAGGGGCAAAATGGTAATGTAATGGACACCATATAATTTATTATAAACGAAGGAAGATAAGACCGGTTATTAGGTTTAGGGATGAAATGGTAAAAAGCGTGGGCACAATATGGGGTAGAGTTGCTCAAGATTGAAACTTTTGGGAAAGAACTGGGGAGGCTTATGGTCGTGATTGTGGCACGATGACTTGACTGTGTACCACTTGAATACGAAGCATGTAACAAGATAGTGTATAAGTTATCGAAGGCTGTATTAATAATAATAATAATAATAATAATAATAACAATAATACTTGTTAAAACATAAAACTCGACAACACTCGTTGTGATACTGTCGTGATTCTATTTTAATACTGTTCAAGATTGTTACATAACTGATCAGGTGAGCTAAGACACCGTTATGCTTAGTTAGAACTGTGTTAGTACTCACTTAAGACTCTTTTATACTAATTCTTATTCATCGAGACTCTAAAAAGGAAAACTTATCTTACAATGCAATCTCTTATCACTTGTTGAAAGGCTTGTCAGGGTCTAATAATTCAGTCTCTTGTCCCTCGTTGAATGGCTAGTGTAACAATTCAATCTCATCATTTGTTGAACGATTTGTCTAACTAGTCAGTCTTCCATCACTCACCCCAGCCCCTCCATTTGGCTACTTTTACCGATTGTAGTTGAATTTAAGGTATCCAGGGGATCTGGTTTGCCGAGTGGATGGCGCGCTGGTCTCGGAATCCGGATGTCCCGGGTTCGAGCCCACGTAGCAACCTAAGCTGGTTTTTCGGCAGGATGAGAAGTGGGCTGAGACAGCCCTAACAGCCTCCCCGATGTCTCTGAGGTAATGCTCAAAAGGGCGGATTCCCAGGCTCGGGTTGAGCGTAAATTAGAAAAGAGAAGGTACCTCCGCTACAAGAAAGTCACTCCCAGTGGTCAATTTCAAAATTAGTGAATAATGTAACAGTTGAGGAATAATCCTGATTAAGGCCAATTGTGAGTGCATTTGTGAACATCACTCAGTAATCAGACTAATGCTGAATGATCACTTCGCACACATTATTTTTAAATGATGAGATGTTTAACACTCACAAAAAAATGTGAGTGGCCAAAAGTCTCAAAACGGTAGTGGTTTGTGATATGTTTTATGAGTGCTCTCCGAATTGCCAATCGGAATGAGCCTCCTTGATGGAATGCTTTGTTACCAACATTCTTATTCCCGTTAAATAAATTGTATTGCATAGGAAATTTGAACACCCATTCTTTACACTACTGCTGTTTTAGTGTGAACGCCGATAGTTGAATCCTTTTAATTTAGCTTCTGCATACTTTCGCGTAGTCATAGTTATGTTCATTTGCATAGAAGTAAAACTAATTTTTGTATTTTCTTTTTGTTTTAGGTGAGTACGAATGCCTTTGACTTATTGAATCCTGAAGCAGTTGCCATCAGATTGAATCATTTGAACGTGATGCTAGTTTCGGTGAAATTTGATCAGTTCGAAGCGTCTAAATAGGCTGTCAGTAATGTTGCCCACCGCATGCTTGTTGAGATTCCTGATTTGTTTCCACGAATGCCATTCTCCATGCCATTTGTACTCATCAGGTACCGAAAAATCGGTCTCTTGTTACAAACGGGCTCTACTGAAGTCAGGTAGCTTTTAAACTATGTATACCAACTTTGTAATTCAAGCTTGTGGCTGAAGTCAGCGTGAAGACTTGTTGAAAAAGAATCTCTTGTGCGTATGTGATGTATCATATTCTTGACCATCTTTAGCAGGTATAAATTTGTTGATACATCTTCAGAAAATAATATTTTTCGTCAAAATGAACGTTACAATGCATAGTTGAAAGAATTTCAAATTTCTGTAATATGTTCTGCAACTTCATAGGCGCAAATAGAGGGGTCTTGGAAGCTGCTCGCCCCCAAGAAAGACTGAAAAATTATGTGTGCAAAAGAATTTTCAGCGTTATTTTGATAGCCCCCGTGAGGTCCCTCACACTCCTGGTCTTTTGTTTGCGCTTATGTGTTACTTACCTTTCTTATCAGTTTCCGCAAAACAAGAATAACAAATGAAACGGGCTACAAAGAACACCGGCGATTGGGTTTTTATAAATGTTTTTCGATTAAAACCCGTTATCCTTCCACTAATGGTGACGTATAAACATAGAGTACATGCGTCTGCAAACTTGTAAAATTCAAATTCTGGTCATTAAAGAACTATTAGTAACATGCGACTCTAGGAGAATGAGGATAGTTGCTCTAATAAATGCCTGTAGGTCGATGTCAAAGAAGTGGACGAGGAAGAAATTCAGTTTTGAAGGATTGGAGAATGCCGTATCCAGTGAATGAGAAATCCAGGTTCGTGGAGTTCTGGTTTTGAAAGCGGTATAGAAAATATTAACAGCTGAATAGTGTTCTGTGGAAAATGAAATACAAACCGGTGTAATATGGAGGTGCAGATGCGAGGAAGTTTTTCTGATGAGTAACAATTTGATGCGACGAATCTAGCTGCCAAAAGTTGGGATTTTGACTTCCCTATCAGTTACATTTTTGCAACCGTATCAACTTCCTGTTGTAACCAGGCAGAAGATATACGTGGTTGCTATTAGTTTTTCCTGTACTGGGTCATGGTACGTTGATTTTGATAGAAGTTCAGATTGCTATAGTTTCCTTTTTACTGAGTCAATGTTACGTTGATTTTGGGAGAGGTTAAGGTAGAATTGAGATACGGCGTACTTTTTGCCCTGGAATATGAAAAATTTATGTTTCAGCCTCACACTTGATTTTTTTAGAACGGAATTGTTCCCCCTCGTATCGCCATGAGCTTTTAGGGGGAGCCTACGTGATGACTGACGATGACTCATAGACGGAATATTCAGCCAATCATGTTCAGAAGAAAGCTATTCTCCTTCCGTCAATAATAAATACAAAAAACCTCGTATTTGTCTGTACCTACTACAGCACTGTAGGCGTACCTTTATAGGAATTAAAAATGGGTGCTTTACTTACGTAAATACTTGCAGATCGAGGAGGTTTCAGAATTTTGAATCTTGATGTTAGAACTTGAAACCTACGCGCTTCTGTTATCATGTATGGGAGGGCGAAGTCGGTTTTTTCTTAAAATTAAAAGTTGCTTATTGACATCCGAACGATGCATACGCAGATGTTTTTATACTTTGTCACACGGCCTTAATAATCATTTACTTTTTTTCTTTCTTTCTTTCTTTTTCTTTTTAAATTGCACCCACGCATTAGTTCAATTTAGGATGTCATTCTAAAAAATAATTGAATTAATTGCAACCAGTAATGGTGGCGAATTTTTAATAACTCTTCTCACAGCAAGTGATATTTAAGATGAAGATGTGCGAAACCATTTTCCAAGTGTTAATGCCAGCTGGGTTCTGAATAAGGCACACTGGCACAGCGTGGTGTGAAATATTTTTTGAAACCGTTTCCTTTGTCAGGCCTCAAACAGCTTGTGTGATTGAAGCCATTTTCTGAATGGCACTAGATGAAATGTGGAGCTCAGGAAACCCATCGAGGTTGATCATATATTCTGCCGTAAGATTATGTCAGTGCATGATGTAGTTCGCTTGAGATTATGTTTTGAAACCAACAGCTAAGATTAGAGATGGAAGATTACTAGGAAGATGAAGGGGGAGTTTGGAGAATACTGATAGTTTGTACGTGATCTATGATGCCGGTCCTACTCAGTCAGCCATATTTAAATTCCTTTTAACCCCCATGCGTATTAAATTGTTACAAACGGGACCTCGCCCCCGCCATATGTATTAAATCGACGCATGTTTTACTTCTGGTCTCCGAGATGAGAGAATGAGAGTTATCACTTATGAGGTAAGTAATGTCTCGGAGGGAGTATAATTTTCAAATAATGCCAATAGAAGAGAGCGTTGATAAGGACTATCACTCATAGAGTAATGTTTCAAATAATACGAAAGGAAGAGTGAGCGTTCATCAAGGTAGTGGAGCAGTTGGTGGGATTCTTGTCTAAGTGATGCGCAGTGTTTGATCTTCACAAAGTTAAGAGCTTGTAGAGGTACATAGTTCTCGTTCTGATCATTCATTCAGAGCATGTTAGCAACTTTTTATTTGCTTTGTTTTAGAAAACTCAGTTTTAGTTTACTGAGATCATCTGTGTGTGTTGACTTTTCTTTTTTATTTGAATGAACATATGTGACCTGGAATCATGAAATGTGCTTCTGGTGTCAAAAAATCATTTTTCACTTTCTTTACAATTCTTATAGGAAAAATCACGCTCTTTCAAATGAAGCAAATTGCAGCTTTGTATCTTCATTAGTTTTTTCACTAATTGCATTTAAAAAAATTACGTCAAAAGTTTGAAAACATCCATTTACATGGTGTTGTGTGAAACTGGCCTATGGGAATGACAGAGAGCAAGAATTTGTTACGCGGTTAGATGTACCCGCTGTGTACATCTGTGCGCACAACTACCACCATCCCATCTTTACACTCGTTTATCTTGAAAACCTGTTTTTGCACAAGAGGCACATTTCATGATTCCAGGTCAAATATAGTGCTCAAAGATACCCAGATAGGCGTGTTGAACCTATTTGAATAATGTAAATAGATTTGTATTTAAATCTATTTAAGTATGTATTTCAAATGGATGAAGAAGCAGACCATTTTAATAGGTATTTCAGACAGATATCCCAAACGGATATTGTTTTCAAGACCTATTTAAATAGGTTTTCAAGTAATTTCTTCTTCTTTGAATAGAAATCATGTGAAGTTCATGATAAGATTGGAGTTTCCTAGTATATTTGGTCCTTTTCTGTTTAATATTATTAATATGAATGAGTGTTGTTTTGTTGTTCATGGTTAGTAGAGAAACCTGTTCAAATAGGTTAGTTTTCAAATTGGCTTGCCATTGAAAATCTATTTAAATGGTAGACAAATAGTTACAATCAAATTAATATTACCTAAATGCCTATTTAACATAAATAGGTATTTTTACCTATATTTAAAAGTCAAGTAATTTGAATATCCCTGAATTAGTGCCTAGGTGGCTGTTACTTTTTGATTAGTACTTTTTCATACTTACATGAGTTACTTCTGAAATTATTATGAATTTAATTAGCTGGCGAATGTTCGATAGTTTTGCAAGTTCTTCAGACAGTAATAGGCGGCGATGATGGTTGTGGAGTTGGCATTCTATTATTTTGTGGCAGATTGTGAGTGGCAAGTTTCTGGGTATATTGGTTGTGGCTAGATGGCCTGGGTAGATTTTGGATAGTTTCTGTTGCTCTGTCAGTGCAGATTTCCAGATGTATTTGGTCCAGTCAGCTGTATTATTCATGATTAATTGAAGTTTATCTGAGGTAGATATTGTTCCACCCTTTTTGTCTTGCTGATAAGATTTTGTGCTGTTTTTCATTCTTCAATTTCAACGGTTGTATTTCTGGTATAACTCTCGAGTCTTTCTGGTCACTAATGCAATACTCGAAAGGGTAGTTTCCGGGGCCAAGGGTGCAGTGTCTGGGGAGCCAATTCGGCATGCGGACATCGCCATACGCTCCACCAAACATAGCTATCTCGGGTAGTAGAATTCGCTTGTGTATTGGTGAGTGTGTATAATGCATATATTGGTTTGTCTGAATCACTGGATTCCGTGATGGTTTAGTTGATGGGATTAATGTGCACCTTTTCTAATACCAAGAATAATTATTCAGATGCAAACGCGGTGACCTGTTATTAGGAAATCTCAGATACCATTGCTAGATTATATTTCCTTACGAATGAACAGTTGATCACACCAAAGGAGATGCATAAGTGTATGTTTGAAACGCGTTAAAGTGTAGGCCTATGAATTTGAAAAACCCAGTCTGCAATCATTTTGAAATGTAGTCTTGAAATCTGAAAGGGTAAAATGTTGTTTGGAAATCACACCCAGCTCAGGTCTTTATACAGTTAATAGTGGAGATTTTGAATGACGTGTATCAATTTGATATTACTCGCTAGGTTAGTTGAAACCTTGAAACCAGTGGAGCAGAATATTGGTTTACAAAACGCGGCTCCTCTCTCCTACTTCAGCCAGTGCTACTAATACTAGAGCACCAGGAAACACTCGAGTAAGAACATACGCCATATTTAGTCTTTCCGTGCCCAATGATTCGAAATTCACTCCGCGCGACGTTCCGCATGTCAAATTGTGAATCTTCGGGCACCAAAGCGGCGGAAAATGGCGGATGTCAATACTCGAGTGTTTTCAGGTGCTCTGCTAATATAGGGCAGTTTATTGTTTCCTGATGGTGTTGGTATCATTTGTTGCTCCAGTTAGCATTCGATTTGGGGTGGTAAGAACGGGTCAAGAATCCATGAGTTTTCGGCTTTCTGAACTAAACTACTGACGCCATCTACAGTTTCTCCATCCAGCCAGCTGTAGTTCCGCCTTTCCCAGCTAATTGCAATGCGGCGCAGCTCTCACGCGCCTCGGTTGCCAGAAATCGGACTTCGTCCGAGTCCACGTGGTTCAGTCGGGCTCGGATGAGCCGACCATACCCAGCCTCAGTGAAGGATATCCTCGGAGGTCAAACGAATCGTCAAACTGTCAGCCTCTCGGCGCGGTGGCGGCCAAGACTGCGACAAGTAATCATTAAATAGCTGTTCGGTAATATTTTTAATTTGTTACCTTGACAGTGACAAAGAACAACGAAAGTAAGAACGATAGGATCGCTACTGTTTGTAACGAAGAACAATCGAGCGTGAGTGAGAGAAAAAGAGGCAATCGTAAAATAAAAAAATTTATTCGAAGGTCGGATACCGAACAGAACACATAGTACACAAATTAGGCCGATAATGCAAATGGCAGTGTAGGTGAGTCCGGTTGACTTGTATACGTATAATTATAATGTACCTACTCTACGCTTATTACTTTGTACAGAAATATAAAATTGTCAACCACAGTTCGTATGTATATGTATGTGTACAAGAAGAAAGAAAAAAAAAGCGTACGCGAGTTCTCTGCAAGCAGTAGTACATTCTTTAATCAAATGAGTGAATTTGCGAACGTGGTCAAAACGATTACGTTTATCCAGTTTTTAATCAATTAATTGCGCTTGGATAATTGCTGTGTATGTATCCAGCGCAGCACAGCAGATTATGTACATTTACCAATCGTGTGTGCGTATGTGCGTGTATATGTATGCATGTGTATTATATATAACATTTCCTAGAAGTGCGGATATCGCGGGAAGGAAGTTTGCATGTAACTATGTATTCTCATGGTACTGTATAATATATCTAGTTGTGGTTATGCGATTCCAAGCTGAAAATGTGACCTACAATTTGATCATTTGAAGAGAGAAATGGGGAAGCAGAGCGAGGGATATTGAGAAGATGTTCGGCTACAGTACGAAGGAATTCTTGAAGTCAAAACTACATAAAGCAGCTGCAGGATACGAATTCGTTCTTTATGGTTACGATAAGCAGATTAGCAATCGTGGTGGCAGAACATGGCCCGTGATAAGGCTTCAAAAGATTCTAGACTGATTTTGACGAAGGTAATCTCGTCCCTAATAGCCGCGAGAATTTTGAAAATTGGTTTTGAGAGAGCTGTTTGCTGTGTTCGCCTCTAGGGCATCCGTGTATTTGCGCCAATGCGGGGAAAATGCTACGCCGACATAATTACTGCTCTTTGTCAGCAGACAGGCTTCTTTTCTTTTGTTATTATGTTATAATCATCTACAGCTGGTGCGTAAGAAAAAAATTATTTCACTCGGTTGCAGTAAAATCGAGCAGTACAAGTGCCTCTTTAATAATAAGAAATCAGACTATAGGAATTTGACTGATACTGAAGTATGAGTGTACGTAGTACGTACAGATTATGAAAGTATTATTTGCACGTGTAACCATGATCTTTGATTTTGAAACAGTGCGCCGTCTAAAATCTATGAATCGCAAACATCCGCAAAATGCGTTAAAATTGTAAATTAAATTGGTCCCCGGATACTAAGCCAATGAAACATTGTTGGAGTATGATTCATCTAGTGGGTCAGCGGGGATATTCATAATGGCAACCTAAGTTACTCAGGGATCCTGTAGTCCATCTTCACAGTAGCCACATTTTGGATAACTGGGAAAAGTTAGAGAATTTTCTCAGTCCAGAAAAGTGAGGAGATTGCTATAATTTTGATCAAAATTAGGAAACTTTTTAGGAATAATAAGAATTGAGGAATATATTATACTATTTTTCGAGAATAAATGTCGTCGTAAAGCTTAATGACATATTTCTTTTACAAAGTACCTATTCTAAAAGCTGGAAAAATGTCTGGGAAAATGTGGAAAATTGGTCTGGAAAACCGGGAAAAGTCAGGGAAAGTCATTCTAAAAAAAGTCTACCCTGAATTATGTGGATCACTGATTGAAAATGCATAATGAACATGCGTGTAAAAATTGGAAATTTGTCTTTCTGGATCGTTGACCAAGGATGGGCAAAATCCAGAAACTCGAATATTTAAATCCAAAATTCAAAATCCTGGTAAAAAAAGAATTCGAATTCAAAGTCTTCAAAATCTAATAATTTAGACTTCTACATTTCAGTAACTCAGCAGTAAGCACCCACGCAATCTTATATCCACCACTGGCAGAGGATGTCGCATACAAGATACAACTTCTGTTGTCTGTAGCCAGGACTGCTTAGCTAAGCCGAAGCTTTTATCCGTTATGCGTTAGCCGATCGATTTTAATCCAAATTAGCTGGCCATTAGCTATAGCTAATGACAATGAGACTACGTTAGCTGTTAGCTGAAGCCAGTCGCTTGGAAAGGTGAGTTTTTAGCTAAGTTCTTAGCCCTTCTGATTGGCTAAGCAGCCCTGTCTGTAGCTCAGCGCTAGAATGTTAATTGGACGCTATTAAGCAAAAACCGCCCAAACGACATGTGTTGACAAAATGAGACATTAGTATCTTTGGAAACATGGAAAAAGCATAAAAAGTAGAATTTTTTTTAATTGGGCCCCGATACAAAAATCTGTATCCACGTTAAAATAAGGTTATCAATAAACGCGATGTCCGTAAATCGACATTATTCAGTGGCGTTTATGTTACGTTTTCTCAAAAAATAGATTCTGTCGCTTGGACGGTTTTTGCTTAACAGCGCCTAAATGTAATCAGTGAAAGAGAGAAATTTTTAGGACTTTGCGTTCAGCATTCTTCTAACTTCTTGCTTACTAAAGGTGACTAAATGAACTTCCGTCTCGTTTGTAGAATACAACAAAAAGGATGTAAAACTATCACTACTGAACGCTGAACCAAGTGATATGTGTTGACAAAATAAATTTTTACATTATTAGTATCGTTGAAAGAGCGTAAAAAGTAGAATTTTTCAAAATTGGACCCCCGATTCATAAATGTGTACTCGTGTTGAAAATAGCTTCTCAGTAAACGTCATGTCATGCACTTTCTACGTGGCTCTTGAACTTTGTATCGCGTGTTCTCAAAAAGACAGATTTTGTCGCTTGGTTCTTTCTCGCTTAACAGCGTCCGTGTTAGGTTTGATTTTCAAGATATCAATTGTTTGCCGCAGCGCAGCGTTGCAAGCACCCTATTTTTGGATTTGGATTTTAATTATGTTTAGAATCATCAAGATGCAAATCCTTTGCTAATATCCGAAATCCTTTTTGAAAAAAAAGATTCGAAATCCAAAGTCAGGATTTTTGGAAATTTGGATTTAAAATACCTGAGAATTTAAATACTGCACAACCTTGTCGTTGACACTTCACTATGACTAGATAGAATATTTATGGAATATTACGCATCTTGGTTTCCGGAAGATCGATTTTACCCTCTGAGTAGAATTTTCTCATGTAACTGGCTCAGAATTTTATATGTTAAGTTGGTAGCCCTGTTTATGGCTGCTGCTTTCCGACTTATGACTGTTATTATCACCGAGTGCTGTAGTAGTTAGTTACGTTCCGTACGATATCCGCGTCGAGTCTGCGACCGAGTGTACCGCAGTTGATATGATGTTCAGTTCTAAATTACACGACGGTTTAATTGCGATGTCTCGGCTATTATTTGAGTCTGCGGTGGCCGATCCTCACTTATTTATAACAATACGTGTTTGGATTGTTAGTTCTGGAAAAGTTCAATCTCTGTGCTTAATTGACAAAATTGAAAATTCGCCGCGGTATAGACTTGCTAGGATTAAGTCAACTTCTAAAACCATAGCAATGGCTCAGTTGTATTTTGGAAGGAGGAAGAGTTAAAGTGATTTCTGTTCAGTTAGTTCATTTTTGAAATTGAAAAGCCGTCGTCAGAGGACAGATAGACATACAGAAAGCCAGCCAGCTGATTGAGAGTGAAAGGAGTGCTTATGTAAAGGGATGATATTGTCTAGTTTCTGTATTAGTAATGTGTGCTTCTATAATCTATAGTGTACATACAGAAGTCAACTACATCGGCTTCTGTATAATAAAGTTAGCTTTTGTATAAAATTATTCTAGTAAAGTCGGTTTCTGTCTTCAAATTTCGGGTTCTGTCTTGGAATGTCGAATTCGTTAATGTTCACTGAATAAGAGATGTCCATTTTTAACATAGAGGCAAACTTTCTTTTAAGGTGTATTCATACATATATATGTCCAATTATGTATCATGAAGGTACATTGCAACTGAGTAATCGTTTGCTTAAAAATGTGAAGAATCGCATTTAATTTACGTGTTTCGAAAGTTGGGACAAGTGGTAGAATGAAAAAGGACGAGTAGGTGCTGTCCCCTCGGTCAAAATCTGCAAGAGGCACTAACTTTCCTGAGGTTTTTTACAACTAAGTTTGAACATTCAAATGTAATAGCCCATTTTGTTTATATTTAGATGGATCTCGTACTTCATATTTTGGTTTCTTCATCTCTCTTCTTATAACATCCCCTATTGCTTAATAATTAATTTTTTTTACACCGGTTTGATGACTTAATCATATTATAAAGTTGGGGTCTGGTTTTTTTTTGGTCAAGGTGTTTATCGAAAAGTAAACACAAATTACTAAATTTTAAAACAACGTAATGTGTCACAGGAAAGTCGTTTTCTCTGTTGAATTTAGGAAATTGTTGTTTCTGTATCTGGGAGCGCGGATGCCTCACAGCAACGCGAATATTCTTGCGAGAACAATCGCACTTTTGCACTTCCGTCGAAATGTGGCAAGGAATGTTTTGGATTTCAGAAAATTCAGTCAGTAAATTATTTTATGTTTATTTCAATATTTCCCACATTTTAATTCATTTTAACCCTTTTGATCCCGAGAAATTACCGGCGGGAGAAAGTAAAAATGTGAACTCTGTTGCATTGAATAGAACGTTGAAATAGTGGATTTAGTCAACCCTGCATGTTTTCCAGAATGGAAAATCAGGAAACCGAGGATAGAATTTCTACGTTCGTGACGAATTTTCTCCCAAGTCATGATAGGGATGGTAGTTCAGTATTATTACTGCTGTTAACATTCATCGTTTTTTGTGCTGGAGAGCTGTGGAAAGAATAATTTTATGACAAAAACGTGATCTTTCCCCCACTGATAGCATCAATTTATTTCTTCGAAATAACATGTATTCAAAGAAGGCGGAGATCTAGGCTTGAATTTGGGGCGGGGGGAGTGGAATTCTACAGTGTAATTTTTTCTGTCAATTTTTCGTTTACGTACGCAATACTTTTCTTTTCTCACTTTTTTTTTTTGGGGGGGGGGGGCTAGATCCACGCTTGATTCAAATTTGTGGGCAAAATATGGAAATAACGAATCGTAGTTTTCGAAATGAGGCGAATTCCTGTCCGAAACTTCGAGGAATTATAATGTAAAATTTTTCTATCGTGTAAGGAGAGAAATTCCATTTTGGTAATGTACTACATGATCATCCATTCAGTTTTGTAATGTTTAAAAATTTGTACAGTTTTAGTATATAGTGTTGGATTTGCAGTCCGGTAAAATCCAGTGCCGTATCCAGGAATATGGCGAGGGGTGGAGGTTGACCTAACATATGGGATATTTTAAACTAATTTATTTTCTAATATTTCTGAGATCCGCATTTTCATGGATTTTCAAGAGCACGGCCGTACCCAGGGGGGTGTGGGGGTTGTCAGACCCTAACCCTCCCCCCTTGTATACGGCCCTGGGTGAAAATTATTTCCAGTTCTTTTGTTCTTTTTTTAAAATACGTTTGCTGGAATCGTTTGGAATTATTTAATTCTCTTGCAGTATCATGAAATAATATACAACAACATTAACAACAACAACAACAACGTACAACAAGATATTGCTGTATTCGGTGTTAAAAGCCGTTCAAAAGTAAAATAAAAATGAAAATTCATTCTTATAAAGAAATTTATTCAGCTTTTTCCAAGCTGCCTAATTTAATTCTCTGAAGGCGCTGTATTGATTTCAAGAAGTGCGAAAACAATATCGAAGTTTTCATTCTGAAGGATTTTATATGATGGTTAAGAAGCTCGCTATTTGTGTGTCTGTTATTCAAAATTCAAATTCGCGAAAATTGATGGCATTATTTTGGAATAATAATTTTAGAATAATTTAAATTAGCTTGCTGAGTACAGCAAATGAAAGCGCTCCTGGATAGTGGACTAGTCTTGTCGATTTACAAACAAAATAATCGGTTAATCGAATCAAAAACATCGATTTGAGAAAGTTAATTTTCAACAAAAAAAAATCGATTTAGGAAATCAGTATATCAATTCAGGAGGATTGATTTGCAAAAATCGATTCAGTTTTGTAGATTTTTGATGGTTTAGAGAATAGAAGCTCTTGAAAACAATGTTTTGGATAGTCTAAACAGATTTTCTAGAGCTTTTGTATTTTATACGGAGAAATTGTAAAAATCTTTTGCATCATTTTTATATGTTCGTCAACAGTCATTAGCAAATTTCAGAATATGTGCCAAGTTTTTTATTCTCTTCTTTCATTTTCTTTTCTTTTCTTCTTCTTCTTCTTCTTATATGCGCCGGTAAAAGAGAAGCCAAGGGTGAAAAAAGGTGTCTGAAAAAAAGACGTTAGCTTTAGAATACCATATTTATAGTGGGGGTCTGGTTGGCTGAGTCTGGAGGTCCCGGATTCAAGTCCACGTAACAACTCGCTGCATTTCGACCTAGGCCGGTTTTTCGGCAAGAAGAGAAGAGGTCTAAGACAGCCCTAACGGCCTCTTCGACGTCTGTGAGGTAATGCTTGGAAGGGCTGATTCTAAGGCTCGAGTTGAGAGTAAAATTAGAAAAGAGGACCATATTTAAAGTGTCTTTATTCTCTGCGACTTTTTGTCATTGGCCGCGGCAATAATTTGGCCCCTAAATGTCACTCTCGGAACGAATAAAATGAACTTCACTGGGAAACTGAATGAAGATGTCTAGAATCCGAATTCAAAATTTTGACGTTTAAATTTTTAATTTCAGTGCTCACCAGAGGGCAAATCAGCCGACATAAATGTTAAAAATTTGTCAAGAGTCTCTGAAGAAACATTCATTATTTTTAAGGTCAAACAAAGTTCCTATAATTTTGATCCCTTATTCGTTATAATATAAAGCGGAGCAAGTGGAAAAGGATCCAGAATCCAAACTCAGAATTTAGAAATTTTAATTTTTCATTCCCGTGCTTACCAGAGGGTAAATTTGCCGAGATAAATGTTCAGAGCTTATCAAGAGACTGAAGAAACATTCAATATTTTATTGATCGAACAAACCTCTCATAATTTTAGTGCCTTATTCGGCCTCTAAAGCGGCCGGGTGGAAATGTTTCAAAATTTTAGTAAATTTAAGCAAACACTGTGCTATTTTGTCAGCTAAGGGAGAGAGTTTTATGGCTACAGCCTTGGCAATTATCAAAATTTTAAGAATTCCTTATTTTAACGACGTTACTCAAAGTTTATGTAGCAATAAATTTTTTTCCCCCAAATTTTGTGACGTTTTGATCACTTGTGGAATTTACCTATTCATATCTTTCTGTTTTTTTTTTTTTTTTGTTTTTTTTACTCGACGTTATCCGACTATTATGAAAGTTGTATTGTAGCTAAAAACATTAAATTTTAGTATGTTCTGTGTTGTATTCAAGAGACGACCGAATTCTGAGATGAGGTCGATCCGGGAGGGAGTAATGGGCCAAAATGTGGTCAAAATTAGCTGTTTTCTGAGGGTCTTGTGGTTTTGTTAGCTCTCGATCTAGTTGGCTGTAATTGAGCTACAGAACTGAAATTCTAAGTGTGCCTTCTTAAACTTGTTTTGTGAACCGAATTCGAAGATGAATGCAATCGGTGTACAATTCGAGAGTCAGGGAGTATGTTAGCAGAAAAGCTCCATTGTAGGTCTTTCGCAAATATGAGTGGTATCAAAATTTTGATAGCTTATAGCAAGTAGATTTTTTGAGATCTACCTGTTAAGTTATTACAGTTTTTTTGTACGACTCAGGGTGTAGGAGATTTTGAGGATATAAGTTTCCGTTCAGAAAAACAAAATATTGGTGTGATTTTTATAACGAGTATGGCGCAGTTGCCTGGTACACCGCTGCAAGTTTGAAGCCGCAAAGGTTGTGGGTGTGAGTCCTGCCCGCGGAATATAATTTTTTTAAATAATAATGATAATTTTTTGATGATAGTTATGTTTTGAATATTACTGAAAGATTAGTGAATTTTGAATTTATCTCAATAGTTATCTCGTTTGCCTCTGGTACAGGTAACGTGATTACCTGTCTTGTTTCACCTGTTCGGACAGAAATTCGGTCTCAACCCGTGCAGTCCCTTTTCTCGAAATTTAAATTTTTCAAATTTGTGAACTGATGAGTTTGGAATGGCATTGAGGTGACGACCCGTTAATTCCGAAATGAGACCAATTCATGTCGGAAATTTCTAGCGTATATGTAAGCTCTAGGTAGGCATAGGCAGGCTGCATTTCTCAGTTCTTATTGGATGATCAATCAGATATCTAAGTACATGTAGGTTCGCCTCGCTGGATGTTTCTCGGGTTTCAGAGGTTTGAATTTCAGTACTGCTCGTCGTAGATTTCGGGGAAAAAGGGAAACTAAAGTTGGAAAGCGAGAAGGCGAGCTCTCAGACTTTGGCAATGCCGGGGAACGCCGAAAGCGTCTCTGCTTTCGCTTTGCTTTCTCGAAGCCGGAGAAACATTAGCTAACTATTCCGCTGATTTTCGCATAGTAACTCCCCGAGAGTTGGCGAATTTTCGACATTTTTGAACGCTCGTCACTGTGGGGGAGGGGGTGGGAGAGGAAAAACGAAAACGAACGAGCAATGGATTACCAGGTTGTTTTATCGATTGCCGTTTGCTCAGCTCGCGGAAAAGTTAATAACGACCCGTCGTTATATGGAAAAGCGAAGAAGAAGGGAAAAAAATCGTTCTTTCTTTTGAAGTTTCTTCATTCGAACGGGAGAAAAAGGATCAAGTTTTTCCGATTTTCGCCTTCTTCAGTTGCGTCTCGAGTGTTACGACGTAGAACCGGAGGATTGGAGGAAACCGTCGAATGAACGGCCAAAAAATTTTCCCGTCGAGATCTCCGCTTTCGCCGTTTCGTTCCTCGAATCACGGTCTCGTATTTATTATAAGTGTACGTGTTTTCATGCTTTTGTGTGTGTGTGTTTCATAGCGAATGATTCCGCCGTCGTTCGAGTATAATAAATAAGATGCGTGACCTTGGCATTCGAATACTTTGTAACTGGCAAATCCCCCCCCCCCCATCGGGCCATGACGAGCCGCGTTCGCGCGCCCGCCTTCGCCGCGACCGTCGCTTGTCGAGTAACTTTTCAAGTCGTTCCGTTTCGCCTAATTACATTAGGTACTGCATTGGAGAGGGAAAAAAAAAATAGAAAAAAGAAACAAAAAACAAAAAACAGAAGGAAAAAAATAGAAAAAGAATTTTCAACGCTAGAGAGAAAGAGCGAAGAGAGAGATTCGCGTCAATTTATGGTTTTTCCTCTCCCCGCGACTTGAGACAGGAAGTAGGACGATGAAATCGAGCGAAAAACTTGGCCGCGCGGTTACTCCGTGTGAAATTTTCCTGCGCGGGAAATTTTTCACCGCCAAATTTCATACGTGTACGCGGTTGCGGGTAACACTGTGTGCCGTCGTTGCGATCTGACGAATGCGTTCCGCCGAATTTTTAGGCAGTTGCCAAGGTTGTCTGGGTGAATTTTTTTGCATTCCCGGCCTAACTAAGCGGTTGAATTGCGTTGCAGGACTGAAAATCAAATGGAGACTCACGATTGCGGAGGTTGCAGAAAACGTTAATACTCGTTCCTCTTTTCCTCCTCTCGTCCTCTCTGTTCTTCATTATACAAATTGGGAAACGAATCTTTGATTTGTCGACTTGATAAATGTATATTCATCGATAGAATTTTTCTGCTTCATTTCGAGCGTAGGCGATTTGTGACTATCGAAATGTAATCAGAACACAAATTTCAGCCAGTTAAGCAATCTTGGATTTATGATAGTTGATTCGGTGTGCAAGGTACTTCGTGCACCCAGAAGTTCATCTATTCAATTAGGGTTACCAACCATTTGCTTTTTCCAAGTTGCATTTGCACTTTGCCAGACAGAAAACTTCGCCCCCTTCACCAATTCATGAAAGTATCCCGGAAAAATGTAAAAACATTCAACATTTACAGGGTCATTTTTAATGTACGTAAGCGTGCAAACGCGCTTCGTTGCTGCACGCTGCTCGGAACATATCATTCGTCACGTTTTGCAACAGCATGCAGTAATGGAGCGTGTTTGCACGCTTACGTACTCGTGTATTAAAAAGGACCCTACTAATACTATACAGATAGTGTTATTCTTTCCAGTATTTTGCCTATGCGAACATCAAAGCGAGGAACGAGTCTGTCTTACATTTTGGAACATTTGCTTTTTTCACCAGCAACATTTACTTTTTAGAAAAAATAGTTGGTAACCCTAATTCATCTGTGTAGCAAATTAAATTAACCTGTAGGGGAAAAAAAGGCGACGAAGATGAACTTTGGTTTAGTTGTTGGTCAAAAAACACAGTAGAGGTTAGAACTACCCTTATTTACTCCCCAAAATAATAGAAAATACATTTGCGAGGTAAACAAGCGAAGTTCTCTAGAATTTCACGATATTTTTAGGGGGGGGGGAATTGGACCGTCATAGGAAGGTATTACCATGCAAAGCCCTTCCTTTAAATTGGCCATATCAATTGGGATTTTCCCCCAATTTTTTTTTTTTTTTTTTTCATTCTCTCTTCTTTAATAAAATACAAGGAAATTCTTGCAAAGTACTTGAACAGCCTCTTGCAAGAGTGTTGTAAGTCCAATTTTGGCAGGGTTGAGTTACGCTGTGTAACAGAAAATACTTCTTACAAGGAACGCGATGGTACCACTGGATTGCCAGTGCGACCACTCAAAAAGAAAAAAAGGGGGAAAAGAGAACTATGTCGAGATTTTGCAAGAATGTTGAAAGTTCACTGATGGAAGAATGCAAAAATCATCGTTCTCGTTTGTTCTTCTCTAAACGGCATGGTTCTCATTCATGTTCATCATTCTCCTTACCTTAAGATTACCAACGTTCTCGTTGCTTGTTCCCATCTTGGTCCTGTTCCCGTTTCCCGTTCTCGTTTTCAATCCCATCATGTTCTCGTCCTCATTCTCATTCTCATTCTGAAAATGAGAATGAGAACATGCTGTTCTTCTTCTCATTCTCGTTCATCCTGTCAATACTGGCGCAGTACTGCAGTTTGATTTTTAGGGTATTTGCCCGCGCGCAGCGCTGCAAGCACCCTATTTGTTGTGTTGACTCACATTGAAATTAAATAGATTCATCGAAATTACATTACTTTGTGTATTTCGGATAACGATACATTTTTGACTACTTTGGACAAATGCGGAATCGACAGAAACTGAATAAATTAAAACGAGTCTGAAAATGAACTGATAAGAACACATAGATGCGCGGCTCTCACTTCACAGACATACACAGATAGAGAGTAGTGCATAGATTGGACATTACACTATTGCAATTGAAAATTTTCTTTAACTACGAGTAAATTGTTTACAGATCATAGTTCAGTTTTAGTTTAGTTTCGTTCTCCGTCAGCTGCTGCCATCTGTCAATAAGTCGGTCTACTACATAATATTATGACTGTATCCTCTCCATTAGGAATTACAAATGCAACTTGGAAAGATGAAAATAGAAGATTCTCATTCTGGCGTTTGTGGCGTATATTTGTTTTATCGCATAGACGTTGGTACTGTGTCTGAATATTAGCTTCAAAGCTTTAACCTTTCAGATTTGGTTTTGTTTTATCAATGCCAGTGTAGGAAATTGGCGCAACAATACCAGGGATGCGGAGAAGCCGGAAGTTTTTGCAGTTTTAGGATAATTTTGAGTAGCCAGAAGTTGGAAGCTGAAAGTTTCTCAGCTTAAGCAAACACCCCTCTTACTACCTTACTATCTGCAAGGTAGCTTGTTTCATTGAAAAAAACAAAAAAAAAACTTAATTGGTTTTAGGCTTTCAGAATTTTACCTTTGTGCCAGCTGAAAGGTGTTGGAGAATGCAAATTCTCGTTCGTTCTTCTCGAACTGTATGGTTCTCATTCATGTTCCGCGTTCTCTGTACTTTAAAATTACCCACGTTCCCGTTCTCGTTTCCAACCTGGTCCTGCGGTCCTGTTCCCGTTCTTGTTTTCAATCCTGCCGTGTTCTTGTTTTCATTCTCGTTCATGCCGTTTTCCTTCACGTTCTCGTTCGTTAAGTCCATTCCAATATTGATCGTTCACCATCCGCACCATCCACAGCTGAGGCACGCCCCCTGTTCATTCACAGACTTACAACGACTTACAACATTTTATACAACTTTGCACTTCACCTGTTTGTTCACAATGTTATGAGTCACAACTAGGTTTTTTTTTGGCATCTCTACAAAATGCGTTATAATCAACCTAAAAATCTGAAATTAAAGGAAGCTGTACCGAAACAGTGCTGCTTCCTAATGAGGAATGCGACTCTTTGTTCCGACCTCCGATGTCTCGATCTCGATCTGTCAATTTTCGATGTATTGTAACGCAT
Organism: Acanthococcus lagerstroemiae; assembly: GCA_031841125.1. Lineage (NCBI taxonomy): Eukaryota > Metazoa > Arthropoda > Insecta > Hemiptera > Eriococcidae > Acanthococcus > Acanthococcus lagerstroemiae. The sequence goes on along the minus strand of CM063112.1, from coordinate 58,229,160 downwards.
CATCGATTGTTACAAAAGCTCGAGTAGAGTATTCATTTATAGTTCGTACTTGAAATACGTGACATTGAGAATCTCGCGTTTTTATTCAACCATTCGCAGACCTGACGTTTGCTGTCTGGGCAGACCCTCTGTTGTCTGTTCCCAGTCTTGGTTTCGTTGTTGTAAATCGATGATTTCGTATTCATTTCGCGATTGATATCTGCTTCCCGATATCTCGATAACACTCGTGTTTGAAAATTGGAAAAGCGTTCAGCAGGAATTGTGTGATAACATAACTGACATAATGTACGTGTGTTCGTATGCAAAATGGCATCCTGGATGCAGCACTTTTTGAGGTTGATAATGGTACAACATCTGGGCCCCAGTGGTTCTGTCCAGTCCTGACCTATTCCCTGTCCCTACTATAGATGCATTTAGACCGTTAAACTAGTGTTCTATTTATGCCACTTGTTCGCTGAGTTTTAGAAGTCACTGGAAGAGTCGCCTCTTGATCACATGTTCCGTTCTTTTACATCACAATTCTACCCTTCTTTATGTCCTATATTAGGCTTCCAGTGCCAGGAAAATTGAGTGTATTATGCTTGCGGTTTACTAAAAGCACGAATTTCAACATTCACAACAAGGGTTTACCGTGAGGAAATCATCCTACTTGGAACCATTAGCAGCTAATTCACAATTCTGCATTAGTCTGTCAAAGTTTTCTTCCGGATGGAATGCATCACCGGTTTTTTTTTCGCTCTGTCGTTTTTTAAAAATGCATTTTTCATCGTCCTTGGTAGTCACTCGTGTGTGAAACAGTCTTGTCGAATTGTTAACACTTGTTAGCGATGAAATTCGCCAGCCCACACGATTTGCATATGAAAAGTCAGTGCACTGTCCGAATGGCATTATGAACTGACGTTTTTAGAATGCCGTCAAACGAGTTATGTGTATATGCAACTGAGTACGCGAATCCACATCGAAATTTTAAATTGTTAGTACGTAGGTACTGTATCAGAATTGAGTGTTTCGGTTTCAAGAAACCACATTTTCGCTGTTCACGAAATTTTGTTTCTGTTTTAGAAGACTGTTGGGTCTGAAAACGGTTGATGTTCGTTTTTTGTTTTTTTTTTTCTCGTTGCATCATCAATGGGGGACAAGTTATCAGCTCTCAGAGTTGACTTGTCTCAGTGCACTTTTAATTCGGAAAACCTGCTGATCCTCTCAGGGACGTACAGAAGAATTTTCCCATTTTTCTTGAGGAGGAGGGGGGGGGGTAAATTTGTGAGAGTCCCAACTGACTCAACCCAAAATTTTCAAGTATTGGAGAAAAACTTTTTGACTTGTTGGGTTTTCCCAACTTCTCATCTCAGTTCTCAAGTATCAAAGCAAAAATTAAAAATAAATAAATGAACTTGTTGGATTTTTTCAACTAGCCTAACTGAAGTGGTAAATTTTCCCAACTGCTGAGTGAAAAATTTCCACCGGGGGGGGGGGGTAAGTTGCCCCCTGTCCCTCCTATCGTTACGTCCCTGGATCCTCCAATGCAAAAGGTTTCGAGAATGTAAGAATTAGGAGCGTCTTTATTTTACTGATAGAAACTGCTTTAGTTTTGAATTTTTGAGTAAATCCGGTATCTATACGGTATACCTCCAATAGCTTCTTAGCCCCCGTAACATAACAGGAAATCATGGAGTCGATAAAGTTGGATCGGACCTAAACTCGATAGAACTGATCACGGGCATCAACCACCCACCTTGATTAGAAGGAACTCCCAAGAAAGTTCGCAGCAGTTATAAAATCGAATGCGGAGTGTTAGGGACTCAGGGGCTCGGCTCTCTTGAAATCCTCCCCCATCTCGTGGAGATTTGACCGACGCCGTGCCCACATTTCTCCTTCTTCCGGAAATACAAACACATGCAGCAGACCAATTCACATGTGTTGAAATAATTCGCTGGAATTCTCGAACTGGATTCTGTCTCCATGTGGAGAACCAAGCGGTGTGCGAATGAAAAACAAATAAAGGTAAATCCAATTCGGAGTTTACCCGTGGACAGTGTCCAGATTTCTCACCTTTTTCCTCCTTTCTTGAATCCTCGCCCCCGGACCGCGTTCAGTGCATTCCTTGAAACTCGTATTCTCTATTCGAACTCAGGAAAAACCACATAAGCCTAACTAAACTTTTATCACCATTGAGAGAGAACCCTTTCTTTCACTCTCGAATCGCCATCATCTGATCAGGGACCGGCGGATAGAATTATTCTCATTTAGTGGTAGCGATCTACACTTTTTTCTATGTGCATTAGGGGGGGGGGGCATTTTTTGATGATATCTCTCAACATTTTCTCGTCAAGCAAAAAAAGTTCATTGTTATTACAATTGGGTGTGGGGAAGGAGAGGTATGAATGAGCCTTTGTATCCCTTAATTCTGAACCCCTTCGTTTCGACACCATTTGTATCTAGTATCGATAAAGTTATGCCAAGTTTTTTTTGGGGAAGCTTTCTCTCACATTTTCCCGAGGATTCAGTGGCTCTCTCCCAGGATCACCGCCATTGTCCTCACTTCAGAAGAGATCAACCAAGCTTCCATAAACAAGACTGATTCGTTCTGGCACGATATAAAGGAGAGAAACACGTTCACTGTGTCACAAGCGTCACGTACCCGAGCGCATTTGGAAAGGCTGAATCTGTGTCGAAGGTTCGCGCAAATATTTACACCGCACTGTTTACCGAATCTAGTCCGGATAATGCAGTCTCTCTGGCGCCATTCTGTCGAGGGTACCCTTACTCATGCTAGGGCGATTGTGGTAGGCGAAAAAGTGAACGCATCGGCCCTGCAGTTGCTCATAACAGTTATAAGGTTAAGGCAGGAAATGCAGGACAATGCTGGTTGCTATACCAACCGGAGTCGGAAGAGCAACAGAACAGCTTGTTACTCTGTATTGAGGGGGGCACTGCACCGATGCCATCCCAGTAATAACAGATTTTCGCGCTATTCCGGAAAAGCGAGGAAAAAATAGTGCTCAAGTTTCATTTTGTTGAGTCTCCACATCAGGCAGAAAATTGTAAGCTGTGTTAATTGAAACCGCGAACTCGCTCGTTTCGCTTACGAATTCTGAAGGCAAACGAAGGTGTTACTTGAGAAATTTTCTCGCGAATTTCTGTTTAGGAAGGGAAGGGAGGAGGTACTGAAGAGATTTTACCGTTAAAAAATTACATTTATGTTATGTGGTGTGTTTTACCTAGCCTTGTAAATAAGTTGAGTGTTGATAAATCAGATAAAAAATTCTTCAGGAAGTAAAGAAAAAGAAGAAAACGAAGAAAAAACATAGTCCTGGGGATTTGAACAGCGGAGTATCCCTGTAACCAAGAGGCCACAACGGCATCTGTGTACTATACCTATTTCCCAGTACTTGATATGTACACAGTATCAGTGCACTTGGCAAAATGAGTAATTTTTTCTATAATAGTTATACCCCCTTTTCCAGTGTGACCTAAATTGAAGGAGAATGAGCATGGCATAATATGAATATTAGAAGAGAATATATTTGTGCAGAATGTTGCCGTTTATGCAGTAACACGTCATTTAACAAATATTGAATGAGCCTCATGATCCTATAGAGTCAAAAATTTCATAAACTGTCGATCCTACGAAAACAAGTCATTACTCATTACCAAATTTGTAGACTTCAGAAAAATCATGCTGCTCTTGGTCGTAAACAGTTGGATAGGCCTTACGGTTCGCGAGGTAGAATTTTTTCAAGAAAATCGATTTAATGCGCTTGGAGTACTCTTGGCTCTCCGAAACACATATCCCCCTTCTCACTCTCCCAGTGAAACTAGTCTCCTTGTTGTTACAGACAACATATCAGAATTTCAGTTTCCTAACTCATTTACAAGTCTCGCTATCAGTGGACGTAGGTCAAAATAAGAGAGTGAGGTAATTGTGCACACCTAAACGCCAATGGATGTTACTCTAAATTGAATCGGTCGCGGAAAAAATTTTACTGAGAATTCTACCTACATCTATCTACTTTCTATTTCTCTCCGGTCGGTCACTGACGCGATACTCGAAAGGGTAGTTCCCATGGCCGGGGGTGCGGTGTCATAGGGACCGCTTTGGCATGCGTGCATCGCCATACATCCCACCACACCATCTACTTTCTATTCCCTTCGGAAACATTCCCATACCTTGACTTACGGACTGAGGAGCTTACTTGAGTGACCTAGACCTATGTTCTAACCAGAGGTTGTCACGTTTGTAACTCAACTTTAATACCTAATGCACTCTGTCGGCGGCTTGGCATGTCACAGTACCTGTAATCTTCAGCAGAACACTTGAGCTTTCGATACGAGTCGTTACACAGCACATTTCATCACCTACATCATGCTATAGGATAGTTCTTTCGCATTTTACCAACATTTGCTGTTTATGACTTCGGCCACTATGGAAGTAAGCTCCTCCATTAAATAAGAAAAGTCAGATGGGCACCATTCTCCAACCACTGAGGAAATAGTGCATGTATGCTGTACTTATCTAGAAAATGCAAAAAAGTAATAGTGGACATTTATAGGATTTTATTAATTTTTATGAACCAGTTCAAAAACTTTGTTCTAGTATAAATTTTGACATCTGTAACATGAACATTGCAGCTGATCTCAGGATGTTTCATTAGCTGTGTGTTCATCCATTAGGGTAATATAATGTGCACAATTGCCCCAGTGGCAACAATTTTATTATGAATTTTTTTTTGAAAAGAGTCTCAAAACCGAAAATGTAAGTCTGATTGTATTTATTGTGCATGTCAAAATTAAGATCAAAAATCGCATTTTAATTTTTGTTAACTTAACATGAACTAAAATTACGTTAACCGGACATGGATTTCTGTTACGTGAAACATTCCATTCGCTGCTACACGGTGCCATGTTTCATCGTTGCGTGACGCCATCTGGATCCACCGAATCAGCATGCGCACAATTACCCGCCAGGTACAATTACCCCACTCTTCCCTAAGTAAATGAAAGAATGAACAAATTTCGCGACCATTGCATAAGGCTACACGTTTTTAATGTTCGTTTACTTAAAAATTATCACAAATTACTTTGGTTATGGATTCATCTGGTATTTCATAGCTGGTTAGCCTTTCCTGTTTAGTTCACTTTTCTAGGTAGTGTTTAGCTGATTATACATATTACAGCTTACTAATTATACGTATTACTAGTCTATAATTGATAAGGTGGATGCGCTAAATGTGGTCATAAACCCTAGTATGGCCACTTTTAAAAACGAATGTACTATAAAAATGTTAAAAAGAAGGGAGTAGTCGGCGGGCAATTATGAACATGGCAACGTAGGAACCTCTGGCCATATTTGGCACATCTACCCTAGTTAGCTACTATTTAGAATAGATATTTATTTATAATTTTAAAACTCTTGTCTCATCAAGAGTTTGGCTTTCACAATTACAATGATCTCAATTTAATTGTGACTTCTGATGTTCGAGCTGGTGGTGTAGAAAAGTGGATCACAGGAAATGCGGAAGCATAAAGTCTTGTATAACGAAGGGGCTGCTTTTAAAACCATTCGCGAATCTTGCACGATCAAAAAGTGGTGGTGATTCCTTATCCCAGGAACTGAAGGGTAGAATGCCTCTTGAACAACAGGCATCTATTAATCAGTTTCTCTGGTATTTGAAGGAGACTAAGTCTTAGCGGGGCGAATGGGGCAGGTTAGTTGTCTCCTGCAAATGCTTCTGTTCTTGGGTATATGCCAGGGTCGTAGCCAGCCTGTGGTACTGGAGGGAGACAAACTCTTAGAGGTGCAAATTTCAGACCAAAGGAGAAAGTAATAGTCAAATTTTTCTTGAAGCTGTCAGAAGACGAGACTTCCTGGCTATTAACTGGGCAGATACAGTAATTACATTCTCTGTCGTACCAATAGAAATTTATCGGATGTTTCCCAGGTGAGCAATTGAGCGCCATTCAGAAAGCGCTCCTTCTGGGAAAACATTAATCACCACTACTATTGAACAGTGTCAGTCGTTGTCATACCCGAGAAGTTATCTTCATTATCATTATCTGTAATCAATGAAATCTTATCTGAGGGTGGTTTGATTAACACTCGTGACGAAGCCCCTGTGTCTTGTGCATTTCCTGTGTCGTACGAGGTGCTATTGGTGATCAGTTATCATCATTGAGAGTCTGCGCAGAGTGTTGGTGAGAGATGAGAGGATAAACGCGAGCAATAGTGAAACTAGTTTAAGAGATACTCGAAATTTCCTTGTGTACCCGCAGACGAGCACTTATGAGAAAACCGTTGTTGGCTGTTCAGTCTCAGTCAATTAGAATCGAGAATTAGGCTCATGTCAGTTGAAGCACCTTCTATCTCACACGACGATAACGTGACCTTCCTTTTTTGATATTTTTTTTTATCTCGGCATCCTGTTCTGTAAAATGAGTAGTTATGTATTACTGACTTACTTCGGTTTTATCTTCGCGTTTATAATATGGTACTCGTATTATTTAATATCCTTCGTTTCACCTTTAAAATAATAATTATTAATGCGTACATATATGTATAATATGCTACTTTTTCCCGTTCCATGTACTCTAGTTCAGTTGAATAGAAAATGGCATTGTTTTGCTTCGAATTATAAGCGTGTATCATCATCAGCGATCTGATAAGAAGGAACGCTTTCAAATGATTATTCGCTGCATTGGTGGTACGCCATCTATGGATCACCTTTTTTTTATCCATCGCCCATTTTCAGTTGTACACACGGCAAATAAATTACGGGTTGACTCGGTTAAACTCTAGTTATCTGTTCCAGGAATGAGATAGGGACTTCACCAGTTTTAATTAAATAACGTGTTTGATAATCACGTTATTTTTAACCACTGTTCCCGGATTTATTTTGAAATATTGCAATCAGATTACTACTGGGAACGTACTGTATGTGAAATTCATTAGAATTTCAGTTCATGTACTACACAGCCGGGTGTTTTATTAGTCGAGCAGAGTCAAGCTTCTCTCGGACATGTCAAACAGTCGAACAACAATCATTTTCAGCCCCTCCCCCAAATTACTATTTAGCCTGTAATGTACCCCTTTCCCTCTCATTATGCCCAGATATGTGCCCAAAGTTGAATTAACGTAACTTCGGAAAACTGTTCAAGCCAAGTTAAGTAGAGATGGATAATTTTTCTTTTTGATTGCATTAGGCACTTCGTCTTCCTTCTTTCCATCCTCTCTCAGTCGTGCCCCCTCCTTCGTCGAATTGATGGAAAAACATTGGAACGATCAGAACTTGCGCAGTGGGCGAAATTGAAAGAATAATTTTTGCTGGTCAATCCCACAATTTTTTGCATTTGTTTGTTTAATCAGAATATCTTTCTCTTTCCTCGAGCTCATTCGAATAATTGGAAAAGTTGAAACACGAAGACGTTTTCTTTCCATGTGGTGATGTCAGAATCTTTCATTTCTTATCTTAGGAAAAATAGTTATCTGTCTTTTTCCAATTTGAAAATTTTCATCTGTTGCATAGGTTTCCTTGTTCAGCTTCAAAATGTGATTCAGCTGAGAAATTAGAACACTTTTATATGAAATCAAACGAAGGAGTTATTCTGGTTTTACTAGTTTCATAGTTTTCCCAGGAGGTGAAGGTTCCCTTCCCCTTCTATGAAAATTGAAAATTCTAATCAAAGGTGTAATGCCCTTCAGTTGGAAAATTCGGAGAAACAAATATTTTCAGATATAGAATGTTTCTGATTGCTAAAATTATCTGTTTTCTTCACCCGTGCCCACCTTTCACCCCTTAAAAATTTGAAATTTTGCTAATCAGTAAAATTTAAGAAATGGTCTTCTTTTTCTCGGGTTTTTTGTTGGGATAGTAAATTGAAGTTCCAGCTGAAAAATTGTACAATTCTTCTTTCCTTCCACCTTCTACGACTCCAAAGTTGAAATTCATGTCTGCTGATAAATTTGGGACTGTAATTTATTATTCTTTGGATGAGGGGCCGGGGGAATGTGGCTATGTGTGTGCGTGTGTTGCTCACGCGCCCTCATGTAAATGTATGTACATGAGTCACATTTAGTTGAAGGATTTTTGTTTTCGTGTATCTTTTTTGTACTATTTTGTTCTATTTTCCTGTATTTTTTTAACCCCTCCTTCTCATACCCACTTAGTAATTAAAATTTTTGTTAGCTGGCACAAAAATCGAAGCCAATTTCCTCGCATATCGATTTACAATAGATAAAATGGATGTTTCGTATGTAGCGGAAATGGAATTTCTCTCCCTCCCCTTCCTTATCTCTACAAAGGAGAAAATTTCCTTCTGTTAGGAAAGTCGAGGAAATTGATTGTTTTCCTCAAATGATTGCCAGTTCAGGGTGTCTACTGGCCTGAAAAGTCATGATATTTCATTATGTCATAGTTCACAATATTTCTATTACAAAAAAAATAGTATTTTCATTTATTGAGAAAAAAAAATTGAGTGAATATTTATTATGGAAGTTTAGCGCACTCTGTATTGATAGGAGGTTATAGTATTGAATGCTGATAATAGATAAAAAATGGCGTGTGTCTACACTCTGGTCGGTCATGTTGTAGTCATGGACGTTAACTACTTGTGCCTTGCCATGGAACTTGAAAAGAAGGTACACTTTTACTTTCAAGATATTCTCTTATTTCAGGTATCCCCCCACCCCCAATTGGAAAATTAGGTGCAGTATGTAAGTTCCACAATACAGGTCTAAAAATTAATCAAAAGAGGGTGGTGGGGGATTAAAAGGGGGAGCCCCCGGTGAAGTGTGAAACGCCAATTTTGCTCCCGCCTCCACTTCCTCCTTACGAGTATATTCCCCATGATAGTTATGAAAAAATATCATGAAAAGTCATGATATTTTGTTTCCTAAATCCAGTTGACACCCTGCAGTTACCAAGTTCGGAATTCTTTCCTTCAATTTCCGTTAGTATGCAACAAAGCAATCTTATTGGTTGGCAAAATTTAAGGAAGAATGAATACGATTTTTTGAGGAATTTATTTCAAAATGTTCGTAGATAGAATGGTTAACATTTTTTGTTCGAGAAAATCCCTCCTCCCTCACTTTAAAAAAAAAAAAAAAAGAAAGGAAAATCAAATATTTTTGTCAGTTATAAATTTTTGCAGTTGGAAAAAATGAACATGTTTCTGTGTGTTTCATCTCGAAATGTTTTCAGTTATCAAAACTACCTCTATCTGTTCCACGAAATTTAAATCTCTGCTCGCTCATCTCCTTCCCTCTCTACAAAAAATGGGAAGGAAGAAGAAAGAAAAGTAAATTTCAACTATAAGTCGGTTTTCAATTTTTCCTGCGTGAAAAACCTTGAACAGATCTGTTTTCAGCTTCTCTATCTTAGTCTTGTTCCAGTTGGCAAAATTAGAATGCTACAAGCTTCTTCTCCTTGTGTTCCGAAACCGTTAGCTGAATTAGCAAAATTGAAACAATATTATTATGAAATCACCAATCTCAGAATTTATCATTTTTTTGACGAAATTATGTTTTTCGTATTCCCTTCCCTTTTCTGTCTTTCGAGAAAATAGAAAAAACTTGCGATTTTAATTACTTCGTTGGAGGAAAAATTTTATTTTGCGCTGCTGTAAAGTATCACCATATTGTGGCCATTTTTTAAATTTATTTGGAGACTACACTTGAACTATTCTTTCTGTAGTTCTGTTATTGGCTGCTTTATCAGTGATCAGCATATGGGCTATGTCGTGTTCAGTATATGGTAGTGATGTGTTGGTGTGATATCAGATAGGAAGTTCTCGTGGCGGGAAAAGTAAAAAATGAGTTTTGCTAAAATTTAGTAAAATAAAGGACATCTTTTGTCTGAAAACGTCTGAAATTTCGCCAGGATTTTCTCTTGACAAACAAAAAACAGTATAACCACTTTCTGGAAAACGGGAAATGTCAGGGAATTTTGTCAGTCTGGAAGAGTCAGGGAATTGCTCTAATTTTGATCAAAGGAAGGGAACTTTTTAAGAATAATGAGAATTAAAGGGTATACATCATTTTTCACGAGTAAATGTCAGCGTAAAGCGTAATGAATTTTTCTTCTGCAAAGTTTTCTCACAGCTGTGTACAATACTAGCAGAAAAAAATATCAGTGAAGATTTGGAAAATTGGTCTGGAAAACTGGAAGAAGTCAGGGAAAATCATTATAAAAAGAGAAGTAGCTACCCTGAAGAAAGAAAAGAAGGAAGAAAGAAAAAAAAAAGAAAAAATGTAGTGTATAAAATGTTTTTTATTTAACAATTTTCAGAAATTGAATTTCCTCCTCCTGGCTTTGGAGGAAGGGCGATACATCCCCATACCTTCTGAACCGCTCCCCTATTTACGCCAGTGTTGTTTATTATATTTTTTATTTGTTAATTTGCTGCCTTGACTTTACAACTCCACGGCTATGCGGGAAGCCGCCCTGCTGCCAAGTCCACCCGGTCTCGGGCATAGGCTTTGACCGTTCTTACCCATCTCTCTTTTTATCCATACCTGGCCTTACCCGCAGTATGCTAAAATTTTTCACTAGTTCGTCCCTCCATCTTGTTTGGGGTCTCCTCCGTTTCCTGGTAAGATACCTAGGGCCCCATTCTTCTGCTATCTTCGTCCACTTGCTCTTCTCCCTTGCTATATGACCCGCATAGCTGAACGTTGAGTCTACTTGCCGCCTACCCTATATTTTTTGCGCCGGTTTTCGCCAAAATTGACTCTATTTTTATTTTATCGCTTACTTTTACTTTCATCAATCTGCGCCACATTCCGATGAATGTTCTCCCAATCCTTTCCCTTTGAGACATAGTCAGGGCCCACGTTTGTGCTCCGTAGAGTAAGGAGGGCGCTACACACTGCTCCAGTACTCTTACTTTCGCCTTTAGAGACAGCTTGCTATCAAATATTCTTTTGTTCGTCCAAAATCCAACTCACCACTTGCAATTCTTTCTTTTGTCATTTGTTTCCACCTTTCCGTTATTGGACTGTTTGCCCGAGGTACTTGTACTCATCTGCCTTTTCCAGTTCTTGCCCCTCTAGCCAACACTCTCCATTTTCCCTGTTCGTCATCACTTTCGTCTTCGAGAAATTCGTGCCAAGTCCGACCTTCCTACTCTCTTCGCAAAGTTCCCTAGCCATCTGGTTCAGTTTCTCCATGCCATTACTCATCAGGACGATGTCGTCGGCGAAGCGCAGATTACTCAGCCGCTGACCGCTTATCCTTAAGCCTTTTTCCTCCCAATTAATTTTATTATAATTTTTTTCAATAATCTTTCTAGAGCCGATAGAAAGGTGAAAGCATGGTTGTTGACCCTGAAATTCTGATATTGTTCTTTCATTCATTTCGATCTTTTCGTTAGTCATTTCTATTGAAGTAGGTTGAAGGGCTAATCACTTTGTCTCTGTTTTAACGTCAGTTGATTGTTGTTCTTCAAGTTCAGTATTAAGTACTGTATTTATGGAATGGAAAATGGATGTGATAAGATTGAAGACTGTTGACTATGACTAGTTAATTCGTGTGATTTGTATTGATCGTATTGATTTCCGTGTTTCCTGTTTCGTTGCAATGAGCGAATAGTTCAGAGCTTGTAGCTTGTTCGTTGTCAGCTTCCAGCGTTGCTTTTTTGCTTTATGCAGTTAGCGCAAAGCGTGTTTTTTTATTTTACCGATCCTTTGAACTGTTTTCAATGTGCAACGTTATCATTCTTCGGAGTGTTCTTCAGTCAAGAGAGATAGATAGAAATCAAACAGTGAAGTTTAGCAGGTTTCTTTGAGATCAATCGTTTTTCAGTAATTTTCGAGGGAAATGTAGTATTTTGTCTCAAATTTGGCCACTCCTCCCCATCATAATCTTCTATCGAATGTCGACCAAGCATAATGCGTAAAATCTGACCCATTCGAGGTAGAGTACTGTAAGCATGAGTATGCTCGCCGCCATTTTGATCCTTTCATTCTCCGTGCAATTTTGATCGTCGCTCGCGATGGCTTGCGATGCGTAACGCGACGTGTTCAGATTAAAATGGCGGCTCAGCGTGCCGGTGGTTACAGAGACACAAGGAGCTCTATTCGAGCCAGTTCGAGCGAAAGTTGAGCCATTTTACTTTTCAGTTTCATTGAGAGTTTGTAACGAATTGTATCAGCCTTCCTTCGGACCTCGCTCGCTGGCAATTGCCGACGACGTGTGAGATCTCGCCAGAGTATGTTCGCGCGACCATGCCTGACGTCACACTCAGAATTGCGCTTCTCGGTTCATTTACCGAAAATGCCCTACTCAGAACTGGAGGGGTTCGAAATGCGGCAAGGTGGCCAGCAGTACATACATCGATAATAACACTCGTGTATTTCATTCCTCGTTAGAAATGGACGCTTACTCGGTTACCCTTTACAACCGGTATCGGCATAGACCATTCTAGTTTGCTGAAGGTAGAACTCATTTGTGCCAGAATTTCCCCCAAAATAATTAGTCGACATTGCCGACGCGGCTGTCTCTGGCTGCCAGTATGCAAATGCGACCGGAATGTCGAAAAATCGAGATTACATCTTGGCCAGCGATGACGATGACGTGTGCGGTGCTATACCAACAGACGCATCAGTTGTATCGATTAAAACGTTCGAAAGGCAAACATTGGTAAAGACCTGGGGGTGGAAAAGGATATTTTCGGTGATTTTAGTGTCCTGTTTCGAGAGAGCGAGATGGCGATGGAAAGGCGAAGAGCGAGATACATCGTCGCGTCTTCGATTAGCGCTCGAATGCAGACGCCGGGTATGTAGGAAAGCCTCTCGTCGCCGATGAAAATTAATATCAGCATCATCAGCGTATTGCGACGAAAGGTATTGTCCATTTAGAAAATCATTTTCTCGTCTCGTGGAAACGCCCGGGTAGCGGGGGGAGGGGGTTCACCAGTCATGCCTCGCCACCGTACCTTCGACGGGCAGCGGTGATGAAACACCACAGCTTTCTGCCCCCTTTTCCGGACGGACAGAACTCTTTTCAGCCTGATCAGTTTCAGCTGGAAGAAAAAATAACTCGTCTCCGATTTCGACGGTTAATTAACTCTATTGATACGATACGCTCGTCCTTTTCCCAGTTCCATTGACGTTTTTGAGGAGCACGTATCTTATTGCACATACAGGTTATCATCATGGTTGTTATTATTTTTACGATTTTTTTTTTTTCTATTCCTCTCGCGCTCTGCCCACCATTATCTCGGGAGACCTCGGTCTCGCGCGAGATATATCAATTCGAAGTCCGATGAGATTGGAAGATCCTAGTTGCTTGCCTTCTTTCCGAACGACGTTATGTATACGTTAGTTTTTTTTAAACAGTTTGACCCTGACCACGAACTGCCGTACAATGTGTGCGAAACCGGTAGTCGCCGGTGGTTGTGATAAGCAACAAGCTAAAAACGTTAGTATCGTAAACAGTGAGACGAAAACAGCGCTGAGGATCAGAGAGGAGGAAACGTATTCGAGTATTATGTACATAATATGTAAACGGAGTGCACGGTGTTGCACGAATCGACTATTGAATAATTGAAAAGCGTCCGAGGTTTATTACTTCTTGTTAGCGCGCTAACTGATTGCGAGCGAAGCTTGACCGTGTTGAAAAGTTGTTGAACCGTATGCATAGTAAGGAGGAGCGAAAATGCAAACGTACGAAGATGGCAGGGGGGTGAGGAAGTTCTACGCTGTCTGCTGCCAAAGGTACTTCACTCAGTTTACAGGAACAGCTAGCAGCAGTTGGCTGAATTGCTGAAATCGACTACTCCCTCGAATCACTTCCTCTTCTTCCTCCACCACCCTCGTCCAGCTACATCTGCGAACGCTAGCTACACCCTGCTCACCGAAAGTTTGAAGTGACGCATCTTCTTCCTCCACTACCCTCGTCCAGCCGCATCCGCGAACGCCACCTATACCCTGTTCACCGAAAGTTTGAAGTGACGTCACAAGATGCTGCAAGTGAGAACGCAATGACGCTCTTGCCTGAAGCATCATATCTATTGTGTGTCACTATCACTTGTGTTCAGCGTGAATCACCCCCCTTCTCTTGCTCCACGAGCACCAAAATGTCTACCGCGGGTCATGACGGGATCTAGTGAGCGTACTGAATACCCTCCACAACTTCTGCTGTCCCACAGGTCACTTGATGGAGCGTATGGCGATGAATGCATGTCAAAGTGGCTTCCAAAACACCGCACTCCCGGCCCCGGGCATTACCCTTTCGAGTATCGTATCAGTGACCAGGCTGGCCCGAGCCCTTCTTTCGCCTCTCCGCTTCGGTTTCGCACTGGCTTGCCAGGGGCACTATAGGATACCTTACCGACCGGGGCAACGTTCACCCAACAGTAACCTGGCATTCGAGTGCACCACAGATGGACGCGGTACCTTCCTTTACCCCTCACCTCGTCGTCTTGGGCGTGTGTCGACGCAGGGAGGTGGTAACGACGGAGTTACCCCTGCTGGGGGGTCCGCAACAGCGGCAGGAGTTCTAGGATGGTACAGAGTCATTGTGTCCAGTGTGGGCCGAGCTTTATCCGTCGGCCCTGTGCCTCAACCACTCTGTCCTGCATCTTCTTCTTTATGGTGGTCAAGACAAAGGCCGATACTCGGTTCCATCCACTTCCACTCGTCAACTTTTCCAGAATCAAGGTGTCCGGCGCGAGACGGCTGATCACGTCTTTGTTATCGTTCGTGTTGTCGCCGGGATCAATCGCTGTTGCCATTCCACATCTCTTCTGCTCTCAGGCCTCCCACTCAAACAGGGTGGGCCAGGGGTTGTCTTCCGCCCCTCGATCACAGTACGCGCATATGGGGCTCGGCGCTGTCGCTATCCGATGTAAGTACGTGCTGAAGTACCCGTGGCCGCTCAGGACTTGGGTCAGGTGGAAGTTCCTTTCCTCATGGGACCTGCCTGTCCATACATCGTCCACTCACCCTTAGTTGACTGGGCAAGTACGTCCTTCCACTTACGAGGTGTGGACTGCTAGATGTCCCACTTGCCTCCCGTTTTGTCTTTGCTCTCTTCTTTGCACCGTAAACCTCCGCTATTTCACCGATCTTGAGTTTGATCAATGGTGTATACTCGCTAACACGCCTACAGCCTCTGAAGAAACAGTGTGATATGCACTCACACACCTCACTGCGGCTTCTCGCTGAATCTTCTCCGTCTCCGCTCTTCTGTAGGGGAGCTTGATGGCGTCGGCAAATACTGACGCCCTGTATAGGAGAACCGGCATGATGGCATACGCGTACGTCTTCCTCTTCTCCTTTGGTCCTCCTGGATTCTACATTAGATGGGACAGGTGTCTGGCTACTCGATTCACCTTCTCAGCAGTCCACCTAGAGTTAAGTGCTCTCGGATCAGCAATTTCCCGTCAAACCAAAACCCCAGATATTTCAGGGATGTACATTGTTCCGCAGGTGCCTCTAAAGTCAAAGAGTTGTATGCGCATTCTGTATCAATGAAGCTATTCAGCAAACATGGGGTAAGGAACACATGTACCATGTACTAGAAAGAATTGTATGTCATCCTCAAAAACGCCTTGCAAACATATCTGGTGAACGACATAGAAATAACCGTATCATTCTCTCTTACTCTCAGCACTAACCAACTGTTCAGTACTATAATATTACTCACCCTTTGATTTGACTACTAATTGCAATCATTCATTGCCCCGCAACATGTGGAATTACATTGAAGTTCTTTTGAAAGGTGACAGCCAAGTAGACCAAGATGTTAAAAAGCCTCTCACTTCCTAATAGTGTATTAAAATGCTCTCCCAACCAACGGACATACGCTTTAAGTATTTTGCTGAAATTTTGTTGTTGGAATAGAGGCGCGAAATGCAAATTGTATAAATCAAGGCTCGAGCGCGAGGTGCTTCCAACTCGCTAGCCTTCATTTGTTTACGCACCTCGTATTCGCCTGCGAGCACCGCGCTCTGTATATCAGTTTGCAAGCACTACGCTGCGCTAGTGAATCAGTTTGCAGACGCGTCTGCAACCACGGGAGAGTATTTTCATGTCTTTCCGCTCCTCGGATTCCGCCGACATGAGAATGCCATCGCTTCGCTTTGCGGCAGTACAGTCGTTGATCGTCGACATTCTTATGTCGATGGAATCCAAGGAGTGGAAAGACATGAAAATGCTCTCCTGTGGTTGCAAACGCGTCTGCAAACTGATTCACTAACGGAGCGTAGTGCTCGCAAACTGATATACAGAGCGTGGTGCTCGCAGGCGAATAAGAAGCGCGTAAACAAATGAGGGATTGCGATTCGGAATCACCTCGCGCTCGTGCCTCAATTTATACAGTTTACATTTCGAGCATCTATTCCGACGACAAAATTTCAGCGAAATACTTCAAGCATATGTCTGTCTATTGATTGGCCATCATAGCCACATCGCTAGCGCAACGCTACTATAGCGACACCACCCCCGACACGAAGCCAGTCCAATTTGTTTTTGTTTCCCAGTTAGAAGTCTCTGTGTGGTCTTCCTTAATCAGCTGTGGGCTGAGTGGCATTTTCATGAACCAGTAAGTGTAGATTTCAACCAAATTTTAAAGATTGAGAAGGGCGTATTTCACAATGGAGTAATATAGAAAAAAACCGTCTCCCTGGTCACTGATGGATCTTGAAAAGGTAGTCTCTGGGACCAGGGGTGCGGTGTCTGGGGAGCCATTTTGGCATGTGTGAATCGCCATACGCACCAAACATTATTATGGGAAACACGTTGCAAAACATTCATGATTTAGTTTCTACTTTGTCAGTTAGTTTCAGTCGTATTTTTCATTTTCAGACCTCATTTTCTCAATACCTTTCTCGAGTTGTTCCACTCCAAAGTACGCCATCGCCATTGTAAACTTCCAAAATGTTGAAATATACATTCTTTTTTCTATGAAATGCCATCCAGTACTTGTACTTATTTCTGAATAGATGGGAGGGGGGGGGGGGTATGACTAGATCCCAAACTTTGGCACACCAGAATAACGCATATCTTGGCAGACTGTGGCTGTTGCAACACAAATACAGGCACTAGATACTTGAAATTTGACATACATAACAATCGATGTAGGTTCTAGCCGGTAAATTCATGAATAATTGGGGGGAGGGGAATATTTTAGTCAATTAAATCACAGTTTTCGGTGTTGATCTTGATTTATTCTCTTCTAAATATGATCTTCTTATTTTATTTTTTTATTATTCATTTTTTTCTATTTGGAATCTACGTATTTTGCGTTATTTGGTGCCACAAAAATCGACTCTGTACTTGGATTAAAGAAGGCATGTGGAAAATTCTAGGGGTAACCAGCCAGACTCCGCTGGATCTGCCACTGATTACTTTTTCACGAAGGTAACAGAACCAAAAAGCAAACAGTTGCCTCAGCTACCGAGACTCCCAACTTGAATTGCGATATCAAACTGGGAATCGATCTGTCTCGACTATGGCAGGTATCTGCCAGTCTCCCGAAAATATCGCCATTTTGAAGAATTATCCCTGTCCACTGGAAATTCGAAATGGGTGTACTTTTCCGAAATAAGAATGAAAATAACGATGTTCCTTATGAAGGTTATGGAAAATCGATTGTGTCAAACTTTCAAAGCTCATCAGAGAATGACCCCTCCCCAATCCTCTTACAGTCCCCCTTTTTGATTTTTGGTTTTGGTAAACACCTTGTACAAGAGAATCGCTATCACGATTACCTTCTGCCATTCACGTTCGCTGTTTTCGGTGTTTTCGTTTTCGTGTATTTGCAAATAGAGAACACCAAAGTTGAGCTGACGTTTCCTACCTTGCCCCCTCTCGTTATGACCACAGCTCTCCTCCACTGTGATTTACACGGTGTGTTCGTACTATGTACATTGTAC
Source organism: Acanthococcus lagerstroemiae (assembly GCA_031841125.1). NCBI lineage: Eukaryota > Metazoa > Arthropoda > Insecta > Hemiptera > Eriococcidae > Acanthococcus > Acanthococcus lagerstroemiae. Next base: position 58,211,286 of record CM063112.1, on the reverse strand, counting down.
ATACAAGGTAGACGGTGTTACTACAGAAAAATACAGCAGACCCCCCGACATTGTACAACCGTTCGAAAATGTAGCCCGACACGAAAAAGGCGTTAGTGCGAGTATCAGCCCGGCGTGCTGTGCTCACCGCGAGTCGTTTGGCGAATTCCTCGAAAATTCACCGATAAGCACGTACGTTATCTACGTACTTAAATTTTTGCGCCGCTTTCCACATACTTTATACTTGCGTTTGAATTACTTGTTTGTGTCGACCGGAGTCGTGCTCGTAAAGATCATCGACCAGGTTGCGAAAACGACAGTAAATAAGAAAGTTTTCGCTTTCTGCACCAAACGATGGAGTGGCGACGCGCTAGCTGCGTGATGGAGGAGGGTCAATGTCAATCAATATGTACCCGAGTGTTTGGGAAAAGTTCCAAGAGAGGTTACCGAGTACGAAAAGCCTGCGGTGTAATGTCCGTAATTGAGGGGAGGATATGAGGAGGTTGCTGGCATTTGAGTACACCGACTACTAATGCAGGGTGTCTAACGACTTAAAAACCAGCAAATTATACCTTGAAAGAGAGAACAATGAATTTAGAGATGGAAAATTCTATTATAATGACCAGGGCTGCAATTTTTATACGAATGTGTGTTTCTATCTATGGCGTAATATTGTATATTCCAGAAGTTTTAAAAGATCTTCACAAATCACACAATTCTGAGTCAAATGAACAGTACTTCATTTTGTATATGTCGCACATTCTGGCATTTACTGCATATTTTGCCCCAATTCTGCTTATTTTTCAACATTTTCTTCCAGAGAGTTATTTTTCTAGTTTTTAACTCAAAAATACTAAAAATAATTCTCGAATCCAAAACAAAAAAAAATTTGAAAGGTTTAATTAATTAATTATAAGAGAAGCTTTCAAAAAAGTATGTTCTTTTGTATGTGAGATACCCTTTCTCTTGCCCGCATCACATTCAATAATCATTCATTATTTATTTATTGATTTATTTAATATTACTGTCCTCTCATACGGCCAAAACTGACCAAATTAGGAGGAGACAATGTACAGTGTATTGCAAATTTTCCACTATTAATTGAAGAATAGTGGGGATGATGGGACATAATCTGCCTGGAGGGCTGAAGGAAGGGGTACCCTGAAAATACTGGAAGCAAAATTACAAAGAAAATGGCAACAAAGAGGAGCGCTAGTGTAGGGAAAGGGAGAGAGGGAGGAAGTCATTGATTCCAAGCTGGCTTAGAGGCCGATAAATGCTTCTGATCAGGGTTGCCATTTCTGTAATTTTTTTCAGCTAGTTTTAATGAAAAAATCGGCTAAATCGACTAAAGATTCGGTTAAATGAAAAATACTGTGAAAAGGGTCTTCAGAAAATATAAAATGGGGGAAAAAAAGAAGAAAATTAGTAGCCGAGGTCTGGTTGGCCGAGTGGATAGCGCGTTGGTCTCAGAATCCGGAGGTCCCGGGTTCCAGCCCACGTAGCAACTCGCCAGAATTTTCGACCTAGGCCGGTTTTTCGGCCAGAAGGGAAGAGGGCTAAGACAGCCCAACAGCCTCCTCGACATCTCTGAAGTAATGCTCGAAAGGGCAAATTCCAGGACTCTGGTGGAGAGCAAATTAGAAAAAGAGAAGATACCTATAATATGCGAGAATCTTGTCCAGTTTTATGCGGCATTATTACTTCTGTATGTATTATGTGTAGGTTTTATTCTTTTACGTGTTATCATCACCAGAACCACACTCAGGCTTCACTACTTCAGGTTTTAACATTTGTTTTCTATTGAATGTGACGTGTCACAAGAAAAGGGCCTTAGTGGTAGGTGAACACTAAGGCCTTTTTCCTGTGACACATCACTAATTTACTCTTTTATAGGCGAATCTTACAGAAAAATTCCCGATCGGTCAAATTTTCTCAAACTAGCCGATTTTAGGCTGCATTTTATAAATCGACTAAATTTAATTTTAAAAAATCCGAAAAAATTTTGAAAACCGGCTAAAAATAACCGAAAAAGAGCTACATTGGCACTCCTGCTTCTGAATGACATTACTAAATGCCTTACATTTCATAAAGCAGGTATTAACCTCTGAATTTGCTCTAGCTTCCTCACTGTAAAGACAGAGTATGTCGTAGAGGCCGGAGTTACATCCCTTTGGGGCACCAAAAAAGAGTATTGTCTCTGCTATTGAATGTTGGTATTCGGAAATTTACATTACCTAAAAGTTCACTATCCTTGACTCTTTCATTAATAATGTCCCACAAAAATAACATAGCTAATAATTTTCGCCTATTACTTGGACTCATCACCTCAAACCCCTTAAACAGATCGTAATATAACTAGTTGAAAAGTGTTTTTTTGGATTTTTTGGATTTTTTCAATTTTATCTTTATCGTATGGCTCCCAGATAATTGCCCTAAATTCCAAAATTGATCTTGCCAAAGCTAAAAATAATAGTTTCTTAGTTTTATATTTCTTGTAATTAACGCTGTTCCTTTTGATAAAATCGACTATTCTTTTACATTGAGGTGATCAGGTCTGTGTGTCTGGAAAATGATAATTTGCTATGCAGTAGTACACCCAGGTCCCTTACTTCCTGAATACTTGGCAATCTATGATCTCCTATTGTATAAGTGTGTAGCAAGGGCCCCTTTATACGACTAAAAGTAATGCTTTGGCATTTGAATTTATTAAAGGGCAGTAGATTCCAATCGCTCCAACAAACAATAGAATTCAGATCTGCTTGAAGCTCAGTACAGTCTGAAAAGGAAATTTTTTAAAAACATTTTTATGTCATCTACATATACTTAGGAGTAGTTTGGATTTCTCTACTTCAAAAGTAACATTATTTACAATATAAAGTTTCAAAAGATCTTCACGAATCACAGAATTCTGAGTTAAATTAGCAGCACTTCATTTTGCATGTTTCGCATATTTTGCACCAATTCTGTTTATTTTTCAAATTTTTTGCCGAAAAGGGTTTTTCTGATTCTTTACTCGAAAATACCAAAAATATTTCCTGACTCGAAACAAAAAAATTGAAAAGATTTCATGAGTAATAAATCAGCAGAAAACCTTTTAGAAAACTATGTTCTTTTGCATGTGAGATACCCTTTCTTTTGCCCACATCACGTTCATCAATCATCAAGAAATTACGAGTAGGAGCAATATATCCCGTGAGCGCATCTCCTATTGAAAAGAAGATTGGACTTCTTAGGTGGATACTTTCTTAAATCATTAAGTTTGAAATTTGATAAAAACTGTCTCAGTGTATCCAACTTAATTTTTTATTTAATATAATACCCATATCGTATTTGCATTTTAGCGTATTCATAGCAAATTGAAGGGGGAGTCATTTATTTTCAAAATTCGATTTTGTTCGACACCCTGTAATTGGATGACCTGGGACGCCGTCCGGATTGAACAAGAGAAGATGTGATTTTGAACATTGTTCGTTGAACCAGGGGCACATTTTCGAATCTGAATTTGCACTTGGGCGCAGAACATCAGGCACCACGAAAGTCATCTTTCACCTACATTCATAGTCTTTACCGCTAGCGCTCATAGACTGAAAAGTACTGTTGTGATTTCTCAAAGGTCAATGCGTTGCTGTAGAACTTGCCGAATAGTGACAGAAATGGCGAATGTGACACAACGAGGGTTCCTCTGTTCTAACTTTACTCTCAACTCGAACCCTAGAATCCGCCCTTTCGAGCAATTACTTCAGAGACGTCGCCGAGGCTGTTAGGGCTGTCTTAGCCCTCTTCTTGCCGAAAAATCGCCTTAGATCGAAATGTAGCGAGTTGCTCTGTGGGCCCGAACCCGAGACCTGCGGATTCCGAGACCAGTGCGCTATCCCCTCGGCCAACCAGACTCCAACGGGGGTTGTAATGTGTGCTAGAGTGGACTATCACAGAGGTCATTTTATTTGCTAATATGTCGCCGCCTCTACCTCTTGCACTTGACTCAGTATTGCCATTCGGGCAAGAGAACCCATACCATACTATGAACAGGTCAGAGTATAATATTGGTTGTACAGGAAACGTGAATTCATCCAAAGTGGCGATCAATGGCTTTTCAATTTACTGGTTTTCTCAAGAAACATTAAAAATTTTTGCGTTGAATGGTTGAGAAATTGGCTTAGATTCAAAAATAAACCGACAATTGATCTACAAATTCTAGAGGAGCGGGTTGAGCGGCTTAATGTAAAATGAGCTACTTTCAGCTCATGTGAGCTACATCTTAAAAAGACTGACACGACTTTTCTCGCAGATCTTGGCTCTTGGCTATATATGGTGTGGTGGGACGTATGGCGATGCACGCATGCCAAAGTGGCCCCTGAGACACCGCACCCCCAGCACTGGAAACTACCCTTTCGGGCATCGCATCAGTGCCGAGACTCGGCTATGTATCCGCCTCTGCTTAGAGACTTATTATACGTGGAATACTGAAAGATGGAGAGATCTAGCCTTCAGTGTGTTTCTTTTCGGCTGAGGAGAGGAAGATTGCTTGTTGGCTGAGTCGTTTGTCTTACTCATGTGTCTCGCTGGCTATCTTAGTCTGGCTGATTGTATTCCTATCCTGCTCGATTTCAGTGTCACAAATCTGCCCTAGCAATTTTTCGAACTTTGATTGGTGAAGTTCCAAGATTTTAGTTCCTAAAGAGCAATTGAATTAAGTTGGAATCATTCGAAAAGATTCTTTTTTCCAAGATGAAACTTTTTTTAAATGTGGAAAACTGCCAGTCTCACTTAGTTAATGAAATTGAAGAACCGGAAACCAGTTTTACTCACTGGTTCCAAAAGATTACAGTCGGCCAAAGTGGCCTTCGTGGTGAAAAAGCAAGAACTAATTAGTATGCCAGGAATAAACAATATTACAAACTGAATGATGTATGACAATTTTAATACCAAATTATATAATATCAACATTTTAATATCATTGAAAAATTTGCTCATATCCCACCATTAACATCACTGATACCGTTTTGGAGTGTAAAAGATAACATCACGGTATAATATCGTGTTATGTGTTATTCGTACACATACTCAATGTATGATTACAGTATGATAAATAATTTCTGTTGTTAAGTGTTAACCTGTCAACTGTTGACATTAAACGAATATTAATCCTTGATCTGGGAACTGGTTAAATGGAGAATTTTTTTCTGTCACTGGGACTCAGAAACCTTTCCCTTTCAGATCATAGACATAGTCCGCTTTTATAGACAAGACGGGCTGTTATAGTCGTAATTAAAAATCACAGAAAGATTATGCTTAGCCAAATTGATTTGCAGACAGACTGTCATAACTATCATTAAAAATCAGAGGAAGACTACTCGGCCAAATTGAGTATTAGTGTTCTGTATCATAATCTTTATCATGACATTCATCGATGTAGGTCAGCATGGGGAAAGTGGAACCGTCCAACTAGAAAATTTAGGAGCCCTGTTCACTCTCAGGGAAGAATAAGCAAAAATCGAAAAATTATTCGAGAATCTTTTTCGCAATTTTTTTCATGCGATTCCGTTTCATTCCTCATCGACCGTACTGTACATAAGAGATAGAAATTGGTACACCTTGGACGTACTAGATTTGTTGGCCAGTACCATTGTGTGTACAATGCAGATTGTCAAAGGTAGAGTCTAAGCAGCAGCAAGCTTAAGCTCCCCTTGTACTACTTTTTCAAACTCTGAATTTGCTAGTGATATGACAAATGATATCATCATACATTGTATCATCTGAATTGGGAAAGTGTAGATCATTATGTCATGAAATTAGAGATATTATATACGATGGAATGTGTGATATTAATGATATAAATGATATAAATGTGTCATGCCATACGCTAAGGACCCAGTCGGTCGTTCTAGTTTTCGACATGCAGCTGATTTTCCGTTCCAAAATTAAAATTCATGATTTTTGCGTTTCAATATAGTTTAAAGTGGTGAATATTTCTCTACTGAAATCCGTCGACCGTATCGAAGTATCTGTTTCTGTTGTCAAGATATGATGTCATCAGCTGACGTATAAAGGGTCCTTATGACTGAGTCGTTTTCCTGGAAACCCACTTTTTAGGAGTTAAAATTTCAAACCGAGATTTCCCTGCGGGTTTCAAGGTACGAAAGCTTCGCGTGAGCTCAAAATGAATGTACTTTCATCTGGTATATGAATCTGATCAATGAAATGGGCCTTTCACGTATGGGTAACACAAATGATTTAGGTTTTAGCTCATAAAATATCAGAAGATGCTACCCATTCCCGATATCTACCCTCTCTTCAGTATCTGCGAAGTATGAAGAGGTTCGTATTTCTTAGGAAAGAAAGAGTGCAGTTTTCCATTTCCGCTACCTAAAAATTCCAAATTTACGAACAGTAAAAATGGTCGGAATCAAGAAGGTGAAAAGGTGCCTAACGGCTAAGCTTTCAAAGTTGCTGTCGATTTCTAAATTAAAAAGCAAAGTAAAAACCCGATTTTGTCAACTGGTGAAATTGATTGGGAGAGGTTCTCTTCCTTCACTTTTTTAGTATTTACGGTTTGGATTGCGACGACCGAGAAATTTTGGAAATCGAAGAAGCCTGACCCTTCAGCATTGTCATTCTCAAGTCCAAAGAAGCCGCTAAAATTTCTTGTAACATTTTCAGTGCTGGCTTGCTGGCAGTCTCTCAGTATTACTAATTATACAAATACTTAGATTCCTTCTTGTCTGTATCCGGATCTCGGGATAATCAATCTGCCCTTGCGAATTCTCATATTTGAGCCTGGAGAGATCTTGGCTCTCGTCCTCTCTCGTCTTTTTTTTTCTTGGTGTTGCGGTGAGAATGGGCTCTTCTTGTCCAAATGTCAGAATAATCGATGTCCCTGCGGTTTCTCGTTTAGGTAGGCAGCCATCCGGCGTCTTTTACCGGTGTGAGAAAAATGAGACAACTAGAGAAATCTTGGCTCTCGGTACCGGTTTCTTTTTGCTGCTTGTCTGTTTGTTACTCCGTTTTCCCTGCCGATGGACTAGCGGATTCTGACTGTCGACCTTAGGTTGACAGATCTTATTCATGAGGATTTGAGACAGGCAACCAATGCGGTAGTCTTTTCCCACTAGGAGGAAAGGTGCGGAGGCCAGCTTTCTTGTGCTTAGAGAATTCATGCCTGTGACGTGTTATCAGATTCTCAGCTTGCGGAGTTATCACATTTTACAATTTAGTTTAGGAATGGCGATCTTCGAGAGCTCAGTTAGATAGACTGATGGATAGATAGCCTTTAATTCGATATGGTTTACAAGTGTGGTGTGGTGGGACGTATGACGATACACGCATGCTAAAGTGGCCTCTGAGACACCGCACCCCCGGCTCCGGAAACTACCCTTTCGAGTATCGCATCAGTGGCCGGAGGAACGCTTTGAGGCTGACCTGAGTTCCATTTCGCCGTTCCGCTTCCGGTGCGCGCTGTCCTGCGAGGGCCACCATAGGGTCCTCTACGGACCGAAGTTAACGCCCCCAGCACTAGCCTGGAATTTGGGTTCTCTACAGCCGTTACAAGAGTATTATAAATTCTAAATTTTCTGCTTGTATCCCATACCGAGCATTATACTTTTCGAGGGGATGCTGCTTAGGTTACTCTTGAACAGCGACCTCAATTCCCAGTAGTCCTTTCATGCCTGGCTGATCCTATTTCCTTACTCATTTTATTTTTGAAAGAGATAAAATTTGTCCCAAGTATGTGCGCTCCGCCACCATATTCAGATCTATCCCTCTTACCTTCATTTTTTTCTCCGAGTTGCACATTGTCTTGGTTTTCGCGGTGTTGATTTCAAGCCCTGCTTTCTCGCTTTTCGCAGCTAGCCCATCGAGCATTTCTTGGACCCCCTCCCCCCGTCGCGGCTTATTAGTACTGTATTATTTGCGAATTTTAAGTGGATTAAATCGTGCCCGTCAATTTTAATGCCCTTTTATCTCAGCCTAGTTCTCTGAATATGTGTTTCTAAAAGTGGGTTAAACAGATTAAGAGACTGGGACACACCGTTCTTTACTCCCCTGTGTATTCACGTATGTGCAGATATCTTTACAATGCTCTTCCAAAACTCTTGTAATTTTTTCGGTCACTCTCTGGGACCTCAGAGGGCATAGGTATTCGTGGTAAACCGTATCAAAAGCTTTGCGAAAATCAAGAAAAAATAAATTTACTTCGAGTTGATAATTGTTTGCCCTCTTACTTAGTTGATTTTCCATGTGAATGTGGTCCACCGTTGTGAAGCCTTTTCTGAAGCCTGCCTGCTCTACTAACGGCTACGTGTTATCCAGCTGGGAATAGTCCCTATTTTCAAAATTTTCATGTAAATTTTGGCGATATTGGAGGAGAGGCCGATCAGTCTGTAGTTGTTCGGCTGTTCTAAGAACGATCTCTGATTTCTTCCATTGTTTCAGAATTGCTTATTCCCGTATGGTTCTGTTGATTAGCTGTGTCAGGGGCTCTGCCGCACCTCTACGAACTCTTTAAGTGTTTCATTCTCAATTATTTTATCGGGGCCAGACGCTTTACCAATCTTTAGTTTTTCCAGAGTAACCCCTACTTCCTGTTTAAGTCTCAGGTCACTGATGTAATACGGGAAAGGGTAGTTTCCAGGGCCAGGAGTGCGGTTTCTGGGAAGCCAACTTGGCATGCGTGCATCGCCATATGCGCCACCAAACATCAACTTGTTTAAGAATTGGTAAGAACGGTTCATCAAGCCGGGGGCGGTTTGTCAGGTATTGCAGCGCCGTACTCGTCCTGGCTTTCTATACCTTTGCATGTCCTTTCTTTTCGGAGGCTGTATAACTCCTCATAATACGTAGAGGCTTTCAGCGGAATATCACCCCTAGTTGTCGCGTTTCCTCCAAGTTTTCTTTTTTGAGCCTTACTGTTAGTTATTTTCCATAACACACAGCTAGGGGTCTGGTTGGCCGAGTGGATAGCGCAGCGGTCTCAGAATCCGGAAATGCCGGGTTTGAGTCCACGTAGCAACTCGCTACATTTCGACCTAGGCCGGTTTTTCGGCAAGAAGCTAAGAGGGCTAACACAGCCCTAACAGCCTTCCCGAAATCTCTGAGGTAATGCTCGAAAGGGCGGATTCCAGGACTCTGGTTGAGAGTAAAATTAGAAAAGAGAACTTCTTTCTGTTTTGGGTGGACCGGGAGTTTTCGATAATTTCTTGAACTTTTCTGTTTTCGTATTTTATACAGTCATTTCTCATTTCATTCTTTACTGATTTCTGCGCTCCTGCCCACTCAGTCTGATGTAAAGAGGACATATCCTCTATTTTGCGGAGTTTCTCCTACTGATTAGTTTTCTTGTCTCTTCCGAGTTTTTATAATCCGTGCTTTCCTTTTCTTTCAACTTTACAAACGTTTTAAGAATCTCTTCGATAGCTTCGACTAGACGGTTATAACTCTCTTGTCGTTTGATTTTGTTACTTTGAGACCTCCACCCTCACAATTCCTTCTTATGAAATTCGCTTGCTTTCCTCCATTTGTACCGTGGGATCACAATCTTCTTAACTAGGTTTTTCGCTCGTCCTGCATACTCTTTTACTTTTGATCTGTGAGGGATGTGGGCGGGGGGGTATATTTTCTTATTCTATGGTCAGAAGAGAATTCTAAGCGAGCTGACACATTATGATCCTGTACTACGGAACTATCATTAATAAGGCAGTGGTTGATTTCATTCTCCACTCTCGCGTTCTGGGCCACCCACGTCCTTTTACATGGCTTTCTTTTCTGAAAAAACGTGTTAATGATTTTAAAGTTGTTCCTTTCAACAAATTTTATCAGCCTTTCCACCATCCTGATTCCTGGTCCTTAACCCGTGAATCCTGATTTATGACCTCTCTGGGTCTGAACCTACTTTCGCGTTGAAGTCGCCCAACACTAGTGTGTATAACTCCTTCTCCACTGCTTCTTGTAATACTGAGTAGAATCCCCCTATTCTGACGCTGAACCACCCGGGGCGTTTCTGGGATAGGGGGTGCGGTGTCTCGGGGCCAATTTGGCATGTGTGCATCGCCATACGCCCCTCTATCATCGAATACTGAGTAGAATGCTTCTTTCCCCGCTTTGTCTGCCTCCGAAGGATTATCACTATCTTCGTATCTCGGCCGAGAACTAGTTTCAGCACCGCGACCTTTTCATTAACCCCCTTCATCTCTAGGACGGTTTTCCTCATTTCTTTCTTAGTTATAAATGCCACCCCTTTTTGTCTCTTTGTTTCCCCGTGAATGTAAAGATACCTGACTTTCTTTGAGTTAGGCTTTCCTCTGATGGCCCCAGAATATCCCATTTTGTCTTAGTGAATGCCGCTTCAAGTTCGATGAGCCCGTCATAGTTTGGTTAAAATGTATAATATTAATGTCGAATTTTGTGTTTTAATATTGTTTTTTGCCGAAAGTTTCAATTTTGGTTTGTGTGGTGCAAACGTGCTCATCTTTAAAGGGATTTCAGTCTTACTTGAGGGCTTAGTTACCCCTTGGAACTCTGTTGTCAGAGTACGACTTACGAAACGCCTCTTGTGTCTGGTCGAGTTTAATCGCGTAGAAAACTCACTCCCGCGACAGTTGTGCTCCGACTCAGTGAACCAGCATTCGCCCTTCATTATGGGTCAGGGTCGTCGAGGACGACCTTCGATCAACCAACATCGAAGTTCAGTTTTCGACCGAGCCTACTCGCTACCTTTGCAACTTCGCTTGAACCGCGATAGCCGCTGATATCGTGCGAATTCGAGTAAACAAGCGGCACTTTCGGAGTTCACCGCTTTCGGCGAGGAGAGAATAAAAAATGATTAAACCTAGAGGTAAAAGCACTATGAAAAGGACGTAAAACGATGAAGACCGCGCATAAAAAAAAGGAACTCGTGTCGCAAAACAAAATAATTTTCACGCGGGGAAGAGTTTCGAGGCCAGGGTGAATGTACACCCGACGAGAAAGTACAATTTTGCTGCGCAGTATCCGATGCCTCATCCTTATTGTTGGCTCTTGCTTACTCGCCCTCTCTCTGTCAGGCTCTCTCTCTCTCTCTCTCTCTCTCTCTCTCTCTCTCGTACTCTGTGTTTCTCTCTGCCTCTCACTTGCGCACACACTCACTCGCTCACGCATTCTCTTCATCGGCACGTACCGTATCCCCTGCTCTCCGTTTCTGCGTCAGTACGCTGGTCCGCCGCGACTTGTTCGCACAGAAATTTCCAGTTCGAAAATTCGAGCACCTTATTCCAGAAAAAAAAAAAAAAAAAAAGGAAAAAAACGGAGGGCAAAAAGCTGTTAATTAAAACTTGTGCTTTTCCAGATTCGAAATAGACGGCGCAGTTCGTACACCCGCATCTCGTTCACCCACGAGCTGTGGCCGCCCTCCGCCCATCAACCATTCACGAATCGAATCGACGGCCTCGCAATCGGCGTGCTGATTATACGCGACGCTTATCGGTTTTTTATTTAATTAAGAATATTTTCCGCACCTCCGACTGTATAACGTTTAATTAAAGCCACAGTAGATCCTTTATCTTTGGTGGCGGGGGAGGGGGGGGGTACATCGTCATCTAGATTACGCAGATATGCTTTCATTTCGGCCATCTTTGACCGACGTTGGCGTTTCTACGCAGTCCGGGCCTACTTTCAGTTTTTTGTGGGTTTTTTTTTCGCGGTCTTCGAGAATCATTGACGACAATCTAAACGAATGATGTTTCCGTTCACTATCTCATGGTCCGTGATTCGTATTTTGGCCGAACGCATCGGGACGTCAATTTAAGCCCCAGCACAAAACATCAATTTACTTTGTAGATGTATGTACGCCCGACCGTACGTGACGTTTCAGCGTGTAACAATTTTATTCGTTTTAGCGCATCCGGCCTCGATAATTGAAACCTCGTTTGAATTTTGACGTCGTCGCGCCGCTCGATATCGCGAGTGGTGTCGCGCATTCGGTCAGAAACGCCGAAATTTTCACTATCTCAGTTCTTGGTGACGTTAACAAATGCGGGACTGCTGTGCCCGTATCTTGAACACCGGAATCAATGCATCACTCCCATTCCTCGTGCTGGTACTGACCTACTCGAACTTGACCTTCACCTCTGTGGTACCTCAATTCTGAACGTGCCGCCAAACTGACCGACGAATTCGTGGAATATCGAAACCTAGGAAGTGATACCAGCGTTGTGATGTCAACAAGTGTCCCTACCATCAAGACTAGGTCAAAATCGCAGACTTTCTACTTTAAATGTCGCTGCTGGACTGCCAAGCTGATGAAATTGATCCGGGTGTTTCGACCGGAGAGGGGGCTGGTGTCGACGAGGAAGTTTCGGTGGTGTGCATGGCTTTTTAATGTTCTCTTACGTGTGTCATGAGATACCGTGCACGCTTAGTCAGTACTACCCGGCTTCAACATTGTACTATACACTTTATAGCGCGTTAGCAGCCTGTGTAATGGAAGGTCTATGGTCAAAATAGTGTATTGGAACTGGAAGACATTGCCTTCTGGCCGCTTCAAGGCTCAGACCTTGCGGACAAGCTGGCCCTCGGTTTGTCCCCCATCAGTCAGTCATTTAGCTTGTGACTCAGTTAGTTATCTAGGCAATCAACCTGTTATTCAATGAACCAGTCTGTCTGCTACTCAGTCAGTCAGTCAACCTGTTAATTACAAGGAGTGTTCAGTAAATAAGGTTCCCATCAAAATAACTCAAGAACGAATAAACGAAATTCATTTTTGAAGAAAGATTCCAAAAGTACAGCAAAAATGTTACATTCTACCTAGGCGCTACCTTTATTGACGCATTTGTTCCAGAGTGAGACGAAATTAAAAATTTTATTTGCGTCAACTTTGGCTAGCTACTATTTGATTTCCAATTCCACTTCTTCATTGGCGAACACTTTCCCGGCGAGCTGTTCTTTGAGCAGGCCAAGCACATGAAAATCAGGCGCACTTGAAGTCCAGACTGTATGGCGAATGTGGCAAAAGATCAAATTTTAAACCTGGATTGTGTTTTGCGAGTATGCGGTCTCGCATTGTTGTGCAGAAGAGCAACACGTTGCAGTCCGTTGCACTATTCCTCAAGTTTCTGTTAAGGATCAGCTCAGTAGCCTCACTTTTATAGCCAAAGTGAGCATTTTACTGAACTCTATCCCTTTGACTTCACTGGGTGCTGGATACTCTAGTTCCAGTGCTTCGCGTCTTGTCCCGGATATTGCTGGGCATTGACATATGATATGGATCTAGGTTCCTTTCTCTTCTCTTCTCCACAATACCTACAGGAACCGCTTTGCACCACTCTTATTTTATACCACATTTTAATAGCCCCATGACCAGTTAGTAGTCCGACCATGAGCCTTGCATATTTCCCGTCAAGTCCTAATAGGAACTTGGCATACTTACTGTGGGCGTCCCCTATCAGTGTTTTGCTGACTTTCATGCCACTGGCCAGTCAACCGTGCCTTTCCATCTGCTTATGGATCCAAGCCTGTACTTTGTTGATCCGTGTTACACTAAGACCTGTTGAAGATACGCCTTTGTTAAATTACTAGTTACTACATCTCTATACAGCTAGCTGCACTCTGACTAAAACCAATAATGCCGATCTTCTTCCTTCATCTAGTAATAACTGCATGTCACTTCTTGTCTAATGGACTTCTACGAGGCTTGCAATGCTCAGTTGAGATATAACCCCCCGCCGTATCGCCATTGTATTGCAGGATGTACCCCAGAGAAACCGTCCGCTGCTCTGTATCTACTATCTAGTGATTGTTTCATGTTACACAGTATCTCTTCGAGGGGTGGTGTGACTTGTCGAGGATTTACCTTTGTTACATTGTTGTACATCTCCGTATTAATCGTTTCAGAAATGACGTCACCAACATTCAATAATTTAATAGGAACTACATAAGGATAACGCACAAAAAAATAGTTCTTATCAGGCTTGGGAACTACATAAGGATAACGCACAAAAAAATAGTTCTTATCAGGCTTGGGCGCGATTGCTGTCATATTAGGATATTTTCATTTTAATTCGAAAAAAGTGCATTGAAACAGCATTCATCCATATATACTTCTAGCTTAAACTTCCTACCAAGTTGTTTGGCTGTGAGGTCTCGGTGTCGTCATTTCTGAAACGATCAATAGACCTTTTCATGATGACGTTATGAGGAGGACGGTTGCGTAGCTGTTCCAGCCAGTCGCAGCCATCAGGGTCTAGCTTCTTTTGTTTACATTTATTTTACACGTAAAACTCCATAACCGAACATTCATTCTTCTTTGCGAGTCCAAATGAAAGAGAGCGTTTCTTAATGCTTCCGGATGCTTATTTATGATCTAAAAGCATCTAGTTTTGATCTAAATCATCGTTCAATATTAAGAAATGCTCTCTTTCATATTTATGGACTCGCAAAGAAGAACGTCGTTCGCTTATGGAAGTTTACATGTAAAATGTAGGTAAACAAAAAAAGCTGGGCCCTGCAGGCTGCGGATTGCTGTGAATGCTGGAGCAGCTGCGCAACAGTCCTCCTCATGACGGCGCCCATGAAAAAGTACATAAAGTCTGGTTCAGTTAAGAAACATAATTTTTTCATGGCGCTGATAACGTGTTCTTACACATTTCCTTCCCCTCCAACTTCAAAATACCCATTAGATCGATGTGTATTGCAGGTAGCCAGTTATGTTTCTTAACTGGACCAGACTTTAGCTAGCTGCGCTTCGGTGAAGACTAACAATACCAATCTTCAATCTTCAACTAGTGATCGCTGCATGTTACTTTGTGTCTAGTAAACATCTACCAAGCCTATAGTGTTCAGTTGTAGGTAACCTTTACTGCATCGCCAGTGTATCTCAGTATCAGCCTAATGTACCTCAGCTAAGGCTAATAAAACTCCCATCGAGCAATTGCTGTACATCATCATTGTTAAATGCAGGGATGGCAAACGAAACTGTTTTTTTTTCGTTTCGTTATTTCGTTTCAATATTTTTGACAAAAATCAATCGTTATTTCGTTTCGTTTGTTTGCCATCCCTGCTATTTACTCAACTCACCCTGACTCAACTCACCCGGGAAAAGAAATGAAATTTCGAATACAGTAGGCTCGGCTACTAGTACCCGACCCTAGAAAGTGGTTGCAATAGGCTCGGCTGCTAGTAACCGATCCTAAAAATCACAAATCAGAAAACTAGGAATGGCAAACGAAATGTTTTTTTTTTCGTTTCAATATTTTAGACAAAAATCAATCGTTATTTCGTTGTTTCGTTATTTCGTTTCGTTTCGTTTGCCATCCCTGGTTAAATGTTTACCTCAACCTTACTAATACGGACCTGCGAATTCATTTGGTGGTGGAGATGCACACATGCAAAGGCTGTAGTGACACCATTTGGTCTTCACAGGATTTCCGTTGTATCTTTGTATCGCTAGATTCGTCTTAAGGGATGCTGATAATACCGTCTGTTACCCTTCACCTGGCGACCAAGACCAACTTTCAACCATCATCTGTGTGATGGTTGCATTAGCCTTGTCACATTGCTCGTCCACCTGGATTCTAGAGCTACTGGTTGGTTTCTGCTAGGCCACCATCGGATTTCTGTGTGTTTTAATGCCCCCATCCCCACCTATTGTGTCATGCACAACTGTCACCCATCACTTGTGTATTCTCGTGAAGTTTTCTTGTCAACTTACATCAGTTAAGATTGATACAGCGGGGTTGCTGTGACGAACGGACATCAGCTGTGTCTCGTAGGATACGCCTCAGTAGTCGGCACCATTCGGATTTACTGCGTACTAGAGAGAGTGAAACTGTTAGCTGGCACCAAACAGAGGCTGGATGAGGAGACTGCGAGAGCAAGCGGCATGAAGCGAACTTCATACACGAAAGAAAAGTCAATGAAAAAACCGGTTCACGTCTGTATGATTATTGTAAGTGATGGTGTTAGTGTTTGACTCGATATTTTTATTAAATCCATCCACCTTGAACTTACCGTTAACGAAAAATTACGTTTTCACGGTCGCGAAAAAAATTAATTATCTCACACTTCTCATTCGCGAGTTTCTGTGGTGCAGTATACGTCGTACGCCCAGCCAGTCAGAAGGTATTTTGTCGAAGACTTTGAATACCCCCCCCCCCACCCTCTGTCAAACGACGTTTTTGAAAATTCGAATATTTTATTGCGACATAAGATGGTTTTCAGACGAACGGCATCGAATTATGTCTAATGCGCTTACTTTTTATCGCAATAATGAGAAGCATCCATGCACTTCATTATACTTATTGAAAATTGGAGCTGAGACTTTCCTGCTGTGAGTTTTGGTGAAAAAAATTGAACGTAATTGTGTGCTGAGTAATTTTAAAATGCAAAGGGAACATTATGATGTTCTGCAAAATCCGTTGGTTGTGGACTACAAATGTAACAAATTTTTTTTAACCAGTAACCTCCATATCTGCTTGAGCTGCACTCAGAAATGAATGAAAATATGTAGATGAAAATAAGGCAGATTTAGTCTTCGAAAATAGGGTAATTTTTGTATGTGTATGTGATTGCACGTATGTGTGTGGAGAAAAGAAATAGAAAAAACGGGTTGGAAGGCTATGGAAAAAACCAGGGATGGTAAGCCGTTCCGAACAGCGAAGGCTAACGGCTGAAGTTAACGAATTTTTCTGAATGGCTTCAGCTAATAGTTAACGGCTCATGAAATTTTCTCCTTCTGATGTATTAAACCATATTAAAATTTTGCGCTGAAAACCATTATCTATTTTCAAGTTCTTTCTTTCGTCGCATAATTTATCAAGTTCTTTTTCTCCCAAATTAGCAATTTAGCGCAAAATTTCTTTTTCACTTTTTCACTTTCCAGCTTTTTTGACTTTATAATTGAGTGTTTGGTTGGGATAAGGAAAATTTCTAATGCTTCAATTAGCTGATAGAAGTTCAGTTTTATCGGCTAACGGCTGTTTTTTTGTTTACATTTCGCTGATTGGCTAGAGCTAGCTAAAAATACTCCAAAATCACTCTACTAACAGCTAAAAGCTGACGGCTAGCTAACCATTTTTGGAAAAAACGGCTCTTCTAAAAAAAACGCCTGGATTCGTCGTTGCACGAAGCCCCCTATTAACAAGAGCAACAGAAAGTTACTGTAACTCTTTTGCCTCCTGTGTGCCTCTTAAATAAATCAGCACACTACTGTGACCATTTGCAATTAGAAATTTTTTTAAATTTTTTCCTGACAGTGAGGAATTACAATAAGCTTCAGTATAAATCACCTGCGTTACCATAACGTCTACATGGATTGCTGCTCCGTTGCACCGTGGCAGGTCGCAAGCAAGCAGACAGCTCTGTTTAGATTGCCACAGTTTCATCACCATTAAGGTCAATGGTGGCGATATTCAATGAAGGAGGGAGCAGCGGTCCATTTAGGTATTGAGTCGGTAGCAATCTACATTGAAACATTTAAATTGCCACAGCAGTGGAGTAGCTGTTCGTTTATGTGTTGAGGTAATAGCGGTGATTTGCAAAGGAGCTTTGTGATTGGTTGCGCGCTACCTTGGTGGGGCGGAGCAGTGGCCTATTTATATTGTTAAGGTATCAGTGGTGCCGTTCAGTTTTCAGTGGAGCTGTGTGATAGGTTGCGCGTTACCTGGGTGAGGCGGAGCAGTGGCCTATTTATATGTTGAAGTATTGGTGGCGCCGTTCACTGTTCAGTGGAGCTTTGTGATTGGTTGCTAGTTGTCACAGCATGGTGAAGTAGTGGTCCATTTACTGTTGCGATAGGAGCGGTGATCTGCTATGGAGCTTTTTGATTGGTTACAGATCACTGCAGCCGCGCAACAGTCTGTGCAGGTGGCCTGAGAGTTCTTAATTTGTGACGACTTCGCATCCGCTTTGTCAGTCTGGTGGTCTTCAAGGTATAGGAACATTTTCTATAGAATGGAAGGCAGGCAAATACGATGACGTGATGGGAGTCCTTGATACAGCACTGTTGATAGAAGAAGGGTTATTGACTGTTTTAGTGACTTGACTCGCCAAAATGGGACAATAAAAACTCTGATAACTTCGTATGGTTCGTGCTGTATACAAACTTAGTTGAAAATATTTTCACAAATCAACCTGAGCTAAAACCATTAGGCACTATCTACACTTTTTTTCCTTTTGTTGTAATTGCGTGCATTTCTGTGTAGTTGCTCAAATAAGAATGAATATAAGCTGTCACGGGTAATTATCCCAGAAATGATAATCGTTTTTTCGTGAACATCGTAAAGTTATTTCCATTTTATGGTTACCGTGAAGCAAAGTTGAAAATTTGTATTGATAAACTTCGTTGTTTAGTGTATCGGTGATTTGTCTCCAACAGCTGTGTAACGTTCAGGCACGATGTTCCCTCTTTTTACTTTTAGTTTAGGTACAGTGATTGACGTCACCGGGCAACGCAGCTGGTGTGAAACAGGCTTAGCGATGGGATAGAGGGGATGAATGTGGGGCCGCAGCTCCTCTTCGAGTTCTTATTTTATGAACACTGATAAAATGAATGTACCTATCGACAGACACTTTCTGCATGACAATTTTTGCATCGTTTTGAAGTCGTGTCAAGGCAAAAGGATCTTGACCCTAGAACGACAACCAAAGAACGAATACTGGTGCCAGATTCTTGCAACTTTATGCTAATGTACATCTTATTGAAATCCAGATGCTTTTATTATCTGGTAAACTTGAAACTTTGGAATTCTTTCTTCCTGATTATTGGTAATTAAATGAAGGGAAGAGGCTGTGGGAAGGTATGGCAGTTGGCTGAATGAATGGCAAGCTTATTGGTTAAGAAGTTTTCTCCTCTGTGTCTTTTTGTTTGTGTTTTTATTTTCCTGTCTTATCTTCACATGGCCGGAGATACTGAAAGAAACCCTCGCTGAGTTTGAATTGAGGATGATTCGAAAGCGAAGGCCACTCGAGCACAGCGCCTCGTATTTCTGTGTCTTTCATTTTTAATCTAGTTAGTAAGAACTTGACCACTGTGAACCGTTCCAAGGAAAAATGAACCTTAAGAGCCCAGATCCGGACTCTCGTGTCCGTTTTGTTTAGTTCGTCAACTTAATTTTATAGTAAATGGAAATGCAGATGTTTACTTTTGTCAGCAAAGGGAATGGGCTATACGGCCTCACACATCCAGTTCAAAAAATTCCTTCTAAGTCCTCACTTTCGCCCTTTATTGCTTCCTGAATCCGCGCTAACCCTAGTCATCTTAAATTGTTACACCGAATAGATGCAGTCAGAAAATTTCTATATCTCGTGTAAGTTCAAGTCTCCCGGATTCGTTTAAAATCCACCGGTTGCTGTTTTCTGTGATATTTCTGTTTCAAATGAGAGCCAGCTTGTTGGCACAGTCGTGAGATATAGGCGAGAACTATGAGCCTACGCGGAGGCCTTCGTGTATCAAATTTCGTGATTTCAACTCACTCATGTCTACTGAAAACCTTTTAGCAGTATTATTTGTATTATTCTCTTTTAGGTCAAGTCGGCGCATTAAGAAGCTTTCCATTCATGGTGTCCGGACTGGATTTGAAATTCGATGAACGCGGCTTGTTCTTCGACGTTTCAATCTCAGTCTTAAATTTATAAAATAAATCGTATGTCCATGTGCAGAAACTGCGCCTCAAGGTTACGTCGAAACTAAAATTGCGGCTGGTTCGGCTAAATTTAGAGAAGTATAGAGAAAAGTAAGAAATTCGGCCGTTTTCCAACATACGCCGATGATCACTCTGCACTGCACCGGCTGTTGATTCTCTGATTATCTTCAAAGCTCCTCCACAATCTTCACGGTTCCTTTTTACGGCGTGTTTACGTTGCTCCGGGAGTACGAACACCAGTTGACTCAAACTCAAGGTAGAATGGGAGTAAGTCCAATTCGGTTTTGGCGTAAGTTGAATTTCATATAAACAAAATTATTCCGGAAATACTGCTGCAAATTTTGTGATCTGTACAGTGGTAAACCATTTTTCCTAGGGAGAGGAGAGAAAATTTTTCGTGAACTTGGCTTCGGAAAACTCCGCCTACAACTTTTCGGTTACAAGACACCATTAATTCTTCAAAATAGGACTCGAAAGTTCTAGGAATGCCGTTTCGTATTTCTACAAGAGGGTAAAACTGTTCGTTGAAAATCTGAAGGGTATGGGTCGGTTTCCTTGTTTGGCCTCACAGTTTAGTTACTCTTGAATTCTTGAGCAGTCCAAACCGATTAACTGCTCATTAATAACTAAAATATAGCGTTGACTGATAAGCTTTGTTCAACGTGGATACACATTTTTGTATCGGGCTCAATTCGAAAAAATTCTACGTTTTACGCTCTTTCCAACGATACTACTAACTGAGCGCTTTTTGCTTAGCGTCCAATTGTCCAAACTAACTCTGTGCTTTTTGTCGTGTCACGAATTCCCGGGATCCTAATCCTATACTTCATTTTTATGTTCAGGATTTTCGTGGTACCATGACAAAAAAAGCTGTCTAAAATCTGGACTATATGTAATTTTTCAATTTAAAGTTCATCACTCAACCACAGTGCAAGAGACTGCCGGAGACTCCGTAATGCTCACTTGGTAATCTTTCAAATTCAGACGTGATCCAAACTCCTGAAAGCTTTTCCAGACTTGTTGAAGACTAGCTAGAACTATTAAAAAAATTTCACCGACGACTCAGAATTATTGTTTATACTTCCCTAACATATTTCGAACTATTTATAGCCTTCCCAAACTTCTATAAGCCTCGTTAAGATTATTTAGAACTTGTGTACTTTTGTTTATGACTACCCAGACTTGATTAAGGTTCTTCAAGTCATACCTAATCAAAACTTTTTAATACTCTTCCATACTTTCTTAAGACTATTTGGTAACAGTACAATACTTCAGAAGTCATTAAAACTAGCTAAAACTTTTAATGGCTCTTATAAGACTCCGTTAAGACTTCCCCACTTGTGTTGAAGAATTTTTAAGGTTCCTCCACTTTTGCCTGAGATTCTTGTTAACGTTTTCCAGACTTGATTAGGACTCCTCAAGACTTTATCTCCAATTTTCTAGGATACCTTAAAAATCTTGAGACTTTTCACAAATTTCGAAATTGGTTTAAACCTGAACAGGTTGTTCCAGCTGAGTATGCCTAGCAGGTAAACGATAGTATCGGTGGTGGATTTACGGGGGGGGGGGGGGGAAGTCCCTCCAATTCAAAAAAAAGAGCATAAAGAAAAAGAAGAAAGAAAGAGAGAAAGGAAGAAAGAAAAAGAAAGGAAGAAATTCTTTGTAATGCCACACTTCTCTTTTCACTGTTATTACATTAAGGAAGTTTGTGAAACGTTTCAAAGAGAGGGCAAAACATGTTGTGTATTGTTTCCTGAATCCCCCCTCCCCAAACTTATTCCCTAAATCTGCTCCTGTAGTACTCAGTTACTTTCATGTATGGTCTGCACTCCAGATTAAATGGACAAGTCTTCAAAGTCTGAAGTATAGCGAACTGTCATTGAGATTCTGATTACCTGATTTTAATTCAGAATTCTTCCGAAGGTAATTAATGTTAAAAACATCGAAAAAGTAACCATGATTTACAGAACTGAAAATTACTTATCTTGGTGTATTGAACGGCGGGCTACATTTGTTTTAGAACTGTAATCATAAGTTTTGAGTATAATTTTTGAAATGCACAACTTTCAGTTGTAGTCCCGTCAATTTTCGAAATAGGCATCTGGTGGTAATAATATTTGTTTCATATTCAGTAAACTATCTGCTGCCACTATTCAAAACAGGTTGTCATAGATAAAATTCAATTCCAAAATTTGAAAATTTTGCTAAAATTCAAAAACTTGAATGAAAGTTTTTTGGACGAAATGTCATTACATGTCAGTGACGGTTATGAATCCCAGCTATTTTGAAAGCGGTACAAAATTATCGCCACCGTCTATTGCCTACCTCGGAAATTGAAGGGCTTCTACTATTTTATTCGAATTTTATAATTGAAATGTCAAAACTGGTGCACCGCTTTCAGTATTAAAAATAATTCAGTCATCTCTTTAATATTGTATAATGTATACTACCTGCTGAATATCTTTGAAAAAGTTCTGAATTAAATTGAGTAGACTTCCATTTGTAGAGTGTGCCAATTCTCTTTTTCTTCTTCTGTAGTTCAGAGCGCTTTCGGCTGTTATGCCATCATCAGTGGAGTACCCTAAATGAGACTTGTGTGGTTCTGTAGTCATAGTCGAGAGTAGTACTGTATGGTGAACCTGACTAATTGTGTGCTCCTATCTGTGATTATGCAATCGGTCCAATCAGTGAGTATTACTAGTTGTGTACTTCTATTGGTTGTCTGTGATTGTGCAGTCTGTTCAGTCCGTGGATGTTACGTTATCAGTTGGAAGAAGTTCTCGCTTTGGAAGTTAGTTGTTGTGTTTATTAGGTTGTTTTGTTTTGTTTTTGCCTTTATTATTTCTAGTTGTTTTTATTTTCTTCTTCTTATGTTGTTTTCTATGTGTAGAATTTTGTACTTTTCTGTCAAATTGTCATTGTTATATCCCTGGTCATGGCAGTGTTTTCCAAACAGTGATTTGTTTATCATTTAGCTTCTGTGATTTTTCATGTTCTTTGATTCTGGTTGTGAATTTTCTGCCTGTTTCCTCTATGTAGGTTATGTCATAGTGTTCCCAGGCCAGTCTGTATACTCCGCTACTATTGTTTCTGTTCTTTGTTTCTGTTTTGTCATTGCTTATTTGTTTGGTCAGAGGTGGTCTGTTTTTGATTCCGAGTTTTATGTTGTATTGGTTCAAGATTTTTTGTATAATATGTGTTCCTGTGAATGGTATTGCTCCTGCGTATTTGTCTGTTTTTGTGGTTGCTGGTTCAGTGTCTGTGCTTACTGGTTGTGTTAGTTTTTTAATTATTCTGTCTACTGTTTGTGGTTGGTATTTGTTTAATTTTGTTGATTTCTGTTGTTCTGAGGTTGTTGTCATTTAGTATGTTGACTGCTCTGTGGTAGTGGTTGTGTAGCGCTGCCATTTTGTGTTTTTGATGGTGGAATGAGTCTGTGTATTATTGCGTCAGTGTGGGTGGATTTTCTGTAAATGTTATACTGTATCCTGTTGTCTTTTATTTGTATTGTAAGGTCAGTGTAGTTGATGGACTTCTTCCCTTTTTCGATTGTGAATTTTATGTTGTTGTTTATGCTATTTGTCTCCGTGAGGAATTGGTCTAGTTGTCTATCTGTCCTGTCCAGATAATTAATATGTCGTCTACGTATCTTGTCCATAGCTTTATGTTGGTGAAGCCCCCCCCCATGACAGAGAAAACTTTGAAATTTGATTCTTAATGATTTTAATGGTTAGTAGTGGTACCTATGGGTAATTTCAATTTTCCAATGGTGGAAGGGAGGACCGGTAATGTATTTTCATAGGCAGCATTTTTCGTGCCTATGGGTAACCAGTCTGGAGACAATTTGTATTTTTATTTGTATCCGGGGTTCGGGATCGGTGGGTACATCCCTCACTGAATTTACCGATTGGAAATGCAGGCGTCAACATTCAACAAAAATATTACGGAACATATAATAGATACGGTTCCATCGAAATAATAGACTGTGAGAGGCGAGACAATACTTGGATACGTCATGGAATCGTTTCTCTTTGTATCGCTACTGTCACCACTCAAAGGGGGAGAAGCGTTTCCCATAGTGTTGGAAATAGTAAACCAAAAAAGCCCGGGGTGGATGAAGTCTCGAACGTGATGAAATCTCAACGAAAGCTGTACGCGGTCTCGACCGCCTCCGCATTTTCACTCCTTTTCGCACCTTATTGCGTTTCTTGCCAGCGGTAATCTCGAACGCCGAAATGAAATTCGTAAGCCGAAGAAATTTTGAAAACAACAGTCATCCCTCTTCGCCGCCTGTATACGTATGTATCAGCGTCGGTGGAAAACCCCCTCGCGAACGTAAAAATAGACTTTCGCCATAACGCGATCTCTCTCTCTCTCAAAAAAAATAAAAAAATACATGATGTATGCGAGAAGAAAAATTGACGGGGCGGGCGGCCGGTACCAGCGAATGCGAATGCCCGAAGTCGTATAAAATTGCACAAGCCAGTCCTTCGTACCCCTCAGGCTAGCGCCAGAAAAATTTTGTAAATTTTGCTGCGCGTAGTGCGAATGTATGGATACGACGATATGAATAACTCCTTTTTGTACACAGTTACGTGTACGTGTAGAGTTTTATGCACGATACACCTATACGACAAATTAGCAGTTCTTCGGTTGCGGAAAATGGACGAGCAAAATTTTCGAAGAACAGCTCCGATTACAATAGTAGTGTAATTGTGGTAATAGTAATTACCGGAATCAGTAACTCGGTACACGGATGACTTTCTTCATCTCTATTTATTCGAATACTGCTTAACGCTGTGTCTAGACTGGATGACGGTAACAGAGAGGGAAAAAGATAAATATAACCGTGAGAAAAATCACGACCGTGGGTCGGCATTCGATTATCAGTTGACGAGCACCGTGGTCCGTATCGCGGATTGCCCGCCGCATTGCACTTTGCGAGCCGCAACGAGTCTTGTAGCCAGGTCCATTCTCATTCCTTCCTCTCACGAAGCAAGTTCTACTTAAATACTGAAACCCAGTTTCGAAAAGCTTTAAATTCTCGTCCCCGTTAAGCCATGTCGACCGTGAATCGATGTCGATATGACGTCAAATCGATCTTCTGTCACGATTTAGAATCGACTCATTGTCGACGTCGACTTCTCGTCGAAATAGTTCTGGAGTTGTCAATTACAAATCGACCCAACTTGACTGCGTATAGACCCCAAAACCAGGTTGACATGACATTCATAAATGCCATTCCGTATCGAATCAAATTTTAGTATAATATTATGATTTCCCAGTGGCGTATTTAAGGGGGTCCAGGGGGTCTGGACCCCCTTGGCAACTTAAATTTTTTGTTAAATGTACGAATAGGCTCCTTTTCCTCTTCTACCACTCTGCCCTATCGTCCATATTCATTTTTTTCAGCTTGGACCCCCCCCCCCCTCAATTTCATCCTGGATACGCTACTGTGATTTCCCAATAGCCTTACATCGACATCGAAATTCAGTCGATTGCGGGCAATTAGCTTTTTCATAGACTGTAAATCGACGTTGATATGAAGTCGATTCAGATACGTACCGAAGAGTTGTTCGGGGGGGGGGGTGAAATTCCCAAGTGATTCAACTCAAGATTCCCGAGTATCAAAGCAAAAACAAAAAAAACCTTTTGACTTGTTGAATTTTTCCAACTTCTAAACTCTAAGTTCCCACCAAGTATCAAATTATCAAAGCAAAAAAAAACAAAAAAAAGCAAAAAAAAAAACTTTAGACTTGTTGGATTTTCCCAACTCCGCCTGACTGAAATGGTAAATTGTAAATTTTCCCAACTGTTGAGTAAAAAGTAAAAAATTTCCTACAGGGGGATGCTCCCCTCACCCCTATCGGTACATCCCTGAGTCGATTTTGGGTAAATGCCGTTGAAGAATGTTGTATACGTAACATAATAAATAAGTTGCGTTGTTAGATATTTAGATATGGGGGGATCGGACCCCAAACCCTTCTCCTGTATCCACCCCTGGTAGTAAGGTGGTATAGTTTTTCATTCGACTGTATATCGACTTGAAATCGATGGCGAAATTAAGTAGCACGGTATGGTTTGAAGTTCGACTAGCTTTCCACTTCAAATCGACAGCGAAGTTGAGTATAGTAATTGGGTAACACAGTGTAGTTTTAAATTCGACTGACTTGCAACTTCAAGTCGACAGTGAAATTGAGTTACACATATTATTACTTACATTCGACCACATTTTGACTTGAATTCGACGGCGAAATGGAGTCGAAATTAAGTAGCACACATGACTTGAAATTCAACTGCATTTCGACTTGAATTCGACGACAATATTAAGTAGAAATTGAGTAACGCTTATGACTTTTGAATTCGACTGCATTTTGACTTGAATTCGACGACGAAATGGAGTCGAACTTGAGTAGCACACATGACTTTAAATTCGACCGCATTTCGACTTGGATTTGACAACGAAATGGAATTGAAATTAAGTAGCACGCATGACTTTGAATTCGACTGCATTTCGACTTGAATTCGACGGCGATATGGAATCGTAATTGAGTAACACGCATGACTTTGAATTTGACTGCATTTCGACCTGAATTCGACGGCGAAATGGAGTTGAAATTGTGTATCATGGAATAGTTTGAAATTCGACTGCATTACGACTCAAAATCGACGTCAGTAAGCAGTCGATTTAGTTTAAAAATCGACTCCATTTCGACGAACTTTTGTGAAGATCTTAATTCGACGTCCTATTCCAGTCGACTTTGGGTCGACACTACCTAACGACTCCCAAGTCGCCTCAAAATCGACGGTCGACATGGTTTAACGGGTCCCAGCTGCGCAGGATTCTCAGATTAAAATCAGATAGAAAGGGTAGAGAGCGCATCCTTTTTTTCACTTTTTGTCGCATTAAAAAAAAACAAATAAAAAACCTTGGTTAGAACAAGTACAGTAGTCATCCCCCCCCCCCTTCAAATCCTTTAGGTTCTGTTTCTTTCTTCTGGTTTTTAATTGAGACGAGCTATGATTTGCTCTTTACAAGAGGATTTTTTTTACATCAAAACGACCAAAAAGCTGAAAATATGGAAGTTTACTGCTTTCAGTTTGGTAACTTACGTAACTTGTATTTTCTTAGTTGAAGTGTTATGAAAATGAATATTTCCTTCTCATCTTGTGGTGAATAATATATTTCGAAGTTGAAGCTGGAACAGCCAAAACCAAGATCAAAAATTTGTAGCTTTCATTCTGAGTTCCTAAATTCTCAAGGAATGATCCTAAAAGTAGTGCACCACTTACGCTTTCCTAATTGAACGCAGAAGTGATCAATTAACTATTCTTACAGACTATGAAATCCGAAATGATGATGACAGAGTGACCCGAATAGATACTAATTGACTGAAATTGACCAATCAGTGTACTGATTGGATTTTTAATTCATACTGTCTTATGATCGGGGACGTTTTGAAGCAAATTTTTTAGAGTTTTGGAAGGAAAATAATTGAGAAGCCTTAATTTTTTCATCAATTTAACATGTACTCAGTTTCCTGAACAAATCTTCTCAGATCACCTGGTACAAATTTTTTTGTTTCACTTTTCCAATCTGAAAATTTCATATTACCAGCTTGCATTTAGAATTTTTCAACAGATAAAATGAACTACAGTGAAAGTGTGTCAAAAAAATTGACTCTTATATATCGATTATTTTTAAATAGTGAAGTTCTCCGTAACAAATTTTTTCTAATCAGTCGAATGCATTAGTTATTGATCTCTTAGTTGTTGGCTGTTTTATTTATTACTTTACTGTTATTTAATTTATTGTTTCTGCTTAATTAACTGGTTCCCGAGTGAAACATCGCTGTTCACTCATCATATTGTCTCAGTTAATAAATTATTAATCAAATTTCTCTTGATTAATAATTAATTATTTTTGGTTTTTAATCGCTGATTATTGTTTTCAATTCATCAGGTCTTTTAATTAATTGAAGAGCCCCAAATGAAACGGTACTCAGTTCAAAAACCAAAATATTGGGATATCGAAAAAACGCTGCCACTCGTGAACTGTTTGTGTTAGAAAGTTGAGATTTGTGGGTGGCTACACTGGTCCTTCAGCAATACAACCCCTCAAACGAGAAGTCGTCGTTAAATAGTGTTGAAATACACGCGTCAATATGGACTGAAGTCGAGGGCCGAGGTCACTTTGCCCCCCCCCCCTCCTCCAAATTGTGGACATGAACATGTTGAATGACATTTCTACTTACCACTATTTCACACACAAATTTCAATACAACATACGAATCTTCCAATGATGAACACAAAACGAAAAGAAGATAACAAAAATATTTTTTTTAAAAGTAACCATTGACAAAGTCACCTACTTTGAAACACAAATATCTCAGTGTAGAATTCAAATTTGAAGTGAAACGATTTTTGGAAGAAAGCTGTGTGGTTTGACCACCAGATACTGATGAAGTCTAATTTTGAAAAAGTTTGGACTGAGGGCCATTCGGAATGAAGCTCCTCAATTATTTTATATTTGATTATTTTTGATCTAATTGTTTCTAATAATTTAGTTATTTTTGATTTATTGATTATTCGTGATTATTATTGCTTAATTTCTCAACTAGTTTTAATTCATCAATTTTTTTAAATTTATTAACTATCTTTTCATAAAATAATTTTAATGAGACAGTTTCTTAATTAATTAAATATTGAGGGGTTTGGTGTGTGGAGCCTTCAGCATTACGTTATAAACTACAGTTGCATCAGTAGACGCTGAAGACTGATAACTTCTTGCCCAAAATTAATTAAATATTTTTCACTATAAATGTAAGTACTTGTAGGTTATTAATTCTTTTTTGATTAATTACTTTCTGGATCAACTTATTAATTTATAAAATTAACCAGTGATTTGTGAATTGATTTTTTCATTGACCAATTATTTTTAATTAATTGATGACCCACTTTCTTTCAATTTATTATTCCCTTATTGTTGATTAATTTACTATTCTTGATTGACTACTAGTTGATCATTCTTAATTATTAATCGATTGTTTGCCTTATAAAATGAACTTTTTTTGAAACATCAAATATTTCTGATTGATTGGTTACTTCTAATTGATTATTTTTTTAAATTCTTCTTTAAATACCTTGGTCAATTTCGCCGTTTGTTTTTGATTAATTTTTGATTAGTGATTGTTCTTAATTACTTAGCTATTTTTGTTATTTCTTTAGTTCATTAACACATATTAATTGATTGTTGTTAATCAGTTAATACTTTTGATTCTATTCAGCTTTTTTTAATTCATCATTTTTGATTAATAACGTATGTTTGGTCAATTGATTTTTATTAAATTAATTAATATATTACGTCTGTTCATTCAAAATTTTCAAGTACTCAAGTATTCTTGAATTAATTGTTCATTTCTTATCAATGTATTGTTTCTAAGAAAGTAATTTTTTAAATCAATTGTTCATTTGCTCCTTTTTTTTCCTTTTTCATCGATGATTATTTTCTTTGGTTGTTCAATTTTTGATAAGGTCGAATAATCAATTTGTTGATTTGTTTTGATCATGTGATTAATTATTTTCAACTTTTGGATGGTTATAATTTTATTAGTCGTTTATAATATTGAATTGATTACTTTTGATTTGTCATTTATTTTTAGTTGTTCAGTTTTCTAATTGATCATTTAATTCTTAACTCTTTCCGTTCTGTTAGGTTTTTGATTAATAACTTACTTACAGCTGACCTGTTGCTTTTGATCAATCGATGGTTTTGAATAATTATTCCCTTGAATCTGTTATTTGATTCATCATTTTTTGATTAATTAATTATTCAAAATAGTCTAATGTTTTAAAATAATCGATGATTTCCTACTAATCAGTGGCTCCTTATTAATCAATCTATGTAATGAAAGGTAAAAATAGGAAAGCATATCCGCATCATCTCGTCCAAAATTCGCTTCTTTGGTAAGATTGCGTTGGAGGTTCAATGGGCTCCATTGATGGTCTAATTGTCCGGGAATAATCGATTATCGCTGTAGTACTCTACCGCAGGTGTGAATGATACCGGTCGGAACTTGTAGTGCACAACGTGCACCTCGGTTGGTTGACGAATGTTGGCGAGGATTCCTATGGCGCTAGTTGTGTGCAGACGGGCGCCGTGTCCATTCGTGACACTGTGTAACACGAAGCCAAACACGTCTGCGACTAATTATTGACCCAGCCTTCCTCGTCGACTACCTCACCGCAAGTTTCCAACGATAGGATCGCGTTCAGTGGTTCAGTCGGCGGTTCGGTGTACAGCCTATGTGTGTCGAATCCAAATCGCTGACGATGTCGGCGACTGTCGCGAAATCCGTGCCACAGTGGTGCTCGCTTGGTTGCGTGCAGCAGTATTTAGCGGCGCAGTCTATGGTTGTCGGTGAAGGGATTTCGTCGATGGTTTTTGTGGCGGTCGTTCATGTTCAAGGTCGTTGTGATTACCGCTACCATCCTCACTTCCTCCGATTTCGCGTGTTACATCAGAATCACGTTATGGATTATTATACATGGCGATTATCACTTTTGCTCTCACTGTCTCGCTCCAACTCTCCGCGTCTCTTGGTTACCATACTATTTCTTTCCTTGCTTCGTCTTTTTTTCCTTCGTCTTCCTCCACCGCTTCTGTCTTCGTCGTCGTCATCTCGCTCTCGCTTAGATTTTCGCTACATTTTTTTGTTTTTGCGTTTCTGGCTTTCTTCCGGCAATTTTAGCCAGCGAATTGGCTAGGCCATGATGGGCGATTAACAGTAGTACACACAGTTGGCAGTATTCTAGAGAATGCGCGTACTCGCAAATGTTACTCGTCCAAGTATGCGAAGAGTGTCGACGGAAGAGTCCTCTCGAGAAACTGGGAACGCGAGCGAGTCGTTGGAACTCCACAGCTCCGCAAATTCCGGCCGCGTTTTTTCGCGTTATCGTGCCGGCCCCGCGAAAATTACGGCAACTGCCGCACGCGGTCGAAGCGACGAGAATGCGACAGATTAGCAGACTGCACAAAATAGGGCGCATTCGTAGCAGTTTGTAGTCACGTATCCGGAAGAGGAAGTGGACGATAAACGGATAGATTGTTGTCCTCAGAACGGATGACAAATTAATCGAGTGCAACCACGATGATTTCGCACGATAAACCCGTTGATGATGTGCGAAGTAATCATCAGGGACTTGGAAAATTCGAGTGGAATTGGCTGTCAGTAAATTTTGACGAATGCTGTTCGTTCATTTTGCTATATGGTAGCAATGAGGTTAACAATCTATGAGAGCGATGAGTCTTGCTTTGCATAACACGAGGGTCAATGATCAAATAATGATTGGTAATTGGATTAGGTACACAAGAATTAACTAGTCAACAGCTTCCAATTTCCTAACTTCCATTTCTCGGTGTTGAAAATTTAATATCGAAAATCGAGTGCTATATACTATGTTGAGTAGCGAAGAAACCCATGTCTAGCATATTATTTTGTTAGTTTGTTGTCATATTGTCCAGTACTGTCTGTTATAACATCAGAAGCTATGGCCGTCATAACTTCAACAATAAATTATCTAAACTTTAGGAAAATGGAAACATCAAAAATGAAAATTGAACAAAAGACAAGATTGCGACAAAATAAAGTCGCATTGTAACCAAGAACTTGGAATGAACGTTTCTCTCCAGCCTGAAAACATATAAAGGGTATCTCAGGATACATGACTCTCTTTAATCAACGTAAGCAACTCATTCTGACACCATGTAGATATGTTTGTCTGGTCTGGCATTCGAAGGGGAAAAGATATAAACGTGTAAAGGAATTATGTACCAAATAAATAGAATTTGGTTTTTCTGTATATTGCTAATAGACTGGTGGAAATTTTATTGATCATAGACGACAGTAACAACAGTTACTGAAAAATACCAGTATCCAATGAACAGGGTGTTCACAAAATTGATTAAAACCTGTGTACTAAAATTTTCTTTTTTTCCTGATTTTCTACAAAAATTGTCCTCTGAGCCCAGCAATTTTCTCACGATAACTGATTTCCTCCGTGTTTTTCAAAAATACTCTGCGGTTTCACGCCTACCTATTTTAGTTTCCAAGTTTGAAAATTTAGATGCATGGAATGCTGTACACCGAAAATTAGGATTTTTAAATTTTTATTGTTTCTAACACTCCTATTAGTGGAAAGTACCAAGCCTATAATAAAGAGGGCCTAGGTGCTGTGCTTTTGGGCCATTTGCCCCTAACAGAATTTCCCACTAGTACTGAAGAAATTGCGGGAGAATATAGTTCGAACATTATTTTCTTGGTACAATTTTTTAAAGCGTAAATTCCCGTTGTACCTACTTATCAAAATTGTCCAACTTGTTTTTGAAAGTGTAAAGCATGAAGGAGTTGACCGTTTACCGCGGAAGATCGCTACTGAAAGGAAAATACTATACTCAGCGCTATTTAGATCTATAATTGAATATGGCAGTACAATCTATTATCCCAGACTAAATAAAAAAAATCAAAAAAAAAATCAGAAGAGAGCAAAGGAAAATTCTGTTAGGTGTTATATCGGCATACAGAACTGTGTCATACACAGCAACTAATGTAATTGCAGGGATACTACCAATTGACTTACAGCTACAAAAAAGTAATGAAATTAAAATCATCAAACCATCCGGCAATAGTGAAAAACAAAAGAAAGAAATCATCAACAAAATCAAAACTAAATACAACAACCAATGGCAAACTGAATACAATACAGAAACGACAGGAAGAAGAACTTTCAGTCTGATCCCCAAAATTGAAAACAGACTTAACAATAAAACACTAAAACCCAACTACCACCTAACTCAATTTTTAACTGGTCACGGTAACTTTGGCGAATATCTCAAAAAATATAATATAACAGGTACAGACACATGCATAAATTGCAAAAGAGAAATAACAGACACCCCTGATCATACATATTTAAACAAATCAGAACCAAATACAAAATAGAAGACTCAAGTCAAAACTGGTTTCTAGATAAGAAAAAAACATTAAATACCATCAACTATGTCCATGAAATAATGAAGAACAAAGAGAATTAGTTTTATAGGTATTGTTAAGATTATTTAACAAAATTGTGACGACCTGATTGACCACACATTTTTAAAATGTTCAACTATCAAACAAATCCGGGCCTAATATATTACAAAAGAATCTAATCAAAATTGGTTTACAGTCAAAAAAACACACAAAAAACAATCAATTATGTTAACGAAATCATGAATAATAAAGAGAAGTTATACATAACAAGGTACATCAGATACAGTTAAAATTTAAGTTATAAACTACCTACGTGTAAATAAAATTGTAATGACCTGCGGAGCGCCGATAAGCTTAAGAAGCAAAAGCGGTCCCCAGGTCAGTGTAGTATATGTACTATCAAGCATTTTGTTTTATTTAAAAAAAAAAAAAAAAAAAAAAAAAAAAAATGTCTAGAGGACAATTTTTGAAGAAAATTGAAAATAAAATTTTGTATATAATGTTGAAACCAAAATTGATTTTGTGAACACTCTGCCTGCTGAGAGTTAATCGTTTACCGCCGAAAAATTGCTAGGTCCAAATGACAATTTTTGTGGAAAATTGAAAAAAAATTTATATGTAATGTTAATTTAACCGAAGTGGGTTTTATGAAACCCTGCCTGTTGATCAAATACTTGTATTTTTTTTTCAGTAATTGCCGTAAATGTGTTCTATTATTGCCAAAAAGTTTCACCAGTCTATCTGTTGGCAATCCTGTGAAAAAAGTGCCCACTAATCTTCTTCAAATGTCCATATATTTGCCCCTTCAAATGTAATAGCCGGCAAATACACATATACCTACACCAATGTTGTGAGACTAAACAATTTTTTGTCATTTTGTCAGAGGAGCATTATTTAATCTTTTCTTGCTATGTGATAAGTTTTGTCGTCATCGAATTTTGTCATTTTGTTTTTTCATGTTTTTTCTTCTTTTTTTTTTTTGTTATGTCATTGCTAAAACGGGCCCAACCACGATTTAAAAATTTTGTTATATGACAAAATTTTGAAGATTCAATTGTCATTTTGTTATTTTGTTTTGTTATGTCTAACAACACTGATCTACACGTCAGGATAAGTTTCCGGTTTACTTGGTTGAAGGGCAGTCGTGTGCTGTGAAAGACCCGGTATAATAAATTGCTACGTCAGCACTTCACTATTTTCCGAGGCAAATATTTTTAACCTTAAGAATTATAACAACCGAATGTTAAACGAACATTGGGGGGAGGGGGGTCCTAAAAATGGAACAGTAACTATAACCCTTTTTTGTCTACCTCTGAGCCTGAAGGGGCCGTCAGTCTTGGATATACGTGGCTGCAATTTTTATTCAGATTTTAGGGTAAGAATTTTCGGACTCGTATCGATCCTTCAATATTGAGTATAGGCAATAGATACGTAATTTTTGTTGCATGTTCGATGCATTATCCATTGTCGCCTTTGAAATAATATTCCTGAAGAAAATTAGCTATCGAATTTAAACTGACGACTGCTTAGTTTTCGAGCTTTGAAACTTTTCAGTCTCTTCTGTTTTCAGGGCATGTTGTATTTGTGAATAATGCTTTTAGTTCCTCACGGTGGACTCTGGAATATCCTTTCGGATTTCCCACTGAAATTGAGACATCTTGTATTCCACGTGTACTAAGAATTTCACCCCCTCCTCTTACTTCCACCACGCTTTCAAAACACGCAAAGACCCAGGTAACCAGACACACACAGCCAGTCAGTTCGACGACGATGACTGATCGCAAGAGTGGGCAAAATTACGGGCAATTTGACTCGAATTACGAATCATGTTTACTGATGAACACTCGAGTTGCCAATCAGGATTAAGAACTCGAATTTGAATCGCATATCACAATTCATTTCTGTGGGTTTATATCATGATCCGGTTACTCCACAGTATCCGGCCTGGAGGACCTCTAATCAAAATTTGTAATGCATTTTCCTTAATTTCGTAGGTAGGTCAGAGCAGATCTGTAAACTACTCTTTGACATCACAGATAATCCATTCTAAGAAGGTCTCGATCAGCGATCTGCGATCTGTCGATCTTTGAATTTGGATCATGCCTGATAGGCAAGCCGACTAACAGACAGATGAATTGACGGAAAGCCATTTGAAAATTTTAGGCCGTAAAACTGCTAAAAGCAACCTCCTTATTCAAATTCAAAACTGTAGTGTTTGAGGAGGGTCTTGAAAAATACCGGAATCTAGATTCGCTTTTCGCTGGAAATTCGATTTTTCGATTAAGAACTAACCGCCTTTCAGTCGTCGACCAAATGTTTGAACTACTGAAACTTTTTTCGCTTAGCGGTGAACTTGAACCACGGATGTGTTTTTTTGTCCTAATGTCGTGACTTGGAATAAACTTACATGCGCTTAAGTGATAAGTAGAACTGTTCTCTGGGGTCAATAATCAAATGCTTTGTGTAATTTTGGTGTGAAAAACGTGTCACGAAAAATTATCTCTCTCTTCCCTCGCCTCATAATCTTTCCCCTGTTGTCATAAAATATAGTTTAGTTAGTGGTTTCAATTTTTAACGGCTGAATTAGACTTAATATTTTGAAAGGCTGAAATATCGGTTTCCGAAAACCGTTAGCTCTCCACATATATTAGTATTACGCTGATTATTCTTACAATTTTATGGAGTAACTAAACCTTCCATTTATGTTCGTTTATTTGTGAAACAAGAATGACAGAATGATGAGTGGACGAGCACGTTCTCTAAAAACTGATCGTAGACTTCGGATTTTACTGAAGCACGTAGCAATGGTTTTTTCTGTGCCTTCGAAAAATTCAGCCTGAAAGTTGAGGCAATTAAGTATCAAGTCTTTCTGTTTTCAGCTGGCAGAATCGACTCCTTTATCTATCTTTTAGAATTTTTTTTTTTGAAGAGAAAGAAGTGGCGAAAATCGACTTTAAAATCAGTCGAGTGAGCGGTTCAATAGCCTAAAGAAACTGCACGGTTACTGAACCGAGACAGAGGAGTGAGGCGAAGAGGTATTTTTCAAAGAACAAATTGCAGAAACCATAAAAAGTACAAACTTAAGAGAGAAATTTCTCATTTTTAAACAATAAAAAAAAATTGTTCACTTCTTGCGAAAATCGATTTACAGAACGCGGTGTGGCGTCAAACGTTAATACGTATGAAGACAGAAAATAACTCATTTATTCTTTCTGTGCGGTGTTCTGGTGAAACCATCAAGCTTACACTCGCCAAGTTCATTTCACCTTTTTGTCAGGGAAGTAATTTGATGCATGTCAGTGTTTGTTGGAAAATTATCGGGATATTTTCAATAGGAAGCGAGTTCTTTTCAGGAAACATATTTTTTATTATTTTTTCATCATCGAGAAGGCTGGTTCATTGTATAGTAATCGGGTCGATTAATGGAAACAAGTTCGCCAAGTTTTAGAGTAACGGTATTCTCTGATGACTCCTGGGTATACCTCATTCCCTAACAATATCATTTTAATGACCTTCCATTCGCCTTGCAGACCAGGTGGTTGTTGAAATGACGGCAACAATTGCGGCTGTGAAGTGTTCAAGTTCATTGCTATTTCGGTACACCGAGCTTACCAGGTTCAGATGACCAGGCTTTGGACTTTCCAAAGACGAAAGAAGATTGAGTTTTGAAGAATTGAGCGAAAGTGTGCGTGGAGCTCGATGTGACTTAATTTGGAAATGCGTTCCTGCAATACTCTTCTTGAGTACCTTTTTGAATAAAAGTGTATTGACGTGATTCATGCGACCGCCTCTCGAGTATTTCGACGTTTAAGGTTTTCGTGAACTTTTGATTCTTCTGTCTCGAAAATCTGGAGAACGTCACCATTTGGCCTCTTTATAGCTCTGCCCCCTCGCCGGCATCTGCTTTACTCATGTGTGCTACCTTCTCCGCATTTCTCTTTCCTGTTTGTCTGCTTGGCTGCCTCCTTATCTGCATGCGAGCCTGTTTATCTGCCTGATAAACTGATTTGCTAACTTTTTTACGTTGATGTTTTGATTTGTTGCGATCCTGATGTTTTCTTGGGAGGAGGAGGCGGCAGCAGCAACGAAGGCCAAACTTTGCAGTATAATTTAAAAATTAATCGCCTCTTGACTCCCGTTTCTTTTTGAAGCTAGAAATCTTGAAATTCATCCTAGACCAGACGATCATAACCCTGAACTCTGTTTGTTCTTGGGTAAAAGAAGAGGACAGCAAGGAAACTAACAGATGATTAATAGGACAAAAAGAGACAAGAATGCAGGGATATAGAAAGATAAATTTTCCTGAAGAACAGACTAACAATGTAACTGCTGAAGGACAAACTATGAAGAGAGATGGTCGTATAGCTACTGGCTGCCGGATTGACTGACAGACTTACAGATCTTTGGAATATTTTGAAAAGCTTTCACTAGGCGATGGGTTTTGGTTAACACCGAAGAAAACTTCTCATAAATGCTTCTCAAAAATAATAATTCCATTTTTTTCTGCCCAAACTGGGTGATGGAATTCGCTTGTTATTAATGTATCTTCATAAAATTGTAAGAATTCCGTTGTTCTTACTTTATCCCAAATATTTGTACTTAATTAAGGTGTTTCTTGGGACAGGCCTAGTTAAATGCGACCCTTCAGGACGAAGAAAGAAGCTCCCTCCTTCATATGAGCTTAAAAATTATTATCTTTCTCGAATTTGATTTTCAAGGTTGTTGAATCCTTCCTGGCATACGTTTCTCCTTCTCCTTCAGGCTCCACAAGCAACTGATTTTCAGTTATTTCAATTTTATTCCAATTTATACGGTCTTAATAGATTTTTTCCATCGCTGGGCTGACTCTTGATGTTATTTTTCTCCTGCCCTTACCTTTTGAGCTTCACGGGCGGCTGATCTTTGATTATACCAATTTGAAGATCAGTCCCGGTTATGGGGGAGAGAAGAAGGAACTCCAAAAATGAACTCAACAACGCAAAAATTTCTTACTTGAACGCGAAGAGCATGGAAATTGGGATAGTGAAAGATTCGTTACTTGTAAAGTCCTAAGAATAAAGAGTAAGGAAAAATAACTCTAAACACGATCTTAGCGACCCAAAAAAAAGTTTCCGAAGGAGTAGGGGTTGGGGACTCGAGGAATGAAATGAAACAAGAAATGTGTGTAGACTTGCGGTGCTCTCTACCGAGTTGAATTCTGAAGTTCAGACTTTTTTTTTGTGGTACCGCTTTTCTGGTGGAGGGATACTGTGGTGCTCGCCACTGCGATCGACTTCTGAAGTGCTGAGTTGTCGGAATAAAATTTAAAGAATATGGATCAAAATTATTAAATAAGGTTATTATCATTTTAAATAATTTTTTTTTAGTTTTAAAATTAAAATAATTAAATTAAAAAAAAATTTGCGTCTGTTGCATTCGTGATTCCGATTCCTGTCACCTTCGTCATTCTTTGAGGCATCTGCAAACCACACATGCCCCTCTTTTCCTAAAATGCTTGACCAGCTCTTTTCCCATACCTCCCTTGTGAGTATCAGTGCACGGCGTTCCACCGCGATTTTGTCCTTCGGCATCCCAAAACATTTGTTCATCGTCCCCGCCATCCCGTATATCCTTTTGTGGCCTGTTTTCTGGGCCCGCAGGTTTGGTTGGTCCAGACATAAACCCCCATTGTCGCAGCTACTTCTAAGGCCGTGTGAAGTGGTGGCAGGTTTAGGAGTCTTAGTGCTTTCGTCGGCACCATTCTCATTGCCCTCGTTGTCATCAGACATGCGAGCCTTTGCAGGTGGTCCAGTGCCTCTCTGATCTTGGTCAGGTGGACCCGGCTTCACCGCACAACTGTCGCATATGTGATTCTGAGACGTAGTATTACACCGGTATATATTGGTGCATTTTAGGAGAGAGTCCCCAGTTCCTGCCGACAAAGGTACAGCATGCTTAAAGAGCCTCAATATCTCCTAGTTTCTTTGAGACGTGATCCATTCGGGGAGTTTTTCGGGAAGAATACTCTTAAGTACTTCACCTTTCCTGTGAGAGCTAACGGTCCTCCTCTGTATTGCACCTTGATGAACTCCTTGCCCTTTCTTTTATGAGTGAAAAGAGTAATGTCAGTTTTCTCCGGGTTTACTGATAACCCTTTTTCCGCACACTATTTTTCCACACCTCGGAGTCCCCAGTGCGTCAACTCCGCAATGGTCCCCGGACATTAGCCAGTTACCACCGTAGCTAAATCGTCAGCGTAGCTTTGTGCGTATACTTTTCAACTATTTAACTCATCTAGCGAACTGTCCACCATTAGCCTCACAGTAGGAGAGCGAGCAATCCCTGATGGTCGTTGCATATACATACACGTACATTTGTGTGAGGTGGCGTTGTATACGCCGAGTGCTCAGACTTTGTAGTCCATTGCGCTAGTCCTCAAGTTGCTGTTAAGGATCAGCTTAGTAGCTTCACTTTTATAGCCAAAGTGAGAATTTCACTGAGTTCTATCCCTTTGACTTCACTGGGTACTTGATACTCTAGTCTCAGTGCTTCGCGTCATGTCCCGGATATTGCTGGGCATTGACATATGATATGGATCGAGGTTTCTTCCTCTTCTCTACAGTACCTGCAGGAGCCGCTTTTCACCACTCTTCATTTCATAACACATGCGTCTTGTGGCCCGATGACCAGTTAGTAGTCCGACCATGAGCCTTGCATGTTTCCTGTCAAGCCCTAGTAGGAACTTGGCATACTTACTGGGAGCGTCCTCTGACAGTGTTTTGCTGACTTCCATGCCACTAGCCAGCCGCCAATGCATTTCCGTCTGCTTACTTATCCAAGCCTTCACTTTGGATTTTATGACGCTGTATGCTGTAGGAAGACACGGCCTGAGTGTTGCCAGTTTCTTTTTGGTGCCCTCCTTCACTAGCTTGCCAGCAATCATGTTCTCTATTATGCCACAGTGTCCCGGCGTCGGTTCTCCTGAGCAAGGGTGTATAATTTGTTAACACTCCGCCACCACCAGGGATGTTAATTTGGTGTGACGATAATGCCTTAATAGCCGATTGACTGTACAGATATAGATCCATGGGTGTCCCTGGGGAGAGGGGGAGGGGGTGTAGACGGGTAATATTCCCCCCCCCCCCGAAATTCAAAGGCCAATCATCATATTTATACTTGTAGTATAAACAATTTGTAAACGAATAGTGCGATGTGATACCGCAATTAGTAGTACTGTCCAATACACTTAACTCGCAGTACACATAAACAGAGTGTCCAACAAAATTGAAATCTGAAAATAAATGACCCCCTCTCCCTCCCATATAAACTTGAGCTAAATATACTTCCTCGTCTATAATACTACATTTTCATATACGTTTTTTCGAAAAATGTTTGCTCGAGCAGTAATTTTGCCTTCATTTTTCAGAAAGTAGTCCTCTAATATCGACAATTTAAAAAAAATACCTCAATTTTCGACTTTTTCTCCCTTGAAAATCTCACTTCGCCTCCCTCTCCGCCATTTGGGTAAATTTGGCTACGCCACTGATTGATTATCATTTCAGTTATAACTTACTCATAAATTTCTATTTAAACCATGCTTAACTTTTTATTTACCGAATTTCAGGTCAGGCTTATCAGGTATTAGGTTGGGTCTTATTAGATGCAGTGTATAGCTTCCTGGACCAGGTACGCATCAACAGACACCTATCATGGTATATGACAGCAGTTACAATTGGCATATCTGGAGCCTTTGACAACTTAAGTTGGGGGCACCTGATTGGAGAGTTAAAGAGATTCCAATTTCCTGAATACCTCATCACGATCATTCAAAATTACTCATCTAACAGAGAAATATATAGTGGCAATGCCAGTACTTTCCTGATTGAAGGTTGCCCACAGGGGTCAGTACTTGGTCCGGTGCTCTGGAATATTGGCTACAACTTTGTCCTAGACGGGCTGCACATCACTGGTCGTCATCTTACGTGTTATGCGGATGATACAATCATGTTGGTGCGTGGCAACTCTCGTAACGGACTTGAAAAGGTCATTTCTGGAGCTCTGGACAGGATAGATGAGCCACTCCTGGCTGCTGGTCTCACTGGTAACAAAGAAAAAACAGAGGTAATCATCTTCGGGAACATTAAAAATAGGGTCACCCCAAAATCACAAGCAATAAAATTAAGTATTGGGCATGTTTTTGACTCTAAGAATGTTATAAAATACCTTGGCTTGTTTGTTGACAACAAACTTAGATGGGACATACGCATCAATAAAATGTGTGAGAAATCGGAATCTCTGTTTCGACGACTGCTGTCCGTATTCCGTAATACCTATGGATACAACAACAAATGCCGTAGGACTATGATCGAGGGCACTGTTAATGCCATTATGTCCTATGGGAGTCCAGTATTCGCCCACCGAATCGAGGCAAATCGCAACAAAATAGACAGCATGCACAGAAAAATGGTGATTGCATGCGGCCGGTTGTATAGATCTGTGCCATACCTAACTGCCTGTAATATTTCTGGTATCCTCCCCCTCCATTTGGCAATAGAAAAATTCGCTGTGACATATTCGTGGCGCAAAAGAATACCCCGTCCACAAAATTGCAACAGGCATAAGCTACCCCGGGCCCTATCCAAGCCCCCTGTGATGAGGAGAAGGTTGGGAAAGTCATGCGTCAAAATCTGGCAAACATGGTATAATAATACACCCACTGGCCAGTGGACCAAAAAACTACTTCCCACAGTAAGTACGAAGGGAGTCAATGGGCTGGACTTTTACCTAGCCCAGGGACTGACTGGTCATGGCTGTTTCAAGGCATACCTCTTCAGGATGAAGAGATGTGTGTCTGACAGATGCGGATGTGGCGGTCTGCAGACTGCGGAACATATCCTCACGGAGTGTCCGCTGTTTGCCGATGGTCGACCTGCGCAGCTGGACCTCTTGTGGCCTAGCTGCGGGGCTTACATCCGTGACTGTGTGAAGCGGTGGTGGGCAGCTGAGGCCGCTGAAACAGGTGCTGGCACTCAGTAGTCTACGTTGATGAAAAAATAAATAAAATAAATAATAATAATAATAATAATAATAATAATAATAATAAAAATAACTCACGACCCATAACTTATGGAAACTCTTAAAGGAACACCATTGAAAGGAGACAAGAGAACACCATATGTCGTGGTGTGGAGCTGGGGGGAGTCCACCCCTCTGATAATATTGCGTTGAAGACCAACAGCTGAGGCATGGACAACAAAACAATGTACCCTATCAGTGAGTGTAAGAGTGGGTGTCGGCCTGGGTGGGACTGTTGTGGTGGACAACTTGTTGTCTCCACGGCTGTTCCTGCCGGGGCTGGTTCCTGCTGAAAAGAATACACCGGATTAGACATAATATAAACAGAATATATACTAGGCTATATAGAGATAGACAGAGGTAAGACAGACATATCACCACATTACCCAGGAGCAATTTCTGTAGTTAATAAGATGACATGAGATATCATTAAAACGTAAAAAGAAAAGAAAAGAAAAAAAGGTTATAGGCCCAGCCTTCTATGGTGCGCTGGCCTTATCAAGTTTTGAAAAAAGGGTATTTTTATTAGAAGATCTGAGGAACGTGGAGCATTGTAGAAAAATTTCAAGCTAGCCAATTTTTAAATATTTCAGTCGACGACTATAACATAGAAAAGGAAAAACATGAAATTACTTACATGAAGGTCTGGAGAGCCAAGACCTTAAATTCGGGTCTTATTGAGCTTCACCTACCGTAATACGCGCATGGTGATCACGACTCGCATGAGTGTGTCATACATGCGAAGACCCTTGTAAGCTGATATTTCGATTTATCGCCATTATCAGGGCTGCAATTTTTATGCACAAAAAATAATGAAATATACGCGTATTTTATGCATTGAGTTCAGTCTAAATAATGTGCCGAAAATATGCACCAAAATTGTAAAATATGTATAAATATGCAAATACAGAATGGGTATATTATTCCAAAGGGAAAATTAAGTTGGATACACTGAGACAGGTATTATCATATTTTAAAATGATCCAGCAAAGTATCTCCCTAAGAGTCCAATCTTCTTTTAATAGGAGATGCACCTAGGAGATAATGCACAGATTCGTAATTTCTTGATGATTGATGAATGTGATGCGGGCAAGAGAAAGGTTATTTCACGTGCAAAAGAACTGATTTTTCTAACAGCTTTTCTTCTGCCATCATTCTGAGAACTAAAAAAATAAAAAAATAACAGAATTGGTGCAAAATATGCGGTAAATGCCAAACTATGCGAAATATGCAGGATGAAGTTGCTGCTTATTTGACTCAGAATTCGGTGATTTGTGAAGATCTTTTGAAACTTATGCCTATACACCATAGATAAAAATTAGCATTCTCATAAAAATTGTAGCCTTGATCATTATAATAGAATTATCAAATTCTAAGTTCTCCGTTTTCTCTTTCAAGGTATAATTTGCTGATTCTTAAACTTTTAAATTAAAATAAATGACTTAATGACTGTTAGACACTTTGATACAACATACTACACTCCTCCCCCCAAAAAATCGACCTTAACACTACTGAAAAAATTATCCCCCCCCCCCAAGGAGAAAAATTCCAGCGACGCCTTTGTATAGATCTGCTTATTAACATGGCC
Source organism: Acanthococcus lagerstroemiae (assembly GCA_031841125.1). Classification (NCBI taxonomy): domain Eukaryota; kingdom Metazoa; phylum Arthropoda; class Insecta; order Hemiptera; family Eriococcidae; genus Acanthococcus; species Acanthococcus lagerstroemiae. The sequence goes on along the minus strand of CM063112.1, from coordinate 58,168,021 downwards.
CTTCTGCTGGCTTCTATCAATGGCCACCATGATTGCCATTACCTCTGCTTGAAGGATAGTGACTCCCTCGCCCAGTGCTATTGAACAGATGTCAACGCCTTTTGCATTTGTGATTCCGATTTCTACACCTTGGTCTTTCATAGAGGCATCTGCAAATCACACATTCTCTTCTCTTCCTAGAATGCTGGGCCACCTCTTTTCCCAAGCCTCCGGTGTGGGTATCAGCGCACGATACGGCTTGTTAAAGAAGTGTTCCATCGCGATTCTATCCGTTGGTATCCCGAAGCATTTGTCCATATCCTTCTGTGGCCTGTTTTCTGGGCCTGGAGGTTTTGTTGTTCCAGACGATAAGCCCCCATTATCGCAGCTGCTTCTGCAGTAGTGTGAAGCGGGGGCAAGTTCAAGAGTCTTTCCAGTGAGTGCCTTAGTCGGCGTCGTTCTCGTTGCCCCCGTTGTCATCACGCACGCGAGCCTTTGTAAGTGGTCTAGTTCCTCTGTGACTTTGGCCAGGTGGACCCGGCCCCACCACACAATGGCCGTATATGTGATTCTGGCCGATATATATCCAGTGCATCATTCTGGGGGAGAGTCCCCAAATCCTGCCGACAAAAGTGTAACAAGTCCATGTTTTTGTGTGTGAGGTGGCGCTATATGCACCGAGCGCTGAGACTTCGCAGTCCATTGCACTATTAACAAGTCCATGGTCGTTGCATGGATTTTTTTTCTTCATGGTAAGTTAACTGGATCTCCCTGCCTTTTAGCATGGATACTACTCAGCTTATTAAGCTTACCTTTACTTCCCTTTCCCTCGGGGCTGTTTCTACGTATTGATTCATGAACGCTGCCTGTATATCCATGCCTGAAACATGAAAAAGAAAGACGGAATTTACATCTCGCAGCTGGGTGTATGATCAGTGCTGTGCGACTGCTTTCCTCACGGACAGTAATATTTCGCCGTCGCGTATCCGCGTCCTTCCCTTAACCGCCTGAAATTGCGTTTCTTATTCTCCGACATGTGAACGCCGACGACCTTGAGTGTCGAGCTTTTCGGTGTCAACGTCTCGAAATGGAAGTACCATTACAGCTTACTCAAAATCGTCACGGCCGTTGTAATTTTCAAGTTCGCCGCAGAAAGCTCGGTCGCGGTGCGTTCGGTGCCACCTCCCCTTACCTTGCGCTCGTCGTCACGGACAGCTTTCGCGTACGTACTCTTCGTGTCCCCTCCCCCCCCGTATCGTGGACCCCTGTCTCGTGCAGAGGATGCGAGTCGCCGTACGATCGAAGGTTCGGCGTGTGTATCGTCGAGTCCTGGCGTAACGAGAGAGGAATTTCTATACCCGTCGTTGGGCCGATGGGCCGATTTGGAGTTCGAAAGATGGGCATTTGTGCGTGTTTACGTAGTCGCAGCGAGAGAATAGGCGTCGTTTTACGAGCCGAGCCTCTACCCGCGGTGCTCGAAGGGCGCAAATGAGCGGCGCTCGCAAAACGCCCGAAATGCTCTACGGCCCGTCGGAGCGGCACGTTCTTCGATCTGCTTTTCTTTTTCAAAGTGACGCACATTTATGCGGGCAATGTACTGTGCAGTGTGCACCACGTGCGTTATAAACGATTCGGTCATAAAGTACGTACGAAATTTTCTGCGAAAGCTATTTAATTTCCTCTCTTTTTATTCGCGGATTACCTGCCAACTCTTGTGTTCGTACACTGTTGTAGGTATGTGTATAAGTAAGTAGCCAGCAAACGGAACATGTTCGGAGCGATGGCGGCAGCGGGGTCGTCGCTGTGGCCGGTAGATGACCACCCCTTCATCTCTCCTCTTGCACGACTCGCCATTATCGGCAATAACAATGTATGCACGAAAACAGGCGAAAAATTAATTTGCATTTTTCGGATGGGGATGGCGTGTGCAATTAATTCGGTTGTCCCGTATATAGGTGTGTGTGTATGTGTGTGTATGTGCAGCTGTATCCGTGTGAGAATGCAATTGACCGGGATTGACGCTGGCGTGGTGGTGCTGCTGCCGTCGTAGCCGGTGTTGCGGTTGCCATTTCAGCGATAGCTGTTTGCATTTTCGTGTCATGAATATTTGGTTAATAGGTAGGTGCTGAAAACACGTCGACCAACAGCGCGGATATTTTTATACTACTTTGTATTTTTTCCTCGAATGTTTGCAGAGTCGATCGCAAATTAATGGTTGTTTTTCGATGCTTGGTATTTGTTATTCGGTGTAGTCGACGTCGCTTCGCGCGGTTCCGTTCCGCAGCGAGCCACGGGTGCAGCGGAAGCGCGCTAGCGGAAGACTCCTCGGCCGGTGTGATGGTCCGGTGGTAGCACCTGGAAGCGCTTCGATTCTGTTCTATCGAGATTTGTGACGCGTCACGAGAAAACATACCGTAGAGTGATGAAGACGTTGAAATTGAGATTTTAACTAATTTTTATAGAAGTAGGCACAAGGAATCCAATGCAACTTACCGCAAGTCTCTAGCTCTTTTCCCAGCTGAGATACAGCGTTTTGAAATCAGAACATTCCAAAATGTAGTTTTCGGGAATTTGATAACCGAATGTGACCTTGTTTGTTTGGTCATGATAGCCGTCAAGGGCGCAACCAAGGAGAAGGCTAAGGGGCTATTGCCTCCTCCAGAAATTCGAAATTTCTTCAAAATTAATTCATGAAATGGGTAGGTACTGAATCAGGTAGGTACCAAATCGAATTTTCACCTATGTCCAAGTTTTTCTCTCTCTAAATTCTAGCCCCCTTCAAGAAAAGTTCTGGTTGCGCCCCTGATAGCCATGAAACTTCGCTACAAACACACAAGCAGCTAGCTGCTGGAAGAGGGTCGGTTCTAGACTGGAAAATTAGTGACTAATTTATCTGTTCAGGAAAAAGGGCCTATCAGTAGTCATGTTTAAGGTCTCTTTATATGGCTGTACGTTCAAGTTTGTCACTTTTGACTTTCGAGTTTAGAACTCGTTGGAAATGATGTATCAAAGAGCTGAAAGATGAGACGTAATTATTAGGATGACACTACAGGCACACTTACCAACACATCACATGACACGTGGTAAGTTCAAGGCTTCAAACTGCAAAGCTACAGAGTACAAACTGCAATTGCGCAGCTAACACTTTCCTCTGAAAGAAGTATCTACAAGTGACTCTCGAATTTGAATGAAATGAATTCGTGGAGTTGGAAAACGTTCTTCTGTATTACTTAATTCAACCCATTCAGGTGGCATCTTAGGATTAGGAAATCGTAACTCTTCATAAGCTACAGACAACAGCGATATGCAGAAGGAAGTTTATTTCGATTCAAATGAAGCTTACAATTCGAACAAGCCCAACCAGAATTATCACTAATATTATCAAAACTTGTTAACGAGCATGCGGTTTTGAGAACATCCGAAGTACATCTGTTGGTCATAACTTTGTAACTCAGCATTGATATAGAACAATCGCGAGGTAATCTCCGCAACTTACCCATACAATCCGTCCTTTTATACTCCGTACAACTTGACGTGGTCCCTCATGAACGCGCAATTGACTAGAAATAGAAAATACTATTGAGTATCGAGAAACAGAATAATTGTTAATAATCAATTATCAGCCGATTCTTAATCATTGGCAACGAATTACGCTATTATCCTAGCAGAAGCTTCACTGCTGAAAACCTGAAACAGAATACCAAAATTACCACTTAATACTTTTATTCACATCGCATTATTCCGTGGAAAATTTACTTATAGGATACCCACAGAAAGTTGTACTATGTTTGATTCGAAAACTCAGCCCTTCGGGCCTTGCAAGAGGCTCCGCCCCTGGACCCCCCTCGATCTATTTTGTTTTGAGCTTACAGCTAAAATATAAAGAACATGGGATATGCTTTAGCTAATTTTTATTTTATGTTAGATGTTTTAGGGATTTGTAAATAGAATATATGTGAGCTGACAGGAAGAAAGGGACCTCAGCGCAAGAATGTAAATTTTACTGGAGAGCGGATAAACGAAATTTATAACATTTTTTATGATTAAACGACTTAAAATCTGCATTACAACTTAATCATTAGTACAAAGTATTCTTGTCTTATATCGCAATCTCCATTCATTTTTTCGTTCAGCCTTAGTTGTCCCAGGTAATTTGAGAGGAAGCTTACTTTTCTTTTTGTCACAATATGTTTTCCATTTATTATTATATCCAGACGTAGATGTAACAGTTGAATGAACAGAACGTGTAAGCCCCAATACACGTTTTATCGTTTTCTAAAATTATTGAAGACAAACTCGACATTTTAACCAATTTTATGTTGTCTTTATTAACCGAACATTTTGGTATAAAACGGTAACTTCATGGCCAATATTAGTAATAATATTAAATGAATAAATTTCCATGGAAATTTCTATGAAGAACACGAGCTCATGAGGTTTTCTGACAGTTAATAGCTCATGACTAAAGCATGTTCCATGCTAAAAATTCTATATTAATTGATCTGAGAACCCATTTCATACATTAACAAACCAACACATTGACCTCTTCTAAATCCAGTTATACAAATTTTACGCAGTTTGAGCGTGTCAGTTTTTGCGTAGCAGGAATCCAGAGTCAAGTGTATGTAAGAGGAAGCTTCACTGTTTGAAACCTGAAACAGAATACCCAAATCACAATTAATGTTTTTATAATTCACATCGCATTATTCTTTGAAAAACTTACTGATAAGAGTACCACAGAAAGTTTACTTGGTTCGATTCAAAGGAATTTTACACTATTTGAACTGAGAATCCATCAACCCTTTTCATACATTAACGAACAGCACACTTACCTCTTTTAATTCCAGTTACTTTCTTCACGTTCCGTGAGGAAATAGATAATAAATTTATAATCTTACTTCTGTAGAATAAAATCCAAAATAATAATAATAAAAAGTAAATAATCACTTTTTTTCATTGCATTTGCTTGGCTCGGTTGGCTCATTGACAATGATGCTCGCACAGTAATGAAGATCAAAATTAATGAGCACTACTGAAGGTTGAAAAAAAACAAGAAGAAAAAAGTGACTGCAGGAGGCTTGTTACCGACCCTAATAAAATCGAAATTGTTGCTTATAATTAGTTTTATTATTTTCAACTAATTGTTTTCCCGAAAGTAAGGCGTCACTGAACTGAGCTGTAATTCCGATCAATGAACACCACCGAAAACCACACATCTGAAATGATGCGCTACTGAACTGTGACTCTGAATTGAGAAGAGAAGAAAATAGTGATTGCAATAGGTTTGGCTCCAAAAATTCTGTGCAACGTTTCCGTCGGCGCAATAAGCTGAAACTTGCATGGTGCGCAGAAGAAATTGCATTTAAAATGATACAAGTGTTTCCCGAGAGATGGCGCTTGTATAGTTCCTCTAGGAAGCGTTGTCCCAGAACTTCATGGTCACACTATATTATAGACACCTAGGTCTCTTTCTACAATGCTACCAACAACTGGTAAAAATGTCAAATTAGGCCTCCACAAGTTGATACACTGTTGCCAGGAAGGCGAACAATAACTTCCCATTGAAAACTCAATTTCACCGGAAATTAGTTTTCCCTGTGCAGCAAAATTAGGAGTGTTGCCAGGAAGGTGAACAATAACTTCCCATTGAAAACTCAGCTTCACCAGAAATTTGTTTTCCCTCTACAGCAAAATTAAGATTTTCACCTTAAGGTATGTTTTCTCGTAACGCGTCACATTTATGACTGTCCGCTGGCTTCTGTCCATCTTTTCGTTCGTCCGTCTGACTGTTTGCCTGCCGGTTTTATGACGAAGACAAGAAGGGACGTAAAACTTGACGGACACTGACGTTCTCCCGGCGGGTGGTGGCCGCTTGCTGGGTTGACTTCCCGCCCTTTTTTCTATTCGTCCCTCTGCTTTGCCGCGCTTCTCTGTCTGCCTTTCAGGACAGCGAATCTTCCAGCCCATTTTTTGAACTGTCCCTGTGCCTTGCTGCTCTCCCGTCTGCCTTCCTGGAAAGTGGATGTAATTGAGTCGACCTTCGTTGGGCTAAAACTAATGTTTTTGTTTCTTTTTCTGTTTCAGGTGAGTACTGATTCCATCGAGCCGTTGTACTGAATATGAAACCAGACGGAGCTTTTCAGTGAAAAAAGTATCTTTTTCACTTGAGTAGCGGATGTATTCGGCAAAACGTTCCCCGGGGTTAGCCCGTCGTCAGCACTTATGAAAAAGGTACTTTCATTCCGAACTCACACCTCAACCGAATATGGATTCAAAATCAGCGAAGTAAGACTGATCTGTCGACGAATCGTGTGTAACCGGGAATGCCAATTCTGATTCGAAAAAGTCCCCCCCCCCTCTTCCTAGTTATTCCTGTTCCATTGGTGCAGCGTATGGCGATGCACGCATGTCAGATTGGCTCCCCAGACACCGCATCTCTGGCCTCCGAAACTACGCTCTCAAGTATCGTGTCAGTGATCAGAGGGACGTCTGGAAGCTGGCCCGGGCCTCCATTTCGCCTCTCCGCTTCGAATTCGCTCTGTATTCTAATGGGCTACTGTGGGACACTTTACTGATAGAGGCAACGCTTACCCAGCATTAACCTGGAATTGGGGTGCACTACCGCCGGACTTCCTTCCGTCCTTCACCCCTCACCTCCTCGTCTTAGTACGTGTAGCGACGCGGTGCCAGTGGCGTAAACCCTGCGGGGGGGGGGGGTGTTATTGTTCCTGTTAGTCATGTGGTAACGTGTTTCGGAAGAGAATGTACTATGTCCCAATTTCGATGGGCTATTTGAAAAGATACTCCTCGAGAGAAATAAACGACTTCACGCCTCTACGTATTGTATATACTTTCGAAATTGAAGTCACTGCACCGCTTCGAGTTGAAGAAACGTAAATTTAATTGCAAATTCTTATTTTGGGAGTATTTGTGAGGATGATAATAGATATAACAACGAAAATGCTTCGCAAACTTGAACGGGCTGCACGATCATAAATAAGACATTAAATTTAAGGAAAAAGTTTTATGCGCCGAAATTCAGGCTTTTATAGTTGATTCTGTATAAATATGGTCTAGAAGTGCTGAAAATTTCTTCCTCACTTTTGAGGTGAGAACGTTGCTCCCTTGCCTCTCTTCCATTTCCACCGCCCATATGAGCCGCCTAAATCGGCTAATAAGTAACAACGGGCAAATGAGATTAACAGCCCAGTAGGGTCGAAAATTAGAAATAGATCTAGTAAGGAGATGATGACGTCATCAGGACTTGAGATTTCAAAAACCAAGGGCAGCTGATCTGCTCTGTTCATGAAGACTTTTTATGTCTTTGGCCTTGAAGAAGACTATGTCGTAGGTCTTGACATTTGGGATCTCGGAGTCCAAAGCAGCTGATCTGCCATTGTAGTATTCGTCAGTAGGCAATCTGCCCGGCGTTTCATCTGTTTTTATGTCTCATTGTATCAGTTATGTCTTGAGACTTGAGTTTTCAGAGTCCTCTGTAGCTGTTCTGCTCTTAGTTTCCAAATTTTTAGATAGGCAACCCTACTGGCATTTTTTTTTTAGGCAAAGGCAGAGGAGGAGAACAGGTTTTACTATGTAGGGGTCATTCTCCAGAAACCAAGAATATTTTATCTGCAAATTTTTAACCCTAACTTTCGTTTTATTATTATTTTAGATTGGGGGAGGGGGGTATTTTGGGCAATTTAATAATATCAGCAATAAATTCCTCCAATTCAATTCATCAGACAGGACAGTTATTATCTTTTAAGTGAAGAAAGCATAGGGAGTTGTCTATCGTTTGTCTCGGTACCTGTTACTTTTTTGAAATTTTTGTTTCACGTTGTTTTTCCCCCAATATTATTTAGAATTGTTGGAAGGCAGGCATGCGCATAGACGTTCGTGATGTTGACATCGCCCACCGCCTACCAGTTAGGAATAACAAACTACCCCTACCTTTTATCATTAAACTGGTAAACAGATGGAAGAGAAACGACTGATGAGAGCAGTGAAGCAGACTAAATTAACTGCCAATAAGCTTGGAGGAAGCAGTGAAGTGAAGAAATTTAGTAGCGAACACTTAACTCCAAAGAATCAGAAAATCTTCGCACATGCTAAAAACTTGAAAGATAAGATACTTCATATGAATCAAAAGCGGGAACGTAATGTGTAGACTAAAGGATGAATCAAGCAACTCCTTTCAACTACTATCAACGGAAGAAGTCGATGTCTTATACACTCCGAATACGAGCCTAACCACCCGGTCCAACCAACTTGATCATAAGGGAGGAAAAAAGCCGATGACCGATTTTGCGGACAACACCCAAGAAACAAGTCAACGTACGAGGCACTAGCTTTACAACAGACATGTGAAGAAACGGTAACTCATACCGACCCCAAAGAAGCCTGCAGCAGCCAAGGGGTTGCATAGCTGCTGTGGTAACCTAACTGCTATGTTCACGGAATGTTCGCCGTAGCACTCCTATCGGAAAATCCGATAAAGTACGAGCTCATGATTTTTCCTCTTTTCTAACACGTTAAATCCTGTTATGCCCTCATATCATTGATTCTTTCTAGTTCCCGATATTTTCAATATATTTTTCTGATCTTGTCAATTCCTGAATCATGGTCTCATCGATGAACATCCCGGGGGAACATGGAAGCTAGTGTGTAAATGTGATTCGGCGAGTGAAGTACACCGAAAAAATTATCAGGTAGGGAGTAATATTAAAAAAAAGGACTCAATCCCCGTAACTCCGGGAATCGAGGGATAAGATTATTTTACAGTACTGTGTCCATTGCACTGTTTGTCACCTAGTCCCGTTTCAATCTTTTTTATTACTGCATTGCCTAGTAGACAGTCCCGTGTTATCGAGCAAAAAACCCTTGCATTTTATGTGGCAGTAACACTATGTGTTGTGATTTAATCCCATTTGCATGTTTCATATTACTGGCCTGGAATGTATTCATTACATTCCTTTGGAGCACGTAGTGCTGCTTTGATACAGTTAGCATTGAAATTACACGTAGCACACATTCTAGCAGTGTAGGAGAGCTAAAAATTTCTATTAATGTAGCCATTACCTTATAAAAATGATTCAGTGCTGTTCTCTTTAATGTAGCCATTACCTTACAGGAAGTGATTGAGTGCTGTTCTCTTTAATGTAGACATTACCTCACAAAAATAATTCAGTCCTGTTCTTCTTAATGTAGTCATTACCTTACAGAAAGTGATTCAGTGCCGTTCTCCTTAATGTAGCTATTACCTTACAAAAATTGATTTAATCCTATTCTCTCATTTTCCAAGTACCACCTGTAAAAATTACATTATTCTAAATCATCAGTAACCTGTACCTTGAATGCGCTATAACCAATTTACACTGTCCAATCGTACATTTGAAGAACTAGACTTGAAATTCCAAGAATTACAAAAAATTTATTACAGAAATATTATTACAAGAAAAATGATTAATCGACACCTTAAGCAGAGGTACAAAAATGAAACAAAAAAAAGTATTTCACATTTTGTAACAGAGTAACGAATAACAGGGCCGCGTTCACTTTGGTATGAAATTGAGATTTCTCAATTTCAAAATGATATCAAAATGCATTTTGTTTAATTTCGTTCATTTCAATATATTCTGCTGTAATTGGCTCAATGAGCTGTTCTGGAGGGGCTTAATAAATAAATAAATTCTTCAATAAATTCTTCAATTATGATTAAAAAATTACTATAGCTGTGAAAGTAGGGTAATTGAGATTTAAAATTAAGAAAATTTGTATTTACCATGATTAGAAATTTAAATTGACCGAACAGAATCTTTCAGGAACGAAAAATCTGATTGATTAAAAGTTTTGTTTATACCTAATTTGAAATTGAGGTATCCCAATTTCATCCCAAAGTGAACGCAGCCCTGTTATTCGTAACTCTGTTACAAAATGTGAAATTCGTTTTTTTTTTTTTTTTTTTTACCCATTTGTAACATTAACATTGGAAACGAAAACAAAGACGGAAACAAAAACGCGAAAATGATAAAACTGAAAAAGCGATAAACGAAAACAATATAGGTATTCAATCGTTTTCTCACCTTTGACCTTAATACTTTTTTGCCTAAGCTGCAGGCAAAATAATTCCATAAAAGCAAGCCCTGAAACGTGAGATCCACAAGCTGGAAAATCCAAGTTGGGAGCAAGTGGCTGCTGCTGTTGTTGCAAATTGGGAATCGATCTCGAGGAATTTGACTGGATGTGTGGATGATAGTTAACTCAGCAGCCGAAGGAGAAATTTCCTTGCGCGAAGCAGCTGGTCACAATAGTATCTCGGGTGCGTAAGGCTTCAAAAGATGGCAGTGCACCACAAAATGTTCCTCAATGCGCTGTGCTTGTAGGCGAACAGGGAGACAATGCTCATCAAAGCTCGGCGTGTTCTAATAACTTGGTATTATCTAAGGTAGTGAAATAAGCTTCTCTTTAACTGCAACACTATACTAAGTTCGCGCAACCAATTTTTCGTCTTTATTTTTATTTATTTTTCTACGTAATCAACATTCTCCACACTTCATTAGTGACTGTCGACACTACCCGGTAATTGTCGACATTTACCCGAAATTTTGTCGGTTACTGTTGTTTTAACACACAACTTTGGTGACTGTCGACAATTACCGGGTACTGTCGACGACATTAACCAGTTATCTACATTTACCGCGTAACATATGTACTATGTATGTAGGTGCCTAACATTAACTCTTATGTATTTACTGTTTGGGTTATTAGTATCAGTTGCTATCGCTGCTGGTCAAGCTGAACAATCACTGAATAACTAGTTAATAAGAAATGAAGTACCGCACTTGCCATTTAAAATTACGAAACACGACACGTTTTCGTCAACAGCCGAATAAGAAACAACTACATAAACACTGTGGAGCTGGAAGTGAGATGAGGCAATATTTTCAAAAATGTAATCACTCCATTAGACAACGCACTCACAGTCGCGTAAGCATGGGATAGTTCAACTCTGTAATGCACTGAGTACCGGGCCGATCTTGCTAAATACGTTTGTAAGGTAGTGACACAGAAGATGACGCAGTTGTGTACATGATCTATAAATTTAACTACTCATCCATTAAACAACGCACTCACAGTCGCATAAGCATAGAATAGCACAGCTCATCCGTAATGTACTGAGTACCGGGGCAATATTGCTAAATGCATTTATAAGGTAGTGAGTACTGAGAATAACACAGTTCTGTACATGATCTAAAAATTTTACTGCTTCATTAAACAATGCACTCACAGTCGCGTAAGCAGGGGATAGTTCGATTCTGCCATGCACGGAGCACCCGGCCAGAGTTGGCGAGTGCATTCATAGGGTTGTAATGTACACATTCTTAAAGGTCATGCATTACATTGAAGAATAAGTCAGTCAATAACACTGCATAATGTACTGATTACATGACACGTGTGAGATGCATGTAAGAAGTACTCTCTTTCTGCCATTAGTGCTCAGAATCTCTAGTAATGACGACTGGAAGTGAGAATTATTATTACATTGAAGAATAAGCCAAATAGTAATACCGCATAATGTTGTGATTGCGTGATATATCATAGCTACAAGTAAGGAACACTCTTCCTTCGGTCATTTATTCCCAGAAAATCTAGTATTGAAACCATTGTCTGCACATTCCTTTATTTTCAGGCACTCATTGCTTCAAAAGTGAGGATTCGTTATACGAATAAAATGTAATTCTACTATTTATCACCTTTTACAGTAATCCTTCCATGAATACTATGAACTAGTCCCTTACTCAAAAAATCATTTTTTTCAGTGTGCGTCTGATGTCCTCCGGAAGATATGTAAAAAGGAGATAGTTTTTTTCCCTTTTTTAAAAAAAAGTTTTATCGTGTAAGCGCGTGCGAAACGCAAGAAAAAGAACCGTTCCGTTCCGAGTCTTAATTTCTGTTCGTGGGACTTAAATCTGTGTGCTCTTCTCGAAATTGCACCACCTATCATCTTCGTACCATGCGAACCTAGAACCTGTGCTTCTCCGATCCCAATATGCTCTCGACTCATCATCTGGAAGGATTGGATCGTCATCAACCGCCCCTGTATAATCGTATCGTTAATCGAAGTTATCATAATATACGATCATCGTGAACTGTATAGAGCGTTGTTGCTTTCTTCTCGTGTTGATGGTTCTTATTGCAATCGATACTTGAGATTCTCCGACGGTCAGATACTCCCCGATTGTGTTACCTCGTTCGGACACCTTCCGGAAACCTAACCCTGGCCCGTTTCTTTCACACCCGTAGACCCTTATAAAGCCAGTCGTGCCCAAACAGTGGTGTTCCGTTCTCATCCCGGTGTTCCCATCTTATATGTGTCCGAGTTCCCACGTTTCTCGGTTACCACTGCTCCACCCGGTCACCACCCATCGATAATTACCGGCTCCCCACCAAAAGTAATCAACAAGTAATGATAAATATAAAAGAAAAATTCCAGAAGTTACGGCGTTGTTTAACTGTCAGTTAAAGGTGTAATCACGATTATTTCAGTTTAATTATGTGAAAATATCGTTTGAAATTATCGGTTTTCAAAAATAGAAATTCGGGGGAAAAAAAAAAAATTCGGGAAACAGAAAACATTATTTTGGCCATATATAGGGTATATGAAAGGGTTTTTACATTCATAAAACGGTTTAATCATAAAGATGGATTAAAAACATTTAGATAAATTACTACTTAAATGGAAATTGAACAAAAAAAATGTATTTAGTAAAATAAAAGTCTTTGCTCGACAAATTGGCGAGCCAAATGGAAGCAAATGTTTAATTCTAAACAAATATTACTAAGAAGAAATAGGGTATTATAAAAATGGTATGGACTATTTCAACTCCAAATGTATGCGAACTGCCAATTGTGCGAGAATTGAAAGGAAGTTGGCTAAGCAAGTACTCAAACTGAAAATGGAGAAAAACTTATCGACTTGGCAAATAACTTTAGGCTGAGAATTGCCAACACTTTTTATACAAAACGTAAGTCAAAAAGTGGACCTGGCAGTCCCCAGACAAATCTGTTTCTAACGAACTCGATTTCTTTCTAATCAATGACATGAGTATTGTCAGTGACGTCTTGCCTCTAAAAAAAGCTAAATTTTCCATCAGATCATAGGCCAGTCCAATTAAAATTAGAAATCCCGAAAAGAATCCGAACAAAAAATTGGACTAAAATCAAACACATAAAGGAGGAATTAATGATTCCAGTCCACAAGGTAGAAAATGTAAAACAAGAGCTACTTGCAGCATTATATTATGCTACCAGTTCGACAAATGGCGATGTACAGAAACAGTACGACCAGTTTGAAAAGGTTACAAAAAATATCGAAAAAGAAAGGGTACAACAAAAACCAGGAGTGTGCAGCTGAGATATTCTTAATGTTGTTTTGCCCTTGAATTCCGCGATTTTGTTTTTCCATTTCCTGTTGATTAAGAAATCCACTCCTTTTTGTCCTTCCGTCCGCCCAAAATAACAGAATAGATTTCCCTGTTTTGTTTCCGTGATAGTATCTCCTTCCCTTCTTATCTAAGCAATACCTAGAATGCCAATTTTGCCCCTTTTAAAAGCATCCTCTAATTCTATGATTTTTTTTTAAGTTCTTACATTGGGGCTCCTAATTGTGATTTTCCCACCAGGCTCCCTCTCTTGTTTTGATTGAACTTTTTGCGTTTGGAGTTGGTCTTAGGTACCCAAGCTGACCAGGCGAATGTGGGTCCTTAGGTGAGTTGGTGACAGCAGAGGGGAACTTTCCTTTACATTATTTTGACCCAATTTTGGTTTCTCGTATGCGCAGTGCTGGGTTTAGGTAGGCTGCCGCTGTGTGCAAGATTTTCTTTCCGCCATTGGCCTAAATTGTAAAAAGCAAGCTTTTAATGCTCTATGATAAATTATAGAATCCCTCTTTGTACTCAGATCTGGAAATCTATTCCTAGTCGCATCAGGCGTTATTCTGCTGTGTCTCGGTTACTTAGGTACGATTTGTTTTCTTCTTTTTCAAGTTTGCTGCTCTTAATATTTACAGCCCTGTGCAAGTGTACAGTCTGCACATACAGCAAATCCCCCGCTGCGTACGTGAGTCCTCTGCCACTTTGGCTTGGTGGTTCTCCTCGGTTTCCTGCTTTGTATACGGACAGTTTTTTTCCCCCAGTTCCTATCCCTGATGGTTGTCCGGGCTTCTGTCGTCTGTTGTTCTCTTTTTCTCCTGTGTGAGTGGTTGGTTGGTCTTATTTTGGGTATCACTTATGTCTTCCGCCGTTCTTTGCTCGTTTTCCATTGGTTGACTGTTTATGACTTCCATAATCTGATTTATTTGCGACTAGTCCCATATAGCTATTGGCCGACACTCCTCGTTCTCTCTTACGAGTATAGTGCAGTCCTCTACCCACACGTACTTTACTCGGCTCTCTTGTCTGATGAGCTTCTTCGCCACCATTAACACGCGCTTGCTTTCGTTCGTGAGTTGGTCGTTGCAGAAAATAGGCGGTGATGGCGAATAGCCCATACAGTCGCTTTTCAACTTCCTTTTCTTCGCCGCTTTCACCAGTTCCATTTTCTTTTCTCTGTTGTTGAGCTTGACAATGATTGCCGTTTGGTCCTTTCTGGTCGGCATTCGGTGGGCGATGTTGATGTCGAATTCCTCCAGTATTACCTCAAGCTTCGACGCTAATGTCTTTTATATTTTTCTGAGATTTTCTCATTTTTCTTGAATTCTAGGCCTGATGTTATTAAATTGCTTTTCCGGCTGTACTGTTCCGTAGATACGCGTTCTCTTATTTACACTCTCTCAATTCTTCGACCAAAGATGCTTGCTCTACTTCGTCCAGATCATCCGGAGCTACTTCAGGGGACGCCGAATAGAAATGGAATCGGCGGCTGGACCAGTTAAGCGGGAGATGACGTGCGGCGTTCCTAAGGGATCGGTCCTTGGACCTACCTTGTGGAACATCGCCTTCAACGGACTGCTGCGGCTGGCACTCCCACCAGGCGTGAAACTCATCTGCTATGCCGATGGTACGCTGGTGGTGTGCCAAGCCGAGTCAACAGTGGCGATCACGCGGAGAGTCAACCGGGCGTTGGAGATGCTGACCCAGTGGATCGAGGCGGCGGGCATGTGTTTAGCACGACCAACCCAAGTTCGTGCTAAAAGGAGTGGAGATCACGTCATGTCCAGCGCTGAAGTACCTGGGGCTGTGGTTCGACGGGAAGCTGTCGTTCCGTGAGCACTTCCAAAAGGCGGCGGATAAGGCGGACCGTAGCCGGGCAGCTGTCACGTCTGATGGCGAACCAGGGCGGACCCAAGGGACAGAAGTGGAAGCTGTACGGAACGCCGGTATTTGCGGACGCCATCCAAATCCCCTACCGAAGAGCAGTGATGGAAAGGGTCCAGCGGAAGCACCGTTTCATCGGAGGTGGTAGGCGTGCTTGCGCGCTTACCGCCGATCGAGCTGAAGGTCGGCGAGATAGCGGAGGTGTACAATGGGCAGAAGAAGGCGAAGACGCGACAAGAAGCCGACCACGCTCCAGAAATGGAAGGACAGGCTCGCCCATTCATCCAAAGGCGAACGGATCAGAGGGCTGATTCGTGACATCGACCTGTGGACGGGTAGGAAGCACGGCAAACTGAACTTCCACCTGACCCAAGTCTTGAGCGGTCACAGGGGTTTCGGCACGTACCTGCATCGCATGGGGATAACGTCGAGTGCTGAGCAGCGATAGGATTTTACGCGTGAAGTGTCTATTCTACGTTTTCAATGTAAAATGTGTAAAATACGCATAGAATGTATACAATGTGTAAAATGCGTAGAATAGGTGTAAAATGAGTAAAATGCTGTACAGCCCAAACCAAAAAGCCGAAAAAATGAATTTTTTTAGTTTTTTGGTTTGAGTTACATAGCATTTTACTTATTTTACGCCTATTCTACACATTTTACGAATTTTACACAAATTCAAGCTATTCTACATCTTTCATTTTATCCGTAGAATGCTGATGTATTTGACGCCATGTATTCTACGGCACAACGCTGGTGCTGAGTGCACACACTGCGGACGAGGAGCGGAGGACACACCATGGCACACCGTATTCGAGTGCGAGGCGTGGGAGCAAGAGAGACATGGGGCGGTACCGATCGATCCCGGAAAAGAGGAGAAGGACGACGACGGCGTGATTGGCCGTCTTGTGCCGGATACTCTGGTCCCGGAGATGCTGACGAGCCGAAGCGGATGGAACCGGGTGTCGGCCTTCGTTTCGACCATCATGAAGAAGAGAAGCAGACAGAGTGGTCGAGACAGAGGGCTGACGGATGAGGTAAAGTTGCTGCTGCTGCTGCGGATCCCGTTCGGCGAAGCTCGCCTGTAGGCAAGGGCTGGAGCGGAGAGAATACGAAAGCTCACGTGAAGGGTGAGTGAAGAGGCAGCGCGTCCGGCTGTGAGGGAGCTGAATTCCAGACGAGCGCTCAGGGAGCGCGGACCTCGGTCAGTAGGGAAGCCCATGGTGGCCCTGGCAGGACGCGCGCTTCGTTGCGGCCCGGAGAAATGGGGGCTCGGGCCCGGCTCCAAAGCGTCCCTCCGGCCACTGATGCGATACTCGAAATGGTAGTTTCCGGGGCCGGGGATGCGGTGTCATGGGGGCTACTTGATCATGCGTGCATCGCCATACATCCAACCACACCATTAAGGATGCTTGCTCGTCTTCGACCTTATCCAGCCTTGTTGGTGGCAATTTTAGTTTCTCAACGGCAGCCTTGATTTGCATTATTTCCTCCATGTCCAGTTTTATCATTTGGACATCGTTCAGAAGTTGGTCGATTTTTTTATCCAAAGACATTTGATAACCTCTTGCAGTGGTTACACTGTAAGTATTAACTTGAAACCCAGCACTAGAGGAGCGGAAAAAGAAAGCGAGAATTCTTGCTCTGATTGGCAGGAAAAGATCTCCGCGATCTCAGTCGGCGTTTTTCCCTCGCAGTCGCAACCAACGAAATTTAGATCGCTGAGTTCAACTCCCTCGCAACAATACCGTCTGTTCTGCTCGTTAATGTAAACAGCGTCGCGATTTCGAAGATTTATTCGACTTTCCTCCGGCCCTCTGTCCCAGCCGCACCGGCCCCGGTTCACCTGTAGCCACCTGAGCAGTGTTCTGTTCGAGAAGAACTCTTGTTCGGAGTCATTTAGTTGTATGTTCTATATGCTCTTCGGCTCTCGGCTCTCTGACTACCTTCGACTCTGCTGTCAACAACTGACGCATAGCAGTCCCGTAGATCACCGGTCGTGTACATGGCCGCTAACGACCTCTCGACTATTTTTAACTGCGCGGTGTCGTTAAGAAATTCGCTGGGTAATCCTCCGAGTACTTGCAGCGGATGAAGGAAAGGGAGAAGGAGCATGCCCGCTAATGATTTTTACTTCTTCGCCGTAAATCATCGATTTCGCGAATTGCCATTAGCGAAACGACTGCATTTTATATTTTTGTTTACGTTCGCCAAGTGTATACGGCTGCGGAGAAAGAAGAAAAATCAATGCAACCGGGTACGGCGACTACAATGATGTGTCTTTCGGTGCCAAAGAGAGGTGGATGAGGCGGCAAGACGAAGTCGAGAAAGAGGAATACAAATATAGGAATTTACAAAGTTTCAACGAGCGTATAATAAAAACGACGTGTACGGAGAGAGAGGCTGATCGTAAAACTGCATCGAACGCGGATTCGAGAAAATTCGTCCATAAACGTCGACGCTCTCCTCTGCGGACTGCCCTTATGGTGTAGGAAACCATGAACGCCAACGGCCGAAAACTAGCGAGAAAAAAACATAAAAACATGACGAACTCGGCGAACTCGGCGTACTCGGCGTACGCGTGCTTCGATGACAACATTAACACGCGCCAAAAGGTGGATGATCTGCGAACGGAATCGAGAGAGGCCGGAGGAGGCGCTGCTGCTCTGCCGAGGCATCGAAGGAAAAGAAAAAAAAGGAAAAAAGTAATGTATATATAAAGACAAATAGCGAAACAACAACGCAGTGGCATCGCCATCCATCTGCGACACACACGCACACACTCGCACCTACACCCGTGTGTATATTTTTAGGAAACGAGGCGGAAAATTCTGCAGACAACAGGTTGCAGACGCAGGGAAAACGGCGAACCGGCCAATCGGGGCGATACGCGCGCAATTTTCCGCCGCCGGCTGGCGAACGAGCCCACGAGGAGCCGGCCGGTGCTGCGCCGACGGTGATGGTGCTGGCGGCGGCGGTGCAGGAGTGCAAAAGCTCTCTTTGTCTGGCCTGTGCCGTTACCCGGCCGCAGTAGTCGTCGGCGGTTTTTCGTGCTACGTGCGATGCAATCTAACGCAACTTTCTATTTCATACACGTGTGTGCCTCGGCGAAAGCACACTCGCGTAGTGTAGGGGCAGGTGGGGCAATAAGCGACCAGCGGCGGCGGCGGCATAGCGTTATTATAAATTCGAAACGGGCCGTACGGCCGTGCATCGTTTTACGTGCGACGGCCTCGGTCATCCGTCATCATCAGGGGGTTGAGGGGCGCAGCCGTGACGACTCTGCATTCGATCGGGTACGATAGCCTTTGCCTTGCCTTTCCTCTTTTTCATTTCGGCTCGGGCGTGTAATTGACTGCGGGTTCGCACGCACACTCACAATGAACAATGGGTGTGTGTGTGACGACGAGAAATTTTTACGATCCGGCCGTGCACGCTGGCGGGACGCGGAAAATTTTCTAGCGTTTGGAGCGGAGGGCGAGGGGAGAAGTAAACAGCAGAACGACGAAGGGTGGTCGGGGAAGGGCGCAGCGAATGTTTGGCGGGCGTGCGAGAGAAGAAAGACAAACGAAAGCGGCGGTCGGCGAAATGCGTTAAATTTGTACCAGCGAGGATAGCCTTGTTTTTTACGGTTGCTCATGGGAAAGCGCGTCTTCCAAGGTCGCCCACGGTCAATAGCACAGGAATTTTCAGTGTTACGCAAGCGTGGGGAGGGGGGAGAAGGGCTTCGCGGCCGTTTTCGCACAGCGTTCTAATACGCGAACGCCTTTTTCGGCTTCTGTCCGCCCACCTACCTGCTTGCCCCACCGATCGCATCTTGTACGCGAGTTGCAGAAGCTCTCTCTCACTCTCTCTCTTTCTTTCTTTCTTTCTTTCTTTCTTTCTTTCTTTCTTTCTTTCTTTCTTTCTTTCTTTCTTTCTTTCTTTCTGTTTTTCTTTCGTTCTGTCCCCCTCCCCTTCCTCCCCTCTCTTTCAATGTGGAGAAATCCGGGTATGCGTTTGTTCGCTGGCCAAACCAAACGATTTACTGAGCCCAGACTGCTGGGGAAGCTCTTGCTGCATCGTTTTTCACTGTACAGTCTTCCAAGTCAGACGAAATCGCGATATCCTTCACAACTCCTACATCTTTCATCCAGCCCCGCACGGCCACGCGTTTCATGTCACGAGCCTGGGCGTTCCTCATCTTCTTTCTTCATCGTGAACGTGTGACCGTAATGGCGGAAAAGAACTCAAGGCACCCAACTGACATGCGAAGAATCGCAAGAATTTTTATCCCAGTACACAGTCAGACGTGAAGAATTTCTGTCGGTCAGTTGGATTGGGAAACCGTCGGAGAGTCAAACAGGCAGGTTAAGTCAGACTGGGAAATCGCCAGAGGGTCAGACAGGTTGGCAGCCATTTTTGTGGGGTGTTTTGCTCGACCGAGGCGTCGGTTAGGCCCTGCCAAAATCGACTCCGAGAAGGCAGTGAAGTCGGGCTGATGCTGGTTTTTGTACTTTCTAAGTCGCTTTTGATTGCCGGATCTCGTTTTCGCCGCACGTAGAGCTTCTCACGTTCACGAGTTAATTAGTCGAGGTTGTTCAATAGTTTGCGTGTCCATTTTACGCAAATAGGGCAGATGTCTCTGTTCTCTACCAGGAGTACGTGAGGTGGCCGCCCGGGGAGTCTGACTCCTGATCTCTCACGTTGACTTGATAGGGAACCATTGTGCCCAGTCAGTGTACGTGCACTGCCTCAGCATCGGATACGTCGGGTGCAACGACACCTAAACAGATATTCAGCAGTCCTACTGACAGCTGGCTGGCAAGCCGGATGGAGATGCAAGATGAAAGGCTGGTAAACTGATGAGAGAATTAGACAGTCATCCGTTCCGCTTGACAAATGAGCAGGCAAATAGGCCGGGCGACAAATTGAGAATCAGTCAGCCATCTTGTCAGATGGACCAGCAGATGGCCAAAGAAGAAGACAGGCTGGCAGAACAAGGCAGCCGATTCCTCCCGCGTCGGAGAAACTAGGAACCAAGAGAAGACTTATCCAGATTTCTGCATTTTGTATTCAGTATATGCTTTCACCCGTGTGCCTAGCTAACTTACAGTCGGAAACCCTGATCCAGAATTCGAGAGCAAAGCGTTTTCCAGCTCTCTGAATCTGGTGAAGGATATTGTATGCTTTGCATGTCTCAGTCTTCTCTATCTATCTTCCCACTCTTCTTATAGGCTCTTTCATTCGTGTGTCTGTTCTATTTGTCTCTTTGTCTTTCTTCGCTTATAGGGCGTTCTTATCTTCTCGTGTATTTTCCTTATATTACTGTACGTAAAATTCAAATTTGCGATCTCTTTTTTATTGAGAGCAAAATGAGCCGCAGTCCTAAGATTCAAAGATCCACGTGCGTAGAGTCAAGATTTATAACTTCATTCCTGTAGTATCTTATAAGCGCCCTCCCCTTCACCTGAAAAGAAACTCAGTCGAGAGCTCAGATTGCTGGAACTTACATTGAAGTTCTGCGGGGGGGGGGGGGGATAAAAGTCCTAACGAGGTAGCCGGAGTTGGGAGCCTCGAAGTCGATAATTTCCTAAGGGAGATGGAGTCTGAAAAAAATCATTTACTGAGGCCGGAGCCGGAATCCGGAAAAAATTATTCATTGGAGCCAGAATTCCAGAAAATTATCTGCTAGAGCTCTTTTTCTAATTTGCTTTCCATCCGAGTCCTGGAATCCGCCCTTTCGAGCATTACTTCAGAGATGTCGGGGTGGCTTTTGGGGCTGTCTCAGCCCTCTTCCTTTCTGGCCGAAAAACCGACCTAGGTCGAACATTCTGACGAGTGAACCCGGGACCTCCGGATTCTGAGATCAACGCGCTATCCACTCGGCCAACCAGACCTCTTATTTGCTAGAGCTGGAGTCCACTTCAGAATTTTATCAAAACCGAAGTCAGTTTCTTTCTTCAAATTAAGCTCTGATTTCAGTTGTAGTCCTTCCCCCTTGCCACCACCACGTCTTTCCCTTGACCTCTCATCCTTCCCTTTTCCATTAAAAATAACCGGAATTAGGGCAAGAATCAAATTTTCGGCGGAGCCTGAGTTGTAGAGACTTTTTCCCCGAGGCCTGATGAAAATTATTTGTCGGAACTCGAGCCCTTGTCTGATAGAAATAATTATATGAGCCGGGACGTTGAATCCACTTCGAGGTTATCATGCCTTTAACCGCTCCTCTTCGAACTCTGAAGGGAAGCTGTTGATGAGTAGGATCAGAATTTGTTGAAGCTGGAGTCAGAGCCTGAAAAAATGATTTGCTGACTTCGGAGCCAGTTTTAGAATTTTACCAAAATTAGAGTCAATTTCTGGCTTCAGATTCGACTCCGACTAGCTGTGGCCCTTCAACCTCGTTGCACTTTCCTTTCTCTCGCCCTGTACCCTTCCCTTTCCCCTTAAAAACAACCAAAATCGGAACAAAAATCAAGTTTTCGTTGGAGCTTGAACCATGAAGACTGCCGGAGCCCGATGAAAATTACCAGCCAAAGCTCGAGCTGAAGTCTGATGAAAATTATGAGCTGGGATGAATCCACTTTGAGGTTATTAAGTCTTTAACATCTGGTTGGCCGCGTGGATAGCGCGTTGGCCTTAGAATCCGGAGGTCCCAGGCTCGAGCCCACGTAGCAACTCGCCAGATTTCGACCTAGGCCGGTTTTTCGGCCTGAAGAGAAGAGGGCTAAGACAGCCCTAACAACTTCCCCGACGTCTCTGAAGTAATGTTCGAAGAGGGCGAATTCCAGGGCTCGGATTGAGAGCAAAATTACAAGAGAAGAAACCCCTCTTCTCCAAGTTCTGAAGGGGAGCTGTTTAATGAATAATATCAGATTAGATCAGTGGTTTAAGTAAGGGAAGGGGTGACACAGGAACATACCCCCATCAATAGCCAAGGGGGAAACTATATTTTAAAGCTTATCAACTAACATTTTTAGGCTCGTGAGACTTCTTGTTTTTGTCTGTAAACTGAAAATTTCGGTGAAATTTTATGTATGTAAACTGTTTTTACTCCGCCCCCTTCACTTCCGTGGAACAGTTCAATTTACGATGACAATACAAAGTTTTCCGATAACTGAATTCACTTGTGAGGTCGTTTTTATACTCGTAGAAATTTGTTGTTTTTAACCTCCACATGAGAATTAGTGTTGGAATCATATATAAGCATTTCTTTATATTATTCGTGACGGAGAATTAATAAGGTTCAGTGACCTTAAATCTTCACCCAGAACACTGCCTAGCCATTTGTATCTGCCTGGAGTACAAGTAAAAAAATTGTAAATTCTCATCAGCACCATCTCCTTGTGAAACCCAAAAGAAAAGGAGTGGAGTTTGAATGAGTTCAAAAATGAATCCAATGCTCGAGAAGATCGTTATTCTCAACAAATGAGGCAGTAATCCTCTGGTCACTGATACGATACTCAAAAGGGTAGTTTCCGAGGCCAAGGGCGCATTGTCTGGGGAGCCAATTTGGCATGCGTAAATCACCATACGCTCCAGCTCCACCAAGTGAATCTCCCTGTGGGGCTTAAAGGATGAAATTTGTGCTACAACGACCTCGAAAGGGAATTCACTGATCCAGAAACTCCTACTTTTATCTCATATTACGTCTAATTCGGTTTTACTCATAGTCCTCACATGAAGTTAGAAAGGAAGGGACTTGAGACCATGCAATCTCAAAAATAGATTCAACATCCCAAAGAACACTATGTTCATCATATTATGTGATGGTCCGTTTTATCCCTCTCTCCTCTACCCTTCATGGAGTTCACAGGCTTGAAAGAATTTGAAAACGGATTCTGTAATTATTTTAGTTTCAACACATTCAGGTACCATATCCGTTGCCGAATGTTGGCAGTCGCAGGTTCTGAGTTTTTTGGGCAGGGCTAGTCGAGGTAGTTTGTTGTTGCTTTCCCCACGGTTTTGTTGCGTTCGAGTTTTCCTTCTTTGTGCCAAAGAGTATGCAGACGCAGTTCGCTTAATAGTCACGTGTTTTCACGACGTTGAGTAAGTTGGCCACAACCTGCATACGCACAGTACCAAATCTTCCTGATCTGGTGGTAACACGCCCTGCGATTGTGATGTCGTGTTCGTTCGAATTGGCAGGGTTACAGGTCACGCTTTCTTTCCACCTCGATTGATACTATAGTCGCTCGCTCGCTAGGATGTTGAGAGTAAATTTCACCCCCCTTGAAGCACTGTTGTCCCGTTACGATTTTTCTCAAACTTGGGGAAATTTGTTTTCACATTCGTTTATTAGCGTCATTCCGGGAAATGAGAAATAAATTTTCACTTCGGTAAAACAAAGGCTGTCCGAATATTCGCGAACATTTCTATTTGTAAAAGCATCATGTAGGCATAGGCAGTACGTATGCTACCTTTGTACAGAATTCCTTTTCGAAAAAGGATTTCTTACTCCTTTACTTTCTTCTGCGAATACCACGGTTAGACTTGGAATCTGATTCCGCTCACAGATTCCTCTATAATGATGATACTCACTGTAGATAGGTATTTTTTTAGTCCCCGTTTCTTTTACCTAACCTTTCGAGTTCGCGTTCAGCCGCATTTAGCTGACGACCTTTCGCGATTTCGAAAAGGCATCCAGCATTGTATAGGTGTCACCTTGACTGAGTGCTCAGACGGCCGTAAGCGATGAATCGGTGACATCTTTTTGCATGCTGAAAAATTTCTCGTTAATTGCGTTTCGCGCTTTCGCGCGCTGCCGGAGCGAAGTTCAAATTCTGGCGCGAAGCTCGCATCGCTCATTATTGTTGCTGCCGCGAAACCTAAATAATTTTTGCAACTGCAGATAATTGATCATCGGAAATGTTGGTAGAGATAATAATTGATGTTTGAGTTGCTCATGCGCGTATATAATTGAGAAATTTTATATAAACTTTTCGATTACGTTTTATGTAGTGCGCAGTAGAGTTTTTTTTTTTCTTTCTTTCTCTTTTTTCTTAAATTTACGATCGCACAGCCAGTTGATACCGCAGCCATCGATTAGCGTGCGATTGGCGCTGACGAACCGGTCGCTGATAAGTACATTTCTTAACGAGCTGTCATATCGATGCGTGAAATTGGTCGGCTATTCGCCGCCCGTGAAAACCGCCTGCCCCCGGACCCTGCGACCGAGAAATGATAAATGTCGTATCCACGCTTGTAGTGTCAGCACGGACCCGATAATGTGGAACCCGCCGACATATTCGGTTTTTCTTTTCCACATTTTGTCGCCTTTGGAGTGATATTATGGGCTGCAGTGTAACATTGTAAGCTCGAAAATGTTCGATGGCTGGGTGTCGCCGCGGGTGATATGTGAAGTTGGCTCAATCGTTGCCCCGGTATCGCGACAATGTTCCTTCTGAGTGACGACTTTGGTCTTGACAGAGCCACGGGGTCCTTTCCATACTACGTCAGTGTTCGTTTGGCTTACGCCAATGTTTTTTCAGGGTTACCGGTAGATTTCCGGCTGTAGTAAGGCTTTACTGACACAGTGGCGGTATTGCGATTTTCCAGTCGGAGGCGGCTGAACTGAGGCAGCTGGAAGGCCGTTTAAGTGATGGAAATGAAAGATGTATTAACTTTCAGCGTTTAGGCCTCATTTGGAAGAGGGAATTTCGCTTTACTGCGTCAAAAGGTCGTAGAAGATTTCTACTCAGTGTTATCTGTCAGGTTGTTTGAATCTTGTCACCCTTAGAAGAAACCGGCTCCGCCTTCGTTTTATGTGATCCACTCTGAGAAAACTCGTTTGAAGTGGTTCACCCTAAACCGGCTTGTCTTAGATCAGGCAACATATTGTACATGTGTAACCCGATCTGAGAAACCCCGGCTTAGGTTTAACCTAAGCCGGAGTTTCTCTGATCGGGTCACACATTATTTGGGGTTCAAGTTTTCGATCGTCACTAGTAGAAGATCCTTGTGCGGTTGCATTAAAATCAAATTCTATTCGGTTACCAGTGTCATAATCATCAGCATAGGAAAGTTTCAGTCGGGGGGAGGGGGTTAGTAGTCACTACAGCACATATTCAGGGTGTCCGTTCTCTGGAAAACCTGGAAAAGTCAGGGAATTTTGTCCGTCTGGAGAAGTCAGGGAATTTTGGAATTTTCAGCATTTTTTTGGGTAAAAAAATCGACTGCGAAATTCTGCAGTATTCAAATAGATGTTACCCTATTTGTTATAAATAAAAAATTTCCTTCGCTTAGGCAATTTTCTGGTCTTTTTTATTTCACAGGAGAAGGGCGTGGGTAATACAACCCTCTCTCCATAGTAGTAGTAGATGCAGAGTGTGTTGGTGTGATGAAATCGTTTTCATGGTATTCGTTTTGCGTCTACATCTTTCTATTAAGGCTGCTATACACTTAACGTATTTCGTGACTTTTCACGAACCATTTCACAAAAAATATGACCAGGAAAAATTATTTTATGTTTCGACATATTTTTCCTATTGATTCATGTAGGGAACATCCATCATATCTTTATGATTCATGTAATATGCAGTCAATTGGACCCAGCTTGATTGGACATATTTTGACATATTTGCTATTAAAAGCATATAAATGCATATTTGTATTATTTTCCTCGGTTTTTGGGCATATTTTAGGAATATTTGGCCATTTTGGAGAACTTTTCGGGAATGCTTCTACTTCTCTGCTGGAAAATAATAAAAACATCTGAAAATTCGATAGGAAATGAAATGACAGAAACTGGTTGGTTGTACATTAGCGATCCTACATGTTTTCATGGTTCAAATCCGAATGCGGATGTGGAGTTGTACTTCTGAATTATGTTATTTGTGGCATGTGTTGATTTCTTTATCTGTAATGAACAAGTTTTTGTGTTTGTAATTTTTGACCATAGACATTGTGTCACAATTATTCAGCTTGAAAAGTCCTGCATTTTGATACCCATATTGTGTTACTGAATATTTTGAGTTTATTTTACACGTGAGGAAATATTTTGACATAGTTTGGCCTTTTTTGGGGAATATTATATGCGCATATTTCACTGTTTTTAGGACATAAAATAATTTTCCCTAAAT
The DNA here is from genome assembly GCA_031841125.1 of Acanthococcus lagerstroemiae. Taxonomy (NCBI): domain Eukaryota; kingdom Metazoa; phylum Arthropoda; class Insecta; order Hemiptera; family Eriococcidae; genus Acanthococcus; species Acanthococcus lagerstroemiae. The sequence goes on along the minus strand of CM063112.1, from coordinate 58,141,668 downwards.
ATGACGAAACGCGTACCAATCCCTATACACTTCTCCCAATATCAGCTATTTCGTGTTTTCATCTCATTTGAAAATCGGCGCGAAAATGAAAAAATATTCGGTCTAGCTTCTCTCCCCAGTGTAAAGATTTTTTTGAGAAAGTCGTAATGAAACGAAAGTTTGAAACCAATGAGTTCACCTTCTGGGACATCCTGCCATCGGGTTTTGCTTCGGTTCCCCTCTCCTTTGCAAATGTAGATAAGGGTGAATGAACGGGACTTCCGAGATTTTGGGGGAAGAGCAGTGGCCAGCTAGGATTTTTCCCATGGGGGCAAAATAAAATCTTCAAGGGAGAAAAAGTCGAAAACTGAGGTATTTTTTGAAAATCGCCGATATTAGAAAACTATGTAAAAATATTGCTACGTCACTGGGGAAGAGTAATTAATCCACAAAATTTGAAAAAATCTAAATTATTATCGCGTTACGAAAGAGTCCATTGTTTTCAGATATATGACCTTTTATTGTATCTGTCGATACTCTTAAGTTAGAGATTCTTCCGCCTCCCCTGATGCCATAATTTTCCAGATCGTAACCACCTTTTTACTTTCATAGCCTTTGTCGTTAGATATGCTGCAGCTTTTTCACCGGAGTTCCAGAATTCATTTTAATAGTTATTTTCCTTCCCCCTAAACCATTCAGGCTTCACGAGGGAGGGGCTAATTCCGGTTACTCCTGTTTTCCTCAAGTTGCAAATTCTTTACGAGATTCTAAAGTCAATTTTCTGGACAGGATAGCCAACCAAGCTCGTTTCGAATATCGCCTTCGATTTTTATCCGACCCCTTCCAAAGCACTGTCGTAATACGAATTCAGCTTCTCCGGCGAAAAATTGCACGAAGCATCGAAATAGGGGTGATTTTGTGTCGCTGATTTCGAATATCGCTGCCGAGTTTTAATCTGGACCAAATTTAAGCTCCCGTACTTTTCCAGTTGGGAAATTTTTACGTTATTTTCTATTAACAACACTTTGAATAAATAAAACTTATTTTTACCCTATTCGGTGGCTTTAATTAGAAAAGGTGAATTCCAAGTCAACCGTTGCTTGTCCTACGCTCTTGCTACCTCATTGATCGCACCAGGAGGGACAGGATCCAAAAATTACCCGTAAAACCGAATACAGCGACCTCGAAAACCTATAAATCAATTTTAGAATTTTATTCTTTCAGCCCTCCCCCTCCCTTCACGGTTGGCATTAAGTTACACGGGAAAAAAATGAAGTCTTTAATTGACATTGCACCATGCTCCCTATAGAGTGTATTTTCATTTCCATCATTAAATGTTTACACCTCCTCTGCTACAGATTCATAAGCACACGGTAGTAAGAAAAAAGTTTGTGGAATGATAGACGATATTCGTCGCTCACAATGTTCGAAAAAATTTGACCCCCTCCCCCCTTTCATGTCTAATTTCTATTTGAAGTGTCTGGAAAACTGGAAAAATTGGCCTGGAAAACCTGGAAAAGTCGGGGAAAATCATTTCCTAACAAAAATGGACACCCTGATATTCCTTCATCGTATTGTTATTAATGCGTTAAAATACATTCTGAAATAATATTTTTGACTGAGTTGGGTGGTTTTTAACCCCCCCCCCCTCGTTCCTACGCCGGTGGTCCTAATCGATGTATGTCCTGAGATAGTGAGTATTGAATAGGTTTCTGCTTAGCTGGATGTATCGGTTTTCAACCCACAGCTACATCAGAATGAGAGCTGAGCACTGAACACCTGAACGGAAATCAGGAGTAAAACCTGAATCCACTCCTGCTACCAGGTACCTATCTGACATTCTCTCACAGAAAATCACCGTTGTCAGGGTTGCCAATGTTCAAAAAATGTAAAATGCAGCTGCTTACCCCAGATTCAGTTTGTGATGGCAAATGAGAATTTATTGGTATTAATGCTCAGCATTTTAAAGAAATTTTCTGCGAATTCCTTAAAAATAAACGCTCGATTTTAGAAATGTTGCATCTTACTGATGTTCGATTTTTCGGGACAAGTATCTGAGAAATTTGGTGCAGCGGCTTGGAAAATTCCTTATTGGTTGAAATTAAAGTACGAAAGTACTTCAGAACAGGGAATTAGAATTTTTGTTGTTGCCTTTCAACTTGTAAAATTTAGTCACTTTTCGAAATATCCTTCATTTAACTTAATCACATGGATACATACATTTACTTTCGCTAGTGGCGATAAGATGGGATGGGACTGCGAACTTCGAGAAATGAAACAAAAGTTCTTGAAGCGTGAATAGGTTCATCTTCTTTCTTACAGAACAAACCAGATCCATAACTCTGATGGATATATTTAAAGTGACGTGCATCGAGAAAAGGCGTTTAGTCAGCAGAACACAAATTTTGAATGCGAATATCTTTGGATTGGAGCGATCAGTCTTTTTGAAATTTGGAATAATTATTAATGGGTGTTAGTGAAATATAACCGTATAGTTTATTTTTCATATTCGTGTTACTTTTTTTTTATTTGGAGGGAAAAAATTCTCGAGTTATTCAGTATTGCCAATTGTGAAAATAGTGATAAGAACTTGTGAATGTATGAACATCTGCTGTGATGGAAATCAGAATTAACCCGCGGGTGTGCATTCTGAAAGGAAATACTGCCGCGTGAGAATTATTGACTTGACTGAAAATCGTTATACTAATACGAGCCAGTTATGAAGGGCTCAACTTTGATGGCTTGTACAAGCCTAAATGATCATTTTTTTCCACAGCACCGCGTGAAAGAGCGAGTCTTAATTAGTATAAATCGAGTAAGATCTCAAAATCGAATTTTTTACTAACTAACTTCCTTTTCTCGATGCAGGTCACATTATTATTTCAGCCAAAAATATGTCGCGCTTTGAAATATTTCTAATGTTTAGGAAGAGTAAAAGTCTACCAGAGATTTTACTGAACTGCAGCAAACTATACGGCTCCAAAATCAGACTTGAAAGCGAGAAAGTTCAATAATGCTGTCTCCTCAGTGACTATAAAGTATGTGAGTGATTTTGAAAAAATAGTGGAAGAGCAAGACAGACTAGTCAGCCAGTCCCTGTATTGAACATTGGAATGACCAAAAATTTCAAACTGCTGAGTTCTTATGAGTATCGGGTAGATTATATTGTTCCTTGATTGAAAGGTAAACTTCTGAAAATTTTAGTTCGAACGGATGGTAATCACGACCTTCTCCCCCATTTCTTATAGAAAAAGATGTTCCCACCCCCTGGCCCTTGTGCACAATTTTCTGTGGGGGTTTAAGCCCCCCAAAATCAGTTTTTCATTCGTATTTCGAGTTGTAATGTAGTTATGAGAAAAATTTTCAAATAAAAAATGTTCTTCTCCTAAATCTCTACAACTTTAATTCTTACAATTTTTTTGGTAAATCCAACCATTCGGCCACAAATGTGCCTGAAAGTCAAGTATAGCTGGTTATATGTAATATAAATATTGAAAATGTGGTTATTAACCCACAAATTTTGTTGCTGATTCAGTTCTAGGACTTCAGTTAAAACTGAACCTGCTTCTCGATCCCCCTTACACACATACACACATACGCGAACACCCCCCCCCCCTCCCACTACACCCACACCCACACACGCATACACATACGCTATAGTATACTCCGTGTCACTGTGTTGTATTGTCAGGTAACATGTTAGAAGCACTATATTGAAAATCCCACCCCCAGCCCTTGTGCACAATTTTCTGTGGGGGTCCGAAGCCCCTCAAAATCAGTTTTTCATATATATCTCCAGTTGTGGCACAGTTATCAGAAAAATTTGTAGATAAAAATTGTTGGTCTTTTAAATCTCTACAACGTTGGTCCTTATAGTTTTGTTTGTAAATTCAACTGTTCAGCCGCAAATGTCCTTGACAGTCAATTGTAGCCACTTAGATGTAAAATAAATGTTGAAAATTTGAACGTTGACTTACGAATTTTGATGCTAAAATACAGTTTGCTTTGAGTGCTGAGCACTGACGCATAACCGGCCTGAAAGGCCTATGAATTGAAATAGGAAAATCTGTAAAGGAATTTTTTTCAAATAAAATATGTATTACAATAAATTTCAGTAATTTGTCTGCAACAGTTAAGATTTGCCTAAAAATATAAAATTTTCGCCGAGTGAGTTCATTCATCCTCGTCACTGGAAAGTATTCGCTCGCCTGAAATTCCGAAGTCAACTGTGTCAGAGTCAGTGACATCTGTATTGCCTGGGTCCTCAATGTCTTCCGAAGCATCCTTGTTTGCGTCGTCTTCATAGTAGGCAGAATTTAGGCATGATAGGCTCCTACAATGGCTGCATATGTTGGAACATTTCAGACGTGAAAAATGAAATAGAAGATGTATTTAAGGAAACAATATTTGAACTAATTTTTCTTGTAATCGCACTTTTAGTCAACTAATTTTACTGAGACTATAATAAACATTTTCTGGCATGCATTAAACTGTACCAAGAAAGGTGGCGGTATTCATAAATTACCTGCTTTCGTACAGCTGCAAGCAGATGAGCATCCCTTAATACAGCCACACGAAATCAGGTTTAATAACTTTTCTGGAGTTGGAACTACCGTCGTTCTTGTTGGCATCAGTGTCCCATTCTCCAAATACCAGCCCCATTCCAGAGGTGACTTCAGATTATTCTTCCAGACTTGTATTTGAAAATACACACGGTACACATGCTGACGCAACGCTTCTTCTGTAGGAGGTAGCGATGCTAAAGATACTGTGTTTTTTGTAGCGCTACTAATAAACTTACCTATGAAATTTTCTATTTTCTGAAATGCATGATCGGCCGCAAATTTTTGACAAAGGAAATCGATTACTCTTTAGTTTTCTTTATTTTGATAAGGTGTATTGGATTGTGAGGGAAAATAGTTCAAAAAGAACGCTAATAACCGTGGTTTGTTCCATGGGGGGGGGGGGCTTAAACTTACATACTAAGTCGTGTTATAAATAATTGTTTAGCACTCACCTGACAAACTGAACGACGTCTTATTTTATTGAGTTTGTTTTGTTGTTGGATAAATTTCCCAGTAATCTCCTCGCCACAGAACACACATACCTTTCAACAAATCAGCTGAAGATGTGATGCAGCCATAGATGACGACTGAGACTTCAATCTTCTTTTTATTGGAGATACCTGCTTATACATATTGAAGTTCCAAAAATTTGTATGCGTTCATAGTTTTTGAAGACATTGAGTTAGTCTGAATATAGTTATAACTTACCTGCGACTGTATCGTTGTTTTACTACATGCTGCAGCTACCTCAACATCTCGTTTTCGTGTGTACCATTGTCTACAGCGAACATGAACCACGACTTCATCTTTTCCTTCGATATATAGGGATACTATTGGATTCCAAACTAACCTACAAGGATCACATTAGCCAAATCACTATAAGGGCAACTAGAAATTTAGGTTTCATTATGCGGACAGGTGCATACTTTTCGAACATGACCACATTCAAAATACTTTACTTCGCATACGTGAGATCACATCTAGAATTTGGAAGTGTAATCTGGAGCCCCTATAAGAAAACTGGAATACAACAGATAGAAAAACTCCAAAAAAAAATTTCTAAAGTACCTGTATAAAAAAGTGTTTGAATATTATCCGCTAGATATCCTATACAAAGACTTGGTCACAGGCTTCGAAATGGATACTCTGCTGGTAAGTCGCCAGCTATTTTCGTTACTGTATGTATACAAACTCCTTCATAGCAAAATAGACGCCCCCCTCCAACTAAGTCAAATAGGCATGAAAGTACCATCCCACCCAAACAGGACAGGAGAGCCATTTCATATTATTACCGCCCGAACCGAAAGTTACCATTCTAGTGGACTGAACTCAATTCTTCGCCTGTATAATAAATTAGCACTACAGTCACCAGAAATTGATATCTTTTGTCTAAGAAATACAGAATTCCGCAAAACAATACTGCCCCAGTAACCTGTCTTTCTATAAATCACCTGATGTTCTCTCTTCACACCACTACCTACCATTAATTTTATTCTGATATACATATTATCTTACGTTTCCACCCTTCCCATCCATCATCTTTCACAAACCCCCTCCTTCCCCTCTCATTTCTCCCCCTCCCGTGTCTGTCTGTCTGTCTCTCTTTCTCTTATTTAGTTCTTATTTTATTATTATTTTTTCTTTTATTAAGTTTTTATTTTACTATTATTTTTTCTTTTAGGTGTTCAGTTTTTATTTTACTTCTTTTGTGTTCCCCCGTCTCCCAGCTTGTAATAAATAACATAAAATAAATAAATATCATAATTTACCATCTTTTCGCTTTCTGCTTGCGTCAATTAATGTTGCTATTCCTTTTGGCGTAACATTCACCACTAATTCACCTTCACAACACAGTTTTTCACATATGAAGCAAATTTTACCCTCTGCAGAAGGGGTCATCCTGAACAATAAATATGGGTCCGCGATAGAAAGGAAGTAAGTGAATAATGGAACATTACATTGTTGAAGGACATTTTTCACAGTTTACACACACACATCTTAGGAAGCTAGAGTTCGTTGTGAGACGACGAGGAATTAGAATGTTATTCTACAACACAGTGACACGGTGTATACTAAGCATATGTGTGTGTGGGGGCGGGTGTTCGTGCATGTGTGTATGTGTGTAAGAGGAATCGAGAAGCAGGTTCAATTTTAACTAGAGTCCTACAACTGAATCAGCAACGAAATTTGTGGGTTAATAGGTATACACATTTTCAACATTTATATTATACATAACTAGCTATACTTGACTTTCAGGCACATTTGTGGCCGAATAGTTGGATTTACAAAAAAATGTGTAAGAATTAAAGTTGTAGAGATTTAGGAGAAGAACATTTTTTATTTGAAAAATTTTCTCATAACTACATTACAATTCGAGATACGTGTGAAAAACTGATTTTGGGGGGCTCAAACACCCACAGAAAATTGTGCACAAGGGCCGGGGGTGGGATTTTTAGTATAGTGTTCCTAACATGTTACGTGACATTTTATCATGAAATTTCGCTTTGTCGCAAAAAATGTTTTTTTCGCTGTGTAATAACCCGCCTATACTATATGTGACGCGCCATGAGAAACCATACCTTCGGGTGAAGAGGGTCGAAAATGAAATTTTGACTGATTCTAATAGAGAAAAGTATGGAGAATCTAATGCCGCAAACCGCAGCTCAATCGGAGCAAAATTCTCAGAGATATGCCATTTTGAAGTTGAAAACTACTAAAAAGTACTTTTCGAGAAAAACAGCTTCAAAGTTTTTCGTTCGGACATTGCTTAAATTACCAAGTTCTCCGAAGGTATTGTGATTGAAAATTAGCCCTCCTCCCCCCCCCCCCGAGTAAAATTTTATGAGGAATTCAATGGTGTAGGTTTCAGGTTTGCTAAAATAAAACTGACAAATGTATGCAAATAAAGTTTATTATAAAAAAAAATGTATGTAAATGATGTTGATTTAAAAAAAAATCTATCATACAAAAAATTCAAAAAACATTTTTTTTACAAAAATTATAAAAATCAAACAAATAAACAACGAAACAAGCGAGTATGGGTGCCTAAAATGTTCTTCAGATACTCTAAAACACATTTCCGGCAAAAAGTCATTTTTGATCAAAATCAATTTTTCAACGTGTTTTGGCGTTTTTCTTGAAAACAACTTTTTCACCTGAAGGTATGGTTTCTCATGGCGCGTCACATATATGAAATGCCTTAAAACTCTTTTCAAAGGCAGTAAAGATGTAGCCAACTGTTCTTTCCCCCTCCCCCTCTTGCGCCTCCTGCTAATACTGAAGCTGGGAGCCTCGATCTATACGTATTTTCGTAGTTTCCGCGTCTGTTAAAATGAAGACACTCGTTGCGGAAGTCAGACTACACTCGGGAAATTAAACAAGAAAACGCTATTTTCCGAATTAACTCCTCTCTCCCCACTCTCCCTGGAACATTTCGAACATTTAAGACCCGCAGTCGAACTGACGCACGGTTTGACCTTCAGCAAACAGAAAATCGTGATCGTTCCGAAAGGAAGATCTGCATACAAGTGGCTTCATCCTGTTCACGTATTTGAGGTCAGTCGACTGCGTCGTTCGCGGTACCATCGAGGGGCGGGAGGTCTTTGTTCGCAGTTGTGGCCCCGTTAAGTGATCGCACTTTTGCTGCGCTCCTCGTCGCAACCCCGATCCGCTGCTGCGACACCGCGATTCCACCTTCGGCACCCCCTCCCCTCTCCGGCGTGTGAAAAACCGACCGCACGCTCGATGTCGCCGTTCGAGAGTTTTCCGACGTGCCTCTTTTGTCTTCTTTGTTTTCCGATCGCCGATACACCGCTCGTTCGTCGACCGCGGCTGGCCGGCCCGCAGGTACAAACGTGGTAATCGTTAATTAGTCGCGAAGTTTGGCGCGAATCGTACCGAAGAAGAAAAAATACATATATAGATATGGATGCGCGCGAAAATGTGGCGGGAAAATTTTAAAACGCAGTTAAGTTGAAGCGCGCGCGCGCGCGCCCGTTCGCTCTGTTTTTTCTGCGCTGGTGGTCGCGGCGACTCGGCGAGCGAGCGCGAGAGGGCGCGGAAAGCGGTGCGTGGTAAACAAATACATAATACGTCGAAATTATGGGCGAAAAGTGCAAAACTTTTACGATGTAGGTACACAGGTTGATTACCTTGTCTTAATTCGCCGCCTGGCGAACCGTCGCCGCGCCGGCCGGATCGATTCTTCTTATGCAGTTACCATCGGCGGTCGGACGGAGGACGGCCCCCGGGTTGACCGCCGGTGGCCCTGCCGTTGGCGGCCGAACCAAAGTGACGTGGAAAAGGCGAGGAAAAACTCTACCGAGCCTCTCTGGTAGGGACGTGCTGCTCAGGTTTTTCTACTTTTCCTCTCTTTCTCTGACTGTGTGTGTGTGTCTTTTTCTCTACAAACGGTTAACAACTTATCGTTTATTATTTTGATGGTACGTAATTTGCGATAGTGGCGCGTGTCAAGGTTAACACTGTATAGGATTTGTTCCGGAAAGAAAGTGCACATTGTTGTACGCGGCTCATTCACTTCTTCGTTCGTGTGTCAGTGTGGTCGGGTATTGCCGATTGCAACGTGGTGGGGAGGGAACGCAGAAATCACGGAGCGGTGCATGGCGTTGAAAATTTTTCGGATTCTCGCGGTCGATACGGTAATTTATGGCCGATGGCCGACGACGTTTTGCTGGTTACGGCTCTGGCAAAATTTCGGAAGGGGGAACACATCCGGCGTGAGGCGAGAAGGCGTAATTTCTCGTGGCCGGGGAACGTGATGGCGGGACGCCCCCCCCTCGCCGGACTTCATAGTCGCGGTTGTCAAGCTGAATTTCACGTTTGATGCGGTCGTGACAGGGTGTGGGCAGCCGCTGACACCACTTTTCAGTCGTACTTCGTCGACCGCGGATTCCATTCGAAAATTTGTCGACCAAAAGTGATTCTGGAGATCAGCCTCGTGGCTCGACAATTTCTCCAGGAGGAGTAAGTCGGAACTACCTACATCGCAATATGATGTGCGATGTTCCAAACCGGCCTAAGTCCATTTTCCGTATTTTGTGGGACTCGTTCTTGTTTTCACATTTGGCCACATTGATTCCAGGCCGGATATTAAGGGAAAATGCCAATTCTTGGTGTACTTTTTTCTAAAGGACTCGTATACCCCGCTCCCTTCCTTCACTTAGTGGTTTCATGGAAATGAAACCTGAACTGAACGTTAATATCATCCATCTACTTTCAGGTGCGATACTCAAAATGTTTCGATGCCAAGTGAATTTGAAGCTCAATTATTGAAGTTGAATACGTCGATATCAGTAATATCAGACGAACGGTTTCTGGAGTACGATCTAGAATTTTCATTTTCAAAAGTAAATTATTCGCAAAAACATAAGCTGAAGAGAACTCCTACAGATGCTTGGGTCATTCTCCAGAGATTGAGAATATTTTTTTACTAGCAAATTTTGAACCCTAACTTTCGATTTTTTATTTATTAATTTTTTGGTGGAGGGGAGGTATTTTGGGTTGCACGATAACATCCACGAGAAATTCCACCAATTCAATTCATCAGACTGGACAGTTATTATGTTTTGAATGAAAAAAGCATAGCGAGGTATCGATCGTTGTGGTGCAATCCTGTCTCAGTACCAGTTATATTATTTTAAATTTTTGTTTCAATACGGGCCAGTATTCTAAAACTTGGTTAAATATAATCGACGGTTGTCGAAAAGATTGAAAGTATATGTTAAAGAGATCAATTTGCTGTCAGTGATTTCACGTTTTCAGAAAGGATGGCGTAGAGTTCTGTTACGTGTGTGGGGTTTCGGTCCATCGTCGTGGTTAATCTTTGACTGATGCAAAGATATGTGTCTTATACGCTTTTCAGTTCTGATTTCTGAACGCGACCGAGGTGCCCGATTGTAGTTCATTGGTGCAAAAATTCCAATTGTTAAAGTTGTTTTGTCCATTGCGCGGATAGTAGTGCTTTCGCCGTGGACAAGATGTCTATAGTCCTGCACAAAAGTTGTCTTCCTCCCTAAATTTTGACGGTCGTGCTCTGCAAACTTAGTGAATATTCTGTGCTACTTAAGTATAAACCAAGTATGGTGGGGTGGGGGGGGGTAAAAAAAGAAATGCTATCTTCTCAATATTTTCAGTTGGTTTCTGAAAAATGATCCGCATTCTTTGTTTTGGTACTCGAATATGTAGAGCATTGGTCGTACTCTGTCTTGTAAAGTAGTAAAGTAGCTTTTTCAGAGGCGTCGCTGGAATTTTTTTTTTGGGGGGGGGGGTAATTTTTTCAGTGGTGTTGACCTACACTCATCAGCGTTGGTGGATTTTTTAGGGGGAGGGGTGTAGTATGTTGTATCAAAGTATCTAACAATCATTTAAGTCATTTCTTTTCAGTCATGGTCATTTAAAAATTTAAGAATCAGCAAATTATGCCTTGAAAGAGAAAAAGAATTTAGAATTGGAAAATTCTATTATAATGACCAGGGCTGCAATTTTTATGCGAATGCATATTTTTATCTACGGTGTATAGGCATAAGTTTCCAAAGATCTTCACGAATCACCGAATTCTGAGTCAAATGAGCAGCACTTCATCCTGCATATTTCGCATATTTTAGCATTTACCGCATATTCTGCACCAGTTCTGCTTATTTTTCAATTAATTCCCCAAAAAGTTATTTTTCTAGTTCTGAGAATGATGTCCGACTCCAAAGAAAAATTACGAAGACCTAATGGTTAATGAATCAGTAGAACATGTTTTAGAAAGATATGTTCTTTGCACGTGAGATAACCTTTCTCTTGCCCTCATCACATTTATGAATCATTAAGAAATAACGAATAGGTGCATTATCTTCTGGGTGCATCTCCTTATAAACGAAGATTGGACTCTTAAGGAGATACTTTGCTGGATAATTTAAAAATATTATGATGAAAATTGTCTCAGTGTATCCAACTAAATTTTCTCTTTGAAATGATGTACCCATATTGTATTTGCATGTATGCATATTTTACAATTTTGGCGGATATTTCGGCATGTTATTTAGACTGTATTCAGTGCATAAAATATGCGCGTATTTCGCTATTTTTCGTGCATAAAAATTGCAACCCTGATAATGACGATAAATCGAAATATCAGCTTTGAAGATTCTTCGCATGTGTGTTATGCTCATGTGAGTTGTGTGAGACGTGATCACCGTGCGCCTATTAAGGTAGGTGAGCTTAATAAGGCCCTGATTTAAGTTCTTGGCTCTCCAGACTTTCATATTAGTGATTTCATGTTTTTCCTTTTTTTGTGTTATAGTCGTCGACTGAAATATTTAAATATTGGCTAGCTTGAAATTTTTCTGTACTGCTCCATGTTCCTCGAATCTTCTACTAAAAGTACCCCTTTTTCAAAACTTGGTAAGGCCAGCGCACCAAAGAAGGCCAGCCTATAACCTAATAAGACCGAACCTAATACCTAATAAGCCTGACCTGAAATTTGGTAAATAAAAAGTCGAGCGTGGTTCAAATAGAAATTTATGAGTAAGTTATAACTGAAATGATAATCAATTGCTCTTACCAGGTTGGGCCTTACTAGGTTACCACTATTTTTCGCATACCTCTCTTTCAAATTGCTCAAATTTCACTTTTCTGGCGTCGATCGTTAACCAACTACCACTGTAACAACTATCCAATGTTTGATTTATGGATAAATTCCATTTCACTGACATAATACTCGTAAATCCTCCAAGTTACCCCAAAAAACATATCGGAGCACTTTTGACGTTATTGGAAAATCATTAATCGGCATATCTCACACCAGTGGACTAATATCTTGATAAAAACAATTGGACAGTGTTGCCATATCATGAAGGAACAACTTTGCTGTACGTTTTAATGCAGTTTAAAGCATAGCAGTCAAGATCGGTGCATTGAGCCTTATACTGGGGATCCGGGCCTTATTGGGCTCATCTACCTTACATAATAAAATTAGTTGTTTTTTTTTTCGGAAAAAGTATATTTAGCTTTAGTTGATTATTTTAGCGCATTCATAGGAAATTGGGGGGGGGGGGGTCATTTATTTTCAGTTTCCGATTTTGTTAGTCACCCTGTACATGTGTATTGCGAATTAAGTGTATGGTACGGTACTACTTTTTCATTTCCAAATATTTTGATATCAGAAAGGATTTTGTTTACAATTTGACAAAGACTTATTGATGAGTTGGAGGGCTCATCACCCAATTCCGTAATAAAGAACAGAAAAACAAAAAGAAATGGGCTCACTGCGTTTTTGGGGAGTTACTTCGTACACTTCCAAAATCTATGAAGGGGCTTCCAGGCTCTAAAATGGAAGAGAAAAGTAACTTTCATTCTGAATTAATTTGAAGGGAATTTTCATTTTATGAATATTTTTATAAGCTGTAAAAAACCGTGCAGCGAAAATGTCAGCCGAGCCTTCTACCGTCTATCGAAAATATTGGAGAAGCTGCCAGTGTTTTTTTAGGGCGAAACATTGACGCAGATTGATGCATTAGATTTTGTAGGAAGCGGAATGAATCTGGATTTTAGCCAGTCTTCATATAATTTGCCAGTGTTATAAATCTTGTTAAACGTTAAAGATTTATGTCAACGTTATTAGGCCTTCATCATGAAGCAGTTTTATCAAGTCTGCTGGTATATCATCTAGTTCAATTGCTTTTCTGACTCTCGTTAATTTTAGGGCATACTCTACTTCAAATTTTAATATAAGTAGAAAACCTTCCTGACTAACGCTGACTTCATTATTGTATTCTTTCATCCTTGAACATTTATTTGATATATTCTGACTAGACAGCAATTCTATTTCTTCTGTACCAACTGCAGTATTTCCATTTCTATCTTGATTGTTATTGATCCAGTCGATCTTTTTAATGCACATAGATTGCTTACTTTTCTATGTAAATTGAATGAGTCATGATTGTATTCTAGGTCTTCCAGTTCCTTGCATTCATTTTTAGCTTCTCGTACTTTTTTGGGAATGATTTTATTAATTGGATCGTGTTCATCAAGGTTTTGTTTGAAAAGTCGTCGCCTATCCATTAACTCGAGTATATCTCCTTTGTTAGCTATGCTTTGCTTCGTTTGGTTTTACTAGTTCATTACTAGCTTTTTTTTATGTCTAATGGGATATTCGCATAGTTTTTACTTTCATTGGTATCATAGGAGTAATTGAGTGTTCTATTCACCTCTATTGAAGCATGTTTTCTGAATACTTTTTGTCTCAGCGTAGAAGTATCCATTCTGAATACCATTGGATTTCTTCCTCGCATGAGTTTCCATCTCAGCTGTAGCTGGGCTGTAAAAGGTACATGAATCGAATTGATATCTGCCCCAGTTTATGTTGCCAGATCCGCCAAGAGCCAAACCGGGACCGGGGAAAAATCGGCGGGCCTACACTGAAATTATTAGCTCGTAAAAAGGCATATTGTTTATTTGATAATTATAATTTCTGTGACTGCGGACCCCCTCAAAATATCCAGGGCCGGGCGGAAAAGCACCCTCCCCCGCTTCTCGGCGGCCCTGTATGTTGCCACTCTTTTCACCGTGTTCTGAAGTCTTTAACTTATGATATAGTCCATTTGATTGCGTATTCTTCTAATATCTGTTTCATCGTGTGAAGATTGCCGTGTATGAAGATGTCGTTGTGGTATCTTGAACCGGGTATTAGTAGTATGAGCGTCACTTCAGCACAGTGTGACGTGGAAACACCCGAGTACGCGTCACCAAAATTCAATTTCACAAACTCCCGCAGGCATTAGTACGTCCTCTCCTCTCTTCTTTCTCGCAAACCATTGTCCACCTTCCCTTTCCGTCCATCTAGTGACTCCCTGTGCTCCATAGATGAATATGATCTTCCTGCATGAAAACTCTTGCAGTTTTCCTCCCACTACCCCTTCCCATACTGTTGTCATCAGCTGTAAATTGCAACCAATGAGGTGAGAAGTAGTGTTTTTTTTTTTGTCTCCTGATGGAATAATATTTTTCTTTTTTAACACTTTAATGCAAGAGCCATTTCATATCCTTTAATAAATTTTCTTTCTTGTTTTTAAACGTATTTTTACATTTTAAGGAACATTCTGGGTGTGGACCTTTTTTCCACCTGACACAGCAACCAGCAGTGCAATTTTCTGCAATTTTTTCCAGGGCCTGCCAAGTTTTAGTTTTTTGTTCACAAAGCTGTTTTGTGTGCCTTTTCTTTTTGCCTGTATCAACAACTTCATGACCACTACCATATCCCGGAAGAGTTTTTCTTCCTTTTTTCTTAATAAATGTCCCGCAGTGTGTTATCTGTTTTATTCTGCTTGTACAGCACCGTGTAGATAACAATGAGGTTATAAGTACCTTATCTGTAAGAGAGAATGTAAGGCCCATAGGCTTAGAGACAGAGAGAGATGCCTTGGTTTTCTTTTTCAAGTTTTTCTCATTTGGGGTCCCAGAACTATAAAATATTCAACATGTGATCTGGGTAACCACCTTGTTGCCCCTGGTTTCTCCCTTTCCCTAAATGGGTCTTATTAAGCTAGTTGTGGCTTGTCCCAGGCTCCCCTTTTGGATACCTATATTTTTAGCATTTATACCAAATTTTGATTTAAGCATGTACCTGCTGGTAAATAGAAGGTACTAGTGGAACAAATGTGCGCATTTTTATAGGCAATCATCCATGTTTCATTTTTCCTCTTTTTCATTTTGCTTTTTTGGGTTGGTTGTTCATAAAAATGCCACAACATTTAGGCCACCCTTGTAGCTGTTATACTCAAGGAGGCGCTTCAGCAGTGGCATGCATTCCAGGCAACTAAGGTAAGCATCGCTTACCCTAAAGATTAGAGAAAAAATAAGTTTTCATGTACAATACCAACTTCAACTTGTAACAAATAAAAGATAAGGAAACACTGGGCAAAACAGCAACTGTATTGACGCTTATGACGCTTACACTTAAGTATATAATAAATTCACTGGAGATGTATACTGTTTGGTATTCAGCAATCCTTAGACATACATATTATATTTGTATAGGCCAGCAAGATATGCGTTGGATCTAATGCTTCTTTTCTATACTGCACATAACACTGCATAACTAACGCTCCACCTCTATGTAAATTACCAACACAAAAACGTACTAGCATGTTCAACGCGACAAAACCTGTGCATTTGGTTGTGTTCTAGAAGCGCTTTGAGTCAGGCTTAGCTTAGCTACACACAAACGTCAAAGTTGACAGTGAAATGTGATTATGTTCTTCTACTAATCAACGCATTATGTTTAAATACCCTTTTTTTTCTTTTTTCTCTTCTTTTTTTTCTTTTTCTTTTTTCCCCTTTGCACACAAAATGTGAATTTGAGGTATTGAAGAGCCGTTTTCACGACTTACTCTTAATGAACAATTAGAAATTATTGTTGGTGGGAAGCTTAAACCAAAATTACAATTTTTAAGAACTGAGCAAAAGAGAGGTAGTTTGAGCTTTAATAGATACTACCACGTATTGCAATATGAAAACATTTTGTGGTTAACTGGTTGTGAAGACAGTGGAAACCTATTTTGTTGGCTATGTCTATTCAGGGATGTACGAATAAGGGAGGGGGCAACTCTTCCCCCCTTCCTTATAGGAATTTTTTGCTCAGCAGTCTAAAATTTACAATTTCAATCAGGTAAAGTTGGGAAAATCCTGCAAGTCAAAAGGTCTTTTCTGCTTTGATACTTGGGGATTGAGTTGCAAAGTTGGAAAAATCCAACGCAATTTTTGCCCCCCCCCTCGGAAGAACTTTTGGTAGTATATCCCTGTGTCTATTATTTATCACAGAAGAGAATAAATGCATATGGAATGACCCTACACAGGGAAATGATAATTAAATAATTTCATCAATGTCCTTTTATAGTAGCATGTTTCATACTTTTGTTCTGATTTTTACTTCACTTCTATGCTTATTACTTACTTTCTAGGAAAAATTACCTCACGCCACTGCGCTTTAGTATATCTTTGCCTTTAGCTGTCATATGTATCAGCCTACAAGGACACTGCACAAGTAAACAAAAAGAAATTAAATATCAAATCAGCAAGTATTTACCTAAGGAGATACTTTAGTATACCTCGGTCTTTAGCCTCCATATGTATCAGTCTACCAGAGTGCTGCATAAGTAAATAAAAGGTAGTATTGAGAGGAATAGCCCTAATTAGTACTCATAGTCTGTAATTGTTGATAAAAATAATCAAATATATCTGTAACAGTTAGTAATTGAAATTATCTATAGTGAGTATCTTAGGAACAAGTAAGTAGTATTATATGCAATATGCATTGTTTAGTCACTATACATATCATACAAGAACTATATTAGGCATACTGAAGATAGGAAATAATGAAGTAAAAGGTGCCTCATGCTGCGGGTTTTCTCAATTGCATTACAAAATCCTATACGGTGATAAGAAATATGAGTAATTATTCACGATGCCACAATGCGCGATGCCAATGCCACAGTACCATGGTATAAATAATACTAATTAGGCTTGATGCATACTAGTACTAGCGTCATTTGGGTGCATTAATGCTGCGTTTCTTATGTGTCACTTTAATCCAGCGTTGAATAAGGACATTATTCCAAATTGGAGCACACACGTATGATGCAAAATTCTGCATCTTATGTGTATGTGCTCTGATTTAAAATAATATACTTGTTCAAAGCTGCATTGAAGTAACGCAGTGTCAGTGTGTCCAAATTACACTAGTGTGCATTGAGCCTTGCGCATTGGTATCATTCTTCTACTACTGTCTGCTTATAGTTATGTTTCCTAACAACGTTGTATTTCTTTTATAAGTAATTCTGTAATCAGCATCGTATTATGCAGAACGCATTATGCCGGCCTCTACAGTCTACAATGTAGGTATAGGACAGTTAATAAGGCTTGAAACGAACAAGCGAGCATTCGAAACCTCCTTGGGTGTAACAACTGATAATCATGGAGGTCTAACTGTGCTGAAGTGACCCTTATATTACTGGTAGTGGTTATAACATATTTACGTTTTTTACAGAATTGGTACCATCTATTGCCCCTATCATTTGCTGTTCCGAACCAAGATAACGAACCAAATTCTCTCTACTGCCAGCATTTATTTTTGTATTCACATCCCCTACCCGATGCGCAAAATCCCACCAGTTACCTCGGTGACTAAAGGGTAACAAGGGTAATCTGAGGGTAACAAATAGGTAACTTTCCCGCCGCGGGTAACTGGAGGGTAACTAATTGCGTAGTATCCAGCTAGTTCCCCGGGTAACTAGAGGGGAACCAGGGTAATCTGAGGGTAACCAGAAGGTAACAAATGGGTAACTTTTCCGCGGGTAACTGATTTTTTTAGATAGCACCAGACTTCAAATTTCTGTCAGCATGGGAAGCAAGGAGGTCGTCGTTTCGGTATTAGTTACTTTTTGTTGAGAAGGTAGAATGAAATGTGTTTGAGGGAAAACTGTTGGCTCGAGGAGATTGGCCGTGCCCTCCCGTGGCTGGGCCAGGATGTGAGCCCGATTCGTCCGCAACCAAGTTCGAACCGCACTGTACGTGGCTACAAATGTTCATCGTTTAGGCTGATGCGACAGTCGGTAATCGCGTTTTTTCATTTATTTATTGGTAATTACGACTGTCGGTGACCTTGCCGAGTTAATTAATCGAGGCAACTAGTTTTCTGATAGCTCCATGGAGGGCGCCCCGCGCCGTGCGCTTCACGCGTTCCATATTATTTCTGTACACACGGGAGTCGAATATCATTCGGCGAGACCAAAATAACGAGATTTTCCGAGGCGTTATATATTTCAACTCCCGATTAGCTTTCGCGCTTTTCTCGCGATAATTTCTATTTGTTTTTGCGTCTCGAGATTATCCGGCGGGTTTCGCGGATGTATTCGCCGGCTGCCTGTTTAAGGTTGAAATGGTAGTTGGCGTGGAACTGCGCGTCAAATTCGGCACCACAATTTCTCTCTCGGTTACCGAATTACGTGCACTTGATTTTGGGCTCTCTGCTCAGACTGGAATCGTGCTTGAACATTTGTGTGTGTGTATCGTTTGTATGAGTTACGCGTAACTCGTGTGCGCGCGAAACGTATACGCGTATAGGAGAAAATTGAATGGGACCCAAGGAGAGAGAAATAAGGAGGAAAGAAAAAAAAAAAAAAAAGTCGAGCCAGA
Organism: Acanthococcus lagerstroemiae; assembly: GCA_031841125.1. Taxonomy (NCBI): domain Eukaryota; kingdom Metazoa; phylum Arthropoda; class Insecta; order Hemiptera; family Eriococcidae; genus Acanthococcus; species Acanthococcus lagerstroemiae. Next base: position 58,122,928 of record CM063112.1, on the reverse strand, counting down.
GATTAACCAGACAGATAAACCCGATAATTACGAGCATCTAATTGAAGTGCTGAAAACGTATATATTATGTACCTGGTGGTATAGACGCGATGAAAAATGTAAATACTTAAAACGCCGAGATCGAGAGCTGAAATACGGCGAAAAATTAATCGTACACGCGTAAAAATTTTTAAAATAAAAATGTGGAAATAAAAACACCCGAAAAGCGGTCACATTAGCGAATTTATTTTACATATTAACGAATTTGCATTCCACTTTCTCGACCTCGAACGCGGGTCTCTCTCTGTCTTGCTTTCATTCTCTCTCGCTCCCTCGAATTTTCACGATCAACACAGGCCTTGTGCCTGCAGTAGGTGGTTCATACTTGTATTTCCATTTTCTTTTTCCCATCGTGTTCGTAGTTGTGCAGAATTTCGCGTCATTTTCGAACGGAATAATCCGCTCGATTACGAGAGCGTAGCTGCGTAGAAAAAGCGAACAGATGGCAACATTGCTGCGAAGATGAATTCTCCAATCATTCTGAAAATTACCGCAAATTCGGACGTCTCGAAGCTTTTTGGGAGGCAAAATGGAGCCACGAATTAATTCGGTTCTTCTCGAGAACTGAGTATTGTGGCGAGAAAATCGTAGAAGTTTTGTGCGTGAAATTCTGCATCGAAATGTTTAAAATACGTGTAGCCTAAGAATATCCCGGAAGATCCGAAGATCCCTCCTGGAAACCCCTACGCCACTCCGCGCTCCAGCGTCCTAAGGGATGGGTATAGGATCGATTGGACAATATCACGGGTTGGACGAGCGATTCAGCAAATTTGATATACATCAACGTCGGCCGCAGTTTCGTGTGTTTATTGAGGGGTGCATGTTCCCCACCCATAACGAACTTAGCATATGACGGCGAACGAGAGCATCGGGCTCAAAAATTGGAAGTCGTGCTATACAACCAATGAAATACCGATCTCCTGGGACGTTGGAGCGCGGGGTGGCTTAGAGGTTTCTAGGGGGATTTTCAAATCCTCCGGGACGTTCCTCCACTACACGCACGTTATGGACCGTTCGACTGATATACACAGACTTTTATGTTGCGTCAGGTCAGGAGTGGGGGGCATGCTCTTGTCATCATCTTCTTGTCCACCCCAGAAACATTATAAAGAGGAGGTTCAAAATAACGTTTCTCTTTACTGCATGCTCCACTTTGCTGATACTCGTCGGTCCCGCTGCTGCATCCTGGTACCCAAGGATGCCATCTCGGGCCAACGGCCAAAATATCAACCAAATGTATGGAGAGGGATTTTCCTAAAAAATTTTAATTTTCAACGTCTCTTCTTATTAGTCAGTGATGCGTCCCTCTGGCCACTGATACTTGGAAGGATAGTTTCCAGGGCCGGGGGTGCGGTGTCTGAGGAGCCACTTTGGCATGCATGCATCACCATTCGCTCCACTATACCACACACGTGCTCCAGCATTCCAGAATAAAAAAAAATCTGAATGTTACCTAAGTGAAAATGGCCTTTGGATCTAAAACTATGTATTCAGTTATCATTTCTCACTTTCAAGCTTGCTAACCTCGAGGCGTGGAAAATCCTAAAAGCGAAAATGAAAAATCTCCTGGTAATAAATAAAAAATCCTCAGAAAAATCCGTTGAAAACGGTCATATCAGTCTCCTTAAACTTCCTTTTTCAGCATTCCTCCTCCAGTTTTTTTTTAAATTTCTCTTCGAAATTGTTGGATGCAATATACTCCATAATACATTCATAATTCCTGATGATCTGTCAGCCTTACTCCTTTTATTTTTTGTTTACATTATTAAAACTCCATCAACATGTAAAATCCTATAAAAAATTTAAATTTTTTCTGAACTTTTCGCAGAAAATCTCGAAAATCCGCAAAATTTTCTTAACATTTTAAAAATCTTTTTAAAAAATCTATAAACTTTCTCATGGAGCCCAATTATCCTTAAATCTAAGGATAAAGCCTGTGGGTTGGCAGGCCTGCCTCATTGCTCATGTAATGAAACTTGAGCCTCGATGTCAAAAAGTTATTTTTTATGTCAGATTTCCCCACCCCCATAAAAAGGAAAAGAAAAACGACGAATTTTTACTTTGAGTCTCTTGACATAGTATCTGTCATACAAAAGTCCTACAATTGAAGCAGTTGTGTCATATGAAAGTCATACAATTGCCTTTGTTTACTTACAAACAATCGCAATATTTATTATCAAAATGTGACCAAATTGAAATTTAACCGAAAAATTGTGTTCTTTTGCAACATTCTGTGCAATAATTCTTGCGTTATTATTAAAGAGTTTCTTCGAAGTTTTTATTTTGCAATTTGTAGCATGTTTTTGCATTTTTTTCCCCAAGTATAAATTCTGTTAAGGCGTGACAGTGTTTTGAAAAAGATCGTGAAAAGTCACACAAAAGTTATACAAAGGTCGTGCTTTTGGAAAAGTCGTATTTGGTAGACACTCTGATTGGAGGTATTTGAATTGCCTTTTAATCTGCAAAACGGTGAGCTGTAAGAGTGGTCAAAATCCTGAAAAAAATTATACCCGAATCACAAGTACAGATACTCCAAAACGATCGGAAGGTCATTTTCCTACGGATCACCGAAAATGTGGGTGGAATCACAAATGAAAAATGAAAAAAGTGATTCTAATTCAAAAAGAACACAGATCAAAAATAAAGATACTGCGCCCCTTTTCTATTTTCAACTTTTCATTTTCACCGTCAGAGCTCCTTTTCATGTCCAACACCAATAAATGAAGATGGATATTAGAAGTTGAAATTGACATTGAATTCGAACAAATCAATGAACGTAAGATCTCTTTTGATTCTTCAGTGGCATTTGCTCAATTGCCACAAAATAGAATTTCATATTTGATAGTTGTAAAATGTTTTCAAAAATGAATCGAACCACGTATCATAGATAAGTACGAAGAAAAATCAATAAAAATCTTTTAAAAATACAGATCAAAAATCAAGATACTTTCCCTTTTTTATTTTAGTTATCACTTTTTCATTTCTAGCTTTCAAGGTCCCTTTTATATTCGATGCCAAAAAATGAAGATAATTATAAATTGAAAAGGACGTCGAGTTCGACCAAATCAATGAGAGTAAGATCTCTTCTCATTCATCAGTGGCATTTACTTTAATGCCTCCCCCCCCCCACACACACAGAAAAAATGTATGTAAAATTTTTTTAAGGATGATTCGAATCACAGACACAGATAGTTCCAAAGAAAATGATCTGGCAAATACTGTTGGACGGATCACTGAGTAAATGATTCGAATCGCAGATAATTTGGTTCTAAAAGAATTTTGATTTGTGATTGGCCGATCATTTTATTCGAATCATGCTCACTCTTGCCTTGGTAGGATCATGTGAAAAGCGGCAAGTTAGCAGCTTTGCTGGTACCATTATGCTACTTGAAAATGTCACATCTCGTGCCCCCTCCCCCTTTGATATCGTACATGTGAAACTGTGTTTTTAAGCGAATAAAGTGTAATCGTACGTTAAGGTCGCGATGTTCATTCATTAATTTTTTTTTCGATTTGATTGATCCGATCTGTGTCCGCCAGTGGTGATGTTTTAAATTGAGTTAGGAAGCTGAAATTTTCTTATGATATCCACGATGACCAGACAAAGGTCGAATTCGAAGATTAGCTCAGTCGCTCTATTAGAAGATAAGTGAGAATCCAGAATGTGTTTCCTCGGGGAATGGCCTTCTTGGAGGCTCTAGTCGGTTGTAATTGACTTTCATGGTGAATTTCCACAACCCTCGTGTGGTTTGAGTTTGAAAATGTGTCCAATTGATTCATTAGGTCGAAAGCCAGGGGTACTTGAAGCGATTGAAATTGGGTTTCTTTGAAAAATGTATGTCATGCAGATTGTAGGCCCCGTAGAACTTCTAATGACAGGGAGTATTATTTTTTCGAGCTCGAAGTTTGATAATTACTATAATTGTTTGTACGACTGATGAAATTTCTTTATTGAAAGTGTTATCGGTCCAGTCAATGTTAATTGATTAATTTTTTGTTTGATTGATCCGGCGTGTGTCCGACAATAGCATGAGTTGTAATTTTGTTTCGGAACTGAAATTTTGACGTGTTGTACGAAGTAGCGAAACGACAGTCGTTTTCGAAGATGGGCCCAGTCGAAGTTCTAGTGTTAGTTACAACCTACTAGTTGAGGTATAGAGATGGAAAAGGGGGACCCGAAATTGAAAAAATTCACAAGCACAATACCGTTATCATTCCTGAGGATTTGAGGGTCGCTTAGTTCACGTTTAGTTAACGTCAACCAAATATGAAAATTGAGGTGCTTGTGATGGTGGATATAGGTACGTTCTTATGTTAAGAGTTTAAGAGTTCGCTGATCTTATTATTGATACTGGCGCGAACCCTCAACCTGAGCCCTGAGATCCGCCCTTTCGATCATTACTTCAGAGACGTCGAGGAGGCTGTTAGAGCTGTCTTAGCCCTCTTCTCATCTTGCCGAAAAACCAATCTAGGTCGAAATGTAGCGAATTGCTACGTGGGCTCGAACCCGCGAGATGTCGAAAATTAAGAAAAGAAGGTGAATGGGTTTTCATGTAATTTTCTCGCATCCATAAGGGGTGTATTACAAATCCCCTTGGGAAACCAACACTTCGTTTCCCTCCTCATCTCAGAAAATTAAATTGTTTTTTGGAAGTTTAGCAGCCTCCCCCCCTCCTCCCTAAAAAAAGTAAGATGAAACGGGGGATTTATCTCGGCTACGAGCGCGTAGTCTTGGCTCAGATTTTCCTTGGTGGCCAAGTCCTAAAATTTGTGACATTTGGAGATCTTCCAGTCTAGCAGATAAAATCAACGAGGTCCTAATCATTAAATTTCGGTTCTTACTGTATTTAACTTTCTGTAGTCATTCTTTTTTGGGCACAAAGCTGTTTTTCCCAGTACGCATCCATTTCATGCTACCGTGTATAATTTCGAATACTCAAAAATGAGAAATGGAATTTTTTAATATGAAATGACACGTCACAAGAACAAGGACCCAGATCCAAATTTGCTATAACATGTGTTCGGCTAAAGTTCGAAAGTCTGAGATGGTTTCCGCAGATCAAGACTGAAGTATCTTATAATTCGTGCCAGTTGATTATCGATTTCATTACTCTTGTCAAGGAAATCTCAAAAAGTACAACTTCTGAAGTCCGTTTTCGAAATTAGTAACCATTTCGCATGCGTGGTGTCCGAGGGCTTGGCCACGGAAACCAAAAATTCTTCAAGGTTGGGACAGGTATGGAAAGTAGGGATGGAAATCCGAAGCTGGAAACCAGAAGCCAATGAATTTTATCTAAAAATAGCAGAAGCTAAAAGTTGGAAGCCTCAAGTAAAACACAGGAAGCTGGTAGCGGAAGCCAATTATTTTTCAACTTCTTTTAGATTCTTCTTTCTGCTACTTAATTCTTTTACATTTGCGAATTTTACGTTTATTTTACCATTACCTTCTGCATTTACCTCAGTCTGGGTCGATTAATGTACTCGCGCTAGAATGTTATAAGTTTTATGACAAAAATAATCAAGAAACTAAAACTTGAAACGCTAAATTGAAAACTACAAGCTCCCCTTGGAAAATTTTGATGGAAATGGAGATGGAAGTTGGAAGCCAAAAAACAGGAAGCTGGAAGTTTTTGTATTTAAGCAAAGAGTCGGAAGTTGGAAACAGTTTTGATGAGAGAATATTGGAAGCCGGAAACGAAGCTAATTCATTCAGCTTTTTCATCTCTGTACAGAAGTAGGTCCGACATCATTAGCACTATTTTCCTTCCTTCAGCTCGGTCTTCGATGGAGCTGGAAAGATGATCAAAATCATTCATTTCCGCTCTTGAACCCTGTGTAATGAATAGGGGAGAGAACAGTTACTTAGAACCTTTTTTTAATTGTGTTTCTTGGACACGAAGTATGATGGACGATATTACTGCGTGAAATTTCACGCGGAATTACAGCAATGAGGAACGTGGTACAACTAATTTTGTGGCTCCATTTCGCCCATAGGAAGCCTGGGATGGGGTGCAGGAATTTCCGGAAACTGTTTGTGGGCACTGGCATCCAAACATCTGTACCCGAATTTAGTTTCTCTTCTATTTTTACTGTTATTATGGATAATTGGGCAGGTCTACACGTCATGTGTTTACCTCGTTTAAAAACACTCGCAGGGATGCAATCCGCAGAATACTTCCTGCAACCCGCCTGAGAGCAACGGCGATCAATTTTTTGTTTTTGTTTTCCATTCGGCATTTCGGACTTCAAGATTGATTTGTTTCTTTTTGGTTTTCAGTTCGAATCGAATGATGCGGAACCTGGCCGAGAAGTATCGACGCGATAAACTGAATAAATACATCAACGAATTAGCCGCTCTGGTGCCAATGGTGTCCAACTCGCCGAAGAGGATGGACAAGACGAGCGTGCTACGCCTAAGTGCTACATATTTACGAATAAATCAGCGTAAGTTCGCCGGAATTACCGATTTTAGTATAATTTTCGAAATTACCGTCGTTCATCGCGGCTAATGAGTCTGGAGATAACGATGCAGTGAAACGGGCTAATGGATGTGTTTTGAATCTCTGGAAGTACCGTTCGTTGTTCTGTTGTGTCGAACAGACTGTGAATTATCAACCAATTTATCCACAAGGTTGAACAGGGAAGGAAGCTGTTCAGGGTCATTGTCTTTCGAATGGTCATATTTTGGTCAGAAATGCATTTTGTTGACTACCATGTTTAGCGATATGGTTACCGGGAAGGGAGGGGGCTTTCCATGGGAAGGAGTCTGCAGCACGAGCTTCGGTGCACTCTTGAAAGACCTTCACGACTTGTCGACACGCGACATATTTATGAGAAACCTATCGTGTAAGGTTCGTGGAGTGTCTTGGCTAATGACTGCGCTACTTGACCTCGGAGAGTGATGAAACCAAATTTCGAGCCGGTAGCCTGAACCTCTCTAGACTTCTCTGACGAGATGCTTGAACCCATGTGAGGCGTTTGAAATTTCATTTCAGAATTCTAATATTCGTAGGGCTGTTAGTGGAGTCGAGTCGAAGAATCTCAGAATTCAATTGTATAGATCGGTTGTGAAACCGGCGAGGGGCCTGGAATTTTTCTTAACCCACAAAATTGAATGGGTGAGGTGTTGGAACCCATGTGAAGTGTTTGAAATTTCATTTTGAGAGGTCTGATATTCTTAGGTGTTGCAGTCGAGTCGAGGAAGTATGAAAATCGTTTATCTCAAAATTTAGAGTGCACAGATCAGTTATGAAAGACGGGAAAATTGTTTTTTGACCAACAGAATTAAAACGTAACTTCATTATTGAGGTGCTTGAACTCATTTGAGGCGTTTGAAATTTAAAAATTTTGATATTGTTAGATCTCTCAAAGGAATGTGAGAATTGATTAGTCTGTGAATGGATCGATCAGTCATGAAAGAAGGAGAATTTCTCTTCAACCAAAATTAAACGTGATTGTTAACCTAAAGAATTGCTTATAACAATTCCCGCTTTCCGGTTCTGCTCAGCATCCGATTTACGAGGGAAACTAGCACAAATAAATCCTCATTTCCGATTTTGCTTCTGGGGTTGGTTCGTGAGTAAAAGAGTGGAAAGTGAATCGGAACGACTATGGAGCCCATCTCGTATCTTACGTCTTATACAGGATCTCCATATAAGATACGGCCCTTCTTATAACTCTGAGCTCAATTAATCACTCTCAGTTCCGTACCTCATCTTATAAATGAATAGACAGATTTGGGTTTTGCTTCATGTATTCGATTTCTAAGCTTAAGGAAAGCAGTTTGTACTTTTCTTTCATTTTACTCTTAAACTTTGTGATTGTTCAAACTTGACCAACCTTGATGACCTTGCCCTCTTCCCATCATTTTCAGGTATCAGAATGATTTGCAACTGTCTGGGATTTTGAGTAAGGTTGATGAATGGGAATATTTTTAGTCGTCACTGCAGTTCGTAGGATCTCAATTGATGTGTTTACCAGTCACAGCCCTGGTATTTCCCGTCTTTAAGAAATTTGTTCTTATCGGTTCTGCTGATTAAGAAATATGAACGAATGGCTGATTCTGTGTGTTTTGACCAAAAATTAGGCCGCCGAATAGCATAAAAATAATATGCGTAACTGGAGTTGAATTTTGCGAACTGAATTTAGACTAGAAAACTTTACAAAGCTTTGCTTTCCTATTTTCAAAATGTAATGGTATCATTGCAGTCTTAGAGGGATGCAGATTTCTCAGAATTTGCCTTGAAGTATTTGATTTTAAAACCCTTTCTGTATATGCTGAAAACCTCTCCCTCGATCTCTAGATTCTGAGGCAGATTAGCACACAGGCGCGCGAGAAGACAGATGAACATACAAGCGGATTGACGGATAGATAGATAGATAGAATAATGGATTGGCAAACAAATGGAGTATTAGATGGACAGGGGAGCAGGAAGATTTTTTTTTCGAATTTGTTCATAACCCGAGCCCTGGAATCCACAAAGACGTCGAGGAGGCTGTTAGGGCTGTCTTAGCCCTCTTTCCTTCCGGCCGAAAAACCGGCCTAGGTCGAAATCTGGCTAGTTGCTATGTGAGCTCGAACCCGGGACCTCCGGATTCCGAGACCAACTGGCTATCCACTCGGCCAACCAGACCTCGAGCAGGAAGGCTGGCGTTCAGGCAAACAGATGAAAATGTGAAAACTTCGAAAAGGAATTTCAGAATCCGGGACTAGGCCGACAAATAGATGAAAGACTGGTAGCCAACGAATACTAACAGACGGGTAAGGAAACTGGTGAGAGAAAGATGAAGAGACAGGCAGTATGATTAACGGACTCTGATAAATCATTTAACAGACCAAAAGACAAAATGCTAAAACTCTAGAATACAAGACCGTGCGATGAACTCAAAGCAAGACAGCCCCGTAGAGAGAAAAAGAGGGCCTGGGGGATTTCCACGGGCCCCTTCTCCTGTCAGTTCATTTTGTTCTTTTGTTAGATGGGAAAAAATTATAAGCTACGGGACAAGAGGTTTCTTTCATGGTGTAAGCAGTGATTGCTGATTTGATGTACAGTGTGATTGAAATTCAGGCCTTTTAAATGTTGAAAGTCCAGGCCCGGGGTATTTCTCTCCCCCCGCCCCCTCTTGACAGGATTTCAGCAAAACGCGTAACATCGAGAAAAGAAAGCAGGTTGGGCTGTGAAGGAGCCGAGGGACTTGACTTCGTTACACGTCTATTAACCAAAAACACGACGAGCAGTTAATCGACTTGATGTCAGGTTACAACCTTCAAGATCAGTACTTAAGAATTGATCTTGAGTCATCATTAGAATTACTTTTTTCAGATGATCTTACACAGTAATTTGCTGGTCTTCCAAGTCTCCTAGAAGTGCTCTATTTTGAAGGAAAAAAATTCTTCAACTTCCTGAAGTCCTTTATTTTGGTGGGAAGACAGGAGAAAATCGAAAAGACAGCATTTCTTATTGATAAATGTAAAAACGATGAATTTTCTTACGAAAGTCTTCAAAACTCGACATGAAAAACTTGGAAAAATCCTCCGAAATCCCAGTGGTTCTCCACTTCTAGTTTTCGTTTCAGTAAACACATTGTCTTCGATAGCTATTAAGAAAACATTTTTCAAATTGACTTAAGGTCATCATCAAAATCAAACCTCTGAAACCAATCTTAAAGAATCAGTGAACAATGTTGTGTTGTCGAAATCAGTTTAAAATGACTTGTCTTCCAAAGCTATCTGTTGGAGCGCTAATGTGGTCTTCAAACACACTAACCTTGATCTTATCGATCTTGACTCTGATGATGTTGAACTCGTTTAACCCTTGAACAGCACACGTCAATTATAAGTTTTTTTATGTACAAATTCTGTAATATTTCTAAATGGGGAAACTCACCTTAGTATGTTACTTCATTTACAGAAGTACAAAAAAAATCTCCCAGAAAAGAATTGCCTATTCTCAAAATTGAAGCGGCCACAATTAAAAATTGATATATTTGGTGAATTTTTTGCGCCTTCAATATTAAAGATAGACAATTATGTCTAACAAGTATTTTGTTACAAATAGTATGAACAATGAAATGTTATGTTTGAATTTCTTATTTAAAATTTTTTGAAATTATCAGCATTTTGAGAAAATAATATTGAATTGTCCCTTCAAAATACAAAGTATGCAGCCAATGCTGTAGCGGAGATCGAAGTTTTATTTCAGGCGCACCAACACCGAGCGTACATAGGCTGAGTTCTCACAACAGCCGCAGCGCGTGGAGTTATAGTGCAGTGGTGGTGAATAAAGGGTCAAGTTCATTTTGAAAACCCTGTTTTCAAATTCTATTACTGGAGCGCTTATGTCGCTACTCGTTTGACTTATCGACCTTGATCTGAGTGATTTCGATAAGTTTGGGAGAACTCGGAGGATCCCCCTCCTCCTCCCGATGCGAAGTTGTTCCAAGATTCTAAAAATAGTGGTTATCACTATTTCTTGTCGATGGGGAAGAGAGTTAACCCTATGAAATCCTCCTATGTAGAAAAATGTAGGTATCGGGCCTGGTTTTGATGATTTTCTTGAACAGTTCCTCCGTGATGGGGAATAAAGTAAGTCTTCTCTATCTGTCCTGGTGGGAAATAATAGATGCGGGCCTTCTCAAAATGAATTGGAAATGGATACATGCTTGAGAATTCCTTCTGCCTAATTCTGCTGCAGGATACTGCACAAGAGCACCAAGTACTTCTATGCATATCGGTATCAGTTACAGAAACTCACTACTGTAATTCTCCAAATGTTCTGATTCGTGACTCTCAGTGGAAAAATATGTTCGTTAAAATTGAGGATAACAAAAATTGTCACCGCAAATTAGTCCCAATAAGGTGAGCGCAGCTCCGCTTCCTGAAAATTTGCTGGTGTTTGCTGCCAGATGTTTTATATTTTCAGTCGATTGTTGCCTTATTTTCGATTTTACCGAACGGGAAATTCCGAATTTGAGGATTCCGAATTTTGGATTTTGGAGGGCTTGGATATAGCTCTTAACAACCGTGTGCGCTCTTAAGTCCTGTTGTTTTGCCGTCTGCCTGTTTTTTTTTTTTTTAAATTTTAAATTTGAGGTTTCTAAACAATCTAGATTTAATAGAATAAAGATTCTTAATGTAGAAGTTGTAACGAATTACTAAGATTGTACATACGCATAGTAAATTACACGAATGAATACTTACAATAGACAAAACGAGCATTCGAGTGGCTTAGAATTCAGCGTTATAAACTACAATGGATACGGAATAATATAAAAGCGAAAACGTTGAACAAGAAAGATAAAAATACAACTCGCAAATCAGCTGCTGGTAAGATAATGTTACAAGTCCCAGAATCCGACGAGTAGATGTATGATTTCAACTTTCAAAAGCCCTTCAGGGAACTTCTTAAACCTTAGCCCGGAAATGTCTGCCGACCAAAATTCTTTCCTGTTTTAGGTTAGAGCTGAGAAATTGACTCAAGCTCTGATGATTTGGTTTGATCCTTGAAAACAAGTTCACCAGTCTTTCACATTTTTAACTCTTCGTGGACATCCGACCGTGACCTGGGCTGGTAAACGAAAATCTCCAAATTATCAACAAAATTAGTAATAATGTAATGGCCCCTGAGCTTTGTATATTTTTAATAAAGCTGAATTGCTTTCGATTTCCACATTTTCAACCACACAAATCCTCTTTTTTTTCTTAAGCTGCATAACTAATAAAGTTATAGGTATACATGACCAACAAAAGCATTTGTGTAGTAGAGCATACGAAAACGTGTAGTAATTTGGATAGTTGTTTTCGTTATACTTTCAGCAGCAGCTGAATAAACAAAACCGAAAAAAAATGCTATTTATTCGTTAGAAATACATCGAAATGACGTTACCAAATTCATTCATCGAAGTACAAGCCAAAAACATCGAATACCTGTATTGGAGGGTTCTGGCGAGTAACATTAATTTGAGTTTTGCTTGAACTGTTGAGAACCTTCGGCCTTGAATCAGCCGAAATGTAATGATCATGTATGGTGTGACTCATTTTACCAAAACAATGACGTTTTACAATTGATTAATCTATGTTATGTTTCTGTTACAGTGTCTTCTTCTGCAAAGGAACAGCAACAAAAATATCCACAGTTCCTGAATACTGTTAATTGGTCTCAATTTTTATTAGATGTAAGTATTACATAGGTATAATATGACGATGATGGTTTCAACTCACGACTACTATACTCCAGAAATGTGAGAAATTGATTAAAATTACATCTGCCGATATCAATCGCGGATGAAAGCTGAGTTCTCGACGTGACACTGGCAGCTTACTAGTTTGGGGGAGAAGGGAACTTCTTTTTTGCTCAAGCTACTAAAAGATTGCAGTAATACAGCTGGTTGATGTGGAACTTCATTCGGGCAGTCCACCTAACCCTGGAAGCGGAAAACTTGGTTTACGATTTCTGGAAAATGTGCAGTTCAATCAGTTTAAGTTTGGAGCTACCCCCATTAGACCCCTATGAGTCCTTAATTTTGAGAAGAAAAGGTTCAATATAGAATTGTTGGGTACGCGTTGCTGATTATGGCTTAAAATGTGGCATATGTCGACGAAAATGAAACTCCCGGGGTTTCCCTCGAAAATAAGTCAATTTTTTAGGTAAATATCTAGAAATGTTGTTCGGTGTGAGGACAACATAAATCTGCAATGCCTTTTATCAACCAGAACCGTATGGACGCAAACGTGAACGTAGATCTGTTGACATTATTTCAGTTACTCCGGGCTGGTTTCTGGGAATCTGGTCCCCGTTCTTTTTGAATCCTATATCCATGTGAAGTTGTGCTTATAGCGTAGAACACTCGATAGAGAAATCATGGACTCCGTAAGTTCAGTTGATGAAATTGACATTTTTCTCCCAGGAACATCTCCTCAAAGGGGGCATGAGAGCTTCCCCCAACAATTTTGTTTCATTCAGTTGACAAATGTCGCAAAATGCTTCCTTCAGTTGGCAAATTCGATATTTTCTGATGGAAAAAAAAAAAAAAGGTTTTCCTCTCGTCCTGAAAAAGTGAATTCGTTATGCCCTTTCCTGTCGTTTCAAGGTTACTGAACTTATTTCTGTGATACGATTGACGCAAATTTGAAAATTGTTGCACTGGTGAAAGGGGAGAAGTCCTCATGGAATACATTATCGTTATCGAAATTTAGGTTTTCCGATTCGTTTTCGCTCGCGAATTGTAATAAGGGCCTTGATAGAAGGAAGGGCTGGGGGGAGTCAACTGATGTAATACAGGGTGGCATTTATGCTAAATTGTACGTTTTACAATCGTTAATCGCTGTATTGGTTGGCAGTATTATTAACCCGTGTTTCGAAATTGGAGTCCTCTAGAAATTTCAAAAACCAGCTGACTCGTGGGAAATCGTGCATTTTGGAGTTCGATCAATTTCGAAAGTCAATTTGGTGACCTTGAAAACGTAATATTTGATGTTCATAATTTATATGGAAATTTGGCCTTTTTCCAATAGTATAATTTTTGACTTCGGATTAGACAGATTTCAAAAATGAATTCAATGTTCTTGGAAATTGCAGTACGTAGATATGTCGACTGCAGTTTTGTACTAATACATGTAGGCTTGTGAAGATGTTACGGTAAAATCTTTTCATTACCGGTAGGAACAAGAAAGAATGACATATGTGATATTAGGAAGTAGAGGTTGGGGGATGAAAAAATTTCCTCAGATAGATAGATAGGATGTAGTAGACCATTCCCCAAAGACGGAGAAAAATAAAGTGAAACTGATGAATTGTCTTGCAAATTTATTTTCATTTTCAAAATAGTCGTGAAACTCAAAAGAGGAAAATAGGAAAAATTATTCTGCGTAAGCATTCCATGTTCAGTTTTCGGTTTCGGTTGACATCCTGATTAGTCACATCAGAGTTCATTCGTTTCAGATGACATACATGATTGTTGACTGATTACTGCGCTGCAGATCATTTAGACTTAGATTTATTGCTAATGGTTATGGATGAGGAGGAAGGTTAGCTCCGTGAAGTTTGAAAAATTTTTAAGTATTGTGGTTCAAAAGTCTAAATTACAAATAAATTAATTAATTAAATAAAATAGTATCTTTGCCCCAACTCCTGTAGGATGACACTCATCTTATTTTTTTCCCGATTTTCGTTCCTACAAGGAACAGTGGTGTATGTTCAATGGAAAACACTCCCAGATAACTTTTTTGGAAAACTAATTTCTTAAGCCGCTGCGCAAATAAGTTGAAGTTTTAAAACATCTTACTAGTTAGTACCTACTTTTTCGGAAGGGGGGGGGGTGATTTAACGTTTTAAAACATTGTTTTCTTCAACGTAACAGAAGACAAGACAAGAAATTTTCAAAAAAAAATTATTGTGTGCAGGAGGCTTTCCAGAATAAGGTTGTCGGGTTTTACTGATAAAAATATGTCCTTCACCTGATGTTAATTGAATAAATGTCACGTGATGTGCTATTTCTGTATTTTTCGGATTCGTTGAACTCTTTTGATTATTTCTTGGACACTCCCGTAAATAATCCAGAGGGGGTCAACGCATACCGCTGGGGTTAGTAGCTGTTGGTGTATTGAGTGCCGGATTTCCCGAGCTGTGTTCATTTCTGAGGTAATTTTGGCTATACCGAGAAAGCTCTGCAGGAGGCTATAACCTGAATGGTTAAAAGTTGAATGAGCTGGTTTTAGTGATATGTCATCATTAGGGATGGACTTTTATGTAATAAAAATCGCGTTTTATATGCGCATAATATATTTATTTTTCTTATGGGTACCAAAATTCAAGGTTTTTGAAGAAGAACAATAATACAACAAAATCAAAACGAAAACTTTCATTCATTTATTCGAAAAACGTTAAAAAAAAAAAAAAAAATGTTCCAAAAATATTATTTCAATATTGTAAAATGAATTTATTTTCTCCCAGAAGAAGATTTCGGCAAAAAGTCAATTTTTCAATTGTTTTTTTCTCTTTGAAAAAGTGGATTTTCGAGTATTTTGCGAAAAATGGAAAAAATGGAAAAAAGGGTAAAATATGCTCAAAATATGTCGGAAAACGGGTAAAAACACCAGAAATATGTAAATTTATGCTTTATACGAAAAAAATGTAAAAATATGCTCATACAAATTGGGCTCATTTTACTCGGAATTTTATGATTCGCAAAGATATTGTAAATATTCCTAGCGGCAATCAACCAAAAAAAAAAAAAAAAAAATATGTACAAACATAAAAATCCCATCCCTAGTCATCATCAATCATCATCATCATCATCAAATCCTTTATTTTCAACTCTAAAAACAAGATTTGTTTTACAATAATTTATCGTTTGCCCTTTGCTGGGCAAAGGCTTCACTCAGCCGAGCCCATTCTCGCCAGTCCTAACTTACTCGGTGATAAGTTGTGTCTCAGAAGTTTTGAGAAATCGTCCCGGCTTACTTGGTTTGTGATCTCCCCACAGTAGCCAATCTATAGACTTTTTATCCATTTGTCACTATTCATTCTTACCACGTGACCCCCTCCCTCCTCAATCCCCACTTTTTATTTCGGATTGTCTGTGCAAAATTTTGACTGTGTTCTAATTTTCTTTTGATCAGTCGGATGTTTATCGTGTCCCTCCTTTTCACATTTAAAATTCCTTATTCTAAATCGTTCTGGTAGGTTCATATTTTCCTTTTTCCTCTTTCTTTCTTTATAGGGCCCCATACTAGGCACCCGTACGATAAGGCTGCAAGATGCAACTACTTATGATTTGAACTTTGTACGTATTTCGGGACTTCTTTTCAAGTTACCTATGTTTCGACCTCCAAAACTTCTTCCATGAGCTTGCAATCCTCCTTCCATTTCTCTACTGCACGAACCGTCTAGTGATGTGTAACATGGGCTTTTTTGTATCCTCTACTCATACCTAGAAGACATCGCGGGAAGCTGTAACCTGAGCGACCTAATTTTTTCTTTCAAAAAAATAGGGATTGGTCACCGGAGTACACCTCTGTTTCTAATGGGAGCCAAAATCAGGGGAAGAAAGTGGAATAGGTGTCACCCTACCGTCGCCAACTTCTTAATTTCTTCTCAGATCAGTAGAGAGAGCCGATTTTTCGTAAATGTTGTGATGAGCCGCGTGGAATGACCCTGCGGGCCGCTGCTAGATTTAGATTTTCGTACACGTTTGTCATTTGCGATAACCTATCTATCATCTACCTGCGTCCAGGGACGAAAATAAGGGGCACAGAGGCAGCTTCCCCCAGCCATTGCTGAAATGTGGAGTTTTAGTAGATGGATCAAAAGTTGGAAAAATCCAACAAGTGAAAAGTTTTTGACATTCTCATGTCTTTACTTTGTCACACAACAGAAAAAAGCGTTACGCTGGAGCGTGACGAAAAGAGCGTTACGAAAATAATAATAATACTGTCTGACTGTGACTGACTCGAGAAAGTGGAGTTGGTTCCCAAATAACCTAATTGGTTCCCAAGCACCGCAACCCTTCTGGTCGAATTGGTTCCCGGACCCAAACAGGTAGTGGTCGAATTGGTTCCCGCACTACACCGCATTTTTCTTCCCATTTTACACCGACTTAGGACGGTCATTTAGGCACGCGTCCGTCTGGCGATTCGGTAGCGGTATGCATCTGTTAACCCTAGAGCCTGTATTTCTCCACCAAGAATGTCCTAAGTGGAACCTGCAGCACTTAATTGTAGACGCTGGCCAGACGTTTTTAACAGCAGCGTGAATCCGAAATTGCAGGTAGGTGTACGTACGTCGCTCGTACAATATTCCCCCATTCGATTACGTAGCATTACTCAACTCAGTAATCTGCAATCTACATGTAGACATAAGTACGTCCTGCTGAAACGTGCTCATGATTCATCGTACAGTACCTTACAGCACAGTTCTGTGCAATGCATGCAGCACCTGGTAACTAATCGTTTTGGGAACCAACTCGACTACAACCCGCGCGGTGACGGATCCTGCGTAGGAACCAATTCGACGTCCATCGACTGACTGAATGATCAACACTCTTCATTTGCCTGCGAGTATCACACTCCTTGTATCAGCCTGTATTCCCTTGCGAGCATCACGTTCCTTGTACCAGCCTGCGAGCACTACGCTCTGCTAGTGCATCATCGCAGACGAGTCTGCAACCACAGAAGAGCGCAATGTGCTTTGCGAAGCGTAGCGGAAGACGTTATTGTCATTTTGGCGTAGTCCGCGAAGCAAAGACATGTGAAAATGCTCTCCCGTGGTTGCAGACTCGTCTGCAAGATGATGCACTAGCAGAGCGTATTGCTCGCAGGCTGGTACAAGGAACGTGATACTCGCAAGGGAATGCAGGCTGATACATGGAGTGTGATACTCGCAGGCGAATGAAGGATCAGTCAGTCAGTCAGTCAGTCAGTCAGTTTCCTCAAAGAGAAAGATTAGCTAAGACCCTTCAATCTTTGGTATTCGTGTTTCATTAGATTTTTCGCTCAAGTATACCCAGTAGTAAAAGCATGTAAAATGCTAAAATAAATTTTCATGGAAATGTCAACCCGCTGCATTCATTTCGTGGGAATGTGTCAGTTTCAGTTGTGGGCCAAAGTAAAGTTTTTTTGTTTTTTGCCAATACAAACAGATTTTGATACCTGGGAATTTTGACTCGAGTCAGTTGGGAATTCAAATAAGTTTCGCTCCTCCAGGAAAAATTCTTCAATACGTCCCTGCCTGCGTCAGATTTCTCTTGACATTATCGAACACTATGCTTGTAATTTGGAACCTGGATTCCCGAAGGTGGGCTCTGCGGGCACCGCACCCATACAGAATTGGTGCCGATGAGGCAACTCGCAAAGGTCGAACCGAATATTATAAATCGAGCACGGGCTATCGTGCCAGCAGGACGTACGCTAATTCAGCTCACGAAGTCGGGTAAAAAATTTGTTTCGAAAACTTCACGCGCCGTGCCAGTCCCACGTCGAGTCCTCGTTTA
Organism: Acanthococcus lagerstroemiae; assembly: GCA_031841125.1. Classification (NCBI taxonomy): domain Eukaryota; kingdom Metazoa; phylum Arthropoda; class Insecta; order Hemiptera; family Eriococcidae; genus Acanthococcus; species Acanthococcus lagerstroemiae. The sequence goes on along the minus strand of CM063112.1, from coordinate 58,104,901 downwards.
CATAATGTCGTTCGCATCTCTCGGATTCGGTGTATCAAGCCCGATTCGCGAACAGCGTACACGAGTCACGATATTTCGCTTTTGTAAACAGACACACACGCACACATACATACCAAAAAAAAATTTCTGATTGCGAATTTTTGTTTAGACTGAACTAACCAATTTATTGATATCGTGTTCTTTTCTGTTTACAGGAAATGGATGGGGTTATGCTAATCGTGACAACGGCCGGCAAAATCGTATTTGTATCTCATAATATCGAAAAAATCTTAGGGCACACGCAGGTACATTCTGGTTCGAGTTTGTTTGTTTGTTTAATATAGATATGCAATTTATTTCGCGAAGATTGACACGAACCACGTGTTAACTGTGACTGCTCGGTGACAGCTGTATCGTTTGCAGATAAGAGATGGGTTCTTTCTCCCGAAATTTTTGGTTCCGCCCGGTGCCCCGCTCTTGTATAGGTACCTTATGTGGTGTATTTTGCCGACTCATCTACTTACACAATACGGTATACGAGGTGAACAACTTGGAGCATGTGTTCGGTTGCGAATAATTGGCGAAATAGAGTCGATCGTTGATAGCCTGGCTCGTTTATTCCTTCGCCGTGAATTATTGATTCTCATGACGTGAACGCCGTTGCGTCTGGCGTGTGTCTAACTTCGACGCTGGCGTTCGCAGACAAGTTTCGAGGGATCTGATTTCTTAGAGAAGCTGAAATTCGAGGTGCAGATCCTCTTTTCCAGAGATCGATGAAGATATCTTTGTTGGGAAACTGTACATGGCATCTCCGCTTCTATTTTTTACTTTTTAAAAAGCGGGTCAGTATCTCCCCCAGTCACCAGGTGTAGTTTCCTCTAGGGCGAAGTGAAATGTCTCCCTTTTCCTGAAGCAGAAGGCGCCAAAGTGTACCTCCAGTGAATCTTAAATGAGGCTGTATGTCTTCGTGCTTAATGCGTATCGTGGAATAGCTGATCACACCACAGCACTTCGATTATTCTGTCCTTCCTTCGCTGTATTGGAAAAGACGGCTTGAGTAACATGCTGGATTAAAAAGTTGAAAATCAAGCCACCAGACTGACAGAAAGACCAGTGTGATTAGACAAAACGATTTTTTGTCATACGAGCATTTCATCTTGTTTTGGAGTTTTGTCATCTTCAAAGTTCTGTCATTTTGGTGGCTGTAACACGTTTGCGCATTCATACGGGAAAATACGGAACACGTTTGCGCAAATGAAAACGAACGGGGAGATGAAAGCGGAGGACCCGTTGCGCAAAAGAAGAATTGCAGATTTTACAGTCGTGCAACACTTTCCGTCTCACTTAGCCCAAGCTTAGGACTGTCTGCATAGGTACAGGCGTAATTAAAAATGTTGCTCGGACTTGAACAGTTTTAGATGGTTGACATCTGTACCCGACATATCTGAGGTACGATAAACAACATGTGTTCCCAGACTTATACGCTGCGTACTTTTTCATTATTCCTTCCATTTTATCTGTGACTCTACTGAGTCACATATTTCTTTTGTTGCGATTTACCGAAGTAATGCGTAAATCATACTCCACCTGTATCTCGCGAATTACACCCAAAACTTCATGTATGTGCGGATGCGCTCGATAGAAAGACGCACTGTAGTGGGAATGGAAACTTTCGACTGCAGTATTTAACTGGAGATCTTGCGACGGTTCAGATGCCCATAAGTTTGGTGGATAACGAGCTGTTTCTTGAACGTAATTTTCGGTAATATAATCGGCAAACTGTGTACATGACGCATTGTCCGGGGCTACTGCCATTAAATCCATGAACCCGTCAGGAACTTCTTTTGAATGGAAGTACTGCGAACCAAAGCACCACTTGAGCCATGACCCAATGTCTTATATGCTTTACATAGCTCACAGTTTCCATGTATTTCTCGAAACCATAATTGTTCAAGATGAAAGTTGCATGCAACTAATGGACAGTCTGGATAGTAACCATAATTTCCGTGTCCATCTTCGTAGCATTAAAAATATGACAGAGAGAAGCGGACTACTGAGTGTTCCACCGAAGTTATGACTAGTTTGTAATGACTTGCTCGAGTTATCTTACCTTAGGAAATATGTAAACCTGCTTATGCGTGTAATTTTACAAATTTCACGCAAGAATTTGTAAGTTCAGTTATTTTCCATTGTGCGCAATCGTGTCGTTCATTTCAGCCAGGCTTCTAAATATCATTTGCGCAAACGGGCCTCTTTTTTCTGCGCAAACGTGCTTCTCCCATTTTGTTTTCTCATAGTTTTGTTGTGTCTTGACCAGATTATTTTGTAGTGTCGCTTAGCATAGTTTACTGTCCAATGGCAATGTCACTCAGCATATTTTTTTATTTTATTTATTGCTTTTACACTCGATGCTTAAATTCAATGCATTTACAGGATATTGTATTCGGTTTGTAGAGGCGTTTCTGCCCCCGTCCGCACCCAGTCCACCCATTTACTGGGTATAAGCTGTCGTCATGTCTGTCCACTCTTTCCTGATTCGAGCTTTTGATGCCAAGTTTGGCTCAGCCACCCGAACCGTTTCACCCACCCACCTCATTACAGGGCGACCCCTTCTTCTTCTTTTTCTTTCCTACGGCTGCCAAATGGTGGTAATTTTGTTCCATTTGAATCGTGACTTCTTGGGGATACGCCCTGCTTATTTTAGATTGAATTTTTAAATTATACCAAGGGTACTCTTTGTTTGTGTTTTGTTTAGAATGTCTGATATTTTTACTTTGTCTTTTACTCTTACTTCTAAGATGTTTCTGAGCATGGCGGTTTGGGTGGTTCTAAATTTTTGGAGCTGTTATTGAAAAATGGGAAAATGTCGCTGACGTTCTGTATTTCTGCATCTCGCCTACGCCTGACTTGATTGAGGTTCGGCAACTAGAAATATTTCAGTTCAGTTCGTCTTTCTTTTTCGTCGTGCCTCAAGGTGTACTTCTCATTTGAAAGTTTGTTAGTGTGTTCGAGCCACCTTGGAAGGAAAAACTTTTCGAACTCCTGTGGTAATCAGATCTTGAGATCTTGCCTCTGAAACGTTTGTCATCGCTTATCGACTGAATTACTCATTGCTAAACCATGTACACTAAATTTATTGAGTGACAGTCGACGCTGTGTCACCTGTGTGCTTTTTTGCACGTGTTTTGTCTAGCCTATCAGTTACATATACGAAGTGGGCAGGCGACTTTTTCTGACATTTTTCTGTCTTCGTCCTTCAAATTAAAAATAGGCATCTTCACCGAAAAAAACATAACGAACTAGCTTCAATGTGGGAGTTAAAAAGTTAAAAAAAAAAAAAAGGTAAATAAGACGAACCGAAACAAAAATCATACGAATGGAAGACTTGAATACCTTCACGTGTACGTTACACGTCGCTGTTTCACGGGGCGACGAATAAAAGTCTTTAATGAACTTCTTTACAAACCGTCCGTGGACCGGAGGGGGTTCACGTGCAGCTGCAGGAAATCCGAAGAGAAAATATGAAAAGAAAATTTTCGGGCATCGAATGGAAATAAAAGCGGCTGAATGTGTTCGTGTCGGAGGAAGACGCGGACGGACCTTCGGACGGAGACATTTTTGGGACGACGCCGTCGACGATGACGTGTGCGGCGCACCCCGTGTCACTTCGCTCAAAGGCGATGTATACCTTTGTCTGGAGAGTGCGCTTGTCTAGCGACGAAGGAGATGCTGTGACTGCGAGTCCGACCTGATATGTAACCACCGAATGCCACCCGCCTGGAAAGCTCCGGTACGAAAATGAGGGAAAAACATCAATGCGGCCGAATCGGCGGCGTTTCGTATATTTCGGTATTTTAAGCTGCGACCCCCTCGATCTCAATTAGTCAACTGAGGAAACCGCAGAGCGCAGATGAACGACGACGGACGTGTTTGAGTCTGTGAAATAGAGACGCTAATTTCTCACTTACCTTATGGGACTGGCCGCTGACAACCGGGAGTACGAGTGTGTGCCAAGAAGTTTATTGCGAAAACCACGAGATTAACTATAGTGACATCAAAGCTGCCGAATATTCGCGTACCCTTTTCCCATGGACCCATATAAAAAAATCTACTGAAAAATTATTGAAAGAAAATTGCTCATTAGTAGTGCAGTAGTAATTTTGACACTATTGAACATTTCTGATTTAGTAACTACTGAAATATTACTTGAAATTACTTCTGTAAACTACTGGGGCTACTACTTGCAGAAATTATTATTGAAAACTACTGGCCAAAAGATTTTTGTGGCAATTACTGCGGCTACTTATTGAAATAATAATTGAAAATTATGTAGCAGCAGTTTCCACTTTCTAGTTGGAACTACTAATGTTAATACTTGTTGAGATTACTATCGAGAACTACTGAATAACAGTTTCCATCAGTAATTATTGATGCTATTACTTGTTGAAATTGCTGCTGAAAACTAATGGCACATAGTTTCCAATAGTAATGTTGAAACTGTATATCGAGTGTCTCATGCACACTTGACCTAAGTGACAAAAACGATTTTTTTCAGGAGAGCGATTTGAAAATTATAAATAACGTTGTGTTATATACGTGGCTTAAATGAGCGGGCTAAAAAAGGAAGTAAGTCGTCATTTGCGAGTGTAGCCCGATGGAGGGCATCGAGATCTATAAGAATATATGTATTAAACTCATTTTCGTCAAAATGTCACTTAGGTCAAGTGTGCATGAGACACTCGATATTGTCTAATATTTTCTAGTAGTTACTTATGTAAACCTGTCTAGTAGTTGTTCAGTTATTTTGCTGATTGTACACTGGATAATAGGTCTTCATTTTTGCATTCTTTACTATTTAGATCTCTGGCGCACTATTCCTGAAATTGTAAAGGCTTAGAATGAACGTCTATGATAAACTGGTCATTTTTGTGATATCTATGTCTGTAGTTTACACATTGAATTTATAAAAATAAACTATACACTTGGACACTCAAAATGACCAGTGTATCATAGATGGGCAATCTATTAGCCTTAATAATTTAACGATAGCACACTTGTTTTCTGTGTTTTATATTTTGCAAGAACCCTCTTGCAATGAGCAAATAGCTTGTAACTTGTCGAAATTGAAAGTAGCACTTACAGAAGCTCTGAAGCTCTTCTGTTCAGAGCTAGCCCTCTGACCATGTCAACGTGTATTAGACTGTCGCACATTATGTAATATCTATAAAGAAACTACTTGATAATAATTGATCTCTAATGCTCTCCTATCTCCTATAGCCCATTACTGCTCGCCGGTATACATATAACTACGAATTATTAGCTGTGGCTCACTAGGGCAAATGTGCTAAATGCGGCTGCAGGCCAAAATGTAACCTCTTTAACAATTATGCGCTTCAAAAATCCTACAAGAAAAAGGAATCTCTTACAATAGAATAGTGTTATCATGTCTTTAATGTTCCATAGACATTCCTTCTTTTCCATGATTGTTACAGCATAATAATTTGATAAGTGATCACAGTAGAACCTCTCAGTGGCCACGTTTGGTGCATCTACCCTATCAACGTGCTGTGTGTTTCCCGGCTGATGAACAGCAGTTCATTACTGACGAGCAATAGTCCCATACAAACAGTTGTTTGTTACTAACCGGCAACAGTTTGAGTCTATTTCAGTTTTGCTAATATTTTGTAATTTACTAGGTATGAAAAGTACTACGTACTAAAATGTAGTAGTTCATTACAGACTTTCAATACTTTACTTCTGGTGAGAAGTAGAGAATCACTGAAGTGTTACCAGTGTTCTGGCTGTTGACTACCAAAATTACTACCCGCATGAAAGAATATTATCAATAAGCTATAGCAATATTACAGGAGATATGTAGGTTTTTGTAAACATACATGAAAAATGGGACTTAGCTAATAGGTTTTATAAAAATCTTGGTAATTAAAAATAAGATTGAATAAATAAAAGAAATAAAAAGAGAAAGAAATACTTTAAAAGGACATTAACTGACAAGTAGTAATCATTGAAGTACATTGAAGGATTACTTTTAATTTTTACTAGAAATTGGGGTTCCTTGTAGTAACTACTCAAGCTGCTACTTGTTGGAAATTATTACTATTGAAAATCACTGAATGATAGTTTCTACTAGCAGGTATTGCGATCACTAGTTATTGAAATAACCATTGTTAACTATTGATGCAACGCTTAACCAAAGTACTTCTGAAAGTTACTGACCAATTGTTTCCAATTACCTATAATCACTTAAAACGTTGAAACTTTCACACCTCCAGTAGTTACTACATAAACTACTGACTCGCATTTGGTAATAGTTGTACTATTCGCTGTATAAGCTACTGAATATTACCGTGATTATTTGGCCTCATTAACTAGGGTACTTGACAGTTCACTAGCCTTTGATACACTTCCATAGTTCACTACTGCTCGCTGGTGTAAACTAAATCATTATTAGCAATGGCTCACTATCAGTGGGCAGCAATTTACTATTAACTAGCAGTAGCTCACTGCAAATGTGCAGTAGTTCACTATTAACAACCTGTAGCTCATTGAACTATCTAAGTCTACTTGAGTAGATGCCTGCATACTAATGTTTTGCTGCTGACTACTGAGGTTACCTGTAAAAGATAGTATAGTTCATCATAGACTTTCAGTGTTTTTACTACTAGCAGTAGTAAACTACCGAAGTGATAAGCTATCATACTCTGTAGTTGATAACTTAATTGGATCGCTGCTGTTGACTAGTGAAATTGAGCAGTATTTTCAGTAATTTGATTTGCTGTTTGTATTTACTGTAAAAGCTAATATTTTGCTATAGACATTCAAAGCTTTACTATTGGTAAACTGTAGTGAACTACTGAAGTGCTTCTAATTAATATTCTGTTAATTACTGACTACTAAAGTCACTACTAAGGGTTCTATTAACTATACAGAATCAACTTCTGAAAATTAGTGGTTCACTATTGGTTCTCTACTGAGAAACTGTTGAACTGTGTAAGTTACTGCTGAAATTTAGTTATATTTTCTTAGGCGAGGACTGTAGCTATTGACCTAGTGTGTAAGAACTTGCCGAGAATTCCAAAGTTGTGTCGGCTGCTACTGCCGTAACTCCGTTTTTTCCAGTCAAATGCCTTAGTGTATGTTCTTTTCAGCTTCCTTTTCTAGACCTTCTGCAGTACTCCAAAAATACATCCGAATCCCGCGCCAAGGCCGAACTCAGAACAGCTGGTACACTCTCAGACGCCTTCCGGAGTTGCACTTAGCAGCTTCAGTCAGCTGTTCGTCGTCTACATGCGCCCATCTTCCCGAAGTATTCGTTATTCGTTTGCTGGAAAAATATCGGCGACAACCGAACTCGCTCGGTTCTGAGTCATATTTTCGCCTCTCTTCCCACGCCCCGATAATTTTAACGAATTGAGGTTTTTCTGCGTTCCCGTTTATTGACATAAGGTTTCGCTTTTGTTGGCATGCGATAATAATTGTTCGTTCGCGTAGACGAACGTCATGCACTTTACAGATTGAATTCGAACTTCTAACGCCAGATAATGAGGCGGCGTACGATACAATGTACGCGCCGCCGAAAAGGGCGAGCGTGATACGAATTCGGCAAACGCGGGGCGTGTTTTCTGTGCACACGTTTGCGAAGAATTATAGTATTGTATATATGTAGAGGTGTTGAAGAACGATTTTTGTGCAAAGCTCACGACCTCCCGTTCGATATGTGCACGCACTGCCGCTGAGTACGCAAATCGAGGTTCGCCATTTAGACGTAACGAGCTCCTAGACAGATGATATTTTTGAAGGTAACATTCGAACCAGCTTCGCTGATGTTTACTCGTTTCAGCGGGTCGGATAACTCGAATTCATCCGTACCATAACAGACAGATATATCATATCATCGACGAGGTAGTCTCATTCGTATATTGTCTCGGAAGTTTACTTCAATAATTACAATAGATGGGACTCATTAGGCAGCCTTGAGCTAATCTTGTTAATCAACGCAGACAGTCGTTGCAGTACATGATGTATACCTACGTACACTTCCGGGTTAACATCGCAGCGTCTTTCACTTCTGCTGACGAAAGGTCAGATCGCGTTCGCTTTGCGACGAGAAGCAGAAATGAAGAGGTTATTCGGCGCAAGTACGAGCCGGGGGATGAGAATCGGGACTAAAATGTGGAATCCCCAAGAGCTCCTTGATTTTGGAATAAGTTCCGAAACTGTGTAATCTCTCTGGTTTTGAAGCTCAAAACTAAAACAGCAAAAGGAACCTAAGCGTTACCAGAACTTTGAAGATGGGCTTGCAGACAAGAATTTTCCTTTGAGCACTCTACATCTCCTGGGATTCCCTTTCGTTTTTCTTTTATAAATGCGTTCGAAATAGTTTCGTAATGAATCTTGCGGAGTTGTGCCAAAAATGACTTATTTTCTTCATCGAAAGACAAACATTGTCGAAGATTTCAGTTCTATCAATTTTTCTCCAAAATGAAGGCGTCTGCGGACAAAATGACAATAAAAATGAATCTGTGTAAGAGTTGCAATATAAGAACGCTCCATCATAATTTTTCTCCTAGCGTAATGGGGACGATAGGAGCGAGAGGCTTAAAATAGGTAACCTTTCCAAGAACTACTCATCAACAGGACTTCGTAGAGAAACTTTTTTTTGTCCTAATTCTCAGAATTTTGAGAATAGAAGAGATTTAAATTGTAAGTGCATGCAGTCAAAAAACGTATTTGTTATCTGGAAAAGCCTTGAAAATTTTTCCGCTCGCTTCGATCGCGGTTTTCGCACTATACAAAAATATTGCTTCAGCCATGCTGTTTCTTATGAACAGAACAGAATAGTAGCGTGATGGTTCTTTGTTGGTAACAAAAACCTACCTGGTAGCTAAAAATGAACCATATACTATTCTGTTACGAGCTTTTGTTTCTACGTTCTTGTTGTGTTCTGTCGTCGCCAAAAACAAATTTTTACCGGTTGTACCGCATTCTATTTCTGTTCGCATTCTATACGTAGGTATTGTGTGTGCGATGATTGAAATATCGAGTGACGAGTAAATTCGTCTTTGAAAATGGCTAAAGAATGTGTGTGCAAGCAAACGATACGGTTGGAACGTGGTTTCCGATGGTCACGCCAGAGCAATGTTCCGTGTTTGGTTGTTGGTTCTGATTTATGACAGCTGATTCGCGTGCGCGAATTACTGCAGCAGCGAATGCATACACATACTCACCTGAAACCGCAACGAAGTGTATTTTTTGTCTTTTGTTGGTCGAAAACGAGCGTCGTTTATTAACGTTTCTGTATTTTTCATTCGCAGTTGGAGTTATTCGGCCAGAGTTTGTTCAACATTACCTGTCCCGAAGATCATACAGAACTGAAAAAATGTTTGACTCCGGACCAGCCGGAGGACTGCACCTCAGGTGAGTCATCCCTGATCTGACGAATCTCATCTCATCGAATTTGTACGTTATAACTGTCGCATAAATTTTCCCGAAAGAGGGACAAACTTTGATTAGGATTGAAACACATAGTCGTTTTGATACTACTAACCACTAGGTACTGATGAGCAGTAAGTAGGTATACTACATATTGAAACACAAGCCAGAAGTTTCTCGTAGCAATGAAGCTACTACTTGTCGCAATCACTGTAAAAAAAAAAACTACTGAATACCTATAGTAATTTCTGGTAGTGTAAGTACTGAAATATACTATATACTACTTGTCAACATTACTGCTGAAAACATATGGCCAGAAGTTGCTAGCAGTAACTACTGTTGAGAGTACTATTTCTCTAAGTAGTAGTTTCTCGTTGTAACTATTGAGGCTACTGCTTATTGTTAAACATCAAAATTACTTTTAACTAATTAGTGATCTCCTGTTGTAGCTGCTGATGTTACTACTTACTGAAATTACTGCTGAAAACTCTGTCAATAATTTTTAGTAATAACTAGGCACTTGAAACTTTGAAAATACTGTTTAAATAGTTTCTAGCTGTCACTATTGTGAACTACTTATACTTAATATATGTATATTTGCTAGTTAGGTATAGGTACTACTGATTGTATAATAACACTACCCAACAGCAAAAAAACCGCAAGAACGAGAGTAGCCGATTCTAGAAGTATTTTTCATGCTGAATTCAATGCCGCTTTTTGTTTTTCTTAATTAGCTCTCCTTTTCTCGTAAATTCATTCTGAATTATTTCCCGTAATTTCCCTCTCGTGTTAGAAATATTAGTTAATGTGGCCACACTGCATGTATCACAAAACAAACTCGCCAACATAGTGATGCGTGTGAACGTGTTTTGACGTTTTGATATCGGAACGATCTAAACAGTTTCAACTGATTCTAAGATTTTATCATTAACGATGAAGTGATGGAACAACAATTTTGAGGAAGGCGATCTCTTCAGTGAAAAATTAAGGCCTTTTCATTCCGGTATTTACAGTTTATTCTTTCTTTTACGAAATGTAAGTGAACTAGATAAATGTGTTCCGACAATAAATTTGATGAATATGTGTTCAATGCCCAAGTATTCATGATAATCACAACGCTCGTTGTTGAATTGGAATAATACTTACGGAACACAGAGGGACAGAGAACAACACAGAAGTTTTCTATTCAGTGTACCGTCGAAGACAAAGCTTATCGGTAATATCAGTTTAATACAACATCAGTGTCGCCACATAAAATAGAACAATTTCTCATAATACACTATTAAATTTCCCAGCAAACGTAAAAAATGATTAGCTAACTCAGCATTTTTAATATCATATTTAAATTCAGCGTGAAAATACATTAAGAATCATCTATTTTCCTTCATGCGGTTTCCAAAAAATCTCAGTTTGTTGTGTAGTTTAATCAACTGGGTTGTGAATTTTCATCTTCGGATTCTGCGAAAATCCTCTTGCGGTGAACAAATAACTTATAGAGATTGTTGAAATTAAAAGCGATACGTGAAGCTGAAAAAGTCTGAAGCTCATGCATCTGTAAATAGCTGACATACTTATGTCAGTCTGTATTGGAATTCAGTAATGTTTACAGTAATCTGAGTAGCATTCTTAATGCAGGTGTTTGCATAAAAGAAGCCTATTAAAAAAAAAAAAAAAAGTTGAAATACTCATCAGTAATGTTTGTAGTATTTTTGACACTTCTGCACGTCAACTGTTAGTATAGTTTTTAGTAGGATTTGCTCAGGTTCTTTTTGTTAGGATGGTTTTTGAAAGCGACTACTGTGGGTACTATTTACCAATATTACTAGTGAAAACTACTGGCAGTAAGTAATAGTTCTTGCTGCTACTATATTTGATGAAATTAATATTCAATACTATTGACTGATAGTTTCCAATAGCAACAACTTGGAATATTGTACAGTCGTTTCTAGTGATTCTGTAAAATACTGTTTAGTAGTTGCGAGTAGTCATACTACTTACTGATTGTTTCAACTAGTGGGTTATAGATTTTGATTTTTGTGATCGTGTGACCTTACTAACTTGAAAATCATTAGCTGGTAGTACACTCTCGTAGTTTTCTACTGCTCACTACTGTATAGTGATTCACTAGTAGTTGCTCACTACAACAAACAGTAGTTCACTGTTAACAAGCAGTACTTCTTTAGTAACTGGCTGTGATGAACTATTTAAATGCTGCTGAAGTTCTGTAGTTGACTACTAATTTTCCTATACTGAAAGCTAGTAGTTCCCTAGAGACTGTAACACATTACTACCAGTGAGAAGCAGAGAACTATTGAAGTGTTACTATAATGTTTTTCGGAGTACTGAAGTTATCACCAAAAGTTTGTAATTCATGACTAGCATTCAGTAATTATCACGATTACTGAGCAATAGTGAGTTATTATATCGCTACTGTTAACTGCTGAAAACCTACTAAATTAGGTAGTATTTTTGTGCAGTCTTCTAATACATGATGTATTACTCTGGTCTCCATAATTTGTGATCCGTGAAATTTGTTGGATCCTAACCAGTTTTAAACGTCATGAACCGGGGAAATTTTGCTAGATAAATACAAGTTATACTATCTCGAGTAATTGCTAGCCTCGCGTTACAATCTTTCGAGTGGCTGCTTTTGCGGCGATGTAGTGAAACCGATGCCTTTACTAGGGCCAAATGTTATTCACTTCATCCCATTATAGTAGTTAGATTTGGTGGGGTAGAGGCTCAAGTTGCGGTACTTGGCCCCATGTTTGGCCAACAAGTTGAAAAAGACACACATTTCAGTCTCTCTACCAACAGAACAGAAGAAACTACAGTTCTCTGTTGCCCCCCCCCCCTGAACTCTCGCGTCTGTCTTGTTGCATTCATCCTGATATCCATTTCGCTAAAACCTGTTTTGTGTTCGTATTTTCTTGCAGAATGCGAATTCGAATGCGAAGATTCGGGAGTGACAAGCTCCGAGTCAACAGTCAATTCATCGTGCTCAACGCGGTCGTGTTCTAGTCGTGGTCGTTCTAACGTTACGCCGACCAAGACGTCGACGTCGGGCACCTCGCAACTGACGAACGGTGACGCCTCGTCGTCGTCGTCGGACCACGAGCGGCAGCGGCGCTCATTTTACCTGCGTCTGCGGCACCGCTGCTTGGCGCGCTCCGACCAGCCGCAGTACGAACTAGTGCACGTGCTCGGCCATCTGCGAGTTCCGAAGAAACTCGCCTCACAAGCTCAGAAAAAATCGCGTAAACATAAAGGTACGACACTGACGTTGACTATAGTGGAGTAGCGCGCGGTCTCCGAGGGTTCTGGGTGCCCAAGGCCTTTTTCGAAAATCCCCGAGAAGGATCCTAACTTGCTTCCTCTCCTTCGATAGCATATGATAGTCAAACCTGAATTCACACTGAGTTTACCGACTTGCAAAAGTTGAAAAATGACACCCGTAATATATTTCATGAAATTCGCACTCCTTCTTTCCAATTTTCTTTAATTTCTTACTTTTTTGTATTTTGGCAGACAATTTTTGAAATCTTTCAAGAATCTTGTCTCCCTCTTTGTAGTCGCGTGGAAGGCTTTGTTTTTCGAGACTGATGAATAAACACGGCGACGGTCAGAAAAATAAACCGTTAACAGTTGGATAAGCGATAGCCAATTGGTGTGTGTCTATTTGACAGCAAGCTATCTGTCAAGATCTGAGATAGTCAGCTTGCGAGTCATTTGGCCGGCTGTCATCTGTCAATCTCTCTATGTAGAGAAAATCTAGTCTTATTTTCTCCAAACCTATCCGGAGAAAGCCGAAATGATGAATCAGTCAGACATACAAACAAACAGTGGGACAGAGTGACTAAAAACAATGTGTGTAGTGGCTTTCTAGTCGAAGTTGGATTGAGAACATTTCCAGCTGAAATCGTTAGTAACTCTTCATAATTTTTCACTCGGGCTCCTCTTCCCCTCGGAAAAATTGAATTATACTTTCTGGTCATACATTATTTTACATCTGACATCAATAGATGAACCGTCTACATTTATCGTTGATAGCCTCATATTTTTGTGTTCATCCGCTTAGTGAATTACCGGCCTGAGCTGGTTGAGATCGTGGAAATGAGCCAAATATTTGGGGGAGAGGAATTTACTTGATTTGTACATTCCGAATCGCCCCCTGCTGTTCCATTCAACTGTTTTGTAATGCAATGTAATCTGATATGGCCAAGAATCCACTTCCTTAGAGTAGTTTCTGTCGTACAAAATTCAACTGAATGAAGCTGATTTCTGATCTCTGTAGGACTCAGGTACCTACCCCGGATACTCCATGGTTGTCTGCCGAATTTCAATATTCTTGTTTTTATTTTGATTGTACAGTCGAAATGGCGACGACCAACAGCAACGAGATTTTACTAGTGGCAGTCATAAGATCGTTCCGCGAACGAAGAGTAACCGAAGTCTCGTTGATGGAAGCCACTCAAGATGAATACATTACTCGCCATTCTCTCGATGGGCTTATTATGTACAGCGACCATAGGTAAGGCGTACGCCTCTTTATATTTGCATCGTTGATAAGGTAGCTCGTCTGATGAGGATCTTATTGGAAAATTTTCATTATTCTAGGATCTCCGTTGTGTCGGGTTATTTACCCGAAGAAGTATCCGGCCTGCAGGCCTTCAACTTCATGCACAAAGATGATGTTGGTTGGGTGATGATAGCTTTAAGACAGAGTAAGCCTGCTTTTTGATTTGTAAAACTTCCCGAAATGTGACGATCGAGATCAATCATAACGGCCATTTTGACTTGCTCTAGTAGATGGTTCTGATTCGGTTGTAGATTCGTAATTGGTACTGTAGATCATTCACAGTATCAGTAATGCGAACATATTCCGGAAAATGTCATCGACGATCACGGAAACACCTGAATATTTCATTCTAACTTATGATCGTCGCAGCTCGAGGCAACCATTAGTTTAATCCGCTTTTCTGATTGTTCTGCTTATCGCGTGTTGCAGTGTTTTATTGTGGCGAGAGTTACGGCAGCAGCTGTTACAGACTGAGGTCAAAAACGGGCGAGTTCATTTACCTGAAAACGCACGGCTACCTTGAGCTAAGCGCCAACACCGAGTCGTTCGCTTCGTTCATCTGCGTAAATACGTTGGTCGCAAACGAGGAAGGGGAAAACGAGATACGCCAGATGCAGAAGAGGTTTTCAGCCGTCGTCGAGAGCAAGACCGAGCCGGGGATACTGGCAATTGCCGAGAATCAACTCAGCCACGTAAGTACATCGAACTAACCTGCGGTGAATCTCCTCCTCCTCGAATGGTCGCCTAGCTTAACATACATCATGCGACGAGTTCTAATTCATCTTTAACCTTGCGTTGCAGGACGAGTGCGAGACAACTCACTTCGCCGGCACCGCTGATCCCGACAAGCTGAAAAGAGCCATTAGAGCGATGATCACGAATCTTCCCACGACCACCACCCTGCACGAAGACCCGTTGAAATCGCGGGATGTGCAATTTGTGAAAGCGAAGCTCATGTCGAAAGCGTTGCCTCCGGTGTCATCGGCTAGCTACACGAATATAATCACGGTCGTGCAGGAAAAATCGCCTAAACCGAATTCGATGTCGCCGCAGCCGCTCAAGAGCGCCGGTTCGGGATCGCAGCCGTCGACGCCGACCTCGCTGACGCCGACGTCACCGCCGGTCGTGTCTTCACGCACCGCTCAGAACCGGCCGTCGGTGCTGCGGATCGCTCCATCGCTGGCGTCCCGACTGCCGGTCACCATTTACAATGGCGTCGAGAACGGCGTCAGCACCACGACGAGTAGCAACGAAAGCGATCGGGACTCGTCGTCCGAGTACGGGGGACGCGACACCGACAGCCAGAAGTTGGACGACTTTTTCGACGAGTCGAAGCTCACCATCGTCAAGCAAGAAATGCCCGACGCGAACGAGTTCGATCCGCTGCACACGTTCGTGAAGCAACAGTGTTCGGAGCGAGCGGGCGTCGTGCGACGCGTGGACAGCGTTCCCCCGCCGGTCGGCGACAAACGCGTGGGCGTTGTCGTGCGACGGGCCACGGTTAAAAGACATTACGATTTCGAGGAGGCGTCTTTCTCGACAGTTCCTAGTAAAAAGTCAGTCGTCTCGCCCGCGGACGCGACGACCACCGACCAGCAGCTGCCCTTTCAAGCCCTGAGTGCCGACTCGCGGTTATCGCCTTTGGAGCAGCAACCTTACAGCCATCATTTATCGTCACCGATCGATGACTTCACGCATTTGCCTACCATGGAACAGAGCGATCGAACGATTCAGTTTGATGATATCGGTGAGTATTTATGCAGTTCTGCTAGGATGCAAAAAAAAATTTATCTGTGATGTTGGAATTACATTCGAGTCGGCGACACGCCGCGAACAAACTTTTAAATGTCGGCGATGACTACGGATTTACATTCCCTTCCAACTTTGTCGCAGACCTATCACAGACATGTTGCGGACAACTTTTCCCCGAATCGACCAGCGCCGGTTTGAGGAGGTTTTCGCCGACATTGTGTAGCTGTGTTGTGTGGTCAAAACCGCATCCGACAAAACATGTTGGCCTGAACTCGCCGACTCGAGTGTAAACCCAGCATAACCGTGATGGCATACCGAGTGAGTCAAGAGGAATACTCCTCATTTCAATTGCTGTGATAACATCATCTGACCATATTTCTCAGTAACGAATATTCTAAATTATCAGGGTATCTACAAGGTCAGGAAGTCAGAAAGAATCAGTATTTATGAAAGTAGGTCAGAATGTCAGGAAAACATCTGGAAATTTCAAGTCTTCACTGAAAGGTCAGGAAAAAATCTCTAAATTACTGTCCAGTGGAAGATTTCGTTGGAAATTCCATAATAATATGAATAAATAAGAATCAAGAATTCATGTGTGTGGACGTAATGAATTCACATGAAGTAAACCCTTTTCTCCCTCTCTTCATGACTCAGTTCGTGTAACATAACAGTCGAAGACTTTCATGTATGACAGTTGTTCGTAGAGTTGACATAAAATAATGGTTACGCTCATAAAGTGCCCGGTAAATAACGGTTCCTTGATTTACTTTGTGATTATTACCCGTTATTGTGATTGGTTCCTGATTATGGATAACATTACTAATGACACTATAAATGCAATAACTATTATGTAGCCATAATCGTCAACCCTGAGTAACTAAAACTGAACAGAAATGATTATCTAGGACTTATTTTTGGTTATCACCATAATGGTTTTTATCAGAATTGTGATGATGTTATCATATTTGAAATAGCAACAGATTGATAACTAATATCCAGAAATATTTTGCAATATAACCATTATCAGAAATGTGTTGTATTTTTCAAATAACTAATCAATCTATAACAGGTCGCTATAAATCTGGTGAATAATGATTAAACCAATGAACTAAAGCAGTAAATAATGGCTTTTTGGCCTAATATGTAGTTATTCAATGTTACAGTTGGTTCTTGCTTCATGAATACCTTTTCATCATCACTAATATCAATTATAGTATCCACCCTTAATGTACAATAACCAAACTAAGTAATAATGGTTATTCATTTATTTTTGGTTATCACAGCTCTGGTTTTGTTCGAGCTTTGATAATGCTATAACCATGTCCTTTCCAACCAATATTCAATTAATAACTTGTAATCTTGAATGAATAACCGTAGTTGATACATTATAGTTTTCCAAACAATGTAAAATATGGTGATTAATGGTTAAACCCATACAATCACCTGTGAAACAGTTGCTTGGCCTGCTATGTGATTATTTTACTTGTAATCAAAGCTGATTCTTGGATACCCACACCATATAACCAGTCCGTAGGAATATAATTATTATGCAAATGAGGAGTCATCTGTCAAAAGGGCCTCTGACAAATGGGATTCCTATTCGTCAGGGGCCCTTTTGACAGATAATTCCTCAAATAGTACTGTAGCATCTTAGCGTGTAACAGTAACCATAGGTACTTGAATAATCAAAACCAAATGATAATGGGTATCAGTATATTTTGGTTTATCAGATTATCCTGGTTCTGGTTTTGTTAGAGTCGTGATAATTATGAGATAATCATTTCCATAACGTTTCAAGAACAAATGGACGTTGTTAAGCAAAACAGAACCAAGTAACAAAATCTGTTGTTTGTTATGATGTAGCATTTACTGGTAAGCTCTTTCCAACGTGGGTACACATTTTTGTATCGGGGGCTCAATTTTAAGAAATTGTACTTTTTACACTATTTCCAAAGATACTAATAACTCATTTTATCAACAAATGTCGCGTAGTTCTGTTTTGCTGAATAGCATCCAAATACCCAAAAATACTGGGTAGCATCCCATTGACTTATCACCTAAAGCAAACTGATGAGAGTGGGTTGGGTGCTAGAATTTTCTGGTGATGGCGTATCTAAGATGGGTGAGATTATGTGATCTGATGAAGTATGTATTTCAAATGTAAAACTGCAGCGCAGCCTGGTGTTCGGGTGCGGCAGTTGGCATCTTCATTCAACATTACACAATCAGTCCGTTCTAGGTAAATAGTCAATGCAAAACCATCTGTAATCTTGTACAAATAATAACAGTTCATGCCAGAGATGGGAATACATAACTGTAACCATAGCTAGACAGTGTAAATATGGATATCCTTATGAGTTTCGTAACTTAACTTTAACCATTTGCAAATCCAAGATTTCTGGAGAGCGCTGCAAACTTTCAAAATAGACCTTCAGTTTCACTAGAACTCTATAACTTTGTGTGAGTACAATTGTCCGCCATTTTGAAATCAACCTTACCCGTGGATGCCGAATTGACTACACGGTACGCTCCGCACAGTCGGATTCGGCATCCACTGGCGCGATTGGAGTCAAAATGGCGGACAGTCGTACTCACACGAAAATAGAGAGCTCTAGTTTCACTATTGCAATCACAAATATACTGAAAGTACAAAATTGTTACCTTACAATCACCTCTTGATTATCTAAATATCTCCTCGTGGTGACTTGTTATATATTTGCAAAGAACCAGCATTTGTGAGATAATGATGACATAACTAAGATGGATATCTGGAAGATCAACATAAAACTGTAAATAAAAGTTGAAATAACCAGTTATTTGGCCTGATTTGTGGTCATCAGCCTGTATGTAACTGTTATTTATCAGTATTATTTACTGGTTACTAATAGTTATTTAACAAATATTTGCCGTTATGTAACCAATATTAACAGTTATCTAACAGACATTGACCATATTTTGTCAATTTTTGAATACCCATAGCATAAATAATAGTTGAATTTGCAGTAAATGTAACATAGCCGTAACAGATATCACAGATTTTGTAATAAGAACAATGCCCTTGAACGAATAATATATTAATTTATTACTCATTAGGTTTTCACAATAACAGTTATTACGTAACAGTTACCTGTGAAATAACCAGTAGATAACGGTCATTTGGTCTAAATTGTGATTGTTAGCAGTTATCACAGTTAGTCAAAAAAACATATCCAATAATTATAATTTGATACTTCATCATAATATGTAACTAGTAGTCGTACTTAATCATGAATCTAAATAACAAAACAAAACCATAATGGATATCCATTTATTTTTGCTTCTTTTGTTAGAGCTGTGAGGGTAATGATACAAGTAACAACTGAAAATCATATTAGTAGTCAGTGTCCACAAGCATTCTGTTGCATCATAACAAATAATTGGTAACCTTTTGTGAGTGACTATCATGGATATCCAAATTGTTGATATGAAACTAAATAACCATTCAACCTGTGACATAACGGGCATATAACGGTTATTTGATATAATTTGTGATTATTAACTCTTAATTAACAATTATTGATCTTCATCACCACTAATTCTTGAATACTTATTAGTCCGCAACTCTGAATAACAAAATAAAACCATAATGGATATCCATTTATTTTTGCTCTCTTTATTAGAGTTTTAAGCGTAATTATAACTGAAAAATGTATCAGTAGTCAGTGTCCACACCTATTTTCTTGTATCATCATAACTAATAATGTGTAACCTTTTGTAAGTAACCATAATGGATGTTCATATTGTCGACATGAAACTAAATAACCTTTCAACCTGTGAAATAATAGGTAAATAACGGTTATTTGACATTTTTTTGTGGTTATTAACTATTAATTACCAATTATTGATCGTTATCTCCACTGGTTCTTGAATACTTATTAGTCCACAACCTCATCATTCTTTCTAATTGTCTCATAATCATATTTGTCCTGTCATTTATACGATGTTTCTAACTTATATTTATTTTTTCTTTTGTTTCATTGTGCAGATATACTAGAGACCAAGCCTGAACCAGAGGTACGTAAGTAACTTGTTTCATCTGTATTGTTGAATCTAGACTGATTTTTTTGGGTAACCAAGCGATGATTTTTGTCGATTTTAGATGCTGCAACTACTAGACAGCACGAATATAAAGCTGGAATCGCGAATGCACCTCCAAGGCGCTCAAATAAATGACATTGAAGGAGACCTTGATAAGGTTCCTTTTACTCCTGGAAGTTTCTACCTACAGACTGGCCTAGGCAAACTGAAGGTACGATGATATTCGAATGTACTGATTTTGGATTTCGTAATACATTGCGAATGATATCGGAGGAGGGAATGGGTGACATTGATTATATTATGTAATAATTAAACTCTCACGAGCAGTCATATTCATGTAGAAGATACATAATCTGTAATCATGGGCGTAGTAGTTGAAATAGATGTAATATTATTCTGATTGTAATTCAAAGAAAAATAAACTTGACTAGATGATAGTTCTTGACAAGTAAGTCAGGACTTGTAAGGTTGCCTACCTGGAAAAATTGTAGGGGTGATTTTTCCCTTGGAGAAGTAAATCAGTGACATAATACCTTGCAAGAGTAATTTCAGTTTTGTACCTTTGATGTTCATATTGTGATTTAAAAGGACTATAGATGAATTCAAAGATCAAACCATGTTTATCATGGTACAGGGCAGTTATAAGCAAGATTATTTAAAACATGATGATCTTGGTCTCGGTGAATTTCATCTACAGATAATTATATAACCAGACGTATAAATTTTTTACCTCCTGGGCAAAAGTTGTGCTTTTCATATTCGATACTTTTTTACCATATTGTCCAGTTTTCTGATGTATTAATGCTCTAGCACTGCCCTGTACAATCAGTTGAAAACGTCACTTAGCTTCTTGATGCAAGCGACATTTCCCTACCAAAAGTTATACCTATTATATGTACAATGCGCTCATCAAATAGATCATCGCATTTGTTGTACAATATGGTTTTAGAATGCATACAAAGGTTATGGCTATTCGACGAATGAGGTATAACTCTCCCCCCCCCCCAATAGCATCTGTCTTGTGTTAAAAACCGGTGGCGTATTCTTTCTACACTCTACAGTACTGCTCTATCTGTGTTGTCTGTAGCGTGAAATGATGCGAGGCCCTCTGTAGGAAACTAAGCTAAATTGATATATGTATTAATGAAAACTTGATTCGTGTTGGCAGGAGCAGCATTCGCAACAGGAGAAAATGCTCAAGTCATTGCAGAAAGATCATCACAGTTTACAAAACTGCAGTGTTGACAGAAACATTTCAAATATACGCCATAATTTTGGAGTGTGACTGATGTATACATAAATTTAATGTAATTTTAAGTAGGTACGTTGGTATTTCAAATCGACTGAACTTATGTTATCCCTATCTTTGTATAGTGTGTTATTGTTAATGATGATCCTTGTAAGACAGTGATGTGTCCCAAAATGTCAAATAGTGAAGTTGAATTCAGTATAGTTCAGCAACAATTGGTAAAATAAGTATTCCAGGGTTAAACATCAGACATTTTTTCTTCTTTCTTCAGCCTGTCTTGGAATCTTACTCTGAAACCCAAATCTGTATTGTTTTCGAGCGTTGTGATAGACTTGTAAATATTTTGTTACTATTTTCTGTTTCAGATGGTTCATCATTGAAATTACATGTAAAATAGGATTTTGTGAGTACAGGACCTATATTTTTGTATAGTTTTTGACGTACAACGAGTATGTGATTTTGTATAATGACAGTTTTTTTTTCGTTTTTTTTTCCTTTCTTTTTTACGTAAGAATTACACGTTAATCATTTGTAAATTTTCTATGCATTTTCCCTCTTTTTTTGTAAGCTTTTTCAAAGCTTTCGTTTGTATAAGAAAACTGAATTTAAAAGAAAAAAAAGATGTTTTGTAATTTTAATTTTTACACGAGTTACGTTTTACATTTTTCCTTTTTCCCCCCCCTGTTTCTCGTTTTATTTATTATTTGTGTCAGATAGAATGTTACGATAGATCCGTTCAGTTGGTGCAAGTTTCAAGTAATGGTGAAATTGATCCTATCTTACCAAAAATTCAATATTCAGATTCATCATTGCCGAAATTAGTTTCTTGTTTTCTGTTGTCCTTGCGTAGTTTTTCTTTCTCCTCAATAAACCCCATTTGTTCGTCCTCGGAAGTACTAAGTTATGTAACCGTTCATTACTCTGTGTGGTCGATGTCCTTTTTTACGTTTATTTCCCTCTTTTTATTATTATTATTATTTTTTTCAATCATTTGCTATCATGATTGTCTGTAATTGTTACTATATGATTTGTTGTTGTTACGGTCTTACATCATCGTTGACTTTTTCCCCCTAGAGGTTAATGTTGTCTACTTACATAGGCAGATTTCTTTTATTTCTTTCACTCTCCTTCTGTTTTTATTTTTGTAAATAATTTGTGTTTTATGTGTTTAATGTAGTTACCTTAGTTTTTACTTGTTTTATTTTTGTTATACGCTAGATTTTCTTCTTTTTTTATTTTCATTTTAAGTTTAAACAAGAAACAAATTGTGAAATAAGAGTATACATGTGTTTTTTGTGGCCAAATCTCAAAATAAACATAGTAATATGAAAATTTGTAGGTTAATTAGAGATGAGAATCATCAGTTGGATGCTGAATTTATTCAGAAGCAGTGGATTTCTACAAAACTCCACATTAAGTCTCCTTAAGTATGCTAAATAGAATGCTGAGTGAACGTATAAAGCGTCTGTTTTCAAAATTTACAAGGTACGAAGATCATATTTTTCAGAATCAAATACTGTACATGGATTTCCATTAGCTGCAATGAGTTTTTAGAGTTGTTTGGCTCTGATTTAGACGAGGAACGTTTCATCACCTGCGGTAGATTGTGAGTATGTGAACGAGGATCAACTGTATTTTAACAATTAGATATAATGATTTATTTATCTTCAATGTTCGTGTTTTTCTTTGTTTAGGACCAGTCCTGAAGCCTAACCATGGTACGAGTGTTGGATTACCATCTCTATCTGGAAGCGGAGCCTGTACCTGGTATGAACTCTTGTAGTAAATTTTAAACCTGCTGACTCGGATATGATGTTACAAAATGAGACTATGTTCGCAGATCTTGTATATCTCAACCGTGTTAAGGTACCACTATCAGACGTCAAGCGGAAACCAGCAACTGTAGCATCAGTGGTAACTGAAATATTTTCGATCAGAAGTCCTGATTAGTTTCAGTTTTAGGGTGGCGGGGAGAGGGGGTATGAGGAAATAGACAAATTATTAAAGAAGTTTCAACCTTTAATGAAAACCAGTTTTATGTGGTGCATTAGTAACAAGAAATTAGTCAAAATAGGAAAGAATCATCTTGAACGTCGGTAAGTAAATATAATTTAATTACCTAGAAACTTTTTTTTAAAGTGGATTTTATTCTAATCTTAATTTGTTTTTCTTTCAGGCGAGAGAAAAACGAATACCAGGAAAAGTGCCGCAAAAACCAGAAATGTAATAAGTGATATGACAATCGCTGATCTAGCGTCGGTATAGAAAATCCACTCAGCATGTTTCCCAATAAATGGTAGGAATGTTTCCTGCATCCGCTCCTTGTATTCACCATTGTTAAAGAGGGAGCTGTCAGCATTAAGCTCATAATAGGTATTCCAAAGTGAATAAGTTGGTAACTTTTTTTTTCCCCAATTGTAGTTCTGTGAAGATGATGAGTAAAGTTAGTATGCAGATTAACTTGAATAAATAAATTGCTCCATAATTTAATGATTTATATGCATGATTAATGCGTCGTCTCAGGAACCAGGGTTCCTAAAGATGATTCTTGTGACTTGATGTGGTAAATTAAACAAATTTTAAGGAAATTCTTTTCTGATACGTGCTGGATTCAAGGGCATCATAGACAAAGATTCTGCACTTAACAGTGTCAACATTTCAGAAACAGAGAACAGATAGATGCGAATGTGATCATTAACTGACAAGGGCGCCATCTCAAGTATTTCGAAGTGACCCAGAGAAAAAAAAAAGTCGTACAATGTTGAATTCATTTTTACCATCGGTAGATGTACGTACATATTATGTTAATACAAACATCATTGGATGCAGTAAAATAGAAAGTTTGACAGTCCCTCTTCTTGAATCTCTCCGCATGAGTCTTGTCAGTTGGGGTAAAATATTTTCCAGTCACTTGCGTCTGCCTGTAGACATTTCATCTCCGCCTGTATTGTCTTGAGTTCGTTCCAGTTTCTTCCCCTGTTGAAGCCACATTATGTAGTTTCTTGGTATAATTATTGACCTCCTGAGCTCACGGCTAAAGGAGAAAATCCTAAGACAACGATGGTATTCTCTCATACCACAACAGTGACGTCATTTCTCAGTGTCGTTTTTAACGTGCAGTGCCTTTTTTCTAACACTAGACCCCCGCCGGGCCCATGCTGTGTACTCGATTCAGGTACAACCTTATCGGTTCAAGTCTTGGGACATCGCTCGCTGTACGAGCTTTATGTATACAGGTCGCTTGACGCGCTCTTGCAAATTAGGACATGCGGCTTTACTTAGCTGATGCAAGGTGAATGCATACTCGGACCTCCAGTACACTTTCTTCTCCTCTCAGCAGGTACGTGCCGAAGAGTTTTTCCTGGGGGGAGGGCAGAAATTGTGAAAGTCCCAACTGAGTCAACTCAAAATTCTGAAGTATAAAAGCAAAAAAGAAAAAAGAAACCTTTTAACTTGTTGGATTTTTCCAGTTCAAAATTCAACTTTGTCAGATTTACTCTACTTTTGATATACCTACTGAAATTTCCCAACGCCGCCTGACTGAAATTGTAAATTTTCCCAACTGCTGAGTGAAAAATTCCTGGGAGTCCCTCTAGCCACTCCCCCCCCCCAATACGACCCTGTAGGCTCCGTTTTTCTCTTTCGTGACAATACTACTGGCAAATACCAACATTCTGAACATAAGGACCAAAATTCATATCAGAAGTAAATTCGCTGGCGCTACCTGACATTTACCGCCGTATAGTACCGGTTGCCCTTCCGATGGCTGAAGGGTGGTGGAAAAATGCTGCGTGTTGGGCATGTGCGTACTTGATAGGGTAGTTCGTTTTTGGCTCGCATCGGACGTTGTCGCGTGAGATTCAACGGGAGTGTTGTGATTCGATGTTCTAAATATTATCTCAAGTGCACGTACGTGTAAGTTCAGGATAGTGCGTCTATTGACTAGGATGAATGGTTTATGTGCTGATCTTCGATGGTATTACGTAAGTAGATACATAATATGAACTATTTTATGGTGTGATAGCAATATCAGTTCAAGAAGGTGCGCTTACACGTCGTCTCCTTGTTGAAAGTTTTGCCGACTCAAATTATTCCATTCGACTAGCGCAGCTTAACCTTCAAAGTTTACTAACACCCTTCATTCTATAAACTTTTGATTTTATTTTGTCTTGACGCATTGTCGAGTCGACACAGGACCTAAAATGATAATGAATTTTGAAATGCTCAAGTCCAGTTTCTCAAGGGCTCAAACGAATATAATCATCTTCCCTCTATAACGCAGGGCAGAAAGAGTTCGGTCAACATGGAAGTTTAAATATGAAAACGCATTGAACAAATTATCAAAATTGAAGTTTCTTGGATCACTGACTGCGAATGTCCCGTCCAAGATCCGGCTCCCCTTCAGATGCTAAAACGCAAATTTCATGTTTTGGATGGGTGAACTCGACAAATCAAAATATTAAAGCTGAGTATTAGAATGTTTATATTTATGGTAAATATCAAATACGAGTAGAATACAAATAGGTACGTGGAGAAAATTTGAATTTCATTCCTTTGTCCACTAAACATTATCTACATCAAAAGAGAAATGGGCGCGTTTTCTTTAACGTCACGAACGCACTTATCACGCTTGTTGCGACATCGCTGTGTGAGTTACTACAAAAGTACCCGTGTTTTGACATCATAAGGAGGAGTGTTGCGCAGCTGCTCCAACCAGTCGCAGCCATCAGGGTCCAGCTTGTTTTGTTTACATTCATAGGCGTCAAAACCCTGTCAAAACCTGTATTAGAGAGCGCTACAAAATCACTTGCGCGGGTATGCGGGTGAAATCACAGGGTGGGCCAAAAGTCAGCATACAAATTTGCATGTTTCAATTTTCACGATTCTTTATTTGTAAACAAAGACAATTACAATTATGTTTTTAAATTGAACATTTAAAATAATAATTGTAATTGTCTTTGTTTACAAATAAATAAAGAATCGTGAAAATTGAAACATGCAAATTCGTATGCTGACTTTTGGCTCACCTTGTAAAAGGGTGATCATGGATACTTTTGAATGGAAATACTGCTATATACTTAGGAAGGCAAAAACACGGCCGAAAAGTATTCCACCCACTGGCGTTGACTATAATTCTATTGTTTAGTAACTACACAATAAAATAATGTAGGACGAGATTTTTTTTTAAATTAAGTACTTTCTAATTGATTTGAAGACGTTTAAACTTTGAAGTTTGCTGTAATCTTATGAAGAATTGTACATGATCGCCTTTTCAGTACGCAGAGCTATCAACTTTGGGAACTCCAAGGTTTAGTGCCTATTTTATTTGTAAAACTCCGTGAGCGAACATTCTCGTTCTTCTTTGTGAGTCCATAAATATGAAAGAGAGCATTTCTTAATGTTTCCGGACGCGTATTTATAATCTAAAAGAATGTAAATTCATCGTTCAATATTAAAAAATGCTCTCTTTCATATTTATGGACTCGCACAGAAGAACGAATGTTCGTTTATAGAGTTTTACTTATTTACATGTAAAATGCACGGATGGGCAAAATCCGGAAACTTCGAAATTTAAATCCAAAATCCAAAATCCTGGTAAAAAAGGATTTGAATTCAAAGTCACAAATCCTTTTTAGAAAATAATTTCAAATCTAAAATCCAATAATCTGAATTTTGACTTCTAAATTTCAGTAATTCAGCAGTAAGTACCCACGCAGTCTTCAATCTACCACTGGCTACAGTGGCGTAGCCAAGGGGGATTAGGGGGATGAATCCCCCCCCCTTGAGATGAGAATTTTTTAATATGCTGGCAGTATCACAGTGAATGCATGAAATTAAATTCAAATCCAGATACATAACTGAAGTTGAAAAGCACAACATACTGATACGTCAATGTAAAAACATACAGTTCATGTTAGGTCTACCCCCCCCCTCCGCCCAAAATTTTGCTGATCCCCCTCCTTGGAAGAATCCTGGCTACGTCACTGACTGGCTGAGGACGTTCGCATACAAAATAAAACTTCTGTTGTCTATATAGCCAGGGCTGCTTAGCTAAACAGAGCTTTTAGCCGTTAGCCGATCGATTTTAGCCTAAAATTAGCTAGCCATTAGTTAGCTACTAAATATAATGAGACTACGTTAGCTGTTAGTTGAAGCCAATCGCTTGGAAACGTTAGCTTTTCGTTCAAGTTTTTAGCCCTTCTGATTAGTCAAGCAGCCCTGTCTGTAGCTCAGCGCTAAAATGCTAATTGGACGTTGTTAAGCAAAAACCGCTCAAACGACATTTGTTGACAAAATGAGATATTAGTTTCGTTGGAAACATGGAAAGTGCATAAAAAGTAATTAGAATATTTTAAAATTGGGCCTTCGATACAAACGGGGGGGGGGGGGCATTACGGGAGGAGCGTTACGATTTTCGCTCAAGTATACTCAGTAGTAAAAGCATATAAAATGTTAAAATCTGTATCCATGTTGAAGAAAGCGTATCAGTAAACGCTATGTCCGTAAACTGGCATTATTCGACCAAATGAGCTTCCTTCGCGTTGTCAGAATACAACAGCAAAAAGGATGTATAACTATCACTATGTAAGATTTGGTTTTCAATATATCAATAAATGAATGGTAAATTGTTAAAATCGATGCAATTTGAATTTTTAGGGTGTTTGCCGCAGCGCAGCCTTGCAAGCACCCTATTTGTGGATTTGGATTTAAATTATTTTTGAAATCATCAAAATGCAAATCCTTTGCTTATAATGAGGAGTTGAATCCGTTGAAATCCAATATCAGGATTTTTGGAAATTTGGATTTAAAATGCCTATGAGGATTTGAATTCTGCCCAACCCTGGTAAAATGAATGTAAACAAAAAAAAGCTGGACCCTGTAAGCTGCGAATTGCTGCAAATGCTGGAGCAGCTCTGCAGCAGTTCTCCTCATGCACCTATGAAAATGGAAAGATCGGTTGACTTCCATAAGAAAAACACATTTTGTGAAGATCATTATGTTACTACCTGAGAATAAGGAATTTGTTAGAAATCAAAGGTATATATTTTTAATCCAGAAGGTTCTTAGCATTTGTTAATAAACTTTAGTTTCTAACAAATTTCTTATTCTCATGTAGTAACATAATGATCTTTGCTTCGTGTGTTTTTCTTATGGGAGTCGTTACGTTAGTTGGCCCAACGAACGCCCGCATTGTACAGGGCTAAATTCTTTCTGCTAAAATAATTAAAAGGAGTCTGAAAATAGATTTCCTTTTGGCTAATTTGAAATGTTGCATCCGATTTTTAATGTGGTCTCAACTTGGGTCTCCAAAATCCAAAAGTTTCACTGTACAATTTCACAGTTACTGTCTCTTCGAACCCATTATTTGGCGACGAAGAAGCAAATTCAATACATATTTTCATTATTTTCATGGACTTGTATCTTATTTGACATTGGCTTCCTGATGATTTGTACGAATATTCGAATTTCTTAAAAGTAGAAAGAATTACCTATCTATATACATATTTAAAATATATGTTTGGAAAACTGGGTTGTCTAAGAACACGGCATTATAGAATTACCTGCACGCGTAATTTCTCAGGACATTATAAGAGATGTCTATGGTGAAAAGTTTGACACTCCAGAGGATGTCCTGAAATTTTCTGAGTTAACAAGGCCCAGGGACAGACTTTGATGACGGTTGGGATATATCTACCCGAGTTTGTCTTCAGTCATAGACAATTATATGTAGCTCTGTCGCGGACAACTTCGTTTAATAATTTAAAAATCCAAGTACAACCTGGAAGCTATAAAACTTCAAATGTGGTGTGTAAGGAGGTCCTGTAATATGATAACTTTGTAAATTTTTGTACTTTTTCATTTTTTTTTTTTTTTAATATATAGAATAGAGATATGCGGTGCGCTGCTAGTCATTTTTTATTATAAAGTTTAGATTTTGAACTCAGGGATACGAAATCTGACGTAATGTCAAACCGAGATAAGAACCAATTGCCATCAGGATCTGATTTTTTTTTTTTTTTAAATTCGACTGCACTGTCAATTACATGAGCGGTGTTAAAAGTGATTGGTTCATGCTTCTGATTTCGGTAGCTGTTGATGGCCAGCCTCATAGCTAGAACTAAAGTAGGGGGATGGGGGCACAAAATGGGGGTCAGATTAAAGAAGAAAACACTTATAGAGATTTAATGAATTTGTATGTTCGTCAATTTTACGGTACATTAATCACAGCTGTGATAAAAGTGTAGCGGCGGGTTGCGTAGTTATTTGTGTATAGTTAATAGTGGGGAGCATCAGTTCCACAATAACCTGTTATACACGTTTGCCCGAATGTAGCTTTGCGAATTGGAGGTGGTAAAAAATTTTATGGAAGGCCTGGGTCACCCCCCCGCCCCTAGCTACGTAGTTGCTGATGGCTATATTAGGAACCTGGCCACATTAAGACACCTTACCTTATTTTCGTTACACTTTCATCTACCCCCCGTCGAGTTGATATTGTCTCCTCTAAAAATGAAATCATAATTTGGGGTCTGACATCAGGATCTGACAAAAATATATTGCAGTATTCGAAACCAACGTCCCCAAAAACCGGAACAGTATTAAGATAGAATATTCAATGGAGGCCCGTATAGCTAATCGCTTTTAGCTATGTCGGCATCTTTGTTCTGTAGATAATCATAAATAAATATAAAATTTAAACAATAAACATAATAAAACAGGGTCGCCAATATTTTCCCATTAATTTAAATATTATTTGAAGAGTGAAGAAAGATTCCTATGGAATGAAGTTCAAAATTATTTTCACATCAAAATCGTTTCAATATAAAATCATGACGTTTGTTTTTCCACGATCGATTTATCATTTTTTTTTATTTTCTTTGGACCTAGACAGACTTTGGTGGGAGTCTGGTTAGCCGACAGTCCCGTAGCCAGAGTTTATATGTAAGTGGGGCTCTATAAACCTTTTGGGGGCCGAGGCTGACATTTTTTAGCAAGCGAACAGAACAGTGTACATGGGTTTTATATTTGCGAGTGTACGCGGCCGATTGGGTCTCAGCTCGCCTCGTTGTCTAAACAGGCTCCGGTAACTTAGCGAAAGTGTTCTGGGGTCATTATATAAAAATCCCATTCCCGATCCAAGAATCCGAAATTAGTTAACCAAGTTTTTGTTCTAAATTTTAAAATGTTTCTGTTACATTAATTCTCTGCATCCCTTATTTCTTTCTCATTCAGCGTAATTATGACTTTTTAATGGTGGTATCTTTGCCTAGGAGGGCTCAAGATACCTGTAGATAGTGCTCAGCCCAACCTCCCCCCATGGCTACGGGGCTGCTGGCCGAGTGGATAGCGCATTGGTCTCGGAATCTAGAGGTCCCGAGTTCGGGCCCACGTAGCAACTCGATAGATTTCGACCTAGGCTGGTTTTTCGGCCAGAAGGGAAGAGGGCTAAGGCAGCCCTAACAGCCTCCTCGACGTCTCTGAAGTAATGCTCGACAGGGCAGATTCCAGGGCTCGGGTTGAAAGCAAATTAAAAAAAGAGGGAGGTTTTGGTATCTGAATTTTTTGGCTGGGCCACGAGGGCAGCCAATTTTTTGGATGGGCCGGGCTGACCACGCCACCTCCTCCCTGGTTACGCCACTGTGTGAACTACGCAATCTGTGTCCGATCCTGATGATGGTGATAAGGTTATCAGTCTTACGACCGGTTCGACCAGTTTGATGCAGCTCTCCATGTCTCCCTATCTTTTGTGCTAGTTCTTTCATTTCGTAATAACACATTTGACATCCTTGATTATCCGCGGAATATACTGGAATCTGTGTCGACCTACTCCATGCTTTCCTTCTACTCTTCCTTCTAGCAGCAGTGATATTATTCCTGGGTGCCTCAAGTTATGCCCTATTAGGTACCTAGTTTATCTCTCCTTCTCTTCAGATAATTCCAAATATCCATTTTACCTCCCACTCTGTTAAATATGTACTTCCTCATTTCGTACCTTAAACTTCTATGATATCGATGCGCAATAACTTACTCTCTCCTCACCTAGCCTAGTCATCTTCTGTCAATCATCTTCAGTGTCCTGGATTGGAGTAAATGAAATACCTATATTCAAAACATTCAATTCTCCGCATCTGAGCTAAAAATTAACTCCCAAGAAATATTCCACGTTCATCCTGAGTCAATAAAAATGTGCCTGTAGTCATTGGTTTTGAAAAAGAAACTGAAGGCGGAAAACTAGTCCTATTCGTCCCCATACTCCAGTATAATTGGTGAACCGATTTTGATAAAATTTTCAGGATCAGCAGTTTTGTAATATGTGTCTTATGTAAGTATTTTAAATTGGAATTCCTGATTCTCAAAGCGCTTCAACTACTCATATGCCTAATGACTAAGTGAAAAATTTAGAGAAACATGGATAATATTTACGTTGGTATAAGATCTTACCATGAATGGAAAAAGAAAAAAAAATACCGCTGCACTTTAATTTATCATTCTTCTAATTTTATTTAAAATGTATAAGCGTGATCTTCTATTATTTAGGATTAAAAAAAAAAAAAAAAATAGGAGTAACTTGTCTGTTTTTATTACTATTACTATTCTTATTCTTCTTCTTATTATTATTAATAAGATCTCGTCTCCGTTCACAAGTTGCCGGCGTTTTATAACTTTTTACTCCGTCAAAATGTGACTGGAGCGGCTGAAAAATCAGGAATTGCCATTTAAAATACACTGAAGCTCGTTTTCCTGCCCTCATAAATAGTTTGATCGGATATAAAAACACGGGACGAACAGAAGGTTCGATAGAAAAAATTAGAATAATAAGATGTTTGTTCTCATACTATCGTCTAATTTGTTGTCTAAATGTCATTTAATCATTTTTATTCCCAATCAAAGCTCCAAATGTTAGATACCTACCTGCATACCCAAATAATAATTACATTTTTATGATAATTTGCGTCCTTCATTATTATAGGTTTATTTTTGTCTTAATTCTACATAACAAAGTTAAAAACATATTTCTTTCGTTTATTTTGTGATGTGTTTTGCCTAGGACAGCATAGGCGGGGGGAGTTTAAAAAACAGTCTTAGAGGTGGCAAATTCACTTAAGGTACGGGTTGGGTGATTCTCCGAAAAATGGACAATTCAACGTGGACAAAAACCAAAAAAAAAAAGGTTCACTTTTCAATTTTTTTTTCGTTAAAATCGATACAAGGGGTATTGAGAAATCATATTCCGGTACCGGCCGGGCTTAAATTTGATTTTGGAGGGTTGTAAAAAAAAATTGTTGTCCACGTTGAAAGATAAATTTTTCAAGTTTACATAGTGTGATAAGATGAGGCTGTACGATCACACAGCGGCACCGTGGGTTACAATCTCACGGATCACGGTTTTATGAAGTACCAAAAATTCATCTAGGAAAGTAGTCTCTGCACAAAGAAGATTTAAAGGCTGTTTCTACAGACTGCTTCTAAGTGTCGAAAGATTCACGTCCTTCAGCGTGGATACAAGAAATACGTGAGTAGCCACGTTGAATAATATTTTATGTCCACGTTTAAGGACAAAATCGCCTTTTCCCTTTTCCCATTGGGTAAATATGCGGAAAATATTTGATACATGTTGCTGAATGTAATGTGGCCAACATTAGTTATATTATTACGTTTTTACAAATTCGGAGCTATAAATTCAATATGGCTGTTGATGTCCACGATGAAGGACACTTTTTTTTTAGAAACCAGGATCTCAGCAATAAATGAGTATTTTAGCATACAAATTATCATTATTTCACAGAAGTTCTTACACAGCCTTCTAGAGGAAGTTATGAGGAAGTTATATGAGCATTTGAGAGAAGTTTATGCTTATAGTGGAACCCTACAGAGAGGTTTGAAAATTATCCACGTTGAAGGACATATCTCTTCCTAGACACAACTTTGAGGTATTCTAAAGGTTACTTAACTTGGTTAGAAAAAGATTGTAAGACCTATACCGTGTTGCCTCAACTTACCTCTTCAACAATGGGAAACAGTAGTTCCTGAAAATGATGTATGAAACCCTTCCAGCAAGCAAAAAAAAAACGGAA
Organism: Acanthococcus lagerstroemiae; assembly: GCA_031841125.1. Taxonomy (NCBI): domain Eukaryota; kingdom Metazoa; phylum Arthropoda; class Insecta; order Hemiptera; family Eriococcidae; genus Acanthococcus; species Acanthococcus lagerstroemiae. The sequence goes on along the minus strand of CM063112.1, from coordinate 58,071,741 downwards.
CTAGGCCAGGTTGACACCCACGCTGATGGACATTTCAGGTGAATTTTCGATTTTCTAATGATGTTCTGCTGAACTAGGGAGAGCTTTTACCACTGTCTCCATCAGAAGAGTTCATTTCCTCAATTTTGATATATTGCGCATAGCATTCTGATAATAAGTGGCAGAGTTACAGCCTATTCACATGAATTGTCCATTTTTCGGAGAATTACCCGGTTATAAAGAAATTCAGTCCTGCGTTAGAAAGATATTGCATCTGGAATTCTTGCAGTCTAGAAATTCCTGCTTCCTCCAAAGGCGGATTTGCGGAGTGGAAGAAGTCAGTCAGCATTAAAATGTTAAAAATGAGATCAAATTAAACCGACTATTGAAAGTGACGTTACATAGGTCACTACTTGCAATGTCCTATCCGATTTTGTGCCCACTCTGATTTGGATACAAAAAATAGAGCTCTTACCTTTTGGATGAGCGAAGTAGCACGCTCATAACCTGTGGGGGGACCAATTGATGTATTGCCCTTTTAATGAAAATGTTTTTTCCTTCTTGGCAAAACAGAATTATCTATTGGTACTATTTTTCCCGGTCAATTAAATTCGTGAAAAATGTTAGGTTCTTTATCACCCCTCTCCTTCATTAATACAGGAAGCTGGTTACGGGCCTGCTAAGTAGACTTGTGTCAAGACGGATAGAAAAGGAGAATGCTTCAAAATAGAAAGAGGAGTTAGGCAAGGAGACCCGTTGTCTCCGAACCTGTTCAACTGCGCCCTGGAGGAAGCTATGCGCCAACTAGAATGGGAGAATAGGGATTTGAGAATTGACGGCGTCTACCTCAACAACTTAAGATTCGCCGATGACATAGTACTAATCGCAAGGGATTTAGACGAATTAACCAAAAATGCTAACGAACTAATCGAGGTGTGCAAACATGCAAGACTGAGCGTCAACATGAGTAAAACGAAACTCTTGTCTGATGAGAAAGAACAGGAAGTAAACATAGGTGGCGAAAATATTAAGGTGGTCGTTATTTACTTTCGGTGATCTTTTTTTTCTGAATTTCCTCTAATTCGTACCTCCCAAATTGGTTCCAATAAAATAAAATAAAAAAGTTCAGGTCGATTGGATTAGAGGAATTTGTGCCACAAGCTTCCTTTCATTCTTATGGAAAAAACACATGGAGTTTTGACGTTTGTTCCATGGCTAAATTTCCCTCCTATATTCACCAGGACCAAAGCCTGTAAATTAGACAATGAAACATTTGCTGCCGGATCCAGCTTGTGACTTTCGAAAATGAGTCTTTTGCTTTCAACTTTTAGATTTTAATAAAATGTTCAACTTCCTCAAATGTCAGGCTCTAGGTCAGACAGAGAATTTAGTGAAAACCGAATAGTCATTGAAATTCGACGTTCAACTTTTGCTACCGACTTTCAGATTTTCGAAATGTCTTCCACATTTCAGTTTTGTTTCAATCTTTCAGATAACTTTCGATGCTCAGCTTGAAACCTTCAACTTTTGACTGACTATTCTCTGACAACGAGTCCAGACGGACACTCCATTTTCAGAAACGAAATTTGACTTTCAGTTTGGGGAGGTGGAGAAAAAAAGTTTGCCGACAATTTTTTTAAACTAAAATTCGACGACAAAATTTTAAAAAAATTTAAAAAGTTGCTGATTCTTAATAGAAATATTTTTAAATTGAAAATAAAAAAATAAACAAACATTCATAAAAAGTGAAAAATTCAAATGTGAACAGTTTCAAAATTTGCCGACTGCCAAATTATTGGGTGGCGGGGTTCCAACCCCTATACACCTATAGTTTCACCCCTGAATGTCATGATTAAATAATTAAACGATAATAGTACAATTTAACAATTTTAATAATGTTGTTAATAAACAATGTAACAATTTAGTTCAGCCTATTTCTGTAGAAAATTAATCGAATTCTACTAGGAATCAGAAAAAAAATTCAGTTTCAAACTTTGATCAAGTATCATATTTCAAGTCACAAGTATCAAAAGTCAAACCTCAACTTTTGACTTTCGAGTATCAAACTTCAAATTTCAACTTTTGATTATCAAACTTCAAGATTTCATGACGTTTTAGTTTCCAATTTTAGTTTTGAGAGTCTCGACTGGTTTTGTTTTCCTTTTTCAGTATTCTGTCCTTCAACCACTTGTTCAAATTGAATCTTTGGAATTTAATAATGTGGCAAACTGCAACTTGGATCGTCGTTCAATTCACTGTGTACTGTTAGTACTGTATGTGTACATGTTTTTGTTCATCCCGCATGCGTGCGAAGAACCTACAATTTCATTCATTTAAATGCCGACCCTCTGCATACCTCGAGTATCGAGGTATCTTGTTTAATTTGCTATGGAATGTACATTAAATTTCCCATAAAAAAAGGTCATTAGCAATTTTCTTGTATCTGGATTAGAACTGCTCAAAATGGAGTTCAAGATATCCCCGTTAAGAATTATTACTTTTTAGGGTGATACTCTGAAAAGCGTCATTTTTCATGTCACAGACCTGGTTTAACTGTGGAACTGACTATATGAAATTATTATTTTAATAATGTGTTAGAATGCACTCTCCTTTAACCTTTCATTCATAATTTGAAACCTCCAACATCACCCCAAGTCCCCAAAATCTACAATGAAGTACAAGATCTTCGCGTTTTTTCCATCGGTCTGGATGTCACACGGTTCATTTTCCATCGTGTCCCCCCAAAAGAGCCGTATAAATGTACCTATTCATTGTTTTCAATAATTATAATTGATAAGCAGAGTTCGAACAACAAGTTCTGAGGTTTCATATTGATACCGAGTGTCCCATGAGGCCGGCTGAGAACAAATGTCTGCGTCACACAACTTTTTTCCATCGGTCTGGCACTTTTTCTGTCTGCTTCCGTGGCAGCACTGATGTTGCTTCGGATATTCACTGTGGGTCCGATGGCTTCATTCTGACAACATGAACACTGTCTTCATGTGAAATTGTGAAACTAAAGTTGATGAAGTACATTCCACTGCACAAATCTATCAAAATCTTGAAATTCCCGGTTTTTGTGTTCCATCAGTCAGGGTTATCATATCTATCTTATCAGATACCGGAATCATGATCTGAAACGAGGTAAATAGTACTGGTAAGATGCTCATTTCAACATAAAATATTTGAAATTGCTTAAAATTTATTCGTCGGCCGTTAATATTGAAATTTGAATAAAATTTCCATTGGTCTGGTTGTTCCAAGTTTTCCATCGGTCTGGAAGACATAATAATTATTTCGACACGAAAACTATCGGTAAACTGCCCTACCTTCATTCTAGTGCTCTAAATTGTACATAAATATTATGTGTCCATATTATGTCCTTCATCCTTAAATGGCACACATTGGCAAAATTCGTCGATGACGCGTTTTCACGCACATCATGCGTACGTGTGTGAACGGTGGTATATACACGAATGCGAGGGCGCTTAACTGGTTTATCCCTTGCAAGTTGCAAATGCAGCAGGATCTAACCCTAATTTTAATTGTACGATGTTCAGAAATTTTGGAGTGGGGCCCGGATATTCGAGTCTTTTTCAGAAGCCAAATTTTTTAAACATGTTTTTATCTTTTTAATTGTTTGTATAGTATATTTTGTTTTGATGTTTATGCCAATGAGCCATGTTTTTTTAATGAAAAACATATCACCCCCTTTGCAGTTCCACAGAGGGCTTACACCTAAACGAATTCATAGCTAATTTTGAAATATTTATTAAATTTCTTATTATTTGACTACTGAACAATCTAAGTTACAACTATGAATCTATTGTTATTATTATTACAATAAGTACGACTCACCTTTCAGTTTCTTTCCTAGATATAATGCCCATGAAAATGACTGAAATTTCAAACTGAAACTCGAGAGGTTGTATGCTCATAACCTTTATTTTTCATGAATATCAATTTAAGAAAGCGGAAAAATATACATACATTTCTTTTTTCTAGATAATTACTTGTTATTATTCACGTGCTTATATCCTGGTTTGCTTGGGCGAGGTCAATGGAATTGTACGATTATGACTAACATTTCAGGTACCGGACCCAAAGAATTCCATCGATCTGGCTGAGTTTTCAAGTACCAGACCGATGAAATTCCATCGGTCTGGTCATGAAAATTCAGAATGTGATGCCCTCCTCCCCTTGGAGTATGAATTGGGCTGAACTGCATTTTTGGCATCTGGGACACCTCAGCAATAGACCTCCCCCCCCTCCCACAAAAAACATGAAAAAATGACTTTCTAAAAATTATTTTTCACTACTTAAAAATTGACGCTTTTCGGAGAATCACCCTTTAACACAGATGCACGGACCATAATATGAAGATAGTAATCATCTTCTTCAGGTGCTTTACCACGTCACAGAGTTATATCATTGAAAGGGCTTATTCGCCTCCCTCCTTTCATCTATTTACCCCATGTTTGAAACTGTGGCCCACACAATGAGGGGAGGGGGAGGGTCTAGTATTTTGTAAATATTAATATGGGACGTCTCATAAACGATATAAAACTCTGTGAAGTGGTAAAGTAGCTGAACAAGATGATTATTATCTTCATAAGGTCTGCGTATCTGTGTTAGAAAGTAATAATTCTTAACGAGGATATCTTGAACTCCATTTTCAGCAGATCCAATCCAGATACAAGAAAATTACTCATGACCTTTTTATGGAAAATTCAATGTACAATCTATTGCAAATTAAAAAAAGAAAAAAACAGTGTCTTAAGTGGGTAAGTTTCGGGGTAAATTGAAAAACACCCTATTGAACCGATTCCGACCATTTTTTTTTCTGTGGTTAACACAATTTCCCTCTACTATTACCTACTGGTACCATTTTTCTGTCTATCTCCAGTCGTGAGAAGAAAAAATTAATCAAAAATAGAAAACTTCAAAATTTGACCATAACTCACACCCTTTAGAAGTAAGAGTATGCAAACATATCTACAGATTATCGGGGTTGCCTACTTACCAGGTGGGGGCCATTGCAAAAGAGACACCCGGTATAATTAATGAAATTTTCTGGAAAGATTTAGGATGGCTTAACACTCTTTACCAGCGCTGCCAAAAGCTCTGGTTTACGAATTGGAAGTCAAAACTGTTCTAATGGGGGAGCATGTGGGTGATTAATTTTCTGTTCATCAGTAGTTTTTCAATGGATGTCATTTGAAACAACCAGAAGATGTTTTTAGTGGTGTGAGGATTGTTTCAATTTTATGAAACAGTTTGCGGTACTAATCCATCAGTCAGGGGAAACATTTCTGAAATAAGAACTACTCTAAATGCAGTATTTGATCAGTTGTTACCATTGACGTCATTCTATAGCCGATTAGGAGAATAAGGCGTAGGGGCAGTTTAGCTTTATAACTTCGATGCGACCACAATCGATGAGCTCCAGCAGTGATTGCAAAACCACCGTAAAGAATGTAGGTGATTACTAGAAATTAAAATACACAAAATATCATATAAGTAACTGGAAATTTTCGCTGTGCTGACCTAACTTGAGATACCGAAGTTCCGCTGGAAGCCAATATGTGCAATATTGCTAGATCACTCGCTCTGGTCTCTCGGAGTTTGCGACCATTTTTTAGTGTTCCCAAAGTGCAGGAAAAATTTAACGCTGGCTTTGCGGGAAGGCAAAGATCAAGGTGCCGTGAATCTGTCAGTTTTCTAACTTAAAAAACTATTAAGATAAGCGTGCCGATAAAATGGTGTAATTAATTGTGCGACAAACATACCCCATAAGATATTTGTCAGGTTCAGATGCGTAAGGAATACATAGATGGCGAATGGAGCTGTGGTATGTAAAACAGCGAGATACAATCTATCCTGATAGAAGCTTGGTCGTTCACTTCTGAATTTATCATGTTCCTTGTAGATTTCTTCTGCTTTCTTAATTGAATTTTGTTCTACGTGTCTGCTACATTCACTCAGCGACTGTGTCTCCAAGTTCCTAACCTGGCTGGTTAACATTTTTACACCTAAAATTCGAACGTTATGAATTAAATTAAGATTCTGGATGCTGATGCGATACTCGAAAGGGTAATTTTTGGGGCCAGGAGTGCGGTGCCTGGGGAGCAAATTTGGCATGCGTGCATTGCCGTACTCTCCACCGATGGATCGATCCATATATGAAAAGCTGTCCATGCCGACTAGCTCAAAGTAAGCAGAGGGTCGTGAAGGAGCGAGGAATTCTGAGGGGGCTGCTCTGAGGTCAAAAGCTGAATCCTCCTCTATGTTTCCACGGCACCGAATGATTATGTCATTACCTCTCTCTTACATTGAAAAAACTACCACATGTCTCCTGAGGTTAATATTATTTTTGTCGTGAAATGGACGCCAGCAGTATCACGGATAACATGTTTATTCCAGATTCTTATTGCAAGGTGTCTACAGTTTTGGAAAATTTGGAAAGTTTGGAAAAAGTTAGGAATTTGAAAAGTAGGTCAGAAAGTTGGTAAATAGTCAGGAAATTCAACAATATTTTTAAGAAGTTTGGAAAAAAACAAAACATGAACTCACGGAAATTTTTTTTCGTCGTTTAATTTTACTAAACACTTGAAAAAATATAATTCATAACTTAGTTCATCGCTTTGATTGTTTATATGTATATCTGTGAACACCTTCCTAATGCTTTCACCCAAAAATCAACTTCAAATTTCAGTTCATTTTAACCATAGCGTCTAGTAGTATAAACATGAATATACAGTGTGGAACAAATCATCACGCAACGTAGGAAAGTCCCATAAAGTGCACGCTGATGTGTACCACTGTGGAAAACGTCGTGCTGGTGCAAATCAACACGCCACATTACGCTAGTTTGGAATAATTTCATCGAAAATATTTGAAGAAAATTGCCGATAGTTTCCGAAGAATCTGAACGGAAATCTTTAGAAGAAGTTTCCAATTTTTCCCAAAGAATTTCATGAAAATTTTTCGAGAAAATCTTTCGCTAATTTTTGAAAAATAATAGAAATTGGGAAAAAACTACGACGGTTTTTAAAGGATTTTTTCAACAGATTTCAGGTAGAATATTTCCGATAATTTCCGATGATTTTTGAAGAATTTCATGGAAAATATTCTGGGAAAAACTCCGATGAGAATTTAATTGAAAATCGATAAAAATCTTCGGAAAAATTTTTTGATGACCAGGAATTTCATCTAAAATTTTTGGAGAAAAAAATTCCGATACTTTCCGAAGAATCTTTTCGAATATCTTTTGGAAAAATTTCCAATGTTTTCTGAAGAATTTTTTTTTAAATCCTCAGGTATCTTCGGTAATATTTCTAACAATTTTTAAGGAATTTAGTAGGAAATTTTTAGAAAAAATTTCCAATAATTTCCGAAGAATCTCATAGGAAATCTTTGGAAAAATTTCCGATGTTTTCCAAGCAAATTTCATCAAAATCCTTCGAAAAAATTTTTCCGATGGTTTTTGAAGAATTTTTATTAAACAATCTTCCGGAAAAATGTTCGATGATCTCCGAAGAATCTCATCGAGAATCTTCGGGAACAATATCCGATGATGCAAGAAATTTCGTTGGAAATTTTTGGGAAAAAATTCATACGTTATTATTTTCTTTTATCTGTTGCGTGCTAATATGTTCCACGACATTAAATCAAAAATCAAAAAATTTTTCTGAAGTGATTTGTTGAGATTCTTTGGAAAACATTGGAAATTTTTTAAAAAGATTTCCAATAGAAATCTTCGGAAACTATCGGAATTTTTTCCCAAAAATTTCCGATGAAATTTCTTAACATCATCGGATATTGTTCCCGAAGATTCTCGATGAGATTCTTCGGAGATCATCGAACATTTTTCCTGAAGAATATTTAATAATAATTCTTCAAAAACCATCGGAGTTTTTCCCCGAATATTTCCATGAAATTCTTCAAAATTCATCGAAAAGTTTTCTAGAAGGATTTTGATGAAATTTTTTGGAAAACATCGGAAATTTTTCCAAAGATTTCTCATGAGATTCTTCGGAAATTATTGGAAATCTTTTTCTAAAAATTTCCTACGAAATCCCTTAAAAATGGTTAGAAATTTTCCCGAAGATACCCGAGGATTTTTTTAAAAATTCTTTGGAAAACAGGAAATTTTTCCAAAAGATGTTCGAAAAGATTCTTCGGAAAGTATCGGAATTTTTCTCTCCAAAAATTTTAGATGAAATTCCTGGCCATCAAAAAATTTTTCCGAACATTTTCCTCGATTTTCGATTAAATTCTTCGGAGAACATTTTACCTGAAATTTGTTGATAAAATCCTTTAAAAACCGTCGTAGTTTTTTCCCAATTCCTGTTATTTTTCAAAAATTAGCGAAAGATTTTCTCGAAAAATTTTCATGAAATTCTTTGGGAAACATTGGAAATTTTTTCTAAAGATTTCCGTTGAGATTCTTCGGAAATTATCGGTATTTTTTTTTCAAACATTTTCGATGAAATTATTCCAAGCTAGCGTAATGTGTTGCGTGTTGATTTGCACCAGCACGACGTTTTCCACAGTGGTTCCCATCAACGTGCGCTTTATGGGACTTTCCTATGTTGTGTGATGATCTGTTCCACACTGTATACTGTCTATACTGTAAAGGCTTAAAGAAGAAAAAAAAATGGAAAAGTCAGGAATTTATATTTTTCCATTCTTGTAGACACCTTGTATTGCGAGAACCAAGTGGTAGGGACGTTAGTTCTGGCGGTGACTGGCGGTTAAAACGCACCACGAAAATTCTTAAAGCGGAGTAGGCGGTCAAAAAAAAGCACCGCGAAAGTTTTTACAGTTTAGAAATAACACGGGCACAAGTTCTCACCGAACAAAACGTGCTCAAAAAAGAAATCGAAAAAATTTCCTGCACGTTGTCATAAATGCAGTGACCTGACAAAAACGTCGACAAATGAAGTTTTTAAGCACGACGTGAAATCTAAAAACGAGGTCTCAGTGCGGAATCGAGAAACGAAGTAGAAAAACGAAGCTTCTATACGAAAAGGAAAAACAAAGTGCAAAAATATAAAATATAAAGGGAAACCCCTTAGATCTTCGGATTTTTCATCTTTACAAAAAATGTCCGGAAATTTTGGGGAAAGTCCGGATTTTCATTGTTTTTTCTCGTTTTGTGGGTTTATTCGACTTCTGATTAGCTAGAAGTGTTTTCTGCGACTGACTGTATTTTGACTGCACTAAGTAAATTGGACTGCAAAAAGTGTTTTCTCGTTTCCTTATCTTAATAATTGTAGACCGATTTCCAATAACATCAACACAGTGTGTTACTGTTAGCAAAAATACCCGTCCTTGGGCCAACAGACGTATTGACACCCGTAAGAAAGACACACGGAGCAAAGATCATTGTGTAAATATTTCAAATTTCAAAATGAGACACAATTACGAAATCAAAGGTATACATCATTCTACACTCAATTCTTATTTTTTTACCCTAAGGTCCCTTTCCTCTTTGGATATCACTTTGTGTCCGACTTTTTTCGGATTTCTCTTTTCGGACTTTCTCTGGATTTTGGCAACATAAATGTGGCAACACTGCCACAAAATTCATTCAGAAAATGTGTCCCCCTGTTAGATTACGATAGGTGTGTTTGATGTTCCTCTTTTTTCTAATTTGCTCTCCACCCGAGTCCTGGAATCCACCCTTTCGAGCATTACATCAGAGACGTCGGGGAGGCTGTTAGGGCTGTCCTAGTCCTCTTCCCTTCTGGCCGAAAAACCGGCCTAGGTCGAAAATTCTGGCGAGTTGCTATGTGGACTCGAACCCGGGACCTCGGGATTCTGAGACCAACGCGCTATCCACTCGGCCCACCAGACCTCGGGAGTGTTTGATGTTGGCGTTAAGCATATCAGCTCTTACTTCCGAATCTTTAAGTTGATATTCCTTTCATTACAATTTGTCAAAAAGTGCCGTTTAGTATAGTTCGTACAAGATTGAAGGTTAAAAAATGAGAAGATTCATAGCCACAGCGGTGGAGAATTAGACTAGTGCTGTCGATCAATCGATTTTTTTTAAATTAGCAACGTTGTTAAATTGATTAATCGATCGATTTTAATCGATTCAGCTCGATGCGATTAATCGACTTATTTTAATCGATTCAATTTGACAGAATTAATCGACCGATTTCCATCGAGTCAACTTGACGCGATTCAACTATTCGGCGGCTCGATTTGATTCAATCAAAAGTTTAAAACACAAGATAAACAAAAGAAGTCGAAGTGGCATCATGGCATTGCTATTGTTAACATGCAAGATGTAACATTAAAAGAAAAGTCGTCAAGTCACATTTAAGGGAGGAAGGGGGCGTATTCAGAAATGGGTTTACCTTGATAGATCAATCAAGTTCGCGATTTTTCCCCCCTGTTTTTGCTTAAATAATGCTTTAAAATAGGAAAAGAAAAAAAATCGTGAACTTGATTGATCGATCAAATTAAATCCATTTCTAAATACGTGCCGGAACTATAAAATCCGGTACATTTTTTTAATCGACGATTAAAAAAATTCAATGTTTTTAATCGACTCAATTGTTTTAATCGACTTGATTTTTTTAATCGATTCAACTTTTGTAATCGATTTTAAATAATCGCGATTATAAGATTTGTCGATTTTCGATTCATTTTTTTTTTAAAAGTCAACAGCACTAAATTGGAACTTTAGGTGATCATTCTGGAAGATGTAAAAGAGGGGACTGACAATTGTCATTGACACTATACTCTAACCAAATTTAGGCAGAATAATATTCGAATACTGAATAATGAATGAATAACGCAACCTTTTTTCGTTATTCATGAATAATGAATATTTTATTCGTTATTCATAAGCGCATGAATAATGAATATTTTATTAGTTATTCATAAGCGCATGAATAACAAATAACGAATAGTTTATTCGTTAGTCGTAAAAGTAAGAATAACAAATAGTCATTCATTATTCAGTAATCAGTATTCAATAACATCAATCACGCGAATAATGAAATCAGACCCGTAGCCAAAGTGGGACCAGGGGAGGGGGCGTTGCCCTCCCCTGGCGCAGTCATTTGCCCCCCCCTCCGAGAAAATCGGAAAACTTTATTTACTTTCTGATTACCCCAGTAAGATTAGAGATTACTATACATGTTTTGAAACTTTATATTAGTATCACTGATTCCTTTCTCACTCATTTTGCATCAGGGTTGTACCATAGAATAAACTGGCGTAGATTTTTCTATTCTACGCATAGCATACACCATGTAGAATGAATGACTATTCTACACTTTTTTTTGGGGGGGGGGGGTGGAGGGGAGGACGGATAAATTTTTTTATTGTGGATAGGTACCTGGTTTTCGCCGTTACTTAGTAGCAGGAGGTAAGACATGAAACTACTTACCTAGTTGAAGAACAATCCTCGTCAGTGGCGTTGCTTATCGTAAGAGGAGGGGTACCCCAACAAAAATATTTTTACCCCTCCCCTCCCTCCACCAAAAAATTTCCCCCAAGAAAAAATACCCCCTCCCGCACAAAAAATTTATACTCCCTCCCGCCAATATTTTTACATAGTCTTCTAATATTGGCAATTTAAAAAAAATACTTCCATTTTCGACTTTTTCTCCCTTGAAAATCTCATTTTGCCCCCCCGGCCCCCTTTGGGAAAATCCTGGCTGCGCCACTGATCCTCGTTAAATTTTTTGTTTTGTTACTGCGTCTGCAATGAATAACGAATAAAGATGGTTGACGAATATTATTCACATCTTCATTTTACTGAATAATGATTGATGAATAATTTTACGTGTTTTTGAATAATGAATAACGAATAATGATTGAACTTTTATTCATGATTATTATTCGAATACCGCCCAACTCTGACTCTAATCAGAGTTGGGCAGTATTCGAAAGAATAAGATGTGTATTCATGAATACAATTTCAGTAATCAGGGAATACGAATACTGTAATCGTATTCACGAAAAAAGAGTTTCCCCGAATACTGAATAAAATTCATGTAAGTAATCATGAATACTCGAATATTCAACCTTGGAATGCGTATTCGTTTTCGTATTCCGATATCTGCTCTTGAATACAATGTAAACTCATGCGTAAATTCCTAGATTGCAGGCAGGTAGGGTTTTCTCGGACAACAGATTACTTATACTCGTAAATATAAATGTATAGCGCTTGACTTATCTTATCGGAGTCGGATAAAGGCTACACGAATTTCGACCAGTGGTAATTCTAATAGGTACCGTATATATGTACATAACATGACAAAACACCAAACAATATGTTACTACCTCATCCACAGTCGCTGGGGATGAAAGTATAAACAATTTTTAAGCTCGAATTCTGTTTTTTTTTTCGGGCGTCTTTATTTCTTCTTTACCTTTCTTTTTTTATTTTCTCACTGTCTTTGTGTATATTTTTTCAATATTTTCTTTAGTTCTTCTTTACTTCTTTCCATTATCCAAGCATTTTTTCAGTCTCTTTTCTAAAAAAGGCCTCAAACATAAAATTACTTCTCTAGTTGCTGATTCCTCTAACGTTTGTGAATCCAAACTGATCTTCTCTCACTCTTCCCCCATTTTACAAATATTTTTTATTTTCTTATTTATTATCCTTGCTATAGAATATTTGATGCGTGCGATAGTAAACTTATAGCTTGGGAGGGGGGGGGGGAAGTAAGATTTTCAAGGGAGAAAAAGTCGGTATGTTTTAAAAATCTATGATATTAGTGGCACAGGCCTATTTTATGAAGAAGGTAAAATTACTGCTCAAGCGAAAATTTTTCGAAAAAACGTGTTTAAAAGGAAAAAAATTGCTCATTTTTGCATATTTTACATTCAATTTTAGGTGCCTTGGGAGTATTGGCCGCTTCGCTCTCCCTGGCTACACCACTGCCTCGTAGAAATCTTCATATTGTATACTATGTGTATCCTTAAAGCCCCCCCCCCCTCCCTGGTAAACAGTCAGCACCCCTTACCGCAGATGGCTGGCTACGGGCCTAGGTATACCTGCATAAATCCAAATATCTAATCATCAAATTAGGTATTTATGAATATTTTTCAATAGTACAAGTATTCATCAAATTATTCATACTCATGAATATTTTCCATGAATAGTAATCGTAATCGTAATTGTATTCGAATACATTTTGCCCAACTCTGCTTACAGTACGATAATCTGCACATTTGCGTGCTCCTGCGTTTTCAGGGATCATAACTAACCTACTTTTCTAGAAATTTATTTGCATTTCTTCTTCCTCATACATTCTGCGTATTAATTCATATAAGTTTTTTGAAACTAAGTCTCCTGCATTCTTTAATAATTCACTAGCGATTTCATCAACTCCTTCTGCTTCACTTGCCTTCATTTCTTAATGGGCTACTGCTTGAAAACGCGACAGTTCTAGTGGCTGTTTTCCCCAGGGTTCGAACATAAATTTCTCATATTTTAGTTGGCACTTTTGCTGTCTACACTCTCTTCTCCTCCAAAACAATGGCTCACTAACCTTAGCACCTATTCCTGAAGTCACTGAGAGGGGACGCGCAACTGAAAACTTCAACTTCGAAAATACTGTAAGCGCCAACTGAAGAGGATAGGGGTGTTATCAATGGAAACCGTTTGGTGGAAATGACAGAACAGATTCTCAACGAGGAAAGCGACGCTCACTGGTTAACTAACGATAAAACGCTCATGTCTTGCATTCAGAAATAATCGACATGCACATTGTGTACAGTTTTCATTTCAATTCCCGAGAGATCATAACTATTTTAACCAATTTCAATTCCCTGACCCTGCTATTTTTGTAACCTACTGTATATTTAACCGATTCTCTTTTATTTCTTAAGAAAAAAATAGAGTAAGACGATGATGAATCTTCTATTATGGCAGTTCGAAAAAATATTAGGCCCCATATGCAGGTCAATGCTGACCAAGTTAATATCATTCGTACGTGTGTGAGCGTTCCAGATTAGTTATTGATTGCTTCCCGCTGCGCAAAATTCCGCCAGTTACCCAGGTAACTAAAGGAGAACCAAGGAGAACTGACGGGTTTCTGGGTAATCTGAGGGTAATTAAAGGTTCCTCTTTTCATGTGCTCTCACCCGAGCCCTGGAACCGCCCCTTCGAGCATTATTTCAGGGACATCGGGGAGCCTCTTAGGGATGCGTTAGCCCTCTTCTCTTCTTGCCGGGAATCGGCCTAGGTGAACTGCGCTATCTTCCCGTTGAATACCCGTATCACTAGCCTCGTAGTTTATGACGGTGAGTTCAACAAGCACCGGCAGGTAGCGCCTTACCCATTTACAGTTTTCAGATACTGGCGACCGATTACACACTTCTTGGAAGCCTCTGCTGTAAGTGGCTGTGACTCTGTGTACGTTATCAGATTTCCGCGGGTAACTAGAAGGTAACTAATCCCGCCAGTTACCCGGGTAACTAAAGGGGAGCCTAGGATAACTGACGGGTTTCTGTGTAATCTGAAGGTAACTGAGGGTTGCAAACGGGCAATTTTTCCGCGGGTAACTAGAGGGTAACTGATTGCGCATCGGGTTGTCTCTACAATTTTGGCATGTAATACAGCCAAGTCGGCGACTTCTTACTAAAGTTACATTATTATTAGTTGTTTTCATCTCATACCGCAATACTTGTTTCACGACGAAATTATGCATTAAAAACGAAGGTATTCCATAACCTACCTGTTAATTACCCCCACAATTAGCATGTTCGTGGTTAGTAATTGTAATCGGTATATCTGCATAAATCCAAATTATGTAATCATCAAATTATTAATGAATATTTTTTATTAATACAAATATTCATCAAAGTATTCATGAATATTTCTCATGAATACAGATATATTCATCAAATTATTAATGAATACTTTCCATGAATACAAATGTTCATCAGATTATTCATGAATATTTTTCATTAATAGTAATCGTAATCGTATTCGAATACATTTTGTCCAACTCTGACTCTAAAAGACCTTGAAAAAAAGTTTCCATGATCTCTCATCCAGGCGGAGGTATTACGGACTCACTTGAAGTGTGGCTATTTTCAAGGAATTGCCCATGACCAAATTTAGGAAATGGAGGTGATGCTCCCCCCCCCCTATAATTTGTTTCTCGGAAGAAGATCCGTCCCCTTATCCGCGTCCTCGCCACCAAGAATTCACAACGCTCATCCACTTCCTAATTCAAAATTCATCGCGTTTCTTCGCCGTCCTCAACTCCAAAATAGTGTGTGTTCTTCGCAAATACAAAATAGCAATCGTTCGGTTCGAATGTCATTCTCGTATAACCTCCGAGTGAACCTGCATCGCCGCGCACTCATCCAGAATTCTTAATCAGTCATCACCATCTCAAGGCACTAACGTTTCCTTCTCCGACTCCTCTGGCGGCGAGCCATCTTCGCGAAACGCGGTGCAAATTCTCCACCGAGCATATTCCACCGCGCCAGTCGAATCCGCCCGGAAGGGTGCACAATCTGCACACCCAAAGCACGCATCTACATGCAGTCTGGCAGGGTCGTCATGGCGACACGACCCGCCACCCAGCCTCCCGGCTCAAAATCGATAAGCGCCAACCGCATACAGCGCGGGAAGGAAAGGGTAGGAAAGCTTGCCGCGTAACCCGAACTTCCACCGGTAGTTGGTTCTACCTTGTCCCCCTCCCCTCGAACTAACATACCAGCACTTTTCAGCGAAAAACTTTTTCAGGCACACGTCGTGGCAGACGAACGTTTATGTACATATGGTCGGTTTGCGTACCTGCAGTGTGCAGTGACGTGCACGCTAAAACACCGCACAGTCGAGTCCTCTGTTACCCGCTCGCTCTCCGCTCTCGGTCTGGCACACGTTGTGCTTTCAATTTCGGGTTTTTCTGTGTTCGCTAACCGCACTCGTTATCGGTCCGTCGTTATCAGTGAAAAACGCCGCCGGTGATGGCGGCGATGCGTTGTACGTAATGTGTGTTACGACAGTGACCTTCAGGGACGCTCCGCTAGGGCGCCAATACTGGTGACCGGCTGGCCACCAACGGCGAACGGCTGATGGGTGACCGCCAACTACTACCGGCTTATTCGAAAGCCGAGGGTGAAATGGGGATGCAACAGAAGTCCAATACTGTTCCGAGGCGAAGGTGAGTGAATAAGGTACATACATAGTATAATGTAGTTCCACTGTAGCTAACCCGTGACTCCAGAAGGCGCAGGACAGTGTTGGGCAAATAGTATTCGATACTGGGCAGTATTCATGGAAAGTATTCACGAATACTGAATATGTGTTATTGTTCTCTATTTACTCCATGGTCTCTGGATTAGTAGGTTTCGTTTCCCCACTTTTTTTTCTCTCATGCGCTAATCCTTTCATTTCTGAAAAGGATTTACACTTTGCATCCTTCATTATTTGCTCTTCATAGCTCATGCTTTGCTTTCCTTTCCAGCCCTTTCCCTTAAGCATTCCCTCTAACTGTAATAACAATGTCCCTGAATGTCTTACATTATGACCTGTCAATTTGACTTTTCTTTTTACAATTAGATTTCTAATTGCTCGTTTCCTTCCTATTCGCCTCAATACTTCCTCATTCCTGATCTTTTCTGTCCATTTGATTTTCAACATTCTTCGACAGCACCACATTTCAGATACTTCTATCCTTTTTCTTTCTTGGGTTCCTGTTGTCCATAGTTCTCACATCTATGCAATGGCATACTTCAAATATACATTTGAATAAATCTCAGTTTTACTTTTAAATATGTATTTGCCCTGAATATGTCTCTGTTTTGAAACCAAGCTCTCTTTTAGCTTGTTCCATTTTACTCTTTATTCCTGTTTTACTTCTTCTATCTTGCGTTATCAGTGTTGGAAGAACGCCAAAATCACTGTTCCCGTTCCTGTTCATTCTTCTCTAACTGCGTGGTTCTCATTCATGTTTTTTGTTCTCCTTGCCTTAAAATTACCAACGTTCCCATTCTCGTTCTCTTTCCCATTTCCATGTTGTTCCCATTCCCATTCCTGTCCTTGTTCCCGCCTTAGTCCTGTTCCAAATCTTGTTCTCAATCCCATCATGTTCTCATCGTTCTCATTCTTGTTCGGAAAACGAGAACATGCCGTTTTTCTTCTCGTTCTCGTTTGTTCTTCCAACACTATGGTGCAGTAGGCCTACTGCAGTTTGATTTTTTCATTAAAAAATATATAATTGGTTTTAGGCTTTCAGAATTTTACTTTCGCGCCAGCTGCTGCAAAGGTGTTGGAAGAATGCAAAAATCATCTTGTTCTTGTTCCCATTCTCATTTGTTCTTCTCTACCTTTTAACTGCGTGGTTTTTGTTCATGTTCCTTGTTCTCCTCACCTTATAATTACCAACGTTCTTGTTCCCAGCCTGGTCCCATTCCCGGCGTTTTCTGTTTTATTTAGTTCTCATCGTGTTCTTGTTTTCATTCTCGTTCTGAGAACAAGAACAAGAACATGTGGTATTTAGGGTCAGCGCAGCCGAGCCTTATACAGTGGAAAAAAATAATTCTACATGACGCGTGATGAAAGTGGTTTGTTTTCTTTTCAATTGAAGTTCGAAATACACGAGAATGATTCTCGTTTGCTTTCAACGGTGGCGCTAGTGGTTTTAATTATAAAAGTGAACGCAATTGTGTGTAGTGTAAAAGTAACAGAATGGAAGATGGTTTTACATCGTGCTTAAGTACAGTCTCAGCAATAGCAACTTGAGGTATCAACATAAGGAATCGGATGCAATGAGTTTATTTTGCAAAGTTTGTAATAAGTATTATGTATGATTCTTGCTGAAAGTAGGGTCGGCGTGAACCAACTGACATTTTTGTAAACAAAATGAGTTATTAGTATCATTGGAAAGAGTGTAAGAAGTAGAATTTTTCAGAATTGGGACGCCGATTCAAAAATGTGTACTCACCTTGATCAAAGCTTATCAGTAAACGCTATGTCATATCGTTTCTACATGGTTGTTAAACTTAGAATCACGTGTTCTCAAGAAACATAGTTTGCTGGTTGATGATTCCCTTACACTTAACAGCGTCCAAGTGCGATTGTACTTTTTGTTCAAAGTTGGTCAGTGGAACAGAATGCCGAGACTTCAGCTGAAAGGTCGACCCTATATTACTAGGTCGCAAAGCGACCTGGCTTGTTCTTCTCGTTCTCGTTTATTCGCCTCCGACACTGTGCGTTTTCATGCTACCTAAGTGTTTAAATTCCTGTACCTCCTTTATTTATTTACCTCTTATTTCCATATTTATTGGATTTCGTTTCCATCTGCTGACTATACTATCACTTTGGTTTTATTTTTATTTATCTTCATTTTATATGCTCAATTTTTCATTCAACTTTTTCAATATTTTCTCCTGTTACTTCTTTCCACTGTTGCCATGTAATTTGCAAATCTTATCATTCTTGCCATCTCCCTTTGCATTATCACATCTGATTTCCTTTCATTCATTTCTTCAATTACCTACTTTTTTCCATAAACAGGTTTTAAATAGTATACTCCTTTTTGGACTTCTGCTCCTCCCACTTCATCCTCTATTTGTAGTTGAGCCTTTTAAGTCTTATATAAGTTCCATTACTCTTGTTTCTTTATATTGAACTCATATATCTCCTTCAATATTTGAAACATTTTTGACTATTCAATATTATCAAAAACTTTTTATAAACCTGCAAATCCTACATGTATTCAAGCCTTTTTTTCAGTCTTTTCTAATAAAAGCTTCAAACATAAAATTACTAGTTGCTAATTCCTCTAGCTTTTGTGAATCAAAACTGATTTTTTCTAACTCTTTCCTCCACTTTACAAATATTTTATATTCTCTCATCCTGGCTATAGAATATTTGATGCGTGTGATAGGAAACTTATAGTACGGTATTCTCCACATTTGCTGGTTCCTGCGTTTTTAGAGATCATACTGTAAAGTACAGTAATTTGAGACAGGGGTACAACTTGGGACAGATGTTACATTTTTTGTGTAAGGTAACACTGATTGGGTACCCGCTAGCGCTCTGAGAAAAAAGTGATTGCGTTCTACACTGTGTAGAGCGCGGGGGTATGCAACCAGTGTTACCGCGGCTTACACAAAAAACGTAATATCTGTCCCAAGTTGTACCCCGTCCCAAGTTACCGTACTTTACGGTAATTAACCTGCTTTTCTGGATACCTTCTGCAAATTAATTCGTATAAATCTTGTAAAACTACTTCTCCTGCATTCCTTAATAATTCACTAGCAATTTCATCAACTCCTACTGTTTCGCCTGCTTTCATTTCTTAATGGGCTATTGTTTGAAGATGCGGCAGTTCTAGTGGCCGTTTTCTCCAGGGTTCAACCGTAAATTTCTCGCATTTTAGTTGGCATTTTTGTCGTGTACACTCTCTTCTCCTCCGAAACAATGGCTCATTAACCTAGCACTCATTCCCGAAGTCACTGAGAGGGAACGCGCAACCGAAAACTTCAACTTAGAAAAAAGTGTAAAGCGCCAACTGAAGAGGATAGGGGTGTAATCAATGAGAACCTTTTGGTGGAAATGACAGAGAACAGATTCTCAACGAGAAAAACCAGTGGCTCACTGGCTAGCTAACGACAGCGCTCATGTCTTGCATTTAGAAATAAACGACATGCACACTGTGCACAGTTTTCATTTCAGTTCCCAAGACATCACAACAATTTTTAGTTTCATGAAATATATTGCATGAAATATTTGTTTCTTGCAACATACATATGAACTATGTGTGCTGCTGTATTGCTAATCAGTGATCTGTTGACCACACCATACATATGTTTCACATTTCCCGAACCGTATTTCATGCAATTTACATATATCTCGCAGGTGTGCCATTTGCCTAATGTGTCCATTCTGTGTGCGAACTGAATAGGCGAGTGGTGGAAGAATGTCACGTTCGGGAACGAACACAACGTTTTTGGAGTCCAGCAATTTGCATGGACTCGCATAATTGCACTTCACTTTAATCGCTTATGATCGGAACGCTCGCTTACTACTATTTTGATGGAGCTTTGGGAAACTAAAATTTATCAATGACTCATGTACAGTACATGTATTCGCACAACACGATTACCTATATTGCATTTACTTGACTACTGAATATTGGATATACAGTACAGATGAGTATTCACGAGTACTGAATACTCAAGTATATTTAGTATTATTTACTGTTGTATGAATACTGAATACAGTATTTATGGGCAGGCCTGAAGAGAGAGGGGGCAAGTAGGTATTTTGTCCCCCGACCCGGTTAAGCTGGGGCCCGGTAGAGAGGAAAAAATCTCAGAAAAAATAAGAAAGACGAAATTTGTTATGAGGGGAGGGGCCTCTTTTATTTCTAGCATCAGGCCCGAACGAGGCTCCCTACGGACCTGTATGAAAAAATGAATACATACATATTCTGTATTCATGAATATACTAAATGTATTTGAATACTGCCCAACTCGGTCCCAGTATACGTATGTCACTCCTAGATGGCATGTGAGTGGCTACTGAACATGGCGAATCTTGACGGAGTGCTTGTAGTTTCCGTATTTCGTAATACCAAATAGAGACTATTCGTTAGTCCGGATGAGGTCATCTTGGCAGGAAGTGTGAATTCGAAACAGAAGTATGAAAAGTGGAACATCGAATGAGCGAAGTTCTATAGTGATGATTATTGACAGGAGTTCACTTCTTCACATTGTGAGGCTGTATCACTCATCCTGCCCTCTCCCTCCCCCGTCTTTATCTGTGACAATAATTCGTTTACGTGTGTGTATGCCACAAACGAATGACAGTATACAACTATATTAATGCGATGTTAAAATAATATTGCATACCTGGTTGTCGCCGATTCTCGAAAATTATACGTGTGATGAACCGAGGAACGATAGCAATAGCCACTGGTCTCTCGAAATATAATCTTTTGCTGCTATGGGCGATGCAAATTACATAAGTAATAAGTACATGAAGTGATTATGCAGATAAGATAACTTTGGTTCTGTACTAATTGCCTATCGGCTTATTTTCGAAGAAATTCGAGATTGTACTTGATAACTTTTCCGACCGAAAAATGGCACGCGGCATGCTTCCCGTATCGGCACTCTCTTCATGGAATAAAATTAGAGAACCGCGAAGACCCTTTGATATCAAATAATATAACTATACGTTAGCCTAGAACCAATAATCATATCGTATTCAGCGAAGCACAGTATCCTCCAGATAAGAAATATGATGGTTACTTTTTTCCCCGTTGCATTATTAAAGGTTCTCTGTTGTGGCCTTCTATTAAAAACTATATAGTCGAACCGCTTTCAGAATTGAGTTCAGCGACTTATGAAACCCCTAAACGGATATCCCCATATCTCATCGATTGAAAATGTTGAGCCTCACCGCTTCCTAGTTGCCACAATTTTAAATTAATAAAATCGAATTCTTCGACTTTGAAAACTCCACCACCGATATCGCGATTCAGTGACTCGAGTCAATGATACGTGTAAAAAATGATAATGATAAGGTCATCTATGACGCTAAGAAACTGCAGAAAACATAAATTTCGAAATATGAGGGGCAGTGAGAAAAAAATCCAACTAGATCTTGGCTGGATTCAAATCTGACGAGTCCACTTGTTTTCCCGGAAAACGACCTTCAACTGTCAATATTGGTAAATCTATGGAATGAAAATGGTAGTTTATCACTGAGCTTGAAATTGTCACCCTGTAAATGGTTTCAAAGAGGCCAAAACGCCGTCACAGTGAAGGAATAAAGCTCGTACCAAATTTTCGAGTTAAATTTGTCAGCAAAAAAAAAAGCTTCATTAAGAATTTTGTAATCTGATTTGTATTCAGAGCAAAAACTTCTACAGTAGCATATGGTTGTTTTCAATGATACAAGAAGAGTAAAACCGAGCCTTCCGGAGGGTTCGAAGGCTATTGTCAGCACTCAAAAGATAGACCTGTGTTTAAATCCAAGTATTATTTTGGAAATGAGCGACTCCGGAAACTTTTATTTCGATACTTCTCATCGCTAATATTGCCTCCGGTCCAGTGTGAAATTTTGGTTTTTTGTACAACAGCTGAAGATGGAGGCAAAATTCAAATATGTAGTTCACATTATGATACTGCCGAGTCAGGGGAAATTATCGTGTTCTTGTGTTGTGTTGTACAAAGAAAAAACAAGTTTCACTCAATCAGTTTCAAAAGCTGGCTTCATTAGTGAACTTTCGGTATTTTTGTAAACTTCGAGGACCACGGTTGTGAATCTTCTGTTTCCTAATAAACATTGTAAAAATTACGATCGACTTTTTCACCATGGACATTCCACTCATTAGAAAAGTTGCCCATGCCGACCCTTTATATCAGTACAGTTTCTGATATTTATAACCCTCAACTTTCCTAGTCTACCCACAAATAAGTATAGTTTCATAGAAGCAACAGGACTACGCAGGGCAATAAGTAGCACAGCCCAAAATTTCAGGACCTTCTCTCGCCCCTGTCGAACTCTTCAACTGGAAAAAAATTCACAGGATTAGTATAACTAGCTTTGTTGTAAGCAAAAACTAAAATTATAATTCCTTCTGAAAGAGACTTTCTAAGGACCCAGCTAATGCTAGAGGAAAATGGGAACCAAATTGACACTGTAAGATTATCAGTAATTAAAACATGCACCCCGGGACTATCAAAGATAGCTCTTGTTGCCTATTTCTCCATCCTTATCCATTTATAGAGCCTATCTATGCTCCAACTCCGATGCAGCTAGAGGATTCCACTCCCCTCACCCCTTTCACCAAGCATCCTATTTCTGTTTCAATAAGGCTCTATATACATCGTACGGGTAAAAACAGCCGCCATTTTCTTTCCAGTTCGGTCCGTCAAAAGAAAATCGGCTGAGCGGTAAACACCACGTGACCAGATTTCGTTTCACGGAATGAACTGGAAAGAAAATGGCGGCTGTCCTTTACCTGTCTTCGTATAGAGCCCTAGTTATGACACGCAGGCTTGCAGTTTTCACAGGCAAGCGGTAGTATATTCTGCACCCAGGAAACAGGGCGTGCTGCTTCAATAGTGATGCCCCCCCCCCTCCAAAAAAAAAATAATAAAATAAACGGAGCATCAGTTTCTCAAAATCTGGTCTATGTCCTCCCCTTCTCAACTCCCATCACAAAATGAATCGTAAAATTACCCTGAAATTATCGTTAACCTTTGAGTAAATCCAGTTTCGATGAAGCTCTTTGGGCTCAGTTGAAAAATAAAACGGTAGTGCATCGATGCATCTTCGGTTCAAAATCTAGTATACCTCCTCTCCTCTGATACTATTCTCCTATCACAAGGCGAACTGAAAAATTAGTCAACATGATCGAAATCTAATATTTAACTTTAAGGTTCTAGGGGAGCTCTTTGGGGCCATCAGAAGAATGAAAGGGTGGAGCACCACCAGCTCAAAATCTGGTCTACAATCTTCCCCCTCTCCCAAGCGTGTACTTCGTGTTGTGTTGTGCAAAAGAAAAAATGAAAATGCGCACCTCAATCTGGACAGATAGACTCCATGAAAATAGTATCATCCAATCAGTTTTAAATGTCGGCTCCAGCGGTGCTGAGAGTCATTTATTGCTTCATCTGTGCATCTGTGTTTATTCATGATGTACATAATATGTAGCCCTGTATCACGTAATTGAAGGGCTCGCCCTTTCTCCCCTTCTTGGCGCCACTGGTCGGCTCTATTAGCAAACTTCTGGTAATATTGAAGAATTCTGGAAATACAAAATAAGGTCTACGTTTTCGTTTTCTCAATAAATTTTGTAACACTATAGATGGCATTTTCATCATGGACATCCACTTATTGGAAAGGTGTTCATGCTGACTCTTTTTCGAATTAAGTTTTTCATGATATTTTTGGCACTCAACTTTCCCAGCTTACAGGGCCACAACCTACATATCTGGTATCCAAAGTGGCATACAAATTTTGTAGGTAGCAAAGTAGCGTACCAAAAATTGACGTCAATTTTGTCTACAGATCTCCCAAATTTTCCAGGCTACTCATCAAAAATGATTTTGTCAAGTCAGGAATGTGACTAAGGGGACAAACTTTTTCCTCTCCATCTTCGTGAGTACGTTCTTGGAAAGAAAGACTGATAAAGGGCAAAACGAGTTAGTCCATCCAACATTTTATGTACAAAAAGCCGGAAAAACCTTGGTTTCCGGTTTCTGCGAGAGACTGCGAAGGGTAGTGTAGTTTTTTTTTTTTTTTTAGAATTGAAGAGTTCAGGAAAGCAAGGGACTAACAACCGATTTTTCCATTTCCCTCTTCTTTCACTTTATCGGTGGACATGGCCCCTTTCTTCCCTGCATGCAATAACTTCACATGTGTTTTTGGCTGTGGTAGGGCCCCTTTCTCCCTTCTTTGAGTAGTTCACCGAATTCTACTCTTCAGGAGCTACATATTACCAACCTTAACTGAATCCGGGGGGGGGGGTGATGTAGTTAGCCCTTTTCTTTTCAGAACTCTTCAATTCAGAACCCTTGGGGAATTTGGGCGCAGCCGACTCTATATTAAAGGTCTGCAACGTTGCCATAATATTCAAAAACGTGTAAGCCAGCAGCGTATAACTTACGAGTACTTTGCGATAGCCGCTTTTCAAAAATAAGTACAAAGTGACAAGCGCCCATAACACTCGATGATTACCCAACGCTGAAAAATGTTATCAAAATTTATGTATGTCCTTTAATCAACGTCAACATTCTGTAATCTAGAAATCGTATTTCAATTCTACCTGCTTTCGTCTGTTCTCGACTCGCGTCATTAACTTCAGATTAACATTCTCGATAGCGGGTTTTACCGACACATTCTTCTCTCTCGGGGCTCAAATCGAGTAGAATAATAATCTATAAGAGGCCAGAGTTTTGTTACTCCGAGATCCTCAAAGAATTTTGCCAGGAACGAAGAAACGTGAAGAGTTAGAACAGTTTCTATTAGTGTTGGAAAAGCTTCTTAGAAAAATTTGTGAGGTTAGATTTGTTGATCCAATAACAGTAGAGAAAACGTGGACATTATAGGGCAAGTCCCCCTGTGTATTTCTTATGGGAATTCCTTTGTGTGACGCCGCAGTCGATGTTAATCCCGGTTCCCGTGCAAACTCTTCAGTATGCAATCCGTGTACTCAGTAGCGTATCTAGGATGAAATCATGGAGGGGGTTTGACTTTTAATTTTGAGGGTATTCCTAAAAGAAAAAACAAAAAACGTTAAATGGGCATATTTTTGATATTTTTTGGCCATGGGGGGGATTAACCTGGACCTCCCTCCCCCTTAAATACGCCACTGCATGTACTGGATCGAAATTTTGTCTCTCGAAATAAAGATTAGCAATTGTGCCGCGTACTTACGATATGATACCGGAGATACAGACAGTTAGGTTCATGAAGAAATAAATGTTTGTCCATGTCCCGAAAATACTACACAATTCAGAGCCCCCACTCCCATCCTTGTAGACCACTTATATCCCCAGTCGTCGTGTTTTCGAGTAATCGTGTTCATCATTAATAGAATAAACGAGGAGTGCTTTGTAAAAAATTAATCGATCGGATTGCATACTCAGTGTTTGCAGGGGAACCAGGACTTGAGCAACGACTGTGACGTCACATGAATGAATTCCCATAAGAAATACATAGCACCTGTGTATTTCTTACGGGAATTCCTTTATATATACACACACACATCTGCAAACTTTGAGTATGCAATCCCTGTACTATACCCGATCAAAATCTCTGGAAGTGATGATTACCGGTTGTCTCGTGTACTTACCGTATGATGGCGACAATACCAGCCCCCTCTCATCCCCTGATCAAGTCGCTACAAACCCCTCATTTGCGATTAATTCGAATGTATTTTCGTGTATAATATATTGGAATACGAAATATAACACGGCTAAAGTTAGGCTACTGGAATTATGGTGTAATAGATGAATGGGTACGTGAAAAAGAGGATATTTATCCATATCCCTTGCTCCGAGGTCCTTCACTTTCCCATTATCGGGGGAATTCGTTAGTGAACAACCCCGCAAACCAGCCAGCTAGACAGACAGACAGTACAGCAAGACCGACGAATTTCAAGCATGAAATTTGAATTTGGAGACCGGGTAAACTCGGATGGAAATTGAAATTAGTGACCTCGACAAACTCATCATATTTTAGTTATTTATGTAGTTTAGCCCGGTTAAGTCAGTCTCCTTTTAGTGTTGAATCTCTACTTTGAGGCTTGAGTCAGAACGGATCAAAAATATAATGGGATGTTCGAGATCAGCGCCCCGAATGCTCTAGATTTCGGTACTTATCTTATTTCATTTTCTAAAGCAAGTCATTTTCGCCTCGTTTCCCCTCCCTTCAGAATGGTGGATCCTATAATCAGTCCTGGAAGGAGCAATCTGAGATTTATGAATGGCTCTTCTTGCCCCCTTTTTCTTCAACGGAGTAGTTTTTCTCCCTCACGATGGTAGTTGAGAGAAAAATGTTTGGAGTTTTGAATGTTTTGTATTACAATTTTCTTATTGATATTGAAAATGAAAATTTGTTCAACGTCAGTGTGAGTTCAATTTTTTTCAGCTCGCTAAATGTATCATCTCAATATTATCCAATTTTTTTTCTTGTGAAGAGAGAGGGGGAGTAATTCTTGAAGTTAGCCAAGCCTCTTCAATCCTCAATGCTTGTTATTGTATGATAGTTCATGTTCTCCCAAATTTTGAACTCTTCAAATCCGAACTTACAAACTTTTTATTCATTTATTTAACATCTTGATAAAGTTAAGACTTGCTGAAACTGTTCGAAACTCGTTTTTGGCTTTTTATAACTCTCCAGGCTTCGTTATAGCATTTTGAGATAAAATCACAACTTTTTGGAACTCTTATATAATTTTGGTTTCGGAGGTTGCTTAGTTACTTTTTGATGGTAATTTTTACATCCGAACAAGCTAGGTGTCACCAACGAGGATTCAGACCAATTATTGATCCTTTTTCCTTCGAAAAATTCAGATTCTAGAAAAACTTGATTTAAATCGTCATCAAAGAGACTTTCTAAGACTTGTACAAAACCAAGACAATATCTTTTGTTTGGGGGGGGGGGGTGCATATGAGGTCCGAAGTAAATATTGAACAATCATGAAAAACGATTTACCGTGAACGTATTTTTGTAAAAAGTAAACATTTTTGACTTGTTCTGCTTTTTTCTGTTCCTTTCTTGCGTTTTGCCTCAAAATTTGGGAAAAAACTGAGGCCCCAACAATCCTAAGACTCGGTCCTCCAAATTCTGGATCCGCGGTCTTGGACTTCTAACCAAGTGAACCGCTCATTTCAGACTCTTCCAGACTAGTGTAAAACTTGAGGGCTTTTGTTTGAGTTTCCTTGATGGTAAGACTTGCTCGAAAGATAAGACTCGCTCAAAAGACTGTTTACAGTTCGTCCTGACTTCATCAAGACTCCTCACCAACAGAAATTCTGCCATGCTGGCTTAAAACCGGGGACTCGAGGGGAGCCGGCCAGAGCTAAGATAAGGCTGATTAGTCTATAGTTCTTTATAATGTGTTTGTCTTCTTTTTTGAGTATTAAAATTATATCAGGTTTCTTCCATTCAGAAGGATCTGGTTGAAGAGATGGAAGATGTACCTGGCCAAAGCTCCCCTCCCCCCGTAGATTGTGTGTTCATTGGTAATTTTATCTGTTCGATGCTTCTTTTTTTTTTAATTTTTTTTATTATTACTTCAATCTCGTGCACCTAAAAGTGGGAAACTTCTCTGTTTCCAGAGGTTAGTTCACTGTTTTGCTCCTTATTTTTAATCCTTGTATAGTTGGGAATAGAACTCGGTGGCCCCTCATTTAATTCAGATCTGTCGTAAATCTTCTCTCCTTTAGAGTTCTATGTCCATTTTGGAGTGCGAGTAAACTTGGTAGTATTCCATGTGTAGGGTGTGCCAAATCACGTTTTCTTCTTCTGTATTCCAGAGCGCTTTCGGCTATTATGCCATCATCAGTGGAGTACCCTAAATGAGACTTGTCTCTTCTTTCGGGTCCTGTAATGATAGTAGGGAGTAGTACCATATGGTGAACCTGTTTAGTCTTGTGCTCCTATTCGTTGTCTGTGATTATGCAGTCTGTTCAATCAGTGAGTGTTATTAGTTGTGTGCTCCTATTGGTTGTACGTGATTGTGCAGTCTGTCCAATCCGTGGGGGGGGGGGGGTTATGTTATTAGTTGGAATAAGTTCTCACTTTAAAAGTTAGTTGTTGTGTTTATTAGGTTGTTTTGTTTTGTTTTTGCTTTTATTATTTCTAGTGATTCTTTTAATTTTCTTTTTCTTATGCTGTTTTCTGTGTGTAGGATTTTGTACTTTTCTGTCAATTAGTCATTGTTATGTCCCTGGTCATTGTAGTGTTTTCCAAGCAGTGATTTGTTATCATTTAGCTTCTGTGATTTTTCATGTTCTTTGATTCTGGTTGTTGTTTCTTTTTTGTCATTGCTTATTTGTTTGATCAGAGATGGTCTGTTTTTGATTCCGAGTTTTATGTTGTATTGGTTGAAGATTTTTTGTATTTTGTATGTATGAGTTCCTGTGAATGGTAATGCGCCTGCGTACTTGTCTGTTTTTGTGGTTGTTGGTTCGGTGTGTGTGCTTTTTGGTTTTGTTAGTTTGTTAATTATTCTGTCTACTGTTTGTGATTGGCATTTGTTGTTGATTGATATTTGTTTAATTTTGTTGATCTTTGTTGTTCTGAGGTTGTTGTCGTTTAGTATGTTGACTGCTCTGTGGCAGTAGTTGTGTAGTGCTGCCATTTTGTGTTTTTGATCGTGGAATGAGTCTTTGGGTATTATTGCGTTTGTGTGGGTGGGTTTTCTGTAAATGTTGTACTGTATCCTGTTGTCTTTTTTATTTGTATTGTAAGGTCAAGGTAGTTGATGGTCTTGTTGCCTTTTTCCATTGTGAACTTTATGTTGTTGCTTATGCTGTTTGTCTCCGTGAGGAATTAGTCTAGTTGTCTATCGGTTCCTGTCCAGATGATCAATATATTATGTCGTCTCCGTATCTTGTCCATAGATTTATGTCTTTTTTTTTTTGTGTTTGCTGTTGTTTAGTAGGTAATTTTCAAAGTTGTTCATGTATATAACAGCCGAAAGCGCTCTGGAATACAGAAGAAGAAGAAGTGAATTGGCACACCCTACACATGGAATATTCCTTTGGAGTTGATTAGGTAGAAATTAGAGCCCTGGTTATTATAATAGAATTTTCCAATTCTAAATTCTTTGTTTTCTCTTTCAAGGTATAATTTACTGATTCTTAAATTTTAAATAAATAACCATGACTGAAAATAAATGACTTAAATGACCGTTAGACACTTTGATACAACATACTACACCCCTCCTCCAAAAAATCCACCAACGCCGATTAATGTAGGTCAACACTACTGAAAAAATTACCCCCCCCCCCCAAAAAAAAAAAATCAACGACGGCTCTGCTAAGAGTGGCATATATGTAATGATACATGAGCAGCATTGCAGGGTTAAGACGATCCACATTTTCCGCAGTATGAAATTTTGAAATTTTGCCACCCATGATCTGCATGATCTGCTGTAGAATATATGCACTTGAAAATCAGAATTGATTTTTCCAACCTAAGGTACCTTTTCCTGGACGACATCACGTTGAAGTTACAGGACCTTCCAACTCATCATTTTTGCATATTCTTAACCAATTACTAGAGATTGTTTGCTCGCAAATCCCCTGCTGTTGATTTTTTTTCTGCTGTTGACTTCCTCTCAAAATTTGCACCTTGGAAATGGTATACAATTGAAGCTGTGACAACTGAAATCATCGCCCGTTCAATACGCTTAATTTGGTTACAGTGTTCCCAAAATTCAGCAAGGCCTCCTCGTACTAATTTCAAAACCGAACGAGCCGAGTCTTCCGTTTCAAAATAGCCAACAATGGCCACAAAGAAGCGTGAATTAATTTTGACATACTCATATAATTATACACGATACTCGTATTTTGACGTATCGTATCTGCGTAGAAATTCTTCCGCTAATTGTTTCATTTTTGCATTTTGTGTTGTTTTTTTTTCTTTCTGTTCCACTCGACACCGTTGACCTTGGAAATTTAAAACACTTATCTATACTTAATAGCGTTCGTACACTCTTTAGTCTTTACGGCGAATGAATTACGAAAGTTCGCTTTATTGAAACGATTTTTAGATTCGGTGCTTGATCGGCGAACATTTTTACATTGTCGGCACTCGAGACTACAGACCTGTAAACAGTTTCGATGGGGGTGAGACGGGCTTCTCGATTGACTGCCGTCGGCCTGGTCGAACACGTTTTACCTGACTTAGCAGTTTTCAAAAACATAAAATAAATTACCAATATTCTATTCCTATTGTCGTTACCAGCTACGATGACGTCAAATGAACTAGTTCGAGTATACATTGCGAATACCATTAGTGTTCCCTGTCCCTTCAGTCCCCGGTCTGACGTTTGATGTGTAACTTTTCGACAATACGAATATTATAACATTGCGGATGGTGCATTATGCTTAATTTCTTTGCAATATTTATGTAATCCGTTTGCTAGTGAAAGTACCATCCGCGAGCATCTGATGTCTACGAGCTATAACTATTGCCGTAACCAGGTCACTAATGGAGAATGTTGAGTCGAGCTATTTTTCAGCACTCGGGGATCAAATCTAAATGGCATTTATCTTTTTTTAGGGCCGACTACGAGTAGCCGAGCCTATTGCGATCGCTTCTAGCATTTTATATGCCTTTACTACTGGGTATACACTTGAGCAAAACCGTAACGAAAACCGTAACATTCCCCTGACACGAATTCAGTGGTAGACAGTTCCATGGAAATTGAAGAGCTTCCTGTGAAAACAACATTAGTCCATTTAGAAATTCCAATTTCGCCGCCAGATAACGCTGCATCCGCAACTGTTACACTCGTAACACTATCATACGCTTGGAACGAGGCAACATCTTGTTTGTACACCTGAGCCGTGTTCGTTTAGACACAAAAATCGACACTTTTAACACCGAGTTAACCTAACCCCAATGCTTTTGTATATATGTGACGTCATCTCAGTGTTGAAACGTGTCGATTTTTGTATCTAAACGAACACGGCTCTGTGGAAGTTCATCCAGCAGAATGGCAGAATTTATGTTGCTATCTGGTGATGAAGTCGAAATTCCAAAATGGACTAATGCTCTTTTCACAGGAAGCTCTTAAATTTATTTTAGCATTTTAAATGCTTTTATTACTGGATATGCTTGAGCAAAAACCGTAACGCTCCCCCGACACGCTCCTCTGAGACGAATTCAGTGGTTGACATTTACAATCTGCAGCCGTGTTGTTGCTGCGGGACTGCAGTCTGCAGCCGTGTTGTTGATAGACATTTCCATGCCTCCCAACATGAAGCCAGTCCATATGATTTAGCTCTTCATGGTGACAATTCAGTTCAGTGGTTTACATTTCCATGGAAATACAGACACAAGTATTTTGCCTAAACCAATTAGGGACCCTTGTCAGGCCAAATCCTGCAGACCAATAAATCTTTCATCATTCATGCTAAAAACCTTGGAATTTCCTTCTAGCCATGTGCTTGTTGATCTTGATCTTTGCTGCGAGGCTGCAGTCTGCGGCCGATTAATTTGCAATGCTTAAAAGTTTGACATCTTACAGCCGTGGGTATACTTGAGCGAAAACTGTAACGCCCCCCTCACGACACGTTCGACACTCCAGGAACTGAACTTTAAAAAGAAAATCAAACCTACATAGCAAACATTATTCATTGAATATTACTCTACCGACTCTGCTGAGGTCAGCCATGTCTGCTGTACAGGGCTTGTAAAAGATATTCGATGTTCTCTTATCTTCTCTCATTTCCAGCTCAGTTCAGTGGTGTATATTGCGTAGCTCTTTATTCACCTAGGCATCCTACAAAAAAAATCGAAAAAATTAATTTTATAACAGCGGGGTTTTGTAGGAATGTGTTCAGAAGGGTCTCAGTAGACACTAGACATCCCATAAAACCCACGAGCTCCAAGTGTTGAAAATTTTTTGGGGGTGGAACACCACCAAAAATGAGTTTTTCCACATTATCTTGAAAAATATCAACTCTGAATTTAAATAAATAACAAATCTGCGTACAATTTCCGATCCGATGATACCCAACACGACCCCTTTAAAGTAAAACATGAGCCCTTAAGAAGGGGTTCAACATTTTGAATTTTTAAAAATGTCAGGTACTTTAATGTTATAAGTTGAAAACTGTACCTAAATGATATTTTATCGTGCCCAACGTTTGTTTATAAGTATGTGAGGGATTGCAAGAGTATTTTGACACAGTCGCACCCCTATCCGAGAGCTGGATCATTTTGATATTACCGAAGCATTCACACACACACGGACTGGCTTTTTAGGGCGCTCCGGGATATCTGAGAACTGAGAAGGAGCTTCACAGAAGAAAGGCGGCTATAGGGACTTTTTTAACTAATAGTTTTTTAAGGAATTTCGCAACAAAGGCGCGTTTTGATACAGAGACGAAACTTGACTTTCAGTTTAGGGGGGGGGGGTGGAGAAAGAAAATTTGCCGACAGATTTTTTTTAACGAAAAATTTGCCGACAAAATATTTAAAATTTGTCGATTTTTTAATTAAAATAAGAAATAATAATAAACAAACGTACAAACGTTCTTAGAAAATGAAAAATTCAAAAGAACGGTTTCAAAATTTGCCAACTGCCAAATTATTGAAGGCAGGGACGTACCGATAAGTGGACAGGGAGCAACGGGAAAATTTACCATTTCAGTTAGGCGAGTTGAAAAAATCTAACAAGTTGAAAGTTTTTTTTTGCTTTGATATTTGAGGATTGAGTTGAGAGGTTGGAAAAATCCAACAAGTCAAAAGGTTTCTCTTCTTTTGCATTGATAATTGGAAATTTCGAGTTGAGTCAGTTGAGACTTACACAATTTTTACCCCCCCCCCCTCCTTCAAGGAAACTTCTTCGATACTTCCCTTCTTCTTTTGCATTGATACTTGAGAGTTTTGAGTTGAGTCAGTTGGGACTTCCACAATTTTTGCCCCCCCTCCCTTTCCCTCAAGAAAAACTCTTCGGTATGTCCCTGGGCTCCAGAACTCAAAATGGGATCCCAAAGTGGATAGACTATCGACATTAATTACTGACCTTGAGGGTAGTTGAATTCGAACATGCGCTAAATTTTGAATCTGATTCAAGCTTAAAATACCCCACAAATGAAAATGGACAAGCATTAATTAGTTTTTACAAATCGAGTAGACTATTGCAATGGAGAGTTCTTACGATCTTAAATTCAAATTAACAGACTTTTTGAAAATGCTGAAGATCGCTGATTCATTTTCATCATTACGAACATCCTAATCTCTTGAGAAAGGATTAAATCGTCAAATGCCGAATTTTCGAAAGCAGCATATATGATTTTATAAAAAATGATTGAACTATCGAAGTGAAAGTTGTTTTATTTCCATTTTCTTGTTTTAGGTGGAGGACGGGGCTGAGGGGCTGTTACAAATTTAGTAATGACCCTTGGACCTTTGATTGGACTTCATCATTCTTAGGTTAAATGGCAATTTTTGCGTGTAATGTTGAAGAAAAAACTGCATTGAAGCTTGCATCTTTACGAGCCAACATTTGAAGTCCAAAGATTGACAGAAATTGATTGACGTTGAAAACCCAAGTAATCTATTGAAACAGCGACTATTGTAATTCCTAAATTTGGTTCAATTTCATAGTTTTTGATTTTTAAAGACTTGAATGTTCCCCTTATAATAACGCATACTTGGATAATTTTGAAATTTTTCCTCCAATTTGAATTTTGGTAATTTGATGGTTCTGAAAATACTGAAAGATTAATTCAAGTTCGTTCAATTTCGACTTTCATTTTGGTGTTTGGTGCCTGCCCGAGAGTCAATATCGAAAATTTATCGCGTTGATGGAATTTCCAAACTAGGCGACCTCTCCTCTCCCATTCCCCATTTCGATATTTGATTCGGTTACCGGGAAGTCAATTTTAATCACTTCTCGAGACCAGTTCTGGCTTTTGAAGCCTAAATCAGGAATCCAAGAGGAATCTGATGAAATTTTCGAATTCAGCAACCCAGAAAATTCTAATACTTTATTCGATTTCCTAAAAATCAATTTTGAATTTTGGGGCCCAAATCGCAGTTTAATAAGAAAGCTCATAGAAGCTTTCGAATTCAGCGATGCCAAAAACTGCTCGTATTTTGATTCGTTACTTCATGAAAGTCAATTCAGGGTTTAAAGAAGAATCTTCTGGTGAAATTTTCGAAATCAACGACCCAAAAACTTCTATTTTAGTAATCTTTCCATAAAAAATCTCAAGTTTAGCTAGAGTCTTGCTTAATGGGAGCGACTTTTTTTTTTTTTACCGAGAAAGAAACGAGACCTTGCCGTCAGAGATGCCGAATTAAGGGAAAAAACTTTCATTCTTTTCCCATTCAGAATGGGCTCATCTTCATTCTTCGCGAAAAAGAAAAAAAAGAGGATATCAAAATAGTCCATCCCCCGGATAGGGATGCGACTGTGTCAAAATACTTTTGCAATCCCTCACATACTTAAAGACAAACGTTGGGGCACGATGAAATATCATTTAGGTACAGTTTTCAACTTATAAACTTGAAGTACGTGAGATTTTCAAAAATTCAAAATTTTGAACCCCCTCTTAAGGGCTTATGTTTTACTTGGAAGGGATCGTGTTGGGTATCACCGGATCGGAAATTGCACGCAGATTCCGAATTTGTTATTTATTTAAATTCAGAGTTGATATTTTTCAAAATAATGTGAAAAAACTCATTTTGGGGGGTGTTCCCCCCAAAAAAAAAATTTTCTCCAACACTTGGAGCTCTTGGGTTTTATGGGGTATCTACTGGGACCCTTCTGAACTCATTCACACAAAAAAACCGCTGTTATAAATTTTTTCGACTTTCACCTGATTTTTGAAGGATGCCCGTATTATATGGTCACAATTCAGTTCAGCGGTTAACATTCCCATGGAAATTAATTTTTCTTCCAGCCATGTGCTCATTGATCTTGATCTTTTTGCTGCGTCTTGCGCAACTACAGTCTGCAGCCGTAATGTTGCTGCGTGACTGCAGTCTGCAACCGTGTTAATATACATTTCTATGGTTTTTTTTTTTTTTAAGTAGGGTATGATCAGGTCGAATTATTCAATACCTTTTCTCGTTTATCTTTTCTTCTTCGTTTCCATTTGAGTATCGCATACTGTTCACTGCCGATACGAGCAATGAAATGAGCTTAGGAGTACCGAGTGATATCAGGTCGATAATAAATTATATATTAATTTGCATGTAAAAATATATAAAATTCAGTCCTCATTAAGCTCAGAATTCACTGTTTCAAATATAAACTTAATC
This sequence comes from Acanthococcus lagerstroemiae, assembly GCA_031841125.1. Lineage (NCBI taxonomy): Eukaryota > Metazoa > Arthropoda > Insecta > Hemiptera > Eriococcidae > Acanthococcus > Acanthococcus lagerstroemiae. Next base: position 58,036,292 of record CM063112.1, on the reverse strand, counting down.
AATGCACGAGTATTAACATAATATCAACTTCAGTTGAAACTCCCCTGAAGAATTTATTATATTATAATAATTTTCATTGGAGATGTTGAGCACGTTAGGAATGAAATGAGTTAAAGAGGATCCAGTTTTTACTTTACGGATTCAGTAGGGTCTTAAGTGGGCCTTTAAGAACCTTCTTGGGTTCTAAACGAGCCACGAACAGTTATAACGAGCCTTGATGAGTCTTACCGCGTTTTAGAAAATCGTCGAAGATTTGAATAAGTCTGAAATGATCCTATAAAGAGCTTCGTATAATTCTGGAAGAGTCTTAAACGTATTTAGAAGAATGTGAAAGGGTCTCGACGAGTCTGGAAGGATTTTGAATTAAAGCAGAAGAAATTGAACACGAGTGCATAATATGTACAGATGAGCCTATTCGTACCCCCTCCCTCTTCAGTATCTTTCTGATTCAGCAATGGCTACGGCCTTGGTGGAGAAGCTAGTCGCAACCACGAACACCGAATGACTCGTCGATTCCGCGTATAATTTAGTTTATTATTTCAGTTATACGAGATCGAAGTACAAGCAAATTAAATCGGATAAGCAAATTAAAACGAATCACGAGATGAATTAGTAGACCGTGTACTTATTCTAGCAGCAAACAGGGCTTTTATAGGTACTCTCAGATATATTATTGGTCTCTGCTGGAAGCTTCATGCTGGATACATAGTAAGGACTTACCGCCTGCCGTTTGTTATATCAGCCTGCTATTTACTGATTATTTTGTTTGAACAGGGTCAAGCTCGTATGTTCTATCCCCGACAACTTTAAAGTTTGTGGTCGATATGTTGTTTAAATTCGCGCTTTATAGACGGTTCACAAATGACCTTCTCTCCTCTATCTTTGGAATTAAAATGGAAAGAAAAATGATCTCCAAAAAACAAGGTGTACTCATAGTTACTGCTCAGGTGAAACACGTATCCTCTCCTCTGGAAGGAAGGCTTAGAGGCATCATCAACCCTAAAAAGGTGTAAAACAAATTGTGGAAATTGTTTTTTTTGGGGGGGGGGCGGTCGTTGATTAAAAATATCATTAGCGATCGGATTACTGATCCGAACTGAATTTGGGCCTTAAAATTGGAAGTTTTCCTTTGGTGGACGAGTTGAACGTTTAACGTTGCTTAGAAAATTAACTAAATACCGTAACGGAAGTTTCTCGAGTCGGTGATATCTTATGCTTCGATTTGAGCCTTCAAAATCAAAATTTCATCTTTTACCGGAAGCAAAACAGATCTGATGCCGAAATTTAAACTGTGTTTTTAGGGTCGTCGAATGTAATAAGTGTGTCATTAGTCGTAAAGACATTTTGCATCCGGTAATCATTCATGGATCCAAACATCCGAACTGCGTTATCAAAAGTGGTATTTCTTTTTTGGATTTGAAGTAAACGCCGCGCATATTCTACAAAAAAAAATTAAACCACTCCCCCCCCCCATGAAAAGTATCAGTTTCATTCCTTTTCCATTCAGGGTTCTCACTTCCCAGTTCACATTTATATAATAGGAATTAGAATTCTTCAACGAACAACACTAATGACGCAACATAGTCATCAGTTGCCGGCAAATATAAGCATGGATCCATGTGCAGAGTTGGGCAAAATAATATTCGAATACTGAATAGTGAATTATGCTAACTCTATTCGTTATTCATGAATAATGAATATGTTATTCGTTATTTGTAAGTATGAATAACGAATAACGGATAGTTGATTCATTTGTCATAAGTATGAATCATGAGTATTCATTCATTATTTAGAATTCAATAGGTACCTACCTAATCATCAATCACACGAATAATGGGACAACAATATTACTTGATTGCGTTTACTTTCACTTTACATTATGATAATAAAATAAAAATATAGAACAAAACAGACAACTGCTACAGACAAAAACAAGAAAAAGAATCACACATTGAAAAACAGAAAGATGAAAGACTACTGTGAACAAATCTTGTCCTCTGTGTTATTCGACTCAACAGAGGGGAGGGGTCCTGTGCAAGAAACTACATGAATTGGAATTATGGTTCTCAATTATTTATGATGAGATTTTGATGATGTCAGAATAATGTACAGAGTCTCGTTAAAAATAAGAAGAAAAAGAAATTTTGCCATGAAGAACCCTACCTCATTCTACTCAACTACTCCAAGACTGGGGGCACAAGAAAACAATTTCTGGAAATTAGAGATGATGTATACAGTCTCTTGTGGAAAATGGGCGGTTCATTAGTTACAGAGTAAAAAATGGACTGTCTGTCCCAAATAGGCTGCAGTGGCTAGCACTATTGGAAATTCCAGGGTCAACAATATTGATAACGTCAATGCAGTTGCAAGTTGCACGTGGATCTATGCTTGTATTTACCGGCAACTGATGACTATGTAGTGTCCTTAGCATTGATAGTGAGTAGCAGTAGCGTGCGATAATTTTTCCTAGGAGGTAAGCGATGAGCGTAGAGGTGAAGTAAAAATCAGAATAAAAGTATGAAACATGCTACTACAAAACGGCATTAATGAAATTATTCAAATTGTTATATCCCTATGTAGGGCCATTCCATATGCATTTATTCTTTTCTGTGACAAATAGGAGACACAGGGACGTACCACCAAAACGTTTTTCCTACTAGGGGGGGGGGGGAATTGTGAAAGTCTCAACCGACTCAACTCAAAATTACCAAATTCCTAAGTATCAAAGCAAAAAAAAACTTCTGACTTGTAGGATTTTCCCAACTCTACCTGATTGAAATTGTAAATTTTCTGAATTGCTGAGCGCAAAATTCCTACAAGGAGGGGGGGGGGAGTTCCCCCTATCGGTACGTCCCTGCATAGACATGGCCACCAAAACAAATTTTCACCATCTTCACAACCAGTTAACCACAAAATGTTTTCATATTGCGATATGTGGCAGTGTCTAGTAAGACTCAAACCGCCTCTATTTTACTCAATTCTGTAAAATGGTAATTCTGGTTTAGGCTTCCCATCATTAATAATTTCTAATTGTTCATTAAGAGTAAGTCGTGAAAACGGCTCTTCAATACCTCAAATACGCATTTTGTGGGCAAAAAAAAAACCACGGAGTATTCAAACATAACGCGTTGATTAGTAGAAGAACATAATCACATTTCACTGTCAACTTTGACGTTCCTGTGTAGCCAAGCCAAACGTGACTTAAAGTGCTTCTAGAACGCAACCAAACGCACCAGTTTTGTCGCGTTGAACATGCTAGTGTGGTTTTGTGTTGGTAATCAACACGGAGGTGGAGCATAAATCGTGCAGTGTTATGTGCAGTATGGAAAAGAAGCATTAGATCCGACGCACACCTTGCTGGCCTATACAAATATACATATGTCCAAGGATTGATGAATACCAAACAGTATACATCTCCCGTGAATTTATTATATACCTAAGCGTAAGCTGTTTTGCCCAATGTTTCCTTATCTTTTATTTGTTACAAGTTGAAGTTGATATTGTATACGAAAACTTATTTTTTATCTAATCTTCAGGGTAAGCGGTGCTTACCTTAGTTGCCTGGAAGGCACGCCACTGGGTGAGCAGATGATGTTACAAGTTTTGCCATGAATAACAACCGTTGACAAATGTTATTCACATTCTCATTTTATTGAATATGAGTGATGAATAGTCTTATTTATGTGTATACAAATAATGAATAAGGAATACTACCCGAGGCGCAAAAACCTGCCAGTCACCCATGGAAAAGTTACCTAAGGGTAACTGACAGGTAACTACAGGGCTATATGGGTAACTAGAGGGTTACCAGTTACCCATGTAGCTCTGTAGTTACCCGTCAGTTACCTTTGGAAACCTTTCAGTTACCTGGGTAATTAAAAAGTGACAAAAGGGTAACTTTTCCGCGGGTAACTGGCGGGTTTTTGCGCGTTGGGTAAATGTCAAATAATGAGTGAACTTTTATGCAGGTGCAACTTGCAACTGCACTGACATAATTGAATAACACGGAGGACAAAAGTTGTGTCCACAAAAAGATCTTTCATCTTTCTGCTTTTCCATGTGTGATTCTTTCTCTTGTTTTTGTCTGTACCAACTGTCTGCTTTGTTCTATAATTTTATTTTATTATCATAATAGTGAACGTGGACACTGTTAAGTACTATTATTGTTCCATCATTTACGTAGTTGATGATTATTGAATACTGAATAATGAATGATTATACTCGTTATTCATACTTACAGTCATACTTAAACTACTAACAAATAAACTCCATTCGTTATTCATGCTTACATACAACAAATAACATATTCATTATTCATGAATAACGAATAGAATTAGCGTTATTCATTCACTATTCGAATAATTATTCTGTCCAATTCTCTGGTGCCAGGCCGTCGGAATTTACCTCGCTGCCGGGCCGGCCACTCCGCTGCTGATTCTGAACTGCAACCCCCTGCACAGCTACTGATAGTGACGTCATTGGAGACAGTTGTCGTCTTTTGTTATCGATGGTTGACTCCTGATCACATATGGCTTGCCATTCATTCGATTCATGTGTACTGTTTTGTCTTTTCGAGGTGCAGGATGTCTGGGCAGAATCTTTTCGTGCAGTGGTAGCCTTCGCCGTTGTTACCTTCTGCTCGATTCGTGTTCACCGTGCACAAATTTATCCGCCGCAAGACCTAAATGATCTTGCTCATCCCTGTTAGAAGTGCTAACGATTGTAGTTGCTATGAAATGTGAAATGGCGACAGGGAGGCAGCCGTATGGGTCTTCAAAACTTCCCGTTCACCTTGCGCAGCTACTCTCGCGTGTTGCCGCATCTGAACACGATTTCGTCTTGTTCTTGCAATTTCAAAACGACCATTACACCTGTTACATAACCTATGTAAACCAATTTGTGGCTCTCGCTTCCGATGCCATATAACGTTGCATCACGCGAGCATAAAATGGCGGCTCTTGAAAATTCAACTGCAGCTTTCTTCGATCCGCGCAATTAACTTTTAATTACTGGCTGCCGAGCCGCTGATACGTTCGGTATGGTTGTGCTTCGTCCTTCGAACGCCGAACAGACCTACTCGCGGGTATCGTGCAGGCCAAGTGAAAACAGATCTGCGAGGCCGGTGGCAGTGGCGATGGCGGTGACAACAGCAATGGACCACCGCCGACTCGGGGCGATTGGGCGTCGAACGTGCGTACATAATCGGGTCGCTATTATACCTTCTCGGCTAATAAACTGATCGCCGTATAATGGACCGGCTGTCGTGTCCGCCGTTTGTGTGTCCGCTGTTTTCAATGAAAACCGAAACCCGGTTCGCACAATGAAAATGTATATATTTTATTTTCATTTCTTCCTAGTCGAATTTTCTAGACCGCGCTCGCGCTTTCTTTTTCGCTCGCCTTTTCGTACGCAATATTTTATAATTTCTCCATTCTTTCGGATCCGATTATCATCCGACGATTATGCGCGAATAATTGAGACGAGAAAAAGAAGGAAGCCTACGCGAGGTATCAATCACCGCGGACAGTCGAGTGTGCATCGCCGTCACGAGAATATGTACGGCGGCAAAACGTGATGCGGTTCGCGGTTCACCTTTCAACGATCTCGTGTATATCGCTCTCGGTGCGGCTTCCGGAGTCCGGGAAGGCGGATCACGGGCTCCTAGTGGTCGCTTGGCCGCAGCCGTGGAAAAGTGACTAGTGCGGACACGCAGTCGCACTGCCCGATGCGCAATCAGCTACCTTTGTTACCCACGGAAAAGTCACCCCTTTGCAACCCTCAGTTACCCTCAGATTACCCAGAAACCCGTCAGTTACCCTTGGTTCCCCTTTAGTTACCAGAGTACGTTACCCATTTGCAATCGTCAGTTACCCTCAGATTACCGAGGAACCCGTTAGTTACCCTTGGTTCCCCTTTAGTTAAGTGTCCATTTCTGAGTGTGAGCGAACTAGGTAATTTTCCATATGTACGGTGTGCCAATCAGAGTTGGTCAGAATAGTATTCGAATACTGAATAATGAATAATGCAACCTTTATTCGTTATTCATAAGCGCATGAATAACGAATAACGAATAGTTTATTCGTTAGTCGTAAGTATGAATAACGAGTAGTCATTCATTATTCAGTAATCAGTATTCAATCACATCAATCACTCGAATAATGAAACCAGACCCGTAGCCAAAGTGGAGCCAGGAGGGCGTTGCTCTCCCCTGGCGCAGTCATTTGCCCCCTTCTGAGAAAATCGAAAAAACTTTATGTACTTTCTAATTACCCCAGTAAGATTAGAGATTACTATACATGTTTTGAAACTTTATATTGGTATCACTGATTCCTTTCTCGTTCATTTTGCATCAGTGTTGTACCATAGAATAAATTGGTGTAGATTTTTTTATTCTACGCGTAGAATACACCATGTAGAATGAATGACTATTCTGTACTCTTTTTTTTTTTGGGGGGGGGGGGAAATAAAGATTTCTTTTTGTTGATATGTAGTACGTACCTAGTTTTTGCCGTTACCTAGTACCGAGATGAGGTAAGACATGAAACTACTTACCTAGTTGAAGAACAATCCACGTCAGTGGCGTAGCGTGTCGCAAGAGGAAGGGGTACCCCAAAAATAATATTTTAACCCCCACCCCCACCCCAAATATATATATATATATTTACCACGAGAAAAATACCCCTTCTACAAACATTTTTACTCCCCTTCAAAAAATCTACCCCAAAAATATACATTTACCCCTTCCAACAAAAATTTTTACCCCCCCCCCCCCTCACCAATATTTTTACGTAGTCCTCTAATATTGGTGATTTTTTAAAAATACTTCAATTCTCGACTTTTTCTCCCTTGAAAATCTTATTTTGCCCCCGACCCCCTTTGGGAAAATCCTGGCTACGCCACTGATCCTCGTTAAATTTTTTGTTTTGTAACTGGGTCCGAAATGAATGACGAATAACGATGATGGACGAATAACGATGATGGACGAATATTATTCACATCTTCATTTTATTGAATAATGATTGATGAATAATTTTACGTGTTGATGAATAATGAATAACGAATAATGATTGAACTTGTATTCATGATTATTATTCGAATAACGCCCAACTCTGATGCCAATTCACTTTTTTTCCTTCTGTATTCCAGAGCGCTTTCTGCTGTTATGCCATCATCAGTGGAGGGTACTCCACTGATGATGGCATAATAGCCGAAAGCGCTCTAGAATAAAGGAGGAAAAAAAGTGAATTGCCACGCCCTACACATGGAAAATTACCCCTTTAGTTACCTGGGTAACTAGCGGGATTTAGTTACTCTCTAGTTACCCGCGGAGAAGTTACCCATTTGCAATCCTAGTTACCCTTAGATTACCTAGAAACCCGTCAGTTACCCTGCTTGTTTCCCATTTAGTTACCTGGGTAACTGGCGGGATTTTGCATTGGTTTTCGGGAAAACGGATTTGAGGATTTGGGCGGGAACCTCTCCTGTACCATCCGGTTGTATCTTGTTTCTTGTACGGAGATCAAAGGAACCGTGAATACTTTTAAATACAGTTGTAGTTATCTTGAATGTACTGTCAAGAAACCACGTCGGACTTTGGCACAGAAGTTCGATAGTTTTAACGAGTAACTAACAGTTACACTCGCCCCTACTAATCACTATTTTGGGAGTCATACAACAAAAATCGCTCTCCCAGGGAATTCTGGTACCCTTCCGGCAAGACAGCTAATTCCATCAACGACTTCGGATTTGGAAGAAGATCTCTTTTCGTTGGTTCCTTCGAATCGTTCTTTTATCGCCTCCCGCTCCGGGATCTGACTGAAGACTTCGGGTGGGACGTCAGCCAGTTCAGTTCTTAACAGCTTTGGGGAGGTTGCTCTGGATGCTCCGCAGCTTTTCTTTTTATTCCGGACATTACTACTTACTTCTCCTTCCGGCCACTGATGCGATACTCGAAACGGTAGTTTCCGGTGCCGGGGTTGCGGCGTCTCAGGTGCCACTTTGGCATGCGTGCATCGCCGTACATCGTACCACACCATTACTATTTACTTCAGCAGAGCATTCCTCCTGGTTAGGAGGATACTCATGCGCTGACCCCATTGGTCCTTTGATCTCTAGTAGCGGATACGGTAGGTCCGAACCTTTGACAAAAATAGTGTACATCTTCGACCTATCCCGGATTCCACCAACACCTTTCTCATTCTTGAAGTAAATGGTCTGGAAAAATACTCGTTCGTTAATGAAAAGGGATATAAAAAAATGGGGCACGTAATATTACGAATGTTCTGCAGAAGAAAACATGGGAGAGCTACGAACGCATCTGCCTTCCTTTATTTTTCTTGGAAATCGAGCCTCGTGACAAAAATAAGAATATTATGAAAATAAAGTGTATAGAGTACAGGGGAGAACAGGGCTAACTGGATTTTTGTCGTGAAGTGAGGTGATGATGGTTTCTTACATAGATTGTTAATGGGCGAATACGATGGGCTGGTCAAAACAGGGGAAAATGTGTAAACGCTTTCAAATTAACCCTAAAAATAATTGTTACATACGCGCGTAATCTGTCTACTCGGGCGAGTAAATACTTCAAGATTCCACCACCATAGAAGCACAGTCGAGCGCTGTGTCCTAAAGCCGGGTCTCGATTCTTGCAAGAGAACGCGAAGGTAATTTCGTTTCGCGAGGGTGGTCTTTTGCTACTCGCGGACGAAGTCGGTAGCTACTTTATACTTAACTACCCGGAGAAACTAAGGGTAGTCGAGCCAACTCGGGTAAGCTGTTTGCAACAAAGCTATTCCTGCTTTCTTTTGCTCTCTTGCTGTCTCCTTCCATTGGGTGCGCTCCGGGAAACCTGTGAATCCCAGTGCTTCCTGTGGTGTGCGGGCTGGAAACTAATCCCCATTCCTCTTCAGTGTGCGGGCTGGAAACCAGTCCCCCCGATTCCTTCTGTGGTGTGCAGGCTGGAAGCCAGTCCCCCAAATCCTCCTTCCCTCGTCCCCTTGTCGCCATCATCAATAGGGAGTAGCCGCGTCTCGACTCTACTTCGCAGTGTGTAGTGCTAGTGCTTATCGGGGAGTCAGCCTCCACATCAAGGTACAAGTTGAAGTATCGGTCATATCAAACATATGGTTTCAGAAGTAGCTGAGTTTATTTTTGGGGTCATTTCAACCATAACCTCTGCCCAAAAAGTTCCACAGGGAGCTATTACCTGAGCCTATGCATATAACTTTTAATATTTCAATCTGTAGCTCTGTGTGGATCCTCTTAAAAGTAAAAGTTACTACTGAAATGACTCCCAAAAATGAATTCAGCGACTCGAGAAACTGAGTATGAAGCTCAGTGCCATAGCCAGTTCATCGGAAAGGAGTGAGTTTTAAATTGGAAAAACGGAATCATTCTTTAAATTTTTGACAAAGTTGAGGAGGGAGGGGTTTGATCCCCAAAACACCTCCCATAGCTAGAGCCCTGATTGTAATTCGTTATTTTACTGTATTTTGTAACGTTGTTACTTTAATGTCATATTCCCTAGTTTCTCAAAAGACGAATTCAGTTTAGTCTGTATTTTCACATAGTGACACTGATTCTAGGATTCCGCTCCCAAGTTATATGAGAATCTGCGTAGCGTCGGGCATTAAGCTACATTTATCAACGTTTAAAAAAAAAAATCATTATATAGGTAACTGTGTTGCATTTATAAGTACGGGACCTGTCTTTTCACCAAGTGGGTTTACGTAGAATTGCTGTACATCCTACATCACCTTTGTATTTTGTGAATGAGTAGATAGATATTCATTTAATATTGCGTGTAGTACATATATGCGACATGCGGAAGTTCCATGTCACTCTCAGTCATCTTTCACCAAACTTAATAGCATCAGAGAAGCGTGATGACAAAATGAGCTCAACACATTTACACATCCTGTGGAACTACTTCGACTACCTGTAGCACTAAATCATTTGTCCTGTTGAACAGCTATAGATCGTTCGATTTTATGAGAAACCTAAGGATGAATACACAATTTTGATGATATCTTTTTTGATTCCCTACGATATGATGTAAGGTAAAGTAGCCTAATCACAGCTCAACAAATCTAATTTGTTGTAATTCTCCGGATAATGAATAGATGATTGTAGAAGTATTTTCAACGCTTATTCCGATTCCAAGCGTCATTTTTTGCAAAGGGCTCGATATTTTCATTCGTTCACTGGGAATTTTAATATTTTTACTTAGAATTTTAGAAGAGTTATGTTGGTCACTCTGAGTTATTGTGTTAAGGAGGTATGCGCACACGCTACCAGGTGATACTGCGGAGCTTGCTGAAAGATGCATTTGTTTTCGGCTGTAGAGCTGCGTGCGTCTTCGGTGACCTTACTTATACTCCACCTTGTAGATGCAGTGCGTCCATTTTGCGTACTTCCGAATGATCAAACAAGGAGAACACTTAGGGAATTTTTGTGGAACCTTTTTATTCTGTTTGAAATAAATCGAGCCCTTTAAGAAAAATTAAGCTCGGCATTGAATTCAGCATTCAAAATACTTCTAGAATCAGCTATTGATATACCCGAGAATTTTTGGCGGTTGATTTGTGATATGGACCGGTTCTCAATATGGACCTTCGGCCTGTCTTATCTACTTACGACGCGACCTGCCGATAAAAAATCTTAGATGTTGTCCTTGATGCGCTATCTCGATACATGTTGAAATTTTCAAACTTGGAAGCCACCCCCCCCCCCCTAGGGACGTACCGAAAAGTTTTTTCTGGAGGAAGGGGGGCGGTAAAAAATGTGAAAGTCCCAACTGACTCAACTCAGAATTCCCAAGTATCAAAGAAAAAAAAAACACACCACCTTTTAACTTGTTGGATTTCCCCAACTCACCTGACTGTAAATTTTCCCAACTACTGAGTGAGAAATTCCTACAGAGGGGTAAGTTGCCCCCTATTGGTACGTCTCCCCCTCCCCCTCCCAACAAAAAAATGAAAAATATTTTGATACTTTTAATTTTTTAATTTTTTTTTAAAGTTGTCATTTACATTTCGTGTCATAATTTTGGAAAAAAGTGAGTGAAGAATTTTTTTGGAGGTGTGTTATTTTTAGCCCAAAAGAATACGATTCGAATGTTATATAGCGTTTTTCGATTGAAGGTTCGGACTAGCAGTAAGGCATTTTGAAAAATGTTTGTTTTGGTACTTCAATATGGACCACCTATGATAACATGGAAATGAGTGAAACAATTATGTTAATTTTTACGAGTGTTGAAAAGTTGTAAATTATGGACCGAAAAAATATGTAGTCGGTTGTTCTTGGCGTTTCAAAAAAAGAAAACTAGATGTCGCCTCCAACCATTCCGTTCCTTTGATGGCTCTAGCAATTTGTGCTCAACATGAATGTTTGAATCTTTGAATTCATGATACTTAACTATTTTTCACTTATTGACAAAGTTTAATTTAGTATAAAACATTTATTTTGGAATTCTGATCTTTTTTTAATAGTGGTCTATACTCGGAGCCCAGATTTTCAATTCCTAAAATCACTACGCTTATAGAAAAATCATGAAAAATCCAATTTTTAGTTTTTTGAAATTTCCTTTTTGGGGATGATACTAGGATCTTTTCAATTTTCAAATTGTAATAACTTCGGATACATTGAACCAAATTCAATCAATGACGGTTTGTTGAAGTCGCCTAGTTCAACACTCCACCTGACCTAAATTAGTCCCGCCCCTCTAAATTAGGGGAGAATTTCCAAATTTGTGTCATCTTTTGATATTGTATATCGGCTTCAATTTCAATGATAGGCAAAAATGTTACTTCACTTTTTTTTATTAGAAATTAAAGTAGTTAAGTTTCATCGATAACATTTCACTCTATCTCAAAAATTTTAACTGGTACACTGGAGTACATTTTTAGGTGCACTTAATTTCCTCCCACCTGAGAATTCGAGAAAATGGTATTTAAATCTTTTTTTGTCTGGATGAGTTCTGTCGTTCCTCAACTGGTTGACGGCCGAAACACCCTGTATATAACAATTCGTCTAATATACAAGAGTTCATAATCAATGATAATCACGAAATTATTGATTAATGCTGATATTCTTAGTTGGATGGCGGAAATGGAAATCAACAATAGTCAATAAAGTTTTTTTTTAATTTTATTGTTGATAATTAGAGTTGTTTGTAGCCCACCTTCTTTAGGGTGTTAATTACATTATGAGGTCTCATGCATGTGATAAGCATGCGTTTCAAATTTCTAATGAAAATCAGCGCTATCTGTCGGCAGTATTCACTAATGATTAAAACCGTTATGTTCTAAACTGAAAGTTTGATTTACATTATAGAGGTGAAGTGTGTGTGTGGGGGGAGGGGGCGTATTTATTGGCAAGAAAATGAGATCAACGATCAGAAAACGTATAAAAAAAGTAAATTTCAAACGAGTTGAATTCAGTAGTATTTTTCTGTATAATTTTTAAGCACTTCCATTAACAGAGAGGCTGTGCGGGTTCTCTTCGCAGATCTTATAACATCATAAGCCAGTCTGTGCAACATTATCCAAACAAACATGCGGCCATAAACTGGATTTCGAAATGTCTGTTGTTAACGTAAACGTCTCTTTCTCTCGCTAAGTAAAATGAAAATATAAAATCTTATCTGAAGACAAACAAAATGTACTTATAGTACCCGCGTATTGTAAATATAGGACAGTGCGTGTTATATTTCAAAATAAATACACGCTGTTTTTTGCATGTATGTACAAAGTGAGTCACTCGAGGCAGATTGTGTTTCTTTAACAGTTTTTTGCCTCTTCTCCCTCGTCAGTTTCTAGATTTTATATTCCCAACCCGCGCAGTTTCCTAGCCGGAAAATGCGATCCAGATAAACCTTATCACAAACCAGAATTACAGACTTGTAGAATTTGGGGAGAGGAATTATTCGGAGTATTGCCCTCTGAGCCGATAGCTTGCTCCATACCAGAATGTTCTCTGGCAAATTGGAGCTATATGGAAGAAATAATAATAATTTTCGCAAGCAAAAGTTATTTCCCCTAAAATTATTAGAATATACTAAATATTCCCTCCCCCACAGGTGATGCTAATTTTTTAAGAGGAGGAGGGGGTTAAATCCTCTAAATCCTTGTGCCAAAAAATTGAGAACCATCGAACTTACGAAAAACAAAGCGATGGTGAAATTTTACGTAAGAAAGGTTCTGAACAATTTTTCCGAACTCGTTTACAAATGTCCTAATGAGGGAAGACAAAATGCCTTGTAATACTACCACGCATTAAAACTTGCCTGATTGGAGAGCATGTCGTTTTTTGGGCATTTTTACTGTGTTTCCGAGTTTTGTGAGCCGCAAGACTGCTAATTACCCACGCACGAATTTATGAACATCCACATCTACTGAGGAGTCACTGAATTGGATTTTAGTATTACTTTGACACAAAATTCATAATCGTGGCACCTAGGAGAGAGGGGTAATGAAAAAATTTGATGAAAAACAACATGGGTATCATTTTGTAAGTTTTGAAATCGATCTCAGCCTGACATGAATATAGTGGTACCTGTGGTAGAGAGGAGGGAAGAATGGATACATTTGACGAAAAATAATATAGGTGCCATTTTGTTGGTTCTAAAGGTTGCTGAAGTTGTTTTTGACATCTGTTTCAGCCCACAATGAGAATTGTGGTACCTGGTGGAAGGAGGAGAGAATGAGAGGGAAATTTGACGAAAAGCAATGTGAGTATCATTTTGTAAATTTTCGATGTCACTGAACTCGTTTTTGACGTAGATATTTATCCCGAGTATTTGAGTTTTCTATTTTTCATCTAAGGATATGACTTCTTATGGGTGTTTTGTACGTACTGTATTTTGAAATAGCTGATTTATCTAAAGGCCTAAGCACACAAGCAACGGTCTACCGCCGTGGTCAGGGATCGCATGATCTACGCGACGGTCAGCGATCTGACCGTGTCACATAGAAGAGACGATATAGTGTGAGCGATATGTCTTTGCAGAGCAACTTTTACAATAGTATTTACAAGTGTGTCAGTGCAGTGCAGAAGTGATTAAAAAATCTTTTTTTATTTGGAAATATACGTACAAAATTCAGAAAATACTCAACCAATACAACATAAAACTCGGAACCAGAAACAGACCACCTCCGATCAAGCAAATAGAAACAAAGGACAGAAACAACAGCAATGGAGTATACAGACTGGACTGCGAACACTGCTGTGACATGACCTACGTAGGAGAAACAGGCAGAAAATTCACAACCAGAATCAAAGAACATGAAAAACTACAGAAGCTAAATGATGACAAATCACTGTTTGGAAAACACTGCGACGACCAGGAACACGACAACCGCAAGTTGTCAGAAAAAAACAAAATCCTACACACAGAAAACAACACGAGAAAAATAAAATTAAAAGAACAACTTGAGTTAATAAAGGCAAAAACAAAACAAAACAATCTAATTAAACACATAAGAACTAACTTCCAAATCGAGAACCTATTCTAATTAATAACAAAAAATCACTGATTGGACAGACTACACAACCACAAACAACCAATAGGAACACACCAAATAAGTTTACCATACGGTACTACACCCCACTAGATATAAATACATTACAACAAAGAGAAATATGTTGGGGTACTCGAAAGCGCTCTGGACTACAGAAGAAAGAAATTGTGAATTGGCACATCCTACATACAGAATTTATTTTTGTAGGGATAGAAGTAGAATAGGAGAGTTTCTGAGCTCTTGGTCAAAAGTTTTTTAGGAGGGGGGGGGGATTTCCGGTAGGGTGCTCAAAATCTGGCCAGGTGCTGCTCGGGCCCGCGAGCATACGTGAAGTTGTCACCTATAGTCAGAAGTATCATATAGAGCCGGATATCTCCGTACCTTTTCAACCAGCATTTCAATTTCTTCTCCTATGGTTCTCCCATGTAAGCTTGCATTACGAGTATTTTACATTGACAGCGGCGGTCACAAATCGCCGACCACCGCGGCAGACCGCTGCTTGTGTGCCCAGGCCTTAATTCTTGGTGTGTCACGTTGGATCTGCGATTTCCATTAGAATTTTAGCTGATGACGACATCGTTCAGTGATTTTGCATGTGCGATATTTCGTGGTGACACGAGGTGTTATTGGACGTAAAGAGGAAAGAAGCATCGCGAGATTTCTACTTTACAACACCCACCAATGCGCAACTAGTGTTGGAAGAATGCAAAAATCATCGTTCCCGTTTGTTTCTTCTCTATAATCACATGGTTCTCACTCGTGTTCTTTGTTCTCCTGACCTTCAAATTACTAACGTTCCCGTTCTCGTTCCTATTGCCATATTGTTCCCGTTCCCATTCCCGTTCTTGTTCCCACCATGGTCCTGTTCCGTTTCCCATTCTCGTTCTCAATCCTAGCGTGTTCTCGTTGCTCATTCTTGTTCTGAGAACTAAAACAAGAACATGCTGTTTTCTTTTCATTCTCGTTCGTTTTCTTTCAACATCCGAGCACTTCAGATTGATTTTCTCATTAGAAATAGTAGATTACTATACAAGAGGGTAAAGTGAGCTTTTGATGAGTGCAGAGATTGTGAAACAAGCTGAAGGCGAGTTGAGCAATGGCACAAGTATGTCAATAGGAACGTACCCTCTTGTATTGTAAGTTATTTTTCTAAATACCTCGCACTATATAAAGACAGAAATAAAACTGCTAAATTTATTTTCCATACATACATCAAAAATGCGTTTTATGATTGTGTTTGTAAATTCTGATAAGAGCACGTGATTGATTGGGTTGCAAATATTTCAAAACTATCAATGAAAAAATTGTATACTACAACTTAGAAATATGTACAAGTTCCATTTTTTTAGGGTCGGTGTACCTGAGCCTTATACAACGGAAAAAATAGATCTATACGACGCAGCAGTGGCGCTTCTGCGGTTATAAACTACACTATAACTATACTCTGTATTTGTGACACCGCCTGTTAAGCCTGCAACGCGTGATGTCACAGTAGTAATGAATCGCGTCTGTTTTTGACAGTGGCACTTGTGATTTTAAATGTAAAAGTGAACGTAATTTATTGTGTGTAAAAGAAACAGATAGGAAGATGGTTTTACATCGTGCTTACAGTCTCAGCAAAAGCAACTCGAGGTATCAACATAAGGAATCAATGAATGGAGTTCATTTTGTGAGGTTTGTAATATTGTGTATGATTCTTGCTGAAATTAGGATCAGTGTGAACCAACTGACATTTTTATAAACAAAATTACTTATTAGTATTGTTGGAAAGAGTGTAAAAAGTAGAATTTTTCAGAATTGGGCCCCCGATTCAAAAATGTGTACTCTCATTGATCAAAGCAGCTTATCAGTAAATGCTATGTAGTACATTTTCTACATGTCTCTTGAACTTAGAATCACGTGTTCTCAAAGAACAGATTTTGCTGGTTTGTTCCACCTGACTAGTTTAGTTATAAGAAGATTGAACCTACTGTAATTACATTCACGATTTTTTTTCATTAAGACAGGTGAGACAGGCGATCTGCGCTCCCCATACCTCTGTACATGTGTTGTTAGTTGTTACTTGTTAGTGTGTGTATGTAGTGTCACAAGCGCTTTCTACATTAATTTCATTCCACATTTCAGTTAGGTACATTTCATCTATCCGTTCTTATGTTAAAGAGAAATAGGACCTTAAACGTGACTACAGACAGGTCTTTCTTCTTGAAATTATTTCCAACAACTACAAATAAGAAAAAGCTACCTGACTCAGCGCCATCTTTACTACACACTATAAAGCATACATGCTGTTAAAATGCAACTTTACCCATAGTTCTGCGTGGGCAAAGTAGCACTTTAACAGACGGTATTTAGAAAAATATAATATAATTGATTTTAGGCTTTCAGAATTTTACTTTCACGCCAGCTGCACGTGCCCGTTCTTGTTTGTCTTCTCCTGTAACTGCATGGTTTTCGTCCATGCTCCTCGTTCAACTTACCCTATAATTACCAATGTTCTCGTTCTCGTTCTTGTTCCCAACCTGGTCCTGTTCCCGCTCCTTTTTCCCGTTCTTGTTCTCAATCCCATATTGTTTTTGTTTTCGTTCTGAGAACTAGAACCGAGAACATGCTGTTTTTCTTCTCGTTCTTTTTTCCAACACTACGCGCAACGCCGGAAAGCTAGTGGTATTCAAATACCCCCACTAACATCACAGCGAACATAGCCATTAACAGTATCAATCGATGTGGAAACATAGCGCTTCCTGTAACTCCCGCCAGGTCACCTGAACAAGGCATTTTATAATCGCTAGGCATGTTACCACCAGATTGGAAAGATTGATACTGTGCGTAAGCTTACTCAACGTCATGAAACACATGGCTAGTAAGGGAACTGTGGATGCATACTCTTTGACTGTGTGGAGGAAAACTCTAACGCAACAATCTGTGGGGAAAGTGACGGCAAACTACCCCGACTAACCTGCACAGGAAAGTTGCGCGCCAGAAACTGCGACCACCAACATCCGGCACTGGATATGGCGCCTGAAGTAGAAGAATTAGGGAAGTAGGTTTAAGAGGAAAGACTGCACCTCCCCCCTCCCCGTTTGCTCTATGAGCGTGCAATTTGTAATCTTGCCCCAAGTTGCTTCCATGGAAAAAGTATAGTCATCTTCGCGTTTTCAGCGTCATCGTTGTCGAGCATTCCTGTGTACCATGCTCGCGATGTCCATCACTCGACCACCGCGCTGTGTCTAATTCGTGTTCATCGTGCTCTCCTGTTCATCAGCTAGCCGCATGTCCTGCTTTTTCTGCCCCACACGTTGACCGGTGTAGTTTAATGGGAAATCTACTCGAATTTGTACATTATTGTAGATCGATACGAGTGATTCGGTCGGCTCGTGAACATCGACTCGCTTTCATCGGTTCGATATGCGGACCAATTTATACATGCTGTAAAAAGATGGTTAGCGTTTTGTAATTAAATTGATTAATTGATACGGTTTTGCTTGTGTGTTGGTGTATAAGAAGTATGTATGGTAACATGGTCGTGACATAAGAAAGCCCGAATCGTGGCGGCGCATTTTCTTTTATAATTTACGAGCTCTTCTATTACCCGCATTACCACATAAATATAAATACGAATAGATGATATGCGTCGGGTTTAGAAAGCAAAACGGGGTTTACGTTTGTTTTCACTGAAATCTCGGGATCCGAGCCAGTGATAACCTCGCGGATTTTCGCGGTTTACGACGTGGATCGTATCGAACCGGATTGATGCGGTCGTACGATAGCGATGCGGCGTCGCGGTAGCTTGAGAGAAAAAAAACTTTTGAGAAGTTGCATTTCGCTTTTCGGTTCCAGGACGATGAATAGCGAAGCCGGAAGTCCTACGGTTTGGAGATAGGAAAAGGCGGAGCTGGTTCGCCGTGGATGGGTCTGGCCACGGTGATTGATATTAGTGTACATATTCAAATTGGGTATTGAGTAATGTCGATGCCGTCTATGCATCAGCCTTGAAGCAAGGAAAGACGAACTTTCAAATGGTTTCTAGTGCAGACTGATTACGACGACCTAATTATTTACACTCGGAAATCGAAAGCCCCCATTCCCTCGGCTACAATATTGAATACATCGTCAGTTTTCAAAATTATTTTGACTGTGATGTTTCTGTGGAGTAAATTGATCGTATTCAAAGATGTTCGTCTGATTCGAATGAAATTTAAGGTATACCCGTCTGTATTAATTATTCTGTCCCCCCCCCCCCGCCTGAATGTTATTTTCTTTTGGCCATCTCACTTCCCAAAATTCTATCATATCTAATTTTAATATTTTCATCTCTTTCTTTCAGTTTCCTAATTTGCCTACCTCATTCTGTGTCCTGACAATCCATGTCCTTATTCCCAGTTCTGATAGCATCTCAGTCCAAATGGGAGACTTTTTAGATCCGGAATTACTATAGTACCTACTATTTACTTTGTTAGTTACCATCATATTGGCCCAATTTAGCTTCCTGAAGACAGACTCTAATCACTGTTAAAAATATTTGCTGAAAGAGGGTCTCCCTGTCTAACCCGCCTTTCAATTGAAATGCTTCTCTTTCTCCATCTAATGATGTATACGACCTTGAATTTTTGTATAAATTTTCCAATATGTTTATTATTTCTGAGGGGACCACTATCCAAGCACTGTGGTGGTAAATCGTATCAAAAGCTTCATTAAAATCGGCATGGTGTCTCTCTTGTAATAACCCCTTCCACCTGGTAGGTAGGCAGGCTACCCGACAATATGTAGATATGTTTGCATACTCTTACTTTTGAAGGGGCCGAGTTATGGTCAAATTTTAAAACGTTTTCTATTTTTGAAATCATTTTTCTTCTTACGACGGGAGATAAACAGAAATGGTAATAGTAGAGGGCTATTATGATAACCAAAAAAAAAAGTCGGAGTTTGTTCAACAGAATGTTCATGAAATCTATTTTGGTACAAATTATATCAGTAAATTTTCACATTTCTGAAATTTCCGTGAAACTTGCCCTCTTCAGCTACTGTTTTTTAATTTGCAATCGATTGTACATTAAATTTCTCATAAAAAAGGTCATTAGCATTTTTCTTGTATCTGGATTAGAACTACTCAAAGTGGAGTTTAAGATATCCCCGCGTTAAGAATTATTACTTTTTAACACAGAAACAGATGCATAGAATTTATGAAGATAGTAATAATCTTCTTTAGCTACTTTACCACTAGAGTTATATTGTGCATGGGGCTTATTCATCTCCCTCCTTTCATCCATTTACCCCACATTTGAAATTGAGCCCCATGCAATGAGGGGAAGTGGTCTTAATATTTTGTAAAGTTTAATACGGATGTACAACACTTTGTTCCGAAGGTCGTTAAATTCGGGTTTGGTAACATTTTAGACATATTCCCCAAACAGTGGAGCATACCGATGGGAAGGAGATGTAAGATATCAGTTGTGGTAACCACACGGAAAAAATGGTGCTGCTTTAGTATGCGATCTACTGGTGCTAAGCGATCTCGGCTCGTACAAACGCGATCTACCCGTATCATGGAACGTGGTTGAACATGATTTTCATAAAATAAATTTCACTTAATACAAAATTGTGTTTGTAAATGTTAGTATCTTTTCTATTCACTGTAACACTCGGGGGGGGGGGTAATAATTTAGTAATGAGGAATGATATAATTATGTAGATTAAATAATCTAATCCCCATAAATTGCTGTTGACATGCAGTGACGTACCGACAGGGAGCAGGGGGCAACTTTCCCTGTAGGAATTTTTCACTCAACTGTTGGAAAAGTCAAACGGTTTTTTTTTTTTTTTTTTTTGCCCTTGATACTTGGGAATTGAGTGAGTTCAGAAGTTAGAAAAATCCGAGAAGTTGAAGATTTTTTTTTTCTTTGATATTTGGGAATTTTGAGTTTAGTCAGCTGGAAAAATCCAACAGGTCAAAAAGGTTTTTTTTTTGCTTTGATACTTGGGAATTCTTAGTTGAGTAAGCTGGGGTTTTCACAGTTTGTACCCCCCCCCCCCCCCTCAGGAAAACTCTTCGGTTAGTCCCTGTTGACATGGATAGAAGGACCAGCTGGGTTATGGTCTTATATCTATGAATAATGAAAATAATTTTCCCCCATATTCAGGTTGATTGCGATTATATGGCAGAATTACAAAATTATTGTTAACCAACCATATTAACATGAAAATTTTATTTATTATTCGCTGATTACTTTGGTTTTATTCTTGTTCTGTTCCCTTACAGTTTTACAGATAATAATAATATTAGCTTTTACCAGGATAATAAACAGAAAAATAAAAAATAAAAAATCTTACATCAGTTTATCTGTTATTCTGTGCCCATATAAGGTCTGTGCATTGTGCATCTGTGTTAAGAAATAATAATTCTTAACGGTGATATCTTGAACTCCATTTTGAGCAGTTCTAATCCAGATACAAGAAAATTGCTAATGACCTTTTTATGGGAAATCTAATATACAATTTATTGCAAATAAAAAGAAAACAGTAGCTTAAGCGGGCAAGTTTCACAGAAAATTGAAAAATGTGAAAATTTTCTGATATCATTTCTACCAAAATTGATTTCATTAACACCCTATTGAACCGATTCCGATTATTTTATTTTCTGCGGTTACCACAACTGCCCTCTACTATTACTTACTGGTACCATTTTTCTGTTATCTCCAGTCGTGAGAGAAAAAATCAAAGATAGAAAACTTTTCAAAATTTGACCATAACTCAGCTCCTTCTAAAGTATGAGTATGCAAACATATATACCCATTGTCGGAGTAGGTTGCCCACTTACCAGGCTGAAGGGGCCGTTGAAAAAGAGACCCTGTATACGACGTTGAATTTTTGTATACATTTTTCAATATGTGTATTATTTCTGAGGGGAGCTCTTATGTTACTAATGCTATCCAAGCACTGTGGTGGTAAATTGTATCAAAATCTTTATTAAAATCTATAAATGCTAAGGTAACTTTCATGTCATATTCATTAGTTTTCTCTATTACCTGATTTATTGTTTGTACATGGTCAGCAGTTGAAAATTTCCTCCGGAATCTTGCTTGCTCATCTAGCTGGCTTGTGTCTAAAATACTGTAAAGTTTTTCTTTCATAATATTCTTAAAAACTTTCTCAATGTTCGATGAAAGGCTAATAGGGCGATATAGCCGGTTGGAAATCAACAGCAAAAAATGATGATTTAGAAACACTTTTGCATAACAAGTGGTACTTTGTTGAAATATGTTGGGAATGCTTTCAAGAATGATATGTTAAAAATTCTGGCCCCCACTCTCATGGCTAAATTTTTATGGTGGATCTTAGCCCCCCTAAATTGGTTTTTTCAAGATATCTCGACGGGTATGCCGTTTTGAAAAAAAAGTTTCAAATAGAAGTTGTTCCTCGTGAAATTTTCTATCGAATGCACTGTACACATGCCATCCTAGAACTAAAAGTAAACGAGAAATGTCCCTCCCAGAAAGAATAAATTCTTGAAATTCGTAATTTCCTCTACTTCTAGGTGTACCTTTTGTGAGTATTCATGCCGTTGTGAAACTCGAGGAAGAAATGTTTCAAACTCGACTTAATTGTCGTTAAATTTTACTTCAGACAACCTTTTTAGGCACAGTATGAAATTCGGAAATATTATTGAGTGGAACACATACATTTCAATTTGTATTTTTAAATTATAAGTATAGCTAATGAGACATATACTGCAAAAAGTTATTGAACTACTGTTAATCTTCATCTTCTCCATGGGAAAATTGGTGTCCTGGGACATATTATGGTTATCAGTAGGTAGCTGTTTTCCCATAAGATAATATCGGTGAATTTCATGTATTACTCTTCTATTTTGCTTGTTTCCATAAATTTATACAACTTATGGAACAAAATACACAATTCCTAACTCGCTGTATGATGAGTTATGTATATTCTCGTGACTGAAGCTAATGTAGTAGTGAAGATGTCTCTCCATATGCCGATAAGGCAACCGAAATGTGTAATTTCTGAGGCATATTATCGTGGAATGAGTTACTCGCTTTTCACCCTTTGATATACCTAATGTAATGTATGCTTGGTTTTATTGACTGCATGATAAGTTTTTACACATCTCAGCATAGAATCGATGTTAATTCAATGCGTTTGTAATCATCTATCGGCGCCAATTTCACTGAATATCGTCTTAAAGAATATATATATATTTCCAGTGGTGTAGTGGCAAATTTTCCAGTGTGGGAACGCTAAATATATTTGACAAATTATAAGGAAAGTCGTATATATGATTTCCTATCTGCGGAAAACCAGTGTGGAAACGCCGTTCCCGCTCTACTACACCACTGTATATTTCTCTTAAGAATATCATGCGTTGGTACATACAAACAGAGCGGGTTTCAGTTTATCAACTTTAACACAGAGAAACATAACACAATAACAGTTTCCAGTTTTCGAAGACGTTGCTGTACTGCTATCGTGAACACTGGAACTTGTATTTGGCACCGCCATCTCACACTATCACACTGGCAAATCGAAATTTTCCCTTGATGTCTATTAAATTTTCCTACTTAACCACGTTTCTCTGTCAGAATCTCAGAACACTGGAGGTTGCTACTTCGCTTGAGAGCGGTCTCAGAATGAAAGCCGCTTTTGTTGTTCGACTGATATTGATAAGATGAGGTAAAGCGACTGTATACAATGTAAACGGTTACAAGAAAGGGACGTATTTAAGACAGCATGGTACGGTGAATTCGTTGATTTTGGGAAATTTTTAAACTGGTTCCGAAAGAGTAGGACACGCAGAATTAATTCGAAAATCAGCATATCCGCAAAAAGGGCACCTGTTCGTCATGCGCTCTTTTGACAGATAACTCCTCAAATGTTCTCTTACATTTAATGTACGGGCTTTGGTCTTGGTGAATATAGGAGGGACATTTAGTCTGGAACAAAAGTCAAAACTCCATGTGTTTTTCCCATAAGAACAAAAGGGAGCTTGTGGCACGGATTCCCCTAAATTCGATCGACCTGAAACTGTGTAGTTTTTTTTTATTGATTTCATTGGAACCAATTTAGGAGAAGAATCAGAGAAAATTCAGAAAAAAAAGATCACCAAAAGTAAATAACAACCACCTTAATGTGTAAAGCAAGTTGTGTGTTCCTCTCAAGTATTCCTAATATCCTTCCAGCTTACCCTCCCTGACTAGAGTATGCTCATGTGCGCAAATATGAGTGCTTTTGGGATAAGGTTCCAATCTGCATTTGCAGGGACGAAACTAGAAACTATGGTGCGGGGGGGGGGGGTGAAATACCCCCAATAATTTGGCAGTTGGCAAATTTTCAAGAATGTCTTATTTTCTAAGGTATAATGTTTTAATGAAGCCTGAAAAAGTCCTGAACAAATTCGGAAGATCCTTGAAGTCTCAGAGAAGTCTGAAAGAGTCCTAAAAGTTCTACATAAAAGTTGGAGGAAGAGGTCTTGATGGGTCAAAAGAGTCTTATTATCATAGTATTACATGGATCCAAGAAACCTCTCGGATGGTATATGTTTGCACAAGAGCCGAGGAAGGAGAATGTCTCAAGCGGCTCACTATAAGAAAGGCGCTTCGAAAATAAGATATAAAGGGGAACGAAGGAAGGAAGAAAAATAAAGAATAAAGAGTAGAAAAAAAAGCTGACTTTCTTTGAGCGTGCAAGGACTTTCTCAAAAATTAGTCCCCTGGCCCATATTTTGCTTCTGTTTTTTATTATTATTTTATTTAATTAAGAAATATGTTGATTGAAAAATCGGCAAATTTTCAAATTTTTAAAATGTATTGTCGGCGAATTTTTAGTTTTCAAAAAATATTTGTCGGCAAATTTTCCTTCTCCACCCCCCCCCCCCTAAACTGAAAGTCAAGTTTCGCCTCTGGCCGCGTCGTTTGAGATGTATGGTTTTTGGCCATGTTCACTGATCTGACTTACAGTTCAGTTCATGGCGCTTTATTTCCGATAAATCAATTTGTAGAAAATAACAACAATAATTACACTACTGAACAACTATTTTGCACAATGCATTTTGACAGGTGATTCTGAGGTACTTTTTAACGCTGAACACGATACTGCGATCCATTTTTCTCTATCACGTCACAATTCGAAGTTCTGAACGACTGAAATTCGTTTCCATTTTGTTTTTGCATTGGAATAAGCGGTACCACTGACTGATATTATCAGTGTTATCAGACCAGAATAACAGAAAACAAACAGACGGAATACACACCACTACACACGACCGCAACACACAACAACACGAATCAGTATGACCACATTCAGTTCCTAAACCTCTTTTTGAACACATTTAGTTGAATTTTTTATAGTTTTTGATCAGAACAAGCTACCTCGCAGATAGCGAGGTAGTAAGAGGGTGTTTGCTTAAGCTGAAAAACTTTCAGCTTCCAACTTCTGGCTTTTCAAATTTATCCTAAAACTGCAGAAACTTCCAGCTTCTCCGCATTCTGGTGTTGTTGCGCCAACTTCCTACACTGGTATTGATAAGACAAAACCAAATCTGAAATGTTTAAGCTTTGAAGCTAATATTCAGACACAGTACCAACGTCTATGCGATAAAACAAAATATACGCCACGAACGCCAGAATGAGAATCTGTTGAGGTTAGCACTCTCATCTTTCACACGCCTCCGCCTTAAGACCAATCTAACGATCTAAACTCAACTGAGCTAAAACTGAACTACGAGTATGAGCTGTAAACAATTCACTCTTATTTAAAGAAAAATGAAAAAGCAATTGCAATAGGGTGCTTGCAGCGCTGCGCGCGGGCAAACACCCTAAAAACTAGACGTGATAGAGAAAAACGGCCGACGGGACTGTATTCAGCGTTGAAAAGTACTCAAGAATCAACTCCTTAAATGCGTTGTGCAAACAAAAAATTTCATTTTGTTCAGTGGTGTTATAAGTAATAATTTAGATTTTATTAGGGTCAGTAATGAGCCCCTAGCAATTACTTTTCTTTTCTTTTCTTTTTCTTTTCCTCCTCAGACGTGCTCATTGATCTTGATCTTCATTACTTTGCGAGTGTTTTCAACATATATAACCAAAAGAGATCAAATTTAGAAAATTCGATTATTTACGTTTTATTTTTATTTATATTTCGAATTTTATACTTGTGACTGGAGTATTGTGCGTTCCGTACTTTTCTACAAAGGAAACTATTTCCTCAAAGAAAGCGAAGATATTAACTGGATTTAGAAGAAGTAAGTGTATTGTTTGTTAATGTATGAAATGGCTTCTCAGTTTGATTCGAGTGGAATTTCTTTGAATCGAACCAAGTACATACAACGTTCTGTGGTACTCTTATCAGTGAATTTTCCAGGGAATAATGCGATGTGAATTATGTCTTGTAAATGTGGTAAAAGTAGTAATGGTAATTTTAATATTCTGTTTCAGGTTTCGAGCGATGAAGCCTACCAAAGAGGAAACAACGGCGTTACCCTCTGTGGCGATGATCGGAATGTGTGATGAGGCTACTGAACAATATAAAGCGAATCGAAATCAAATGTTGTAACCTGCTATTGAATTCTTGAATATAATGAAGATACTCATCCTGAGGTTGTACAAGTTGCGATAGATTGTTTTTCTGTTTTTTGATAATTCCTGTCAATGCTGAAGTGTGTAGTTATAACGAATACATGTACTTCCAATGTTCTCATAACTGGATGCCAGTTAACAAGTATGGGGGTGATTCTCCGAAAAATGGACAATTCAACGTGGACAAAAACCAAAAAAAATGAGGTTCACTTTTCAATTTTTTTTCGTTGAAATCGATACTAGGGGTATTGAGAAATCATATTCCGGTGCCGGCCGGGCTTAAATTTGATTTTGGAGGGTTGTAAAAAAAAATTGTTGTCCACGTTGAAAGACAAATTTTTCAAGTTTACATAGTGTGATAAGATGAGGCTGTACGATCACACAGCGGCACCGTGGGTTACAATCTCACGGATCACGGTTTTATGAAGTACCAAAAATTCATCTAGGAAAGTAGTCTCTGCACGAAGAAGATTTAAAGGCTGTTTCTACAGACTGCTTCTAAGTGTCGAAAGATTCACGTCCTTCAGCGTGGATACAAGAAATACGTGAGTAGCCACGTTGAATAATATTTTATGTCCACGTTTAAGGACAAAATCGCCTTTTCCCTTTTCCCATTGGGTAAATATGCGGAAAATATTTGATACATGTTGCTGAATGTAATGTGGCCAACATTAGTTATATTATTACGTTTTTACAAATTCGGAGCTATAAATTCAATATGGCTGTTGATGTCCACGATGAAGGACATTTTTTTTTAGAAACCAGGATCTCAGCAATAAATGAGTATTTTAGTATACAAATTATCATTATTTCACAGAAGTTCTTACACAGTCTTCTAGAGGAAGTTATGAGGAAGTTATATGAGCATTTGAGAGAAGTTTATGCTTATAGTGGAGCCCTACAGAGAGGTTTGAAAATTATCCACGTTGAAGGACATATCTCTTCCTAGACACAACTTTGAGGTATTCTAAAGGTTACTTAACTTGGTTAGAAAAAGATTGTAAGACCTATACCGTGTTGCCTCAACTTACCTCTTCAACAATGGGAAACAGTAGTTCCTGAAAATGATGTATTAAACCCTTCCAGCAAGCAAAAAAAAACGGAACTAGGCCAGGTTGACACCCACGCTGATGGACATTTCAGGTGCATTTTCGATTTTCTAATGATGTTCTGCGGAACGAGGGAGAGCTTTTACCACTGTCTCCATCAGAAGAGTTAATTTCCTCAATTTTGATATATTGCGCATAGCATTCTGATAATAAGTGGCAGAGTTACAGCCTATTTACATGAATTGTCCATTTTTCGGAGAATTACCCATGGATAGTATTGGTGATAATCTTGGTTATGCCTATTCAAATTGTAAACTTTATTTGAATCGAAGTAAAATTCCTTCTTTGTCGTTCGCGTATGAAGAACTATAATTTCTTAAAATGCCACCTGAATTGATTGAAGAGTACGTTGCTGTGGATAGAGTAATACTGATAACCTGATAAGTGATAGAGCGGCGCGACTGCAGTCTGCAGCTTTGCAATTTGAAGGTGTTGCCGACCCCCTTCGAGTAGCGAAATTACTTGTTTAAATAGAAGAATAATTTCTGGCTCTCCCCACTTGAGTAAATCGGACCAAAAACTGCATGTTCGGTTCAAGTGTGGATGTAGCTTACGGTTACACATCGTTCGCCTAAAAAAAGAAAGAACCAAAAAAAAAAACTTTTGTGGAAATTGTGTCGAAGTTTAAACCTAACTCGACCGAGACTAGTCATTGGAATAAAGAACATTCCTATGGACTGACTGTACGGTATTTTATAGCTTAATCTTTGGGCTTCGAAGTAATAATCATTGGTCTTCGCTATTCCGATAACGGCGGTTACGACGCGGTCAGTGGCCGTCGCACGAGTACCTCGGCGGCCGATAGCCAAAACCGCGAGTCACGAACGCTGCGCAACGACGCGAAGCTCAAAATTCTGGTAACCCGGGAATTAATTTCCGGCTGGTTAACCATCGGGCACCGCAGCGCGCCGCGCCGCACCGGTTCGTCTTCGTGCGCCGTCGGGTTTCCACGATGCGCGATGAAAGGCAGCTCGACGCAGTCGTATGTAGGTCAGATATATGTACGTCGGACTTGTACGAGTGTGCTGAGTATAAATCTGTTGGTACTTAATTCCTTACGGAGGCGAACGTAGCCGCGCTTACGTGCCGCCGGCTGGAAATGCTTTTCCATGTTCGCGTCCGCGTTTCCGCCGACAGCGGCGTCCGGGCACCGCGACGCCCGACGATACGGAAAAGCGAAACTGCGCCACAGAAACGCGTTGTGTGTCGCTGTCGACGGCGTGCGCCGGCGGCCGGTTCGCTGCAGTCGCCGTCCCCGGGTCTGGATCCGTTCGCCCCGCGGAAACGCCGCCCGACCAGTCGCAGTCGAGCGCTTTTCAAGAGGAAGGGTCGGTCGTGGTCCTTTTACCATTGCGGCGCGGCGGCCGCGTCATCCTCGATTACGCAGCGCCGCTCGCTGGCTGCTTCGTTCGCGCGTTCATTCGGCGGTTTCGCGCGACGCCGTTCGTACGTCAATCGACTCGATGACGCGAGCGAGTTTCGTGCCCCGTACGGCTTCTTGTTGGTTTTGAAAAATTAGTAAAAATCGATCGGCTGTGGTGTGCGAGACGCAGCTGCGGCTATGTTAACGTTAATCCCGAACAGTGGTAATCGTACTCCAATGCGATCGTATTGTTTGTCCAACAGACCGCAGTACTCGACGGCATCCATGGACTTAACCCGGTTTCAGGACACCACCCACGCTCACGATTTCACGCAGGGACTCAGCCGGGTCGTGATGGTGCGCAAAATGGAGCAGCGGATTTTCATCAACTCGTCCAGAAGCGGGCAGGTGAGTCATTCTGCATGTTCGATTTTTCGATTCTGTGGGCCTTAGGGGTGCAGAGGCATTGGGGATGGACAGCAGCTTACAAATTACTGATGTATGGAGAAATATTCAAAATTTTTGGAAATCAAGAAAATTGAAATAATCTTCTACTTTTACTGAATTTTTCTTGCAAAGTTCAAATTCCTTGTCTAAATTTGACTTTGACCTGTCGTTGTCAACATGCGATCAAAAATACTGTTGCACTTTGGGGAGGGGCTATACTGGGTATCGAAAAATGAGTGATCAGTTTTGATTATGGATTTGAATTCGTCTCGAAAAGCTGGATAATTTTCACCTGGTCCCGGCCAGGAAGCTCTCCGAAAAAATGATCGATGTATGAAAATATTCTCAAAATTTTCGAAAATATCTGGACAATCAAACCAAGAATATGTTATATCCCAATCAGGTTTGTTTTAGGAAAAGCTATTCAGTGTAAACAAATTTGATGAAATTCACAAATGATATCCATACAACCTTCTCTAATGAAGGGCAGTCAGATGAAATTTATACACAGATTTTTAAAAGGCTTTTGATACAGTTAATCTTAAAATTTTACTTGCAAAGTTACGTAACGTTGGTTTTTCAAAGGATCTGATTAATCTATTTCACTCGTATTTAGATAATAGAATGCAATTTGTTGAGTAAATGGGGGTGGTTTCTACATACTAGAAGAGTATATCAGGCGATCCCCAGAGATCGACTGGGACCATTTCTAATTTTATTCTTTGTCAATGACATGTAGCAGAAAAGATTCTATACTCGAATGTCTTACTATATGCAGATGATATGAAGTTGTATAAAATGAAAGCTTCTGAAGACGATTGTACTAAGCTACAGCATGACCTTGACTTGATAACTCAGTCGAGCGACAATAACTTATTACCTTTCAATATTGGTAAATGTGAAAAAATAAGTTTTACTAGACGAAGAAGGTCTATCTCATTTAACAATAAAATAAAAAATGTGCCACTACGAAACGTGAGTTTCGTAAAAGATTTGAGAGTTAATTTGGACTCAAAACTATTGTTCAACATGCATATCGAGCACACATCCTTGAAATGTAAAAGAATAGTTGGGTTTATGAAAAGAAATGGAAAACATTATAAAAATTTTGAAACTATGAAAATATCGTATATTACATTTGTTAGATCAATTTTGGAATCCTCTGCCATTATTTGAGACCTTACAAGTCAAAAAAGTATTACTGAAATTGGAAAAGTTCAAAAAAGTTTTTTAAAATATCTACACTGTAAAGTTTTCATGTACTGTCCTTCTGATATCACGTACAATGAGCTTCTAGTTGGGTTTAAGATTTTGAGCATGGAAAATAGAAGAAACTTGGCAAAAATAATATTTCTAAGGGATGTTCTCAACAATGAAATATTATGTCCCGCGATTTTGCAAGTAATTCGGTTTAGGGTTCCTTCCTTTGATGGAAGAAATTCAAAATTATTTGATACGGGGGGGGGGGGGGATTTCATCATTAGTGATACGAAAAACTCTTGCCCTGTATAATAATTTTAGTCGTAGTGACCCTATGATTATTTTACATGTCTAGTGTCTAGAAGCCAGTACATCGGCTCTGTTAGCAGGGTACTGCAACAGATGTAGGATGGAGGTCCGTTTCCTTTGTGGTGCTTCCATGCGCATTTAAGGTTATCTGGTATACTCGTACACCTCTTGGCTATTAAACCCCCTCGACTATTAAACACCCTCAGTTTCTGGGCTCCACGGTGGTGACCTTGGACCCTCTCCGCAGCCGATCCCACATGTCTATTCTGGTGCCAACCTACCTCTATAGTTTAGTTTTATTTTTTCTTTTGTTTATTTATTTTTTTATTCCGTAAAACTATAAAATCTGTCCCTCACCATTATTGGGACCTTCTGGCACCTGCTGAGGGGGGGGGGGCACAAATAATAATAATAATAATTTCAATTTCAATTTCAATTTATTCAATAATAATAATAATAATTTTTACATTTTTATATTTAGAACATTTGATACGCCCCCTGTGCCCCATTGTATAGGGGGGCGAGTGGGGGGATTACTATTATTATTACCCCTTAAGATAAATAAATAAAAGGTAGATTAAAATCAAAAGCGCAATAACAATGGCAAAACCTGCAGTACTAACATAAATAA
Organism: Acanthococcus lagerstroemiae; assembly: GCA_031841125.1. Taxonomy (NCBI): domain Eukaryota; kingdom Metazoa; phylum Arthropoda; class Insecta; order Hemiptera; family Eriococcidae; genus Acanthococcus; species Acanthococcus lagerstroemiae. Next base: position 58,005,129 of record CM063112.1, on the reverse strand, counting down.
CAAAACACTTAATTCACATGGACAAAATAACACTGCACACAAACACAATAAACATACACAATTTGGGCACAAACGGAACACACGACATTGAAAACTCCAACGACAAAGACAACTGAGGTTCGATACCTTCTATAAGCGTGGTTTTCACCCGGCCCCCCACAAGCCACAAGCCAACAAGCCAGCCCCCAAACCACACCACGCAAAAGGCAACACGCCACAAGCTGAAATATTTCAACTTGCAGCGCGCCACCCCCACGCAATGCAATCCAAAAGCCAGCCCGTCAGCCCGCAAAGAAGCCAAGCGAAAACCATGCTATAGCTCTTTTAGCTCTTTTAGAGACTTCTTGAACGCGGATATCCGAGGCTCATTTCTCAGCTGGATTGGCAGCCCATTAAACACTTCAAAACCCCTGTATTTTAGCTGGAGTCTTGAGTGGTGTTTCCGCCACCCCGGGTATTGGGCAACCTGACCACCACCATGCCTAGAAACCGCCACCGAGCCGTGCACAGCATATTCCAATTTATTTTTAAACACAAATATTGCTACTCGTTGGCGATACAAATTTTCCACTGTCATGACTTTCATTTTTTCGTAAATTTCGGGTTCAGAAGTTCTTTTTTCTAGGCCCAGAATGCTCCTACAGACGTAATTTTGTAACACTCTAATCGGCTTCATGTGATGTGATGCGCCCCAGTGTATCAATCCGTATGCATATACAGATTCATACAGTGGACAGTAAAGCTTCTTTAGGTGTTTTTCAGAAAAAAAAAATTTTAAGTGCCAAAAGAGGTAGTTCAGTTTTCTCAATCTGGACTGCATGTACATCGACTGTTCCTTCCATGTCAGTCCAGAGTCTAGATGTAGTCCCAAGTATTTCACCGCATTCGTTCCTTCAATTTTCCTATCGTTTATCATTAATTTCACGTCTCGGGACCACTGAGGAGCCTTATATGCGTACACGACCCGGCAGCACTTTCCCACATTCAGGTGAAGTTGGTTCTCCCTCAGCCATGGCACCAATATATTCATGTCGTGTTCAAATTCATTTGCTATTTCTTTCCAGCTTCGCGGGCTGTAAATTAGAGACGTATTGTCTGCATACGCTATTGGTTTCGCCTTCAATGACAGCTGAAGCATTTCGTTTATATAGACATTGAATAATATTGGGCCGAGCACACTCCCTTGGGGGACTCCATACTCATCTTTTGTTCCGTGCTGAAATACTGTTCAATTTTAACTTTATGTGTTCTCCCTTCAAGATAGCTCTTGAACCACAGTAAAAGGGGGCCTGTTATTCCTGCAATAATAATAATAATAATAATAATAATAATAAATAAATGTGAGCTGGAATCATGAAATGTTCCTCTTGTGCGAAAACAGGTTTTCGAGCACGAGTGTAAAGACGGGATGGTGGTAGTGGTGTGCACAGATGTACATAGGCGTGTACATCTGTGGTGTTGCGTTAGCACGTTGCTACGACAACCGCGTTTCGAACTCTTGTTTTCTGTAAGGGTACCAGAAAGAAGGTTGGTCCACTTAGCAAGGCGCAAATATGTCAGTGACGTCACTGCATTGATACTCATACGGGCAGCTTATGGGAATACAGATTTTTTCGATCTTAACTCATAACTGATGCCCTCAACATATTTTTCTATTATTTGTACCGTGTACCTATATACCATTCAATTGGCTACCATTAAAAAAAAAAGAGCCCTCCACAGCAAGAATTCAATTTTAGTGAATTTTAGCGCAAATAAGACGGGAAGAATTATTGCAGGTTGCCTACCCGAGCAGACCAACCTTCCTTCTACTAGCCTTGGGTTTTCTGTCATTCCCGTAGGCCCGTTTCACATGACGCCATGTAAGCAGATGTTTTTATACTTTCGACGTAATTCTTAAATGATAATGAAGATAGGAAGCTACAATTAGTTTCATTCGAAAGAGCATGATTTGTTCTGTAAGAATCGTCAAGAAAGTGAAAAATGATTTTTTGACACCAGAGGCACATTTTATGATTTCAGATCACCCATAAATAAATGAAATCAAAAATACTGTGCCATGTAAACGGATGTTTTCAAACTTTGACGTAATTTTTAAATGCAATTTATAGAAAAACTAATGAAGATAGAAAGCTGCGATTTATTTCATTCGAAAGAGCGTGATTTTATCTATAAGAATTGTCAAGAACGTGAAAAATGATTTTTTGATACCAGAGGCACATTTCATGATTCCAGGTCACATGTGTATAACACGGTTTTCGAGGTCACGAAATTACTTATTTGTATCTGTTTCTGTAACTTGAAATTTGGAGCTCCCAGGGCGACGGAGTCAGAAATTACATGAAATGTAATGTAAATATTTTTTCTCAAGGTTTCGAGGTTGTAAAATTCATTTCTAACATTAGTTGTCAGGTATCGAAAAAATTAACAAACCCAGGACAGAAGTTGGAATTGGGAAAATATTTAACTCCGAGATAGATTTTTCGTTGGTTTCTGGGGCCGTAAAATCGATTCCTCATCAACATTGAGGGACCTACGATGGGAACAAGAGCTGAAAATAAGAAAAAAACTCACAACTTGGAGATGGATATGATTTCCCAAGCTTCCGGGACTGTGAGCTCCATGTCTAACGTTGATTTTCAAATACTACGAAAACTGAAGGAACTAGATTTGGTGAGGACTGAGAATAGGAAGACATTTAGAGGTTGAGGGTGAGTAGGTATCAAATTGTAGGTTTTGCAGGTTGCTGAACTCTTTTAATAGGCTAGAATTTCAAAATAATTTAAATGAGCTTAATGCAAGCGAATCTGACGTGTAGCTACAAAGCAAATTGTGCAATGATTCTTACCAGTTAGTCAGTCAGTTTTCACGAATGCTCTAATTTCACTCTGACGCAGAGGGTATCAAGATAAGCGAATTTCGTGAGGAGAATGAAAAGAGCATAGTTGTTTAATTTTCACGGCCACTGAAAATTATTGTCAGAAACAGATTCCACGTCTCTGGAAACCTGTGACACGATATCCATCTGAAGCTTGTAAACTTTTTCCATTTCCAAATCTCGTCTTCACCCTAGGTCCCTCAGTTTTCATGGTATCTGAAAATGAACGTGATATATAGATTCTGTGGCCAATAAAATCTGAGAATCGATACCCGTATTGCAGCCATCGCAAGTTTTGACCTTCACTCGTGCTCGGGATTTTCAAATTTCAAGTTTAGGGGGAAATGTGCGCAGAAAGGAATTTAATGATCTCGAAACCCAAATTATCAATGTCTCCATGTTCTTTTCCATGCTGGTTCAAATTAAAAAAATTATTTACTGAAAGTCTACAAAAGTTTTGATAAAACTTTGAGAAACACGATGTTGAAAATGATGGAACCGAGGACGGAGGGGGGGTACTATTTGGAAGGAGTTATTGATTCTTTACTGTCCGACCTGAAAACCGGACAAGAAGCCTATGTAGCATTTGGAGAAAAATTTTCTTTTTCGTCAAATTTTGCTAAAATGGAAGAAAAAGATATTTTGAAAACAACCAAAATTCTCACAGGAAGTTTTCCACAAGACTTCAGCAATGAAGCCGAACTCAAAGTTACAATTATTTATGACTTAGTTTTAAGGAAATCCGAAGATGGGTAGGTACAGAGGTACGGAAGCATATCCGATATAAATTTGCGCATAGATAGTTTGGGCTGAAAAGAATTCAGTCATTTTTCGAAATAAGGCTGAAAATGCACGGTGGTTTTCATTTTAGTTTATTATATTGGAAGGGGGTCCTCAAATGTTTAGTTTGGCAGCAGACCTCCCTTCACCGATAGGATCTGTTTTAGTGGAATCCAGCCCCGTAGCGTAACCATCGGGAGAGCAACAATTTCAACCTCCGGATTTCATCGGAGAACAAAAAAAGAGCTTATTGAGTTTTGCGTCCTGGTGTTGAAATCCCCTGAGATTTGTTATGAATTCTGGAAAGAGGGGTCCTGAAATTTTGAGCAATCACTTGAAAACTCTCGAACTCCAGAATGTTTACAAACCAGTTTCTCGTGATTTATTACAATTTTCAGCTAACTTCCCACGGGCTCTTGAAATAATTTCCAGAATTTCCCCGTGGGTTTCTGAAAAACCTACCGAATAATGTTATTCAGCAAATTGAAAATCTTTTGGATTCCCTGAATTATTTTGAAAATGTTAGCTGGCACTCCTGAAATTCTCAGCTGTCAATATCACAACGTTACTTGGGACAAACCATCAGTTCAAAAGGGGACAAGATTCTCTATGTCCTCGTCTCCTCCTCTAGTGTTACGGTCGTGCAAATGTCGCAAAAAAATTTAATTTTTTCTCCCATAAAATATATGACGAGCAAGTATAGTTACAATAGAGCGATCATATAAATTTTTACGCCACGAGGTTAAATGGTTGAATTTTATTTTGACTGGTTGATTTCATCGTATTTGCATTTAGGTCTCGGGAATTATTTGGTCTGCAATAAGTATTCCGTGTTTTTCATTATTAAAATTCCCAAAACACAAGAGCTTTCAAAATGACGTCTACGGGGAACCATTTGATGAGGTAAATATTGAAAATTTTTCGTCGGTGTCCACCTTCACGTATTTGATTTGTCTGTTTAATCTGATCTCATTTTCGCGCAGTTATCATAAAACGTGGTCAATATTTACTTAAAAAGGTGAATTCGTGCTCACCAGCATTCGCATGGTTATTTAAGCTTGACACTTGATAAAATTTACTCCTGTGTTTGCGCATCCATTAGATTACATCATCGAATTACTGTCCCTGTATGAGTGAAAATTCAAATTTACGATATTGGCTTCGAAAGACAAGTTTGAGTAGTGTTTGAGACAGTTTCGGAATCTGAGGTAAAAGTATTGCGTTAGCTGGGTATAACATATTAGCACCTCCTTTTGCTACAGTTCATGTTGATTGAGATGAGTGCTAGTGACACAGCTCGTAGTAGCACTACCCAAATCACTCGCAGGGACGTACAGATTGGGGGGGGGGCTGACCCCCTGTAGGAATTTTTCACTCAGCAGTTGGGAAAATTTACCATTTTAGTTAGGGACGAGAATTAGGGGGACATGGAAGTCTCCACCGGAGTTGGGAAATTTTAGTAGATGGATCAAAAGTTGGGAAGTCCGACGACAGTCAAAAGTTTTTTTTTAGTCGATACAAAAAATTTGATACTTGGAAATTTTGAGCTGAGTCAGTTGGCTCTTTCACAATTTTTGCCCCCCTCCACTCCTAGAAAAAACTCTGCTCCGTCCCTGATCACTCCTTCGTTTTTATATCTTCTATTCCTCTCTGTCTTCGTCCCCGTTCGTTTCAATCATTGGGTATTGCTGATTCTTTTTTGCATCCGTACAAGTTTTCAACTTACTAAAACTTCACCTCTCATTTTGTACTACTTCGTCTCTTCATAGCAGTACTCACTTGGCCGAGTGAAAGACTAGTATTTTATTTATTTATTTATTTATTTATTTGCCTTGACAAGGAAATAAAAGGAAATAGCGACAGCAAGAATAAGATGATTAAGTTACCGAAGGTAGTAAAGTAAGTCGCTAACCCACCCTGTCCGCCCATCTCCGGGCATAGGCATCTACCGCACGTTTCCAGCTTTGCCTGACTATATTCTAGGCCATAACGTTCCGAAATTTTTGGTCAAAAGATCACCCCGCCTGGTTGGGGGGCGACCCTCTCTCCTTATTAGATCCCACGGGGTCCACTCCACCAATGTTTTCGTCCATTTGTCCCCTCCTCGAATTATATGACCCGCGTACTTGAGTTTGAGACTGAGTGCTTGAGCACTGATTTTTTTGTTTTGGTTTTTCTCCTGATTCTAGCCATACTAATTTTTTCGCGTTGTTTTATGCTATTAAATGTGGTTTCAAGTTTTTTGGCCTGACTATTGGTTAAAGCCCAAGTTTGCGCCCCATATAACAACGTGGGTACTATACAAGATTCCAAAATTCTAATTTTTACGGGAGTTTTCATATTACTTTTGAGAATATGTTTGTGCATCCAAAAATTTTTCCAAGCGTTCGCTCTACTAGCATTAATCTCTTTTACCATTCTGTTTTTCAATGAGATAATTTGACCGAGGTATTTGTAATCGTTTACCACATGTATTTCATGATTGCCTAAAACGACCCCCCCCCCCGGTGTTATCTGATAAGATTTTTGTTTTGTCTACATTTATGAAGAGACCCGCTTTTTTACTCGCCTCGTACAACTCAGCTGCCACAACTCTTAACTCGTCCATATTCTTGCTGATTAATACCACATCATCCACGAAGCGAAGATTGTTCAGCCACATCCCATTAATTTTGATGCCCTTCCCCTCCCAATTCAATTACCTGAAAATACTTTCTAGAACACTATTGAATAAGTTGGGAGAGAGGGGATCGACTTGCTTTACACTCCCCTTCCTAGTTTGAAATTCGTACCTTTTGTATCTAAATTTATATATGCTTCGGAGTTGTAGTGAATATGCTTTAGAACCTTTTACTCATAGGAAATGTATTATAGCGCACAATATCTAAGTTTTTTTATTTTTTTATTATACATATTATTTTATTACTTTTTACAAAGATTAACATCTTAGGTGGAGGCGGGATTGACGCATGTCTTAGCCCAGTCCCTCGCACTAAGTTATTACGGTTAATATTAATTGCTTAATTATCTAGTGATCTAGTCTATAAATGAAATTATTAATTAGTTCTATTTTGGTTAATCTTAACTATTATACTCTAGTTTTATTTTCATAACCCTGTGCAGATAATCCAGAAATATTTTAATCGTTATAGTATATTACACTGCAAGGATTGAAAGCGAGCTTTATCACGCCGAGTGCGACTGTTAGCGGAGCGAGCCGAAGGCGAGTGAAGCTAGTCGTGCGGAGGCGTGATAACTCGCTTCAATCCTTGCACTGTAAGATATTTTGTATTACAAATGCATCGAACAGCTAATTGTACCTAGATTGTACACATCTGTGAAAGAAAAATATGTGACGTCATCTTTTTTCAGTCCTTTTACAAGTCCTAGGACTGAAAAGAGTCTTCTGCGCATGTGCCGTAGCATTTACAAACGCAGCTGCGATCTATCCTGATAACGTGAACTTTCAATCTGCAAAATGAGACTGTTAAACCGTTGTTTCGATGCATGTGTAATACAAAATATCTTACAATGCAAGGATTGAAGCGAGTTATCACGCCTCCGCACGACTAGCTTCACTCGCCTTCGGCTCGCTCCGCTAACAGTCGCACTCGGCGTGATAAAGCTCGCTTTCAATCCTTGCAGTGTAATATACTATTTTGTTGGTGCCAGATCTGATAGACTGTTTCCCTTGATTCCCATTTACGTACGTAGTTTCATAAAGAAGTCATATTTCAGTAGGGTATGAAGCACATCCTCCTCCACACCAGACACCAGAGCTACATAGATGACATTCCCGACAGTCTGTTATTTTGAACCGTTCCAAATATTGTCCAAAATTTCCGTGTCCACAGAGACATTGAGTGATGAAATAGTTAGTATACCAGTTCTTGTTTTTGTAGGTGATGTTAATTCGAGGTAGTAACTGATATAGGTGATTCTTCCAGTGAGACTATCTTCGTATTCATTTTGCCATATTTGTAAGGTTTCCTCAATTATATTTTTGATTTTTATTTTCATTTTTTGTTTATTACTTTTATCGGGGTATTCTTTATTATCTATTAATAACCTACTTTGGAGTTTTTCGCGTTTGATTGTATTTGTTAAGTTCATTTGGTAATCGATGGGAATAATTCCAGTGATCGCGTGTATAGATGTGTAGCTTACTGTTCGATACGCGGAGGCGATATTTATCAAAAGGCTTCTTTGAAGTGATTTTATTTATCTTTTTGTGTTCTATTCAACTTCGGGTAGTATGCTGGGGAACAGTATTCAGTAATTGATCTAAAGATTGCATTATAAAGTGCTTTTCTCTTATTGAAATCAAATCCGTAGGTATTTCCATACAGTGCTCTAAACAGGTTGAAATACTTTTTTATTTTTGCGGAGATGTAATCTACATGTTTACAGAACTTGAGTTTGTCATCGATTATTAAACCTAAATATTTAATTTCATCGCACATTTTAATTTTTTCGTTAACAACATTTACTACGTTTTGAATTTTGTTTCTTATTTCCTCTTTGTCCTGCCTTCTAGAGATGAGTATCATATTAGTTTTAGCACTATTAAAACGAAGTCCGAATGACCTTATTTTACCATTTACTTTCTCAATCACAATGTTTACCAAATCCATATCCTTTGTGTCATTTATCCCACAGATCAGCAATATGTCGTCCGCATAACTTATCGAATGGATTTTACCTGGAATGTCGTACCCATGGATCTGACTGATGACAGTGTTGAATAGGATGGGTCTTAATACAGAACCTTGAGGCACCCTCGCGGTTAGTTCTTTCTTGGTGATTATTCTACCTTCGTCATCGCAGTAACCAACTGATCTATTAGTTAGGAAGGATTTAATCAGGTTTATTATCGTCTTTGAAATATTTCCCTGCTCAAGTTTACTTAAGATAGCCAGCCAATCTATGTTGTCAAACGCACCAGAAATGTCAAAACTAATTAACAATATGTAGAGGGAGTTTGGGTTCAGACCCACTTCAAGTATTAAAAACCTAAAGTATACCAATTTGCCTGCCATAATTTTTTTTTGTGCCTTTTGTTGAAAAGTATAAAAAAGTTGATTAAAAAAACACTAAAAATTGCTGATATGTGCTATGAACACTGAGAGTTTTTCTTTGCTTGTGTGGAGAATTTTGTTATCACCCCCCTTCTCCCTGACTAAAACTGTAGATCCGTTCCTATCATTTATTTCAGGACTCATCCAAGCACCAAATGACTTAACCAGAATCCCTTGGAGCTTTTTTTTTTTCTGTCTTAATTGTCACTTTTGTTTTCTTTCGCCGTTCTTTCCAGCGGGATAAACTTTTCAAATTTTGCTTAGTTGCTAAAAATTTTTTAATAATAGCGATTCTCAATGTATTAAATGAGATTTTGATGTACGTAAATTTGGATACGTCCAGAAAAACTAATTTGGGTGTGAATTGGGTTAGGTTTCTTCTCCTGGACAATATATGCATATAACGTAAGATCTAAACCCTGAGAAGCTGGGATAGAGTTACTAGGGAGAGCTTAGCCCCCTCCCCTACAACATTCCAAAGTTTTCCAGAGCATTTAATTTCCCATAAATTATTCCTATTTTGGAAAAACGACTAGATTCGTTGCAATTTTTTTTCAATGTTTCCGAAAAGGTAACTGGAATCTTGGAGCCTAGTGTGGATCTAAACACGGATTATTGTAGTCACTTATTATCTGGACCCTTGCATCAAATGTTTGATTTGACTTCGGTTGGAGCTTTCAAGATTCAAATTTTACTAAAAAAGCATAACGTCTTTCGAATTTCAATTTCTTGGATGAAATCTGATGAAAAGGATAAAAATAATTTCAAAATCAGAAATCATGGAAATACCGTGGTACTTTTTTCAAATTCTTAAATTTAATATTTTTCAATTTGGGGGGAATTTAACCAAATTTCCCTACGGAGATTTCATTCGTTAAATAAGTATTTTTGTCTTTTTCTTCTAAATTGTAATTCACACCAAACGTCTCAACGGTTTGTGAAAAAATGACATCTGACGTACCAATTTGAAATTTCAATTTCTTTTGATTCTTCTTAAAAGGTAAACTGAATATTTATGCACACTGTAAAAATGAAACTATCGTGAATACAGCAAAATTTTTCGTTGTAAAATTTTTAGATTTAGAAGTTCCAGTCCGAGACTGAATAAGAATATCATACGATAGTCGTGGGAATTCGTCATCGAAGTCCCTAATATTGATGTACTATTTTCTCCATTTTCAAGGTCGATTCAGTTTGACCAATCTCAAGTCGTCATTCTACTTTTGCAGTGAGTCGGTAAAAAAATTTCAATTTTTCGCTACGAGTATTCCTGTTGTTGCAAACTGTTTACAATGTAGTGGGGTGAAAAGAAATTTTTCTACTTAAAATTTAAAAATTGAGCAAACTATGAAGTAAGATTTAGATTTCAAAAGGTCGGGTTAAGGTTCCGCAACAAAATTTTGATGCAGTTATCGAAATCGGCGACTAATAACCTCAATTTAGATTATTTTCCTTCATCTCTTTTCTAGGTTTAGTCAATTTTGCCCATTTTAGGTTGTCTCCGAATCCACTGTGAAACGACAGACGAGGAAATTCAGTTGTTTTATACATTTACATTTAATTCGACAGTGGCTTCCTGATGATATGTATGAAAATAACTTTAATAACAATTATAATTTTCGGTTTCACATCTCTGAATTAAAAATCTGATTGAGTATTCCAACTAATTACCTGAAAGACCCCCTCTGATTTGCCATTACTAATCGGTTTTATTTCTCAAAAGTGAAATTTCAAGTTTGTGGGCTGAAATGAAGTTCTGATGGAAAATCTGTTGCAGTATTCACGATAAACAACCCAAAGTTTTTTTCGATTATTTTTCGGTGTTTGAAGCTAACCCATTTGTGCTAATTTGAAATATGTACAAAATTTTCATTTTGGGGCCTAAATCAAATTAGATATCCATCTGATAGAATGCTCGGGTTCGGCGAAATAAAACATAAACAATGTTGATAAGTTGTTCGATATGTTTTCTTCGGAAAGAGAAGAGTTGGTTGAACGGACCCCATCCCCTATATGCGATAGAATAGATTTTTGATCCTCCAAGACTATATTTAACATTTCAAGCTGTTTAGTCATTTCTCAGCTGCTTACATTTAAAAAAGTACCGTCCATCGTTACAGAATGAGATTATCCTCGATGAAATTATGATTTTACCCCTCGGCTTCTTTCACTCCCACCTATTATTAGGATTGAATTTTTAACTGAAAATTAAAGCAAAAAAAAAGGTCAGTCAGATTTTTGAACTGTTCACCAGGGACGTAACTACATGCAGGACGTACCGAAGAGTTTTTCCTGGGGGAGGGGGCAAAAACTGTGAAAGTCCCAACTGACTCAACTCAAAATTCCCAAGTATCAAAGCAAAAAAAAAAAAACTTTTTTGACTTGTTGGATTTTTCCACTAACTCAACTCAAAATTCCCAAATATCATAGAAAAAAAAAACGAAAAAAAAAAACCTTTTGACTTGGTCGATTTTTCCTACTCCGCCTGACTGAATTGGTCAATTTTCCCAACTGCTCAGGAAAAATTCCTACGGAATGGGGTGGATGGGTGGGTGGTGGTGGTAGGGCTGTCCCCATCCCCCCTATCGGTACGCCCCTGCCCACAGGAATCCTTTTCTTCACAAAACAGGGTTCTGGTCTCTAATGATCGGACCATAAGCGCCTCCGATTTGAACAGTCGTAATATTCTCACTAATTTCCAAACTTTAAATTCTCTTCTTTTCGAGTCCCACGTTGGTGCTTAGTCGACAGCACGAAGCTTAACCTTCGAAGTCACATGCCGACCACAGTGCGCACTTCGTAGGTCACAGTCTCCCTCAACCGCGACGACCTTACTTCTTTATCTCTAATCGTCTCAAATGATCGACGTTGGTTTGTTTGTTTGTTTGTTTCGAAATTAATCAATTAACGCCTGTATAACCGGCTTTGTAATTGCGCGATGAAAAATCGAGCCCCCCCGATGTGAGGCGCTCCCAAGACTGCGAGTACTTCACACAGTCAATATTTCGATGGAAAGCTGCGTCTCCGCACAAACTGAACGTTTTCGCGAACAGTCATTTCCACTTGAACTATGTGGAGCGATATTCGGCAAACAGGAGGAAAAAATTAGCTTCTCAAATCGAGTAAACGATGAAGAATAGTTTTTGGTTTTTTCGACGAACGGTTTTGAGGTTTCATTTTCTTGAAACGGAGGAGGAAAATTTTCAGTAGAGGTGGCGTTAGGGTTAGCTAGAGTATACCTCCGTATAAGGCCTCAGAGGCTAAGGATAGGAATATTGAAGTATACTTGAACTTTCTACACAGTGAATAAGTTGCAGATATGTAGTGGTTTTAGGATCTGCCGAAGTGTGCAATCTCATGAAGCCTCGTGAGAGGAGAAAATAATGATGACCCTGGCTGGAAACTTACATTTGAGTACGAAAATATTTGATCGAAAAATACAACGTATTTGGGTTTTGCCTCAATGTTCAAGGTTATTCCAAATTTCAGACTTGTTTGTGACTCTTCAAAACGTCATTAAAACTCCAGTAGTAGTATTTTAGACTTTTCTAGATTTCTACAGCAATGCATAAAAACTCTGTAACAGTGCTCCAGACGTGTTTAAACCTGTTTAATACCTTTCGCACTACTCGTTCAAAAATATTTCCAGGCCTGATCCAAACTTACTAGAACTTTTTCAAACGCAAGTTTTGTTTGAGGTTTATAAGACTTTCTTTGGATTCAGCAACTCTTTTAAACCAGTTCCAGATTTCGACTTTTGTAGACTGAGTGTCCATGTTGGAGTGAGAGTAAATTTGGTAAATTCTATATGCAGGATGTGCCAATTCACAATTTCTTCCTTCTATAGTCCAGAGCGCTTTCGGCTGCTATGCCATGGATTACAGAAGGAAAAAATTGTGAATTGGCACACCCTACATATAGAATTTTGTAGACTTGTTCGAAACTTTGTACTGGTACGAACATGTTTAAAATCTTTTGACGTTATTTAAGACTTTTCTAACCTCACTCATGCTTCTTCAAGACTCCTTCGGTTTTGTATTAGCTTATCTTTAGAGCTTTTTCGGACTATTCTGGGCTTCGCGTAAACTTCATCAAACTCTTCAACTGTTTCAAGACTTTCTCAGACCTATATAAGAGTCTTTGAGTCTCATTTCGCCACTAGATCATGTTTGAAAAAATCTTACTGAAGCTTGGGACAGCCGAAAATAGTATTGGATCCGTGTGGACGAGTCTTGAATATTCTTGAACAAGCTTAAACCTCGAAAGTCTCCATCCTGCCTGTATTGGTTTAAAATGAATCCGGAAGAATCTTCCGCAGTTGGTTCAAAATATGCCTGAAAAAGTCTTGAAGTTCGGAAGAATCTCAAGAATTCTCGAGACTATTCCTGTTACCTTTTAAAAATATAAAAACACAAATTTCAAATGGTAGTATCTATGGATAGGAGAGAGGAGGAGTGAACAATTTCAGGGATAGGTATACTGGGATCAAGTCCTATGGTGATTTGCATTCCTTCATTCCTTCTGGTCACTCAAGTTGGTGATACTGAAGAAAGAAAAGTCGAAAAAAAGTTTTCTTATAGAAGGCATGTATTAATGCATGGCTAAAAATAGGGTCATTTTTCATCCCCTGTTTCGGACGTTTTGGAGACAGTTACGGAAAAACTGTAAAGGACCTTTTCAAAGGGAAATCAAGTGTGAAACATTTGTGGTTGAAAATAATTTTCTTATTTGCCACAGGTCCCGAAATATTTAAGGGAAAATTTAGGGGATTCGAACTTCTCTAACAAAGTAGCCCGAAGGGTAGGACTGATAACTTCTAGTGTGACAATTAGGACCGTCATTAGCAGTGTGAAAATGGGGAGTATGTTGAACCCGTCCATGTAGAGTGTACAGGGAGGCGTGGCCTAATTCTTCTTTTTTGGAGTAAAATTTTGCGGGAAATTTTGGGTTAATTTGAACTTGGAATCAACTGATCGAGTGTGTAGTATAGTATAGCTGGCTACAGTAACCATGATTTAATAGATAAATGAGTACATAAAAAGAAAATATCTGTCCACATCCCCTGCTTCGAGGGTATCACAATCCAAAGCCCCCTCTTCTCCTCCTCATCAACTCGATCCAGATTTACTCGGTATCGTGCATAGTAATTGGAGTATGAAATGTAATACATAGTGGCAAGAGGGGGGAAAAGGGACTACTTGTCTATGCCTGCTACCTCGAGAGTACCACAATCCAGTGTGTTCCTCCCCAATCCCCCTTATCAACTTGATCCAGAGCGCTCGTAGTTGAACTTGTATTTTCGTGTATAATGATTGTAATACGGAATATAACACACGGTAATAATGGGAATTGGGGAGGACATACTGGATTGTGGTGCCCTCGAGGTAGGGGGCATGGACAGATATTCTCTTTTTTCTCCTGTTGCCACCATGTGTTATATTTCATATTCCAATTATTATACACGAAATCGAGTGAATTTGGATCAAGTTGGAAAGTGGGAGAGGAGGAGCTCGAAGCAGGGGATATGGATAGATATTCTCTTTTTCATGTACCCATTTATATATGACAAGAACCTATTTTTGGTAATATCCATATCCATATTCTAGACACCCCTTGGCACTGGCCGATACCTCGAAGCCGCGAACTCGGCTTGTCGAAGAAATGGTATTATTTCCTCGAGGGTGTGAAAAATAGGGATGATGTAACGACAGGCAGAGCCCACTCAAACACAGGCGTTACCTTTGTTTTCGCCATGATGGCGGATGCTATAGAATTACATGGTCAGTCTGGTTTTTGTGCTCCTGTGTGCTCTTGAGTTTTCGTATTTTTATGATATTTTCGTATCGCGATATTTGTGCCTTTCTTTGCTGAACTTTGGGTAAGTGTGCTCATTTTTTAAGTGGGTCATTTATTGAGTATTCGCCTTCGATAGGTTACATAGAATTACATTGGTCAGTACTTAGTATATGCTAGGTCAGTGATCGATCGACACTACTGTCTTGTGGGCCCAACTGTACTCGGAAGGTAGTACTGAGGGGGATGAACTATGCAGAGTTCAGGGAAGCCAGACTCTGGCGATAATGTGCTTCCTCTGCTGATTTCCCAGGGAATTACAGAAAGAGACGTCTATTTTCTGAGGGAGTTCACTCATGCACAGAACGAGTTTCCCAGTCTTGAATCTGTGTCAGGTGAGCGCTGAGTGTCCGGAGCGGGATCGTCTGGACGACTCAGCTCTGAAGGGTGTGTACGGTGTGGAGGGTGAGCACAGACCCCTACCGTTGGTCTGGCGCTATGCTGGATCGAGGACTGGTGTACTTATGGATTCGTCCCACTTCTCTCTTAATTTATGTCAGTAGTATAGGAGGTAGTTAGGGACCTAAATACTCAAACGTATCTTCTTCTTCTGAATTGCAGGTAAATAGCACTGAGACGCGAACTAGGGTCCACCTACGCCGCAGCGTGGCCACAGCTTAAGAGTTGCGCGTACATATTCTTATATTTCCTCCCTTTGTTCGTGGTTTCATTTTTTCAGGATATTGTCCCAGCACACCATACTCGAAATTAAGGTATCTTATATTACATCCCCTATCCGTCCCTTATTTTACAAGTTTTCGCCAATCGATTGAGTGCCGCACTGAAATGTGTTCCAATGGACCGAGAAACTCGCCATAAAAAATCTGAGCTCAGTCTGAGGTCATTAACTTGTGGCGCTTTGACCTTAAAGTTATGTGTAATACTGAGATTTTACAAAAAAACCGCAAATATCTCGGAAAATAACAACTTGGGGACCAAAATGCATATGATATAAAATATTCCTTGTTAGATTTTCTATAAAAAAGATTCTATACAGCTTTTCTCTAAAACACATATTTACCTAGATACTTGCAAAATGTGTGAAAGTTTCGAGGAACGTGGCTTCTTTTTCTTTTTTTTTTTCAGTCATAACCGATCTTTACCAGCTAAATCGCAGTCTTCTAAAAAATATTCACTTTATGACCAAAATGCAAATAACATAAAATGTTCCTTATCAAATTTCCTATGAAAAATCCTTGTGCAACTTTTCTTGAAAAAATATATATTTATCAAAATAATCGCAAAAATGTATGGAATTTTCGAAAAACTTAGGTTTTTGTATTATAGTCCAGGAGAATTAGCTAGAAAAGAGGTGTTTGATGGAATTAATTGCAGCACAGCTGAAACTTGGTACGATTGTTTAGTACCCTCTTCGGAAAATCCCCGTGATCTCCCCCCCTCCCCCGGTAGCATCACCCCTCAGAGTCCAAAAAGTTGTATCTAGTTTAAAATTGAGTTATAGGTAAAAATATTCCTTTCCAAAATTAAGGAGCGTAAAATTATCTTCAAAAATATATCTATATTTTTTTTTCGTGAATCCCATGCCAACCAAGACAATCGGCGTTCAAGATCATACGAGCATGTAAATATGGAGTAACCTACAACGTACGCGGTATACGAACGCTGAAATAATCACGAAAACACATGACTGGATGCATAGAATGTTACATGATATAATTTCAATTTATTATCTTTATTATTATAAGAATTCATCTTCATCCGAATCTACATGTATACAATTTTCTGAGTTTAAACAACCTCCTCTACAAACGCGTGGCTACAAGAGATACCCACTTTACGGCAACCACAAGCTCGTGATCCCGATGCGGAAAACTTAAGGTCGTGTAAACTCGCTCAAGACCCTTGGAAAATCGACCCTGCCATCAGGTTAGCCAATCACAGCGCTTCATTTACGTGTAGATCTCTCACTACCCGAGCTATACACCGGCATTGAGACACCCGTGCTATCCCTCTATGTATGCCCTTTGTAGATCCGTCGTATAGCTCCTCTGTATGCCTCCAAGTATCCCCTTTGTAAACGGTCGTATAGCCCCTCTGTATACCCTTTATGTATGCCCTTTGTAGACTCGTCGTATAGCCCCTCTGTTTCCCCTTAAATGGATCTCCTCTGTAAACCCGGGTAGATCCAATCTTGTAATTCAGATACATATGGGAAGAGATGATGGGCTCTCAGCCAGTTTAAAAAAGTTTGAACATTCCTTCTATCATGCTGAACTCGTGATTCCCTTAATTCTTTATGCTGAGCACTTGTTTCTGGTTGACAGTTTGTGAACTTTTCCAAACCTTGGCAAAGATGAAGCATATGACAGGTGCGCTAAGAATCCACTACTGCAAAAAGCTAGAGGTAACACCACGTCGATGAGTCAGTCCGCCTGCACTCTTCATAATTCGTATGAGTGTTTGTTCGATTCGCGTTTGGACGCTAAAGAGTCGCTCTCTAGCGGCCTAATGAAATGCGGCGCGGTGATTGGTGTATTTGGACGAAAAGATGATCAGGGACAAAAATATTCTGCTAAAAAACTCAAGTTGGGCTCATCTGAAAGGAAACGATAAGGGCTGACACTTTAGTTCTCTTCAATACTGAAAATGCTAGAGCTCATTTCACCTGTACATGTTTTTCTGGTAAAAATACCCTGATCATTTTTTCGTCCACTACACTAGCGCACCTACAGGAGTGCACAAACGCCAATAGTCACGTCGCTCCATATCTATTGCCTGTCTTTAATCTGGTATCTAAAACAAGCCATATAGTAGGTATAGGGTGTTAAAATTACAGCGTACAACGCTTCTCGCATGCAGAGTGACGAGTTCGGCGTTCCTATACCGCGTACGTTGTAGGTTACTCCATATGTACATGCTTGTGTGATCTTGAGCGCCAGTTATCTCGGTTGGTATGGGATTCACGAAAAAAAAACATAGATATCATTTTTGTAGAAAATTTTACGCTCTTTAATTTTGGTGATGAATATTTTAAACTATAACTCAATTTTAAGCTAGATATAAGTCAAAAACTGTTTCCGGGGGCACTTTTTGGACTCTTGGGGGCGATGCTCACACCGGGGGAGGAGGGGAAATTACGGGGCTTTTCCAAAAAGGGTACTAAACAATCGTACTAAGTTTCAGCTGTGCTGCAATTAATTCCATCAAAAATGCTAACACTGCTGGACTATTATTTTACGGTAGAAATATCTATTAATGTCGGGTAATACACACTACAATGTAACTTTAGCCCCTGTCTTGGGCAAGCGCCCTGGTTTGCTCAGAGATGTCAACGGAGTACCTCCACAAGCAAGAACGAAATACACGCGTGCTTCTTTTCACATGGACGAGAACGCAGAGAACAGAGCGAGGAATGACTACAGTCAGAGATGTCACTCCCATTCACGAACGGAGCACCTCCACAAACAAAAACGAAGCGAACGCGTTCTTCTTCTCCTCACATGAACGAGAATGGATGTGAATGCGTTTAAAGCAAACGCGAACGGGGTGAACGCGTTCATATTTTTGGGGAACGCTGACATCTCTGAGTTTGCCCACCCCCTCCACCTTGTTACGCCCATGGTAGTTTGTTGGGTACCTACTATAAAGTAGACCTCGGCTTATGTATAAAAACATGTGCAGAAGTCGTTACATTGCTTGTGCAGGTAAGAAAACATTTATGTAAATACTTGAAAAGTGTCCGTTTTCAAATACCTACATGTTTTTGTACTTGCACGAGCAATGTAACCACTTCTGCACGTGTTTTTCTTCATCTCATCATTCAAGGGGTGAAGACAGATTGCAGAAGTGTTTGCAATAATTGTTAAAAGCTTATATTTGCAAGAAGTAGGACTGTTGGTGTCTGACCTTAGTGATAAAATATTTGAAGAAGAGCCTAAAATTGAAACGTTAACTAGGTATTCATGAGTCATAACTAATTCAACGATTGAAGAAAATCAAACTTGGCGATCTAGAGACACAAGCTGCTTTTATTGACTCTTGATCATTCTAAGGTTCCATTGAAGACTTGGCATGGTGGACGTGAGATGATATACTAAACAATAGGAAACAGCGATTGGCCTAGAGGAAATGACCCTGAATTCTGAGAACGCATGACTGTTCCTCAACAGCCCAATGTTATACTTTATCTTATGCGCAAATTGTTGACCATTGTCGAGTTACATACATAATCCGAGGTCTAATCTATAGTAGATGTACACAACAAACTGTCATCGACATAACCACATGGGGTTGGGGCAAACTAGGGCGCTTGCCCCAGTAGACAGAAACTGAAGTTTAATTGTAGTGTGCATTACTCGACATTAATATGTAGATATTTCAGCAGTAAAATAATAATAAAAAACCTATGTTTTTCGAAAATTCAAAGCATATTTGCGACTATCTCAATAAATATGTTTTGTAAAGAAAAGTTGTATAGCAGGTTTTTATAGAACATTTAACAAGAAACATTTTATGTTATTTGCAGTTTTGTCCTAGAGTGAATATGTTTATAGATATTAGCTAATAAAGCTCGGTTATGAAAGAAAAAATAACAAAAGCCACGTTCTCACACATATTTGTGATTATCTTGGTCAGTATGCGTTTTAAAAAAAAGTTGTATAGGACCTTTTTTATAGGTAGAAAATTTAACAAGGAACATTTTATGTTATATGCATTTTGGTCCTGACGTAGATATGTTCCGAGATATTCGTGTTTTTTTTTGTAAGATCTCAGTATTACACTCAAGTTGGAATAAATATTGGAAGTTGAAAAACGTATTCGAGGGACGCCTGCCAATAGCAACCTGGGCGGTGGTCTGGAGGAGCTGTGTACAGTCCATACCAACATATGAGGCTCAAATGTGGGCATTAACAAATGCAAATACAAAGAGGCTTCAAGTGACCCAAAGGTCTATGGAAAGAAACATGGTAGGTGTTAAAAAGAGAAATTTCATGGTTATGATCAAAAACACAACTGGAGGATATTGCGAAGGTTGTTAAGAGAAGCAAATGGAAATATGTGGGGCACATTATGAGACATGGAGGGATACAGATGGGAAAGATTAGTGGGAACGTGGACCCCATATGGAAGGAAAAAGGGAGAGAGGAGGCCAATCACCCGTTGGAGAGATAAATTTCATGAGAATTAGGCCTCTGTGGAGAAGATGTACCTGGAACAAGAAAAAATTGATGGAGGAAGGGGAGGTGTATACCCAGAAATGGACGGGTGGAGAGGTCGAAGATCCAGGTGAGAGCTCAAATTTCCGTGTCTGCTGCGATGCACAGTCAGCCGCATATCAAAATTGGAGGGTAATATGTGTTACCCAATTAACACTGTTATTATAAAGAAGAGTTATATAGGACTTTTTTACAGAAAATTTAACAATGAACATTTTATGTTATTTGCCTTTTGGTCCTAAAGTGAATATCTTGCGATTTAACTAGTAAAATCGGTTATAAAAGAAAAAATACATAGAAAAAAAACACACTCCTTGAAACTTTCACACATTTTTGCAATTATCTCAGTAAATATGCGTTTTAGAGAAAAGTTGAATGATATCTTTTTTATAGAAAACTTAACAAGGAATATTTTATTGTATGTGCATTTTGGTCCTGAAGTTGATATGTTCCGAGATATTCCCGTTCTTTTTTTGTGGGTAAAATTTTAGTATTACACATAACTGCAAGGTCAAAGCACCACGAGTTAATGACCTCAGGCTGAGCTTTAATTTCTTATGGCGAGGTTCTAGGTCCATTGAAACAAATTTGATTGCGCACCCGAATTGATTAGCGAAAACTTGTAAAATGAGGGACACCCTATTTTACATATTACACTATTACATCATGGTTCCCATAGCCAGCTGTACTACACTGTATACTCTCGATTAGCTCATTCCATGATCAAATTAACCTACAATTTTCCGCCAAACTTTCCTCCAAATAAAAAGAATTAGGCCACGCTTCCCTGTACATTTTAAATAAACGGCGTCAACGTACTCCCCATTTTTCCACCACTATTATTCCTAACTTTGTGCCGAAACGTAGCGCTCTTGTGATTTTTTCAAAGCGATTATATATCTGATGTTCCCAGTCTACGTATTAGTGTGCTCTAGGGGAGCACGCTTCTGCGAACATTTTCTCGTACAACGCATTTTATGTGGTGCGGTATTCGATTCACGTGTGGACGCAGCTCAAGATGGTGTCTGATTGATCGACACTCGACCAGGTATTCAGCTCGAATCGCTTTTCAAATTTGCGAGCGTACATAATATCGCAAGAACTGTATGCTGTGCTGCTGACGTGAAACGAGATGTAATTTTCTCGCTCGTAAGCGAACGCACGACAGAATGTTCTCGCATAAAACAGGAAACGATAGAGATTGTCAATATTTTCTGATGTAACAACCGTTGACAAGTCATACAAATCGACCCGAGACTTTCCTCTCCCTCCGCCCTCGGCCCCGACGTGTTTCAATTAAATTTAACGTTTGTTGTCGTGTATCGGAAGTTGTGTAGCCTGATGTGCGATTTGCGCGGCTACGATTAGCCGCATGTAATAAACGAAGCTTTCATTTTTCTTGTTTCGCTTTCTTATGGTTTCAGCAACAGCCGCAGGTGGAAACGCTGACCAAGGAGACGGTGCAGACTTTCCGACCCGGCAATCGGACCGAACGTAAGGTGACCACGTCGCAGAAGAAGAATTCGCAACAGTTAAGTGAGTGGATTACGTTTTGCGGTGTCTTTCACTCTCGCATGTGCTCCGGTATACAGTTATGCGAAAAAAAGGTCGGATATGTGGAAAAATTGAAGGGAAATTTAATTTTGATTGGAGGGAGGGTGACAGTGTCAAGTAACGTACTAATTTTCGGAAATTCGTGCGTCCCCGAGCCACCGACCTGTGGACGAAGAAGAGTCCAAAGCCTCAGCATGAAAAGAAAGAAGCAAAAATTGAAGGTTTAGGGAAAATAACGTCTCTTTTCTAAGTAATCAGGTTGCAGGACTCAGAATAGACTTGAGGATAACATAGTGGTCAACGCATTTTTGAGACTTCGACTAATGGCGTAGCGAGGGCGGTCTGAACTCCTTTACGATTTCTTCAAGTAGTGGTTTTTCTAAATTTAGCATCCTCCAGTTCTTGGTTAAGATTAAATACCCCCTCAAACACTAAGCTGCTAGCTACGCTACAGACTTCGACGCAATTTTGCCTCAAATTCCAAATGAAACACATTAGTGTATCCGAAACACTGCGTCAAGTGAGGCTTTTCATCAATCGGCCAGTGGGCAAAATTGGACCAAAAACGATAGTGTCGGTTTTCTGGATAGCTGAGTATCGCTACGGAAAAGCACTGCCACGGAAATACATAGGCTGTCGTCAAGTTCCTGAGACTAAAATTCGTACGGCCCACCAACGCTACTTATCGGCGTTTCAACGCAGTAGGGGGATAATTTGGTTCATTAGCTATCGATTGAGACCACGCGAGCTCATTTGATTGAAAACTCGCTGTTCCAGATCAATTTGAAAAAAACCATACGAGTATGCGTTGACCCCTGCAGTTTTTCTTGAAATTTTTCAAAGAAGGAAAAAAAGCATACGATTACAAAATTTTTTTATTAATCATTCTCTTCATTAAGTACACGAATATATTTTTCAAAATAAGCGTCATTCATGGCTATACAGGCATCCGTTCGTAATTGCCATTTATCGAATGTTTTCGCGTATTCCGCCGCTGGTAAGGAGGCGAAAAACATCTGCGCCGCGGTGATGACTTCTAAAAAAATCACAATTCACCCCCACCCCCTACGGTCCTGACCTCGCCCCCTGAGACTCTTGGTTATTTCCTCAACTAAAGACAGCCTTACGGGGTCGTCAATTCAACACGAATCAAGAAGTCGCATCACTGCGGCGCAGATGTTTTTCTCCTCCTTATCGGCGGCGGAATACGCGAAAACGTTCGATAAATGGCAAGAACGAATGGACGCCTGTATAGCCATAAATGGCGTTTATTTCGAAACAGATATTCGTGTACTTAATGAAGATGATGATTAATAAAAAATTTTGTAATTGTATGCTTTTTTCCTACTTTAAAGAAATCTTTAAAAAACGGTCAACGCATATGGTTTCTTTCAAATTGGTCTGGAACAGCGAGTTTTCAATCAAATGAGCTCGGCGTGGTCTCAATCGATAGCTAATAAACCAAATTATCCCCCTGCTGCGTTGAAACGCCGATAAGTAGCGTTGGTGGGTAGTAAGAATTTTAGTATCAGTTACTTAGCGACAACCTATGTATTTCCATGAAATTTTACACAAAATAGATGTCTTACCTTTTGTTTTGTGTTTTTGTTCATATACCTGCCCCAGGGACGTTATGAGGAAAGGAAAGTAACACTTCTTACTCTTACACGTTGACACAAAAGCTTTATGGATAGAGATGAAGAATTTTTCTGTGAGGATTTCCTCACTAAATAGATGTCTTACGTTTTTTTAAATTTTTTATTTTCATATCTGCCGCCGAAACGTCATAAAAGAAGACTCCAAAACATCAACACAAGCTTTAGGGGTGGAAACGTGAAATTTTATTACGCAGGGTAGCTGCTGGTCGCTCAAGCTCACCAAGTCGTACAGTTTGATAGGAAGTCCCTCAATGTATTTTTCCAAATAAAAGTAAGAATGACGAATTCACTTTTGAAACTTGAAGAAAGTCCTCCGTAATAAGAAAATGGAAACTATCTCCAGCAAGCGCGAATACACGGGAGAGGCAGTGGCAGTTGTCTCTCTCTGAGAGAAAAATTGAAATTGAAAACTTTTTAGAAAGTTTTACCGATTCTCGAACACGCCTACTGGAAATTGTCCACAAATCCTAAACAAGTATGAAAAGATATCAACGAGGAGTCGTGGCGAGTTTTAAGTGAGTCTAAAAGAACCTTACAGAGTCCTAAGGAGTCTTGAACGGTCTTAAGGAGTTCTAAAGAGTCGTAAGTAAGTCTAGGAGGGGAGTTCTAATCACATCTGGAAGAGTCCTAGAAAGTCTTTAGCGAGTCAGGAAAAGTCATTATGAGGCTTAAAAAAATCTGGAAGAATCTTAAATAGTTTTAAGGAGTCTCAAAGTCTTGTACGGCTTTAGAAAGTTTTAAGAGTTGTGAGAGTCTGAACTATTTCTAATCACGTCTGGAAAGAGTCTGAAGAGCAGTGAGCGAGTTTTCAGTTGCATTTGCAAATCATGATCAAATTTGGAAAAACCTTAGGCATAAATAAGTCATGGAGAGTGCACAAGATTCTTACGTGGGCATTGGAAATTGAAGAGGCTTATCTAGCCCCCCCCCCTTTACAATAGATAAAATTGGAGGGATTTGTGTTAAGTTCTATTGTTCCTAAGAAAAAAAAGTGTTCCCAGTCCAGAATCCAGTAAGGTGACAAAATTTGGAACAAATTTAGAAAAGATTCCCATTTTCAGCGTCGTACTTCCCGGATTCACTACTGATCTTCAGTATTCCAGTCATTCCCCATTTTTTGTTTCCGCCTCTGGTAACTAGATTTGCAAAAGCTCACCTTCTAAAAAACATTTTTAGAAAAACAATCGAGAATATAATCTTAGGAGAATTTTTAGAGCATTCTCTATGGCATTCAGTTGTAATTTGTAACTTAGAAATTAAAAAATTTATCACCGTGCAAATTTTACTAATAGCAGCTTGCAGAATCAGTTACTATTAATTGAGGAGGTGACTTCCCAACTGCCCTTAGTCCAATTTTTCCAAAAATGAATCTTTAGCGCTATCTGATGGAAAACGACGAAAGCTACGCGCCACAGTCGGATTCGTACTTTCATCGCAGTTCTAACTCGAGTTACAGGCGTTCAAAGAGAACTCAGTGTTACCAATCATAGTTTAAGAATGATGTTTTTCTCATTTTTACAACATTTTTGTTTTTGGACTAAGGTCTGTTCAGACGTTATCATCTCCTCTCGTGCATACTGCTTGCTGCAACGCTTTCCAGCTTCGAACGATTTTGGTCCCTGTTCGCTTTTACCTCTCTATTCACCCCATTTTACAGTACCTCAAATGAATAATTGAAAAATGAAAACCAGAGATAGGCAAATTCAAAAATCATCAAAATCAAAATAACCTAGTAGAGTTGACAGAAATCCGAAAATTACAAAAAAAAAAGTGATGTATACATCTTAGTTTCCTGTTATTTGTCCTTATATTTAGTATATGGGTTCACACAATTTCCAAGTGTAAGCCTGGAACGTTTTAAAATGTTTTTAAAAATAATATTTCTCAATTAAAAAGTAAATGAGTTTCAATCATTTGGTTTTGATTTTGTCCATATCTGGAAGAAACTGACTGCGTTACCAATAAGGAGGGTCAGAATTAAAATCTAATTAATTTAAAATCGTCAGAGAAATACACCAAAATCATGGGGATGGTGCTAGGATACGAAATCGATGCCAATAGTGATGAGCACTGTTTCTTTTAAGCTGGCGGGAGATAGAAAAATTATACAATTCTACGTTTCCGCTCATAGGGCCCGTGTTGATGTGCAGCAGTGAGAGGAGTTATTTCGAACCCTCCTGTTGTGTTTAGTGGGATTGATATGAAAAAAAATTTAATGTACTGGGAAATTTTATTGTATCCAATCGGTTTAGCCTTCGAAAGTGACGTTTTTCTGCTGCTCTAAATACTGAGGCGGGGAGGGAAACAGCCATTTTCTCCCTAGCGAAGAACATGGTTACTTACTGAACGAGTAACAGCAACTCGACGATATTTCCAATTGGAAATTTCCTAGTATCTTAAAGAAAATATCGTATACAAGGGAGGGAGTCGGAAGCGTTTCCACCTGTGTAAAGTTTACAGTAGGAATCGTAGGCAAGTCCTGCATCTGAGTGGCATTGCTTTTTCCTCTTGTTGTGTAATATGCTAACTACGCAAAATAGGTTACAGTAGTACTTTTCCGCTACGATGCTTAGTTCTCGAGAACACCGGCGTGGGAAAGGAGGGGTTCGAGTTATAACTCCCTTCCCTCGGCGCTGTCAAAAACAGCATTTTAGAATGCATTTTAGTGCATTAATTACAGCAATAAGATGACGGGATATGTGCTGTAGCAACCATTAATCCTTCCCCCAACCTGAGACCTTTCTACGCCGGTGCTCGTTTGTGACTCCAGTTTGCTTCTTATGGGCTTGGGGACGAATGGAATCCCGAAAATGTCCACAATATCATGTCGCTCAGTCCTGCCATCTAACCTCCCCGTTAGGGGTGGAGTGAGACCAAAAATCAGTTTTACAGTCCACCAGCATAAGAATTGCAAGCCAATATCCCTTTTCCCCGGGAGAATGTTGAAAAAATAATATTCTTCTCATTTCTCATTTTCCCTTCCTTTACTGTCCATCCCCCGCTCTAGATTCTACCTCCTTTCCTTCCCCTCAAACATTTTTTAAATAATATTTATAATTTTTTGTGAACAGATTCTATAATTTTCAATCTTCTTCTGAAAAGTAGTAACAGTCAGCAAAATTTTATTGACTCTACATAAAAGTTAGAAATTTTTGTGAAAACAACATTTTCGTTTTCTGTATGAGAGCTCGAGTGCGAAGGAATAAATTTTCTTGTAATTCCGTTTTTGTGTCCTTTGTGGACAATGGAGTCGAAAGTCAAAGTATGTTCTTATAAAATGGGAGATCTGTTAACTTGATAAAATTGAGCTTAAATTTTCAGGATATTACTTTTCTGTCCATCAAGTGAAATATAATCATTATTTCAACACTGCTTTTCGGTTTCAAAAATTCAAAAATTAAGTGGCTCTGGGCAGGAGCGTAAACAGAAAATAAATATTAACAAAAAAAGTAACACTATAGTCGCGAGCTGAGCGGGTGAAAATTTTTTATTTTAACGATATGGGCCATAAAAATTATTAGTAATTTTCAACTTCTTTCCCCACCGCAAAGAAAGGGGAGATTTATTTCAATACTTCTTTAAAATACTTTCGAACATTTTTACTCGGTGTAAGTCTTCCAAAAGAAACGTTTTTGGTTATTCCTTACCCTACATAGACTTTTTTACCACTCTTTCAGATTTTTACTAGACCTCGTATGACTCATTAAGATGAGCAATACAGTGGGTGTTTGGTATTTTTTTCGGCTTGAGTGGGTGGGGGAGTTATATCCTTACAGTTTTTTTTAAACTCTTTGAAGCGTATTCTATTCTTCAAGACTCTTGCAGAAGTCTTCAAGGTTATCTCTGAAACGTTTTCATCCTTGTTCAAGATTATTACTTTAGACATTACAAAGACTTTTATGAGCTCTTCCAGACTTTCATAGAACTCTGTAAGTTTCGTTTAGATAAGTATCAAAATGGGCATTTTCAACTTTTTACCGGAGGAAAGGGAGGAAGAAGAGAATATATCCCCACACTTCCTTGAAATTTTTTCAGAGTATTTTGCTCTTCAAGATCCTTCCAGAATTGTTGAAGATTAGCTGTAGAACTTTTTCGGATTTAAAATAATTTTTTTATACTTTACACAGACTTTTCAACCTCGTTCAGACTTGCACAGAACCTTTCAAGACTCACTGAGATGAGTTGTAAAATGAGTATTCTCAACTTTTTCCTGGTGGGGGGGGGGGGAGATATATTCTCATTAATTTTTAAAACTGTGTCAGGTGTACTTCATTTTTCAAGACTTTATCCAGAATTGTCTTGAATTACTTCTACAACTTTCTCGGACTTATTTAAAATTAATATATATGTTACGCTTTAGAGTTATGTAGCCAAGTGGCAACGTGCCCGTTTCAAAGTCCTTGCGTCTTGGGTTCAAGTCCCACCGACGCTGGAAAGCTAGTGACATTCGAATACCCTCACTAACATCATAGCAAATACAGCGACTACAGTATCAGTGTAGGTGGAAACAGAGTGTATCCTGCAAGCCCTGCCAGTTCATACGAATAAGGCATTACAGTCGTAGGACGCGTTACCACCAGATCAGAAAGATTGACACTGTGCGTGTGCACGTCGTGGATAGCTTACTCAACGTCGTGAAATACGTGGCTAGTAAGCGAACTGTGGCTGCACACTCTTCGGTACACGGAAGGAAAACTCGAACGCAACAAAACCTCGGGGAAAGCAATGGCAAACTACTGTGATTAATGTGTCTAGGGGATTACGTACCAGAAACCGCGATCGCCATTGGATACGGTGCCTGAAGATAGAGATTTTATGCTTCACAGAGACTTTTTCAAACACTCATATTTTTTCGAGACTCATATGAATCTATTTAAGACTTTTCAAGACGACTGGGCATTAGGTTGTCTCTTATTTTACAAGTTTTCGCTAATCGATTAGTGCGCACTGAAATTTGTTCCTATGGACCCAGAAACTCGCTATAAAAATTTGAACTCAATCTGAGGTCATGAACCCATGGCGCTTTGACCTTGAAGTTATGTGTAATACTGAGATTTTACAAAAAACGACGAATATCTCGGAATATATCAACTTCAGGACCGAAATGCATATAACATAAAATGTTTCTCGTTAAATTTTGTGTAAAAAAGGTCCGATACAACTTTTCTCTAGAACGCATATTTACCGAGATAATCGCAAGAATGTGCGGAAGTTTCCAGGAACGTGGCTTTTATTTTTTCTTTCATACTGATCTTTACCAGCTAAATCGCAGTTATCTGAAAAAATATTCAGTTTAGGATAAAAGTGTAGATAACATAAAATGTTCCTTGTCAAATTTTCTATAAAAAAGTCTAATACAACTTTTCCTTAGAGAACATATTTATCGAGATAATCGCAACAATGCGTGGAATTTTCGAAAAACATAATTTTTTTTAGAAAATTATTTTACGGGTGAAATCTCTATTAATGTCGGGCAATGTACACTACAATATAATTTCACTCTCTATCTACTTGGGCAAGTACCCCAGTTGGCCCCCTTCTCCCACCTGGCTAGCCCATGATAGTTTTTATTGGCTACTTACTAAGGAGTACACCTCGGATTATGTATGTATATGAACAATAGTCAACAATCTGCGCATAAGATATAACATTGTGCTGTTGAGGTACAGTCACGTGTTCTCAGAATTCAGGGTCATTTCCTATGGCCAAATCGCTGTTTCTTATTGTTGATATAAATTCAAGTCCACCATATCAAGTCTTCAACGGAATCACATGAGTACTAGAAAAGTGTCAGTCGTGTCCTTGGCGAAAATTGGCACTTTTCAAGTACTTAATATGTTTTCTTACTTGGACGAGCAATGTCACCACTTCTGCACATGTTTTTCTTCATCTCATCGTTCAAGGAGTGGAGATGAACTCATGCAGAAGTGTTTGCGATTGTTAAAAGCTTGTATTTGCAAGAGATAGGAATGTTGGTCGCACCCTAATGATGAAAAATCTGAGGAAGAGCCTAAAATGGAAACGTTAAGTAGGTATTCATGAGCCATAATTAATTCCAAATTCAATGATCGAAGAAAACTAAACTATGCGATCTAGGGTCAACAAACTGTTTTTATTGAATCTTGATTTTGAGCATTCTAAGGTTTCGTTGAAGATGTGGTATGGTGGACTAGGAAACAGCGATTCGCTCATAGGAAATGACCCTGAATTTTGAAAACACGTAACTGTTCCTTAACAGCACAATGTTATATCTTCTGCGATAATTGTTGACTATTGTTGATGTACATAATAATCGGAGGTCTACGCCATAGTAGGTACCCATAGGAGGAAGGGGCAAACTGGGGCACTTGCTTCAGTAGACAGTGACTGTAGTTATATTGTAGTGGGCATTACCCGACATTAATAGATATTTTAGCTGTAAAATAATTTTTAAAAAACTACGTTTTTCGAAAATTTCTCGCATTTCTGCGATTATCTCGATAAATATGTTTTTTTAAGAAAAGTCATATGGAACTTTTTTGTAGAAAATTCAACAAGAAACATTTTATTTCATATTTATTTTGGTCCTGAAGTTGATATGTTCCGAGATATTTGCGTTTTTTTGTAAAATTTCAGTATTACACATAACTTCAAGGTCAAAGTGCCATGGGTTAACGACCTCAGATTGAGCTCAAATTCTTGTGGCGAGTTTCTGGGTCCATTGGAACAAATTTCATTGTGCACTCATCGATTGGCGAAAACTTGTAAAATGAGGGACACCCTACTGGGTATAAAACAAACAAGTTTTAAAAAATCTTAAAAGTGTTCCAACAAATATTGACCCCGCATCTATAAGCATTTAACTACGCTGGAAGAGTTTCGAGGGTCACAGTGAAACATAAGAAATAGTTTCAAAAAATTTCAGTCACGTTTCTAAGAGCCCGAAAGAAGTCTTAAAAGATCTAAAGTAGGATTGGAAAAATGTTAATGAATCTCGAAGAGTCTTAAACCTATCTGGATGATTTTCCAATGATCTTGAATAAGTTTGGAAAAAGGTCTCAATTATTAGTCCTAATAATGTCGAGAATAATAAATAATAAATACAGCCTTGAAATAGATGTTTCGGTCCACCCATTGGAACGTAGGCCTCCTTTATCAGTTATTTTTGATACAAAGGTTCTTGTCTAATTCCCCTTGATTACTGGGAAATGGTTATGAAAGAGTTTTCCTTCTCTATAAGGGGCATGCATCCTGCATGGCACACCAGACTGGTCAGGTGTTAATAGTATATCAGTGTGGCTAACCCAATTTTCGTCTTTTTGAATTCCGGCTCTTGCTAAAATTGGTGTGGCTTGGCGGATGGTAAACCTTTTCATATATTCTTGTATTTTATTATTTTCTTATCATATTTCAATATTTAAAATTCGTCGTCCGCACTGGGATTCGAACCCGTGTACCGTAGTTTAGGAGGCAACGTTCGATTCCACTCGGCCACCAAGCCACCCATAATGTCGAGAATAGTCTCTAAAAATCTCAAGCAAGTCAGGAAGAAACTTGGAATGAATCTCGAAGATTTTTAGAAATGATGAAAACATGTTCAGAGAAAAAGTCTTAAACAAGATTTAAGAAGTCTAAAAGTCTCAAAGTTCTGAGCCTATTCAGATGGATGTCGATAAGGCTGAAACGATTCTAAAACAATCTGAAACAGGTGTAACGTAGTTCTGAAAAAATATCTCAGCGATTCTGAAAGAAGTACGGACAAAATTAAAGAATCTGAGAAATCGTTAAGTCTCAAGGCTTGGGATAGAGTTGACTGAGTCCATAAGATCTGTCAGTTGGTCAGATCAGTCAGGTGTCACATCTGTTACCGTATGTTAACGGTCGCGGTTTCTGACGCACTACTTTCCTGGGCAGGGTTACTCGTGGTAGTTTGCAGTTGCTTTTCCCGCGGCTTGTTACATTAGAATTTTCCTTCTCTGTGCCGGAGAATGTGCAGCCCCAGTTCACTTACTAGGCACGTGTTTGCACGACATTGAGTAAGCTGTCCACGACGTGCACACGACAGTCTGACGGTCTCAATATTTCAGATCTGGTGATAACACACCCTGGGATTGTAATGCTTTGTTCGTTCGAACTGGCGGGAGTTACAGGACGCGTTATCTTTCCAACTCGATTGATGCTGTATAGTCGCTATGATAGTGGGGGATATTCGAATACCGGCTTTCCGGTGTTGGTGGTACTCGAACCCGAGATGCAAGGATTGCGAGAGCAAGTTAACCGTTCGGCCACAGTAAGATCTTCTCTCTTTTCTAATTGTGCTCTCAACCCGAACCCTGGAATCCGCCCTTTCGAGCAGTACCTCAGAGACGTCGGGGAGGCTGTTAGGGCTGTCTTAGCCCCTCTTCTCTTCTTACCGAAGAACCGATCTAGGTCGAAATGTAGCGAGTTGCGACGTGGACTCGAACCCGGGACCTTTGAATTCCGTGACCAGCGCGCTATCCCCTCGGCCAACCAAACTCCCTCGCAGTAAGATCTGTAAAGAGTCTTAAATATGTCTTGAAGAATTTTACAAAATCTAAAACATAACAAGTGCGTTGAAAAAGTCTTGAAAAACAACCATTGAAGAAGCTTCAAGATGTTCGGAGCATCAAGCTATATTTCTGTCAGGCCACCGGGAATCCGCCAAGTTGCTCGGCGGGCCACTCCGCCCCAGCCCCCCTCTTACCATAGATCATATTCCCAACAGCAGTTCCACCTATTATGCATAATTGTTCCGGACTATCGAGGATGTAGGTCTAATTAAGACATAATTGATGTTACAGGCGACTCTCAAGAATTCATAACGCTGTCCAGGTCAGCCAGCTCGTCGCCCGAGTTAATGTCTTCCTTGAAACAGGTACACGAAGATAGATAAACGTATGTGGCCGGAAAATTTAGAGCTAATTTCAGCTCTAGTAATTCGCTGTCTTGTTTTCGTGAGCCTAAACGTGCTCTCGTTTCATATAGTTTCATAAGACGAGCCGCACATCATCGTACTGACATCGCGATTTTACGCTTCCGCACGTAGTCGCCATTGTTGGGCCGATGTTGTGACTATCCTCTTACGACATTCGCGTCTGGCCGAGGAGTCGTATTCGGGAGGAGAGAAAAAAAAAAAGAGGAAAAAAAGTGAAATTGTCCACTCGGAGACGCGGTTACGTTCTCTATTCTAATTTGAAAAAATTCGTTCGAAACGACGAAATGGCAGTCGTGAATGTCGAATCGGCTTCTTGTGTAGGTAAAAGTGAATCGTAAACGATGTTTTCATTACCGGCGGAGAGAATGACGGCCGTGTTCACTGTTTATTAAACCGTAAGAGCGATTTTCGTTCACATGAAGACTGCACGCAGCTTAATAGTTTCCTGAAGTCGTTAATATGATCGTCTTCTTCGGATGCGGCTCGTGCGTCGGCTCCTCACAGCAGACGAGCGCAAATACAGCAAGACGGAAGGGTGAGGTCGTGATGGTCGTGTTTATGACTGGGAGGTGAATGCCGAGTGTAAGCTTCTGACTTCTGTTACAGAAAACTGAGAAAATGCGTGGGTGGTCTTTTGTTTGGTAGAAAACGTTGTTGTTTTGAGGTCCAGAGCAACCATTGGAGGTACCTGAACGACGTTAGTGAAGAGCAAAATGAAGATAATTGAAAACGAAAGTTGTGTTGCTGAGTACTCCCACCGCCATCTTCCTCCGGGGAAATTAGATCGAAAGACAAGAGTTCGAGCTTTCCGACAAAGATTATTCCTCATTAAATTCTACCTAAAACAGATGTCTTACAATTTTTTCGGAACTGTCCTCGACATGCCCAAAATAGGTGGTTCACAATGACCCTCCTATAGTTTAACGCAGGCCTTCTGAAAGAAATCTTACATTCTTTCGGTATATTCTTATCCCAATAAATTGAGCAAACAGAAGGGGTGCAAATCATCAACAGACCTTTTTCTGAAAATTGCAATCTACCCATCTGTGAAACTTTTTCCTCCCGTACCCCTATCTTAGTCATCACAATTTGAATTTTGTATTTTTTGCACTTTTTCAATGACAGGAATATCTCGAATCGAGATAACGACTGGAAGATTTCCAAGGCCACAGAACTCGATTTTGATATTGGTTTAGACATTCAAAATCGTGCTACCGGAAAGGAGGCAGAATACCAAAAATTTCATTAAATGAAATATGGATAATCGTTTCATAGGTTTCAAGGGTTGCTGAACTCTTATTCGGCAATTATTTAATCCCAAATTGCGAATTGCGACATCTGGAGAGTGGGAGGGGACTTAGAAATGCATAAATACTCCAATATACAATATTAGGTTTTATTTTATTTATCCTTAATTTGCAAATTGTAGCACCAGAAAGGGTAGAGGGGGATACAAAATTGAAGACTTTAACAAGTACCACATGGGCATTGTTTCTGGTGGTGTTGTAGGGTCGCTGAAGTAAGTTTTTGTAATTATTTGTTCACTAATATTGTGCATGCTTTTTCACCGGTATAGAGAGTCACTTAACTCTTTTTATTGTTCCCGATTTTTTCTTAATTCCCGACTTGTGGATCTGAAGTGCTTTTCCTCTTTAAATTTCCTCTCGAGATGTTTCATAAATTTCGAAAGTAGTATTCGTACTGAATATAGTTGTTGAAATTGAAAACAACTTGTTGTAGAGGTATATGTGTCCATTTCCGGGTGAAATAAACGTCAAAAACGAGTTTAGTTACCTTTGAAACCTTAGAACTGACATCCATAGCACACTTATTGTCGTATATCGTTGTATATATCTACCTCTTCCGAGAATATACCAATTTGCATTTTGAAGACAAATCATTACCAAAAATGAGTTGAGTGGCCCTTAAAACCTCTGAAACGATGTCCATGTTGCGTTCGTTAGAACCCTTACTTTCGGAGCCCCCTTCCCTCAGTGTCATGGTTTGCAAGCTGGGAGCAAATCGTTATCAAAATTGAATTCGGCAACCCTTTTAACCCATAAAACGATACCAGTGTTGTAATTTTCAAAATCTTCATTTCGAAGCCCCGTTCTCCTTCCCAGATGACACATTTTGCAATTTGGGAACAAATTATTTTCAAAAATGAGTTCAATGATCCTGTAAACCTATAAAACCATATCCACATTGTATCTTACGAAATTTTTGGGGTCCTGTGCCCTCCTCAGTACCACAATTTTAAATTTATATCCAAACCAATATCAAAATCGAATTCTGACTTTGAAGCCACTCAGGTGTGGATTTAGAAAAATGTGATGGGGGAGGGGGTACAATAGAGGCGATGCATACTGATTAGCTGTTGTTTTCATGTTGGCAGGGGTGTGGGGGTGGGGGTGCTCCAGGAAAAATATTTTATCTGATGTGGGATACGCAATGACGAATATACAGGGTGTTCCACGAAAGTCCCCCCCCCCTGTTTTTTCACGAACCGATGGGCAGATCTTCCCGGGACGAAAGTGATTTTCCAGTCGTAACATCTAGTTTCTCCTGAGCTTAAAAAATTTTCTCCCCCTTTCACGGGGGGCTGGAACCTACCACCAACTTCGTAATCTTAAATAGGAAGGTATGCCTTTATGCACCTCGTTGGAAAGGTCATTTACTCCAAAATACGAATCCGTAGAAAAAAATCAAAATTTATCAATTTTGGGGGGCAAGGGGCCTAGAGATGACCAAAATTCACCCAGAATCAAAGTGCGGTGACCTATCAAACGAACTATCGAAAATGGGGTTTTCCAGGTCGCTGATTTCGAATACTGCCTTATTTTTTCGATTTGACTAACCCAGGGGACAGAACATTCAAAAATTTGGGGCAGAAGGGGTTATTTTAAATGTTTTTTATTTTCGCTGATACAATGTCTTTATGCACCTTGTTGGAAAGGCCTCTTCCCCCCAAAATTGAATTCGCGGAAAAGATTCAAAATTCATCAATTTTAGGAGGCCAGGGGGCCTAAAATTGGGGGAAATCCACCCAGAATCAAAGTGTGATGACCTATCGAACGAAATATCAAAAAAGGGGGTTTTCAGGTCGTGGATATCGAATATTGCGTTATTTTTCCAATTTGACCCATTCAGGGGCAGAAAATTCAAAAATTTGGGGGAGCAGGGATTCATTTTTTTACGTTTTTTATGTTCACTGACACCATGACTTCATGCACCTTGTTGAAAAAATCTCTTCCCCCAAAATTAGAATCCGTGAAAAAAATTCTGATTTGATCAATTTTAGGGGGCCAGTGGGCCTACAATTGGAGAAAATCCACCGAGAATATTGTAGTGTGATGACCTAGGATTTTTTGTTCAGAAGGTGATTCGTTCGCTTTTTTTGTTTGCAAACTGTTGGAGAAAATCTGCAATTATTTTTCTTTCCGTTTCTGATGAACTTCCTTTGAAAATTATCCGGGATTTTTCCTGTATTTTTCTACCTTTGGACATTATTGCAATTTTTTCCCAAGAATTTCTCATGAAATTCCTTAAAGATTATCGAAGATTATTCTTGCAGATTTTCGATGAATTTCTTCGGAAAACATTTTTCCTGGAGGTTAGTTGTATCAAAAATTACCGGAATTTGCTTCCGAAAATTTCCAGTGAAATTTCTTGAAAATTCTCGGAGATTTTCACCAAAAATCTTCGATGAATTTCTTCGGAGAACATTGTTTCTGAACATTGTTGATACTTCAAAAATCGTCGGAGTTTTTCTCTTAATGAAATTCTACAAAAATTATCAGAATATTTTCCCTAAGAATTTTAAAGAAATTCTCTGGGAAACATTGGAAATTTTTTCCAGAAATGTCCGATAAGATTCTTCAGTTCAGCATTAAGCTTGTTAATAAAAAAAAAATTGAAAAAACCCAAGGATTTTTTTCTCAAAAATTTTTGATGTAGTTCCATCAAAAGCATCGGAAAATTTTCCCAAAGAAATTCGATGAAATTTTTCTAAAATCCTCGAACATTTTTCCTGAAGATTTTTGATGAAAATCTTCAAAAACGATCGGAGCCTTTCCCCAAATGTTTCCTAATGAAATTCTTCAGAAATTATCGAATGATTTTCCTAAAGATTAGAATTATTGCAATTTCTCCCCAAAAATTTCTGACAAAATTCCTCGAGAAATTTTTGATGGAATTCCTCGGAGATCATGCAACATTTTCCCTGAAAATCATTGACAAAATTCTCCAAAACCATTGTAGTTTTCCATCAACTTATTTCCTATGAGATTTTTCCTCCAAAATTTTTAATGAAAATCATTGGAAAATTTTCCCAAAGATCTTCGATGAAATTCCCAAATTTCCAAAAGTAAGGTTACAAAAACTGGAGTGACATTTGTGGTATCGATTTTTGACCATTCTAACGTAAGTTTTTCTTTGAATTTTCTCAGAACAATTAGAAATTCCTAGGTCATCACACTTTGATTCTGGATGGATTTCCCCCAATTATAGGCCCCTTGGCCCCCTAAAATTGATAAATTTTGAATTTTTTCCGCCGATTCAATTTTGGAGCGGAGAGATCTTTGCAACAAGGTGCATAAGAACATACCTTCCCATTTAAGATTCCAAAGTTAGTGGTACATTCCAGCCCCCCAAATATGAGGGAGAAAATTTCTTGTGCCCGCAGGAAACTAGACCACGGTACACGAAGATCGCATTTTGTTTGGGAGCAATCCGACAATTATTCGAGAAAAAAACAGGGGGGGAGGGTCATTCTCAAAACTCACCCTGCACCTCTTTTAGGTTTTTGATTTTGGATAGGTTTTGGCTGGCGTTACACCCCGTTCCCCGAAGTTGATGAATTTGCAATTTTTCTTCACGAATTCATATTTTGGAGGAACTGTCTGATCCAGCGATGTGCATGATGCCACTTTGATAACTTGAGCTAAGAAACTCAAAAATTTGTCAATTAGAACCACTTTTGGGTCTAAAATTTTGTAAGGCTCTGAAACGCGTTGAATCAGGGGAAAAATGTGATATCCGGAATCAGCGACCTCGAAAATCGCCTTTTCGATAGTCTTTTTGCTAGGTCATAATACTTCAATTTTGGACGGATTTTGGTCATCTCTGGACCCCTTACCCCGAAAATTGATAAATTTTGAAATTTTTTTCACGAATTCATACTCTGGAGAAAGTTTTCTATTCAACGATGTCCATGAAGCCACTTTAATAATCTGCATTCAGAAAGTCAAAAATTTGTGAATAATGGAACCAATTTTAGGTTGAAAATTCGGATTTTAAAACTGAAACGGGTTAAATCGGGAAAATAAGGCAATTATTCGAAATCAGCGACCTAGAAAACCCTCTTTTTGATAGTTCGTTTGATAGGTCATCACACTTTGATTCCAGGCGGATTTTGGTCATCTGTAGGCCCCCTCGCCCCCCAAAATTGACAAATTTCAAAAAAATTTCACGGATTCTACTTTTGGGAGAAAGAGGCCTTTCCAACAAGGTGCATAAAGACATTGTATCAGCGAAAATGAGAAACATTAAAATAACCCCTTCTCCCCCAAATTTTTGAATGTTCTGCCCCCTGAGTTAGTCAAATCGAAAAAATAAGGCAATTTTCGAAATCAGCGACCTGGAAAACCCCATGTTCGGTAGTTCGTTTGATAGGTCACCACACTTTGATTCTGGGTGGATTTTAGTCATCTCTAGGTCCCTTACCCCCCCAAAATTGATAAATTTTTATTTTTTCCCACGGATTCGTATTTTGGAGTAAATGGCCTTTCCAACAAGGTGCATAAAGGCATACCTTCCTATTTAAGATTCCGAAGTTGGTGGTAGGTTCCAGCCCCCCGTGAAAGGGGAGAAAATTTTTTAAGCTCAAGAGAAACTAGACCTTACGACTGGGAAATCATTTTCTCAAGATCTTCTGCGTGTATGAATACAATCACATTTTTGGGTTTTACTTTCTAATACTGCGCTAAAAATTTCAAACATGGGGGTAATGGGCACATCATCATTTGTTCCTTGCTTCCATGCGCTAAAAATTCAAAAAGGGATGTACCCCAGGTCCCCGTTTGGATCGCCATCAACCACTATCGACATTTGATTTACAAAAAAAAGAAAATTAACCAAAAGCAGGTGATTCATCTCTTTCTACTTTCGAGTAAGTCTAGAAAAATAAGAAATTTAAGCAAAAACAATTGGAATCGAAGCAGTTACAACAAATTTCGGCGTCGAAGGACGTTGAAAAAAGCGCGTCGACTGGGGGACATGGAAAATAGGATGTGACCTTGCAGAAGTGGTTGGCTTCATTCGCTGAGTGTTGGAATACATATGTGAGACTGCCTTGAATCCGTCATTATGTAGCTGGCCTTCAAATTCATTTTCAGTCAGCTTGAAATTGCACAATTTTTCTACTACGATCACCCATATTACACTTCAGTCAAAATATTACTAGCAAAATAATCTGTAAAAATACATTAACCAATGAATGCGTGATCAGCACAGTTAATCAATTATCTTAGTTTTAGTTTGTTTTTTTTTTTTTCTCAAGATTTATTTTCTAAAAATTTTTAAAAAAAAAAAAAAAGTTTGGGGTGACTTTGCAGGTACGCTCAATTTTACTGATAACAATAACAGTTCAACAATTAATTTGCGACTGCTTATGATTATTTATGACACTTTATTACATTAACTGGGGTTTGTTTATGCCACGAAAGTATTACAGGGAGCCGGGCAGCCGTCAATATCACGACTACTCTGAAAAAATGCTCTCCGATTGCTTGCAGTCTATACGAAATGGAATGAAATGTACTGAAGCAGCTGCGGCTTATAAAATTCCCATTCAAACGATCTATAACAAATTGAAACAGCCTGAAAATAGTGTGTCTCGATCATTTGGTGGCCAACCGGTGTTTTCACCTGTGCAATTTCATCGATTTGCAGTCATCCCCAAAGCGAGGTGACTTTACATACTTTTTTTTCAAAAATTATTTAAAAATAAACTATCAAAGGCATCCAAAATGTCTTTTTTCCATCTTGTAGAGAAATAACACATCTATTCTTGAAAAAAATTTCCATGACAAATAGCGCAACTGTGTAGCCTACAGAAAACGGCATAGTTGAAAATTGCCTGAAAAACATGCCCAGTCACCCCATCCGACGGCATCTTTTTTGTGTAGAATTTTATTTTTATTCAGAAAGTTTTCCCCACAGCTACTGTCTCGAGATTTTTAACGTGGATACGTCTAATGGCTCGCCACGTGAAAGAAAATATCCGCAGAAAAACGTTACCAGCGTGATGTAGTTCGTATTCCTTTTTGCGCGGTCATTTGTTTCATCACGTTTCGACTGGCCAACACGAAGAATGCCGAGCGACACCGATGAGGGACGACTAGATAAGACATTGGAATGTGGGTATGTACGTCCACGCAGTCGTCTGGACGACATATCCATGTAACAATGTCTTTTTGTGCTGCGGTCACACTCTCTAGATTTTTGAGATTTTGTAGCTCAAAGTTAGCAATTTAACCGTAATCACTTGTTGGCAGAATTAATGTGAACTGCTGTTGATACTAAATTGGCCCTTCTGTGTTTTCTAGATTAATGATAGAAGGTCAATTAGTCGGCTGCGAAGTCCAAGAAAATCCGATATCGAGGTCTCGCAGTTCATCGAGCAGTGCTTCCAGGCTCACAACGAGTACAGATTGAAACATAAAGTGCCACCTTTAATTTTAAGTAAAAAGGTTAGTATTCGCAGTTTCACAAATATTATTAATTTGTATGAGAGGGCGCTTCCGGTGGCATGAGTTCCAAAAATGCTGACACTCTAAATCCGACTCTGAAAAAGGGTAGACCAAAATCAGTTTTTCGAAGGAAACACGTGTGGCATTAAATTCCTGACAAGCGGCGAATTTTGTGCATGGCTAGGTGCCTAGTGCTTCACTCTATCACAATCACTGGTGAAAGGATTTTAATGTTCAAACGTGTTCCTCTTGGAAGAGTTGCTTACGTTTGACGAGGATGTGCTTAATGGCTCGCCACGCAAAAGAGAAAAATTCCGCAGAAAAACGTTATCATCGTGATGTAGTTGCGTATTCCTCTCAGGGTTGTTCCTTTATACATGTAAAAAAACTTTTTTGACATTTCGTGTAAAACAATGTAAAATTAGGTTTTTTGTGTAAAATTACATTGAAGAATGTAAAAAAATTCAGCGAATGACAGACAAGCAAAACTGATTGATAACAACTGATAACGCGTATTTTTATTTTAAATTTAGCGTGATTTTCTAATTTCTATCAAAGTTATAACTTATTTTCATGAAAAATCAAAAATAAAACTTTTTTTTTATTTCACAAAATATTTTGCAAAATAAACGAAAAACATGGTATGGAGAATAAATTAGTAATTGTTTTTAATTATTAAATAATCAACTCTAACTTTTAACAAAGTTGTATTCAAATATTAAAAATTTTATAAATCACAGTGAAGACCTGAAGACTGAATTGGAATAGACTGCTGTTCGCTGTTGCTTTTTCAACTTTTTGGTTTTGTAATCACTTCTCCTATTTCCGCACTTTTCTGCAATTTTTTTTACATTGTTTGGCTTTTAAATGGAATGTAAAAAAACGTAAAATAACTGCATTATTGTACACCCGTGAAATTACGTAATTTTACACGGGTTTTTACTGTAAACTTACGCGAGTTTTCTTTGCGGAACAACCCTGATTCCTCTTTACTGGGTCATTCGTTCTATCACGTTTGGAGAATGCCGAGCGAAGCCGAGAATGGACAACAGTAGAAGGCAGTGGAATGTGGGCATGCGCGTTTACGCTTTTGCGTGGACGACATATCCATTTAACCATGTCCTTCCTTGCTGACGGACTCTCGTTTTCTCTTCTTTCCAGCTCATTCTTAGTAATACATATGGATATTCTTCAGAGACTCGATTCAAAAATCCTAATTTTCAATCATTTGCCTCTATCTTCTCTCGAGAAGCTTGAATATTAGGTCGGATTGTTAAGTTTCCGAGACATTGCGATTAATCTAATATATTTCTGGTGTCTTTTCCAAACTCGCAGATAATGTCTGACACAGTTGAATATACGAATGTATCGCATCGACGCCGTGTTACGTCACATCAGCGAGTTACAAAAGTGCAGCGCCGGCAACTTCTGTAAAGCGTGTGTAGCGAATGCTGCACATGGCAACACTGGGGAAATTATTGGTACAATTGGAGGTATGCATAAAGAGAAGCTTTTCAGCTTTCACTTCGCAAAAGTGAAGTTCAAGCTGCAGGGTGTATGCATAAAAAAAGTGAAGAGGAAGTGTATGCTCAGGAGTGAGAGAGTTTGCTTCGGGGAAAAGGTTTCCCTTCCAGTTGTATGCATAAAAAGGAGTGTGAACTTCAAAAATGAAGCTTTCGCTAGTGAGATAATGCATCTAGTTCCGAGTAAACTTCTTTTCGAAAAACACGTGCAGTAATCATTCATCTTCGAGAAGGTGCTTTTGATTTCCGAAGATAATTCCCGAGGAATTTTATCGAAAATGTCAGGGGAAAATTTCTGATCATTTTCAAAGAATTTCATCGGCTATCACTGATAGAAATCTCCATTGATTTCAGGAAAATTTTAAGGGAAAATTCCAACGATACCAAAGGATTTTATTGAAGATCAT
Organism: Acanthococcus lagerstroemiae; assembly: GCA_031841125.1. Lineage (NCBI taxonomy): Eukaryota > Metazoa > Arthropoda > Insecta > Hemiptera > Eriococcidae > Acanthococcus > Acanthococcus lagerstroemiae. The sequence goes on along the minus strand of CM063112.1, from coordinate 57,963,535 downwards.
GGGGAAATATCTCTAATGATTTTTGAAGTGTTTCTTCAGAAGAAAGGTTCGATGATTTTTACAGATTTTCATCGAGAATTTTTGGGATAAATTACCGATGATTTCCGAAGAATTTCATCAGAAATGTTCGGGGAAATTCTCCGATGATTTTCTAAGAATTTTATCTGAAATATTTGAGAACAATCCCTGATAATTCCCGGAGAATTTTATCATAAATCTTCAAAGAAAATTTCCAATGTTTTCTGAAGAATTTCTTCAAAAATGTTCTGATAGTTTTTAAAGAATTCTATCAAAAATATTTGGGAAAAATCCGATGGTTTTGAAGATTTTTATCGGAAATCATCAGGAAAAATCCCTGATGATTTTCAAAGAATAAGTTCGTTGGAAATCTTCGAGAAGAGTCTCCGATGATTTTAAAAGAATTTCATTGGAAATTGTTAGAAAAAAATTCAAAAAATTTCAGAAGAATCTCATTAGAAAGTATTTCCAATGTTTTCCAAAAAATTTCATCATAATTCTTCGAGGAAATTTTCCGATAATTTTGAAATAGGAAACATTCGGGGAAAGTCTGATGGTTTTGAAGATTTTTATCGAAAATCTTAAGGAAAAATCTCCGATGATTTTTAAGGAATTTCAACGAAAATTTTTGGGAAAAAATTTCGGTAACTAACGAAGAATCTTATTGTAAGTCTTAATTGTTAATGTTTTCCAAAAAATTTCATCAAAATTTATCGAGAAAATTTTCTGATAATTTTTGAAGAACTTTATAGGAAATATTCGGGGGGGGGGGGGACTCCGATGGTTTTCGAAGAATTTTATCAAAAATCTTATGGAAAAATGTTCGATGAAGAACTTCATCGGAAATCTTCGAGAAGAATCTCCGATGATTTTTAAGGAATTTCATCGGGAATTTTCGCGGAAAAATTCCGATTATTTCCCACTCATGCGGTGGGATCAAAGATTTTCCCCGAAGATTTTTCGGAAATCGTTGGAAATTTTTTCTGAAGATTTCCGAAGAAATTCTCCAAAAATTAGTGGAGATTATTTTCGAAGATTTCCAATTACATTTTTTGAAGTTTTCGCAGATTTTTCTCAAATTATTTTCGATAAAATTCTTTGGGAAATATCGCTGATTCCCTCGCATGAGTGGAAAACAGTCTCAATTCTTCGGAAACTATCGGAGTTTTTTCCCCCGAAAATTTCCGATTGAATTTCTTAAAAATCATAGGAGATTTTCTCAAAGATTTCCATTGAAATTATTTTCTGGGAATCTTCTGAAATTTATCCTGAAGATTTTCGGTAAAATCCTTCCAAAAATCGTCGGAGTTTCTTCCCAAATATTTCTGATGAAATTCTTCATAAATTATCGGAAGATTTTCTTGAAGATTTTTGAAGAAATTCCTTGGAAAATATCGGAAAGTTTTTCTGAAGATTACCGATGAAATTCTTCGAAAATGATCGGAAATTTTTCCCTAATATTTTTGATAAGATTCTTCGGAAATTATCTTCGGAAATCAAAGAAATCTCGAAAATTAGTAATGAAATTTTTTGGAAATCATCGAAGACTTTTCCCGAAGATTTTTGATGAAATTCTTCGGAAATCATCGGAGAGTTTCCCCGAAAATTATTTCATCTTTTTGTACATTTGGTGCGTTTTCCACCAGTACACCACCACCATCTTTGTTTTCGCTTCTTCGAATGATTTTCGATTTAGAAGACGTTCCTTGGACACATATGTTCGTCGGCTGGTAACAACTTGAACAAACGTTGTTATCTTTGAAGCACTCGCTTTATTTTGTGGAGCGTTCGCTTCAAAGCAGGAGTGGAAATAGGAAGGGGCTAGGGGGTCAAGTTCCCCAGGTTTCAAAATTAGCCTCCTACATTTTATTTTTTAAATTAATCTCAATACAGTACGCTTTTCCCCCCTTACAAAGGAGTATTACAGAGAAAAAAATCTATTTTTATTTATTCTTTGGGGGGGGGGCATAATTTTAGGATTTTTATAAAGTTATTTTAGGCGCTGAAGCTTCAGCCCCCGGCCCCAAAATTTTCGCTCTATTTCTGCCCCTGTTTGAAGTGAAAGAGAAAGCTTATGCATACGGATTGAAGTAAAACCTTAAACTTTTTTTCTCTTCGGAGCGAAGGCTCTCACTCCTCTCTTTTGCTTCGATGTTAAAGCCTAATTTTTATGCATACGGCCTGCCTAATGATACGATGTAAAATCAGTGTTGCTTTTTCAGTAACTACTGGGGGGGGGGGGATTGAAATCATAGAATAAAAAGTAGGTATATTTTCACCATGTTCAGTTTTCCTTAAATGAACAAAAAAATAAACAAACTTACAAGGTATAAGATATCTATCATCTATTACAAAATAAGGTCTATTTTATGCTCTTTAGATGCAGCAAAAACCAAAAATTTTACTTTTCAAAGGTTCTGGGGGGGGGGATTGCCCCCCTGTATTTACGCCACTATGTTTTTTTCGCTACACATGGGATTATGAAAAGTTGCCGGCCCTGCAAAGGTGATTAAATATGCAAGCTTATATTAGTTCGTTTCAGTCGATAATTATCTGGAGTCGGAACTTGTGGTACCTCACCCCCGCTCTCGCTTGTGCCCAGTTCCGAGTAATTCTCGATAGGGATTATCGTATAAGGGCCGAAGCGCTTGAAGCCAAGTCAGTAATATGGGCGATCTTAGCTTCGCATGTCATCTGACTGGGTGGCAGTTCGAGGCAAGGAGTAGGCACCACAAGGGAAGCTATCCCATACTGGTGACCTCGATGTCACAGAGGGGTTTAAGCCTATAATATTACCTGTGTATTTTGTGTTATGCAGCTTTGTAGGTATAGTGAAGAGTGGGCGAAACATTTAGCCACCCGGGGTGGGCTCGAGCATCGTCAAAACTGTCCTTACGGAGAGAACCTATTCTGTTGCTGGACGTCGTTACCCAGTTACATCGTTAACGGTCAGGAACCTGTGGATTGTTGGTACCAGGAAAAAGACATACACCCTTTTGGAAAGGAACCATCGTCACTCAAGGCGGGTATGTAATCTGAGTTTTTTTATTTTTGAGGAAACTGTTGTCGCCGCTGTGTCTCCCTCAATGATGTATGTGTACGTTCCTGCGCAGGTCATTTTAGCCAAGTGGTTTGGATGGCCAGTAGAGAACTAGGAGTCGGTATTGCGAGAAGTCGCAACGGCCAGGTATTCGTGGTCGCCAATTACGATCCTCCGGGCAATTTTCTGGGACAGTTCAAGGAGAACGTGCCTCCCGTGGGGTAAGTGTATACTTACTGTCGCAGACAACCCTATCGCTGTTGACGTTCCGTTAACTGTGTGTTTGTTGTAGAGGATTTCCTGACGTCGACTACTCTCCGAATGCTCAGCTCAATAGTGTCGCCCCGTACACGAACGAAAACTTGTACGAGGATATGCTGAAACTGCACAACGAGTACCGTAGGAAGCACCGAGTGCCGAGTTTGACTCTGAGCAAAGAAGTAGGTAGCTGCTTGTTAACGCGACCCGAATTATACGTCCGATTTGAATGATGTTCGTTCAACTTTGACTCGTGTCCATCGCGATTTTAATTGATCTAATTGGAGCGTTCGCGGTTTCTTCTTTGCAGTTGTGTCGGCGAGCGCAAGACTGGGCCAAGATTCTGGCCAGAGACGACAAACTGATACACAGGCCGGAGAGCGCGTACGGCGAGAATTTATTCAGCATGTGGTCGTCGAACTTGATTACCGGAAAGGATGCCTGCGTGCTGTGGTATCAGGAGGGCAAAGATTATAATTACTCGGTCGAGCCGAAGATTTTGAAATGCGGTGAGTGATCAAGAGGAATGTAGAACTCGAACTATGATTACGCGTTCAGATATTTGCCAGTGCATGTCGCCAGTCCCCTCATTGTGGAATTAGGGGAGGAAAATAATGTCAATAATTTGTTCTAATTTGTTCAGCCATTTTTCGAATTTGTTCTTACCTCCACCCCCCAAAAATTAGCAACTTAGTTTGAGGGGCTGGCGACATGCTAGCCCCCGACATTCGATTTCGGGGTCGCACCAAGTCTGAGACATTTGTTCTTAATTTATTCTAATTTGTTCCGCAGTTTTCAGAATTTGTTCTGCCCCCCTCCCCTATTTACAGCCACCAAAAAGAGGGGCAGGATCAACTAATAGCTATGAGCCCACACGACTACTATTTGCGGCACACTAAAATTTGTTCTACATTCGTTCTAATTTGTTCTCTCATCTACACACCTGTGTCCATCACCACTCTGCATTTGCCGACTATTCGAGGTCAGGGGCGGGGGTAGGTGACCCATAACTCTTAAGATTCCATATGAATACAATTTTTTGCACACTGAAATTTGTTTTACATATGGTCTAGTTTTCTCTCTACCCCCCACACCTAAGACTCTCAAAATCATACATGGCCGACTATCTGAACTAGGGGATGGGGGTAAGTGACACTTATATGTATATGAATCTTCTACTCAAATACGATTTGCTACCGACTGCAACTTGTACTCTACTAGTTTTAATTTGTTCGCTCATCTACACACTAAAGTCCGTCGCCACAAAGCATTGGCCGACAATATAAACTGTGTGTGGTGGGGGGGGGTAGTTGGCCCTATTGCGCGAATTTCCCATATAATGACGATTTTCCGGACACTAAAATTAGTTCTCAATTTGTTCTAATTTTCACTCTCATATACACACTAAAATCCGCCGCTACAAAGCATTGGGCGACAATATGAACTTATGTGGTGGAGGGTATAAGTGGCCCTTATGCGCGAATTTCCCACATAATGACGATTTCTTGGGCACTAAAATTTGTTCTCTATTTGTTCTGATTTCTCCTAAAATCTACACACCACAATTCATCATCAATGTGTATATCAAGTCAATCGAAATTCAGGGGGTGGGCTTAAGTGGCCCTTCAGTCCTAAGTTTCGAAGTAAATGTGATTTTTTGCCTACTACAATTTGTTCTCTATTTATTCTAATTTGTACGGTCATCTATACACTAAAACCCGTGGCCACAAAGCATTGGCCTACAATATGAACTTATGTGGTGGGGGTAAGTGGCCCTTTTTGTGCCAACTTCTCACAGAATTGCGATTTGTCCCCCACTACAATTTGTTCTCTATTTGTTCTAATTTATTCTCGAATCTACACACCACAATCCCTCATCAATGTATATTTGAAGTCAATTGGTGTTCAGGGGGTGGGCCTAAGGGGCCCTTAATTCCTAAATTTCCATGTAAACGTGATATTTTGCTCACTACAATTTGTTCCCTATTATTTCTAAATTGTACTCTCATATACACACTAAAATCCGTCGCTACAAAGTATTGGGCGAGAATATGAACTTATGTGGTGGGGGGTAAGTGGCCCTTATGCGCGAATTTCCCTCATAATGACGATTTCTCGGGCACTAAAATTTGTTCTCTATTTGTTCTGATTTGTTCCCGAATCTACACACCACAATCCGTCATCACTGTGTCTTTGAGGTCAATTGAAATTCAGGGGGTGGGCATAAGTGGCCCTTAAGTCCTAAGTTTCCAAGTAAGTGTGATTTTTTGCCCACTACAATTTGTTCTAAGTTGTACTCTCATCTATACACTAAAATCCGTGGCCACAAAGCATTGGCCAACAATATGAACTTATGTGGTGGGGGGTAAGTGGCCCTTATGAACGAATTTCCCACATAATAACGATTTCTCGGGCATAATAATTTGTTCTCTATTTGTTCCAATTTGTTCTCGAATATACACACCACCATCCGTCTTCACTATGTATTGGAAGTCAACCAATATTCAGGGGTTGGGCCTAAGCGGCCCCTAATTCCTCTGTTTCCATGTAAACGTGATTTTTTGCCCACTATAATTTGTTCTCTATTTGTTCTAAACTGTACGCTCATCTACACACTAAAATCCGTCGCTACAAAGCATTGGGCGACAATATGAACTTATGTGGTGGGGGGTAAGTGGCCCTTATGCACGAATTTCCCACATAAAACAAATAGAGGACAAATTTTAGTACCCGAGAAATCGTCATTGTGTGGGAAATTCGCGCATAAGGGCTACTTACCCTCCACCACATAAGTTCATATTGTCGCCCAATGCTTTGTAGCGACGGATTTTACTGTGTAGATGAGAGTACAAATTAGAACAAATTGAGAACAAATTTTAGTGCCCGGAAAATCGCCATTATATGGGAAATTCGCGCATTAGGGCCAACTACCCCCCTCCCCCCACATAAGTTTATATTGTCGGCCAATGCTTTGTTGCGACGGACTTTAGTGTGTAGATGAGCGAACAAATTAAAACTAGTAGAGTACAAGTTGCAGTCGGTAGCAAATCGTATTTGAGTGGAAGATTCATATACATATAAGTGTCACTTACCCCCATCCCCTAGTTCAGATATTCGGCAAATGTATGATTTTGAGAGTCTTAGGTGTGGGGGGTAGAATGAAAACTAGACCGTATGTAGAACAAATTTCAGTGTGCAACAAATTGTATTCATATGGAATCTTAAGAGTTATGGGTCACCTACCCCCGTCCCTGACCTCGAATAGCCGGCAAATGCAGAGTGGTGATGGACACAGGTGTGCAGATGAGTGAACAAATTAGAACGAATGTAGAACAAATTTTAGTGTGCCGCAAATAGTATTCATGTGGGCTCATTGCTATTAGTTAATCCTGCCCCTCTTTTTGGTGGCTGTAAATAAGGGAGGGGGCGGAACAAATTCTGAAAACTGCGGAACAACTTAGAACAAATTAAGAACAAGTGTCTGGGGCTAGCATGTCGCCAGCCCCTCAAACTAAGTTGCTAATTTTTTGGGGCGAGGGGGTGGAGGTAAGAACAAATTCTAAAAATGGCTGAACAAATTAGAACAAATTATTGACCCTATTTTTCTTCCCTATTTCCACAATGAGGGGGCTGGCAACATGCACCTGATATTTGCGACTGGGGGCAACTGTTTCTATTATGTCCTTCTGTTTGTAAATCTGAAATTCTTTATTACTCGATGGATTTCCACCATTGCTATCTAGCCGGCCCTCATCCGCATTGACGATGAAAGCATTTGTGAAAACTGTTGAAATATTTTGTGACCAACAACTAGTACCGAAGTGACTTCTTTTGGAGGAGGGTGAAGAGATTCTAATTTTATTTGGTGAAACGAAAAAAAAAAGGAAGAGAAATAGTATTCAGTTTGGTTATTTTGCCAACTGAAAATCCAGTTTTGCCAACAATAGTCCAATGTTGGTAACGGAAGGCTCTATTTTGTCAGTTAATGGTCCCACTTTGTCAATTGAAAGCTTAGTATTGTTAGCAAGCCATCTAAATTTGCCAACTGAATATTCAATCTTGCCAGTCAGCAATTTTATTTCATTCACTGAAAGTCTAAATTTGCTAACTAAGAATGCAATTCAGTCGAGTGATCGTCTAATTTTGTCAACTGATGATCTGACTTAGCCAAATAAGGATTCAATTTTACCAATTTACGGTCTAAGTTTGCCATTTGAAAACCCAGTGTTTATAATGCAAGCTCCAAATTTACCAATTGGAAAACCAATTTTGCTAAGATAGCAGTGTGGCTAATTCATTGTCCAATTTTACCTTTTATGGTTTAATTTCATCAACTCCGGGTTTAACTTTGCCTATTAAGAATTGAATTTTGCCAATTAAAAATCTAATTTCATCCTCACAGTTCCAATTTTGCCAATTAAGGGTCTAATTTTGCCCATAAGTGGTCCATTTTTGTCAACTAAGAACCTATTGTACTAACTTGAAATCCAATTTCGCCAATTAACAGTATAAGAAGTCTATCCATCAAAGGTCCAATTTTCCCAACTACAGGTCAAAATTTACGTTATAAGTTTGTTAATTAATTTATACTTGGTGATCTAATTTTTCTTATCAGTCGTCAAAATTTACCATCCACAAATCCAATTTTTATGACTGAGGGTCCAATTCTGCCAACTGAAGATTCAATTTTGTCAAGTAAAGTTGTAGTTCTGACAGTGAACGTATTAATTGTGCAAACTGAAGGACCAGTAGGGATCTAATTTCTGCCAATTAAGGATTTTGTCATGTTCCTTAAAGATTGAGTTGTGGCAAATAAGCGTCCAATTTTGCCAACTAATGACTGAATGTCTGCAATCAAGGGTTCAGTTTTGTCAACCAAAGACCTAATTTCTGTAATCAAGGGTCCAATTTTGCCTGACAAACAATTCAATTTGTTAGCAAATGGTTCAGTTAACCAACTAAGGAACCAATTTTGCCAACTAAGAATTCAATTTTGTAAAATAAAGTCTAATTTTGCCAGTAAATGTTAACGAATTGGCCGAAGTTCCAAATTCGCCAGGGATCCAGTTTTTTTAATAGTCAAAATTCGCAAACTGAAAATCCAGTTTTACCAATTCATTTTGGTCCACTTTACCTATTAATAATCCAGTCTTGTCAACTGACGGTCAATTTCCAGAAATAAAAATCCAATTTTACCCACTAAGAGTCTAATTTTTTTTTTTTTTTTTTTTGTAAACTGAGGGTTCGTTTTACCGATTGTAAGTTTTATTTTGTTAACCTCGGGTTCGATTTTCCCGAGTCCAAGTTTGTAAATTGAGAATACAATCTTCCCTATTAAAGGTCCTATTTTGTCAAGTAACGGTTTACGTTTACCAGTTATGCAAATTTCAAAATTAAAAACAAAATATTAAATAAAAGCTTCTTCTGCAAATTTCTGAACTTGATTTTCCATATTTTATCACCTGAGGACTATATTTCACCAACGGAGATTTCTTTGAGGAGGAGCCCATCTTCCATCCTAGTTCTCCACTTAACCATTCTTTCAGAAATCCCACATTTTACTATAACTGAGGATGCTTTTATCAAAAACAGAAATTTCTTTTGGGGTGAACCAATTTTTCCTTTGTTATCAATTTGAATCTTCTTTTCTTCCAGAAGTATGGGATATGAAAACGTTTAAGGAAAAATTGGTTATTTTGGTTTTCTCTCATCGAGGGAGGAGCAATTCTTAAGACTAGCTGAGATTATTCAATCTTCAATGTCCATTAAGGTGGTCTTTATTCTGCAACATCCGAAGTTTATGAGGGACGCAGGGATGGATCTAGGATTACATTGGGGGGGGGGGGGGGGTGGAAATGAAAGTCTTCAGAGTTCCGAATACTTTTCTCTTATCATTTTCTTCTGTTTTTTCGGTTTTTTTCTTTCCACGAGGGGGGGGGGGGTAAACACCCCCTATAAATCCGCGTTTGGAGGGACGTCCCACCCCTTCGTAGATTAGTTTCAATAAAATGATAGAAAATTCTTTCAAAGTTTCCGGTGAAACGGATGAGTGGAACATGTGCCTAAAGCCCCGGCCCCTTCTTACGGAAGAATGCCCAAATATTTGGTGTTTTCAATAAAATTTTTAAAAATTTATTCCCCCAGATTTCGAAAGTTTATTCGACATAAATCGAAAGTGAAATAGTTTCATTTCCAAATGTGAGGTAATGTCCCTAGGGGAATGGCCTCAAAAGCGGGATAGGAATACCTAATGGAAAATTGAATTTCGAGATAGGGGTCGGTTAATAGATTTCCAAGGTCGTTGAATTCAATTCTAGAGGTAATCTTTACATTTGATCCCGGGTGTACTACTGAAGGGGGGGGGGGATATTAGTAATTTTCCCGAAATTGTATTAAATTTAAAGGGTTTCGAAGTTGCTGATTTCAATTGTGGGAGTAATTTTACCCTCTGTGTACCACTGAAGAGACTAGGAGTAAAATATCATGGGGTCTGGTTGGCCGAATGGATAGCGCGCTGGTCTCCGAATCCGGAGGTCCTGGGTTCCAGCCCACGTAGCAACTCGTTACATTTCGACCCAGGCCGGTTTTTCGGCAAGAAGTGAAGAGGGCTAAGACAGCCCCAATACCCTCCATGAGGTCTCTGCGGTAATGCTCGAAAGGGCGGATTCCAGGCCTCAGGTTGGGAGCAAAATTAGAAAAGAGGAGTAAAATATTAATCATTTTTCGAATATGGTACTCAATTTATTAGTTCCGAGGTCACTGAATGGGACACTTCTTATATTCAACCCCCGTGGAGTACCACTGCAGGTGTGAATATCAAATATTAGTCATTCTTTAAAGATAATATTCGATTTGCGGGTTTTCGTTATTTACTCTGTGATTCAGAAATTCGTCTTAGAAACTTCAAAACCTATAAATTGAATATTATCTTGAAAAAAATGATATATTTTGAATTGTTTCCGCGTGTGGGTGGGATCGTGTGTATAAATTGTCCCAGAACTGGATTTCGCTACCTAGGAAGCCAGCAAATCGACCCCTATTTTGAATTTCAATTTTCCATCATTCTTCTCCCTCCCTCTTTTGAGACCACTCATTAGGAGTCATTAATTGGAAGATTAAACAAGTTTACTTTTGATCTACATCGGATGAATTGTCGAAATCTGAGAGAATAATTTTTCAATGCAATTAGAGAATGAGAAAAGAAAATTCGCTTAAACTGTCGAAACTCGGGGTGTTTTTCCATAGAAGAAGAAAAAAAGGCTTGAGACATGTTTTCTCGTTTTCCGATCGATCTGAAATTTTGTCGAAATTTCATTTTATTGAAACTGACCTGAGGGTTAGTAAAAATAGAAGGTCTGTATAAAATTTACAAAAAAATCCACCAAAAGTAAACGAGGGCCGCCTTTGTGCTTATGCGAAATTCGTCTAAACTTTTCAAACTCCTTAAGGCTCTTCCAAACTTATTTAAGATTCGCTTAACTGTTCGAAACTCGTTGACGATTTTGTATAAATTAGGCTTGATTATTGTTCTTCGAAATGCGATGATAAGACTCTTTAGAACTTATTTTATATCTGTGTGAGACTCGTTTGAGACTGTGAAAGACTGCTTGAAACTAATTATGATTCTTCAATATTCATTTAGAAGTCTCTCATTTTTATTGCTCTTTTATAGAACTTAGCAGCTGCTCAAGATTTGCTTAAGACTACTTACGACTCTTCAATACTGGGTCAAGACGGATAAAGGTTCTCCCCTATTCGATTAAAAGTAGTAGATCAGTAGATGCTCTTGACAATTCTCCCAAGCCTTTTAAAAGTTGCTAAGAACATCCAAGACTTGTTCAAGGTTCTTTATAACCCTTCCAAACTTGCTGAAGACTCTTTTGAACGCTTCCAGACCTTACCAGGACTTTTCAAGACTTGATCCTTTCTAACTTTCCCCATCTCTTTAAAACTTCTCAAGACTCATCACAAATATTCGCAAACTCGCTTATGTCTGTGTAAGACTCTTCTAGACTTGTTTTAAACCCGCCACGACTCTTAAAGACTCATTTACAACTTTCGATACTCTTTTACACTTGTTTAGGTCTCCTTGAATCGTTTTGAAAACGACTTTAACGGACTTTTTTGAGTCTCAGTAAGACGTCGCCACTTGCGAAACGTTTCTGGTTGCAGTCTTTTTTTTTTGTTTTAAAGAAGTGGTCATTGCCCCATTGCCTCGCACGTGTGTCAGTGCCTGACTATTACAGATAGAATATGAGATGATAAGTCTCTTTGCTCTCTGACAGACGAATTTTCTGAACCTCTTGTGACTAAGGTAAACTACCGAACGCGTATGTGGTACTCGACCATGAACCATTGATATACTTACGCATCAGCAGATCAGCATCATGTAAGAGTGAATTCAAACTTTTTTTTCTTTTCTGTGTGTATACTAGCTCATGAACCTGTGGAATAGTTTGTTTGTTATATGTACTGTCGGTGAGATAGAAAAGAAAATGTGAATGTTTTTCTAAAACTGATGGAAACTGGTAATAAGAAATTGGACAATTTGAAAAATCTGTAGTCGAGGTGTAGTGCCTCAGAATTTATTTGGCATTGAATAACATTATACTGGTTTCATATCCGGCCTCTTTAACAGACGTGGATTATCTTGACTTATTTTAGCAGGCTCTTCAACTTTGAAATTACCTAAGCTTATGAAGTACTATATTCGCGTCGTCGAGCAGTTCTGCCCCTTTCCACCCAACGTATCCAGCAAAATAAAAAAAAAGGTATTACAATCGCAGGGTGTTATCACCAGATCAGAAAGATTGGTACTGTGCGTGTGCACGTCGTTAACAGCTTACTCAACGTCATGAAATACACGTGGCTAGTAAGCGAACTGCCTGCACACTCTTTGGCACAAAGAAGGAAAACCCTAACGCAACAAACCATGGGGAAAGCTGCGGCAAACTACCCCGACTAACCCTGCCCATGAAAGTCGCCCGTCAGAAACTGCAATCGCCAAAGTCCGACATGGGATACGGCACGAATTCGTTAGGTACTTTACGTTTCAGCTACTGAAAGTATCTCAGTATCTCGTATGGGCACTTCGCTCATCAGCGTTCCAAGTTAGCCGTACAGAATCGCAAGAATCGAGAATCCACGACGTGGAATCTATAGAATTGATGTTGATATTTTCTACCGTGTTTACAGCCGAGCCCATGTTACGTGTACGATTCGTGCGCTAATTTGTAATTATTTTCCAACAGGTCACTTCACCCAGATGATTTGGAAGACGACGAAGCAAGCAGGCTTCGGAATGGCGAAAGGTCGGTCGGGCAAAGTGGTCATCGTTGCGAACTATCTGCCCGCGGGCAATACAATCGGCCAGTTTATCGAGAATGTGTTGCATCCGTCCGGCTGAAATATATCTTCGGCTTCGGTTTTATAGCTTCCGCGCAGCGAGTATTAGGTACATATTTCATATTCGTGTAGATACATTTCGTATTTTAAAAGACTGATAGCGATAAGTATAAACATTCCTTCCTCCATTCTCGATTGGTCGGCCATCTTGTTTGCCTATATAAGATTTTTATATTATTAATATTTATACAGATTAACTTTCGTTTTTAGTATTTCCTTTTTGTTGTTTCTTTCCTTTTGATTTTGTTGTTACTCGGTTTGCGTTGATGAATGTTTTGAAGCCTAGAAAGGCTGTTTTGTTTGGTTTGATAGGCCAAACTGCACTTCAGAGCAAGGACATACATGAGTGTGACTTTAAGGTATTCGTTGATTGTTTTACTTTTATTTTTGTTTTCAGTTTTCAGTTTTATTTTTTTCTTTCTTTCATTTTTATGGAATTAAAGGAATATATTTCTACCAGATTTGATTTATTTTGACGGATCACCTCGTGTGAAGCACACATGTATGAAATGTTGACAGTCGCTATGCAGGACACATCTTAAGTATAAATTTTAATGTGAAGTGTAGATAACTTGCTTATTAGTGGCCAATGGTAAAGGAACTTTGAAAAGTGCAATAAGAGTATATCGAATAGTAAAAGTTTCGAGTACCTAGCTAGTAGTGTAGAAAAAAATAATTGTAAATGAATACTCCGAATGGCCACGAGTTCTCAGTTGGTATATTATTTTGTCAGAATATCGCACGAGATAGTTTTTACTACATTGAGTCACTATAACAGGTATTGATCTAGGTGGCGCGAGATCTGAGGCTTAGTAGCTCTCTTTTGATGGCCAATGTACGTACAGATACGGCTTTATACATCTGAATAATAAACACGGTTGGGGAGAGGGGATCAGAAAGATGCATGAATTTTCTCCATGGATGTGATTGAACATCAGCCTGCCTGGTAGTTTATACTCCCCCTTTATTTGGGACAATCTCTCCAGTGAATTGGCCAATAATGAACCATGTGCAGTTGCGGGCTGTTATAACTCTTCAGTGAATCGGTCATGGTACGTGTGCGGTTGAGCTGTCTTGATAATTGCCGGATCACAGACTCAATAGGGAGCAGTCAGCTTTTCCAGTAGGGGATACATATAAGTATGCACTTATCAAAGCTAGCGGATATCTCTTCAGGTCATAAGACTGACTATTCCAGTCTGAGTAGGGCGACTGGAGGGACAGTGTAAGTCATAGCTTCTTAGGCACAAATAGTGGGAAGGCCCCCCCCAACGCTGAGAAATTACGAAAGAAAATTATGCGGAGGCGTGATGTTGCTTCATAATACCGGGGCTTAAGCCCCCTAGTTCTGAGCCCTATTTTCGTTTCTGCATAGCTTCTTAACAGATCTGATGGTTTGGAACTGTAACATAAGAAAATAATTTTGAGGAGACAACTAGGTATTAAGAATATCCGCATTTCAATGCGCAAATCTTCGTCATACTTATGTATTCGAGCTGCAATTTTGGATAAATTTATTTATTTATTTATGTTTCTTCTCTTTAGTTGGACAATGAAACTGTGTTCTGTGAGAGACTCCGGTATCAATGCGTATTTCAACAGCCGGATGAATGCGAAGAATCCATTCCCAGTACAGTAAGGCCCCTTACCTTGGTCACAGATTCAAAAAATTCCATGAGAGAGTATGTTAACAGCCATTTGAGGAGATATCTGGCAAAAGGGCACCTGAAGAGTCAGGGGCCTTTTGGCCAGATAAACTCCTCATTTGAGAGCTAAAAATTCGAAAAATCTACATTCGTGGAGTTATCTGGCAAAAGGGCCCCTGACTCTTCAAGTGCCCTTTTGACAGATAACTCCTCATTTGAGAGCTAAAAATTTGAAAAATCTACAAATTTCACTTTTTTTCACTTTTGTGCAAATTTTTGAAAAAAAATTTTCTGTAGAAAAACGCGTATAACTTTGGACTGGAGACAGCTAGGGCAAAGCGGATTGAAATTTTGGTGAGAGGAGATCATTTCTGACAACTTTGCGTTTTCATTGCGCTTTCACCTAAAAAAGCTCATTTTTCTCGAAAACTATGGGAGATTGAGGAAAACTGAGCGATTTTTTGCTTCAAGAGAAGTTCTAACTTTTCATTGCCTTCAATTTGATAGTAAATATGCCGGGGTTCTGACAAATTTCACTTTTTTTCACTTTTGTGCAAATTTTTGAAAAAAAAATTTCTGTAGAAAAACGCATGTAACTTTGGACTGGAGACAGCTAGGGCAAAGCGGATTGACATTTTGGTGAGAGGAGATCATTTCTGACAACTACTGGAAACACATAACGACGACAGTGATGTGAGTGGTCATGAAGGAGAGCCGAATGGGGTTACTGTAAGAGACGTTCTTTGCATATAATCAGGGGCGGAAATAAGGGGATAGGGAGGCTCAGCCCCCCAGTTTCAAAATTAGCCCCCCTAAATGAAAAATGTAAAACTACACGAGTGCCGCTATTATCATTTGTGATGTTGTGCTTTCTTTTTTTTCTTCTTTTTTTTTTTTTTTTCTTTCTTACAAAGGAAGTATTACAGAGAAAAATATCTATTTTTTATAGTTTTATTTGGAGGGGAGGGGCTATGATTTTTAAATTTTTTATAAAGTTACTAGCTGACCCGCTTCGCGGGTCATCTAGACCATGGGCTTAAGTGAGTAGGTTCAAGTGAGTTCGATACTATCACCCTCCAATTTCGAGGGATGAAGAGTATAGAGGAGCCTAATTGTGATCCTACTGATAACGAAAAAGACAAAGGTAGAGTGTGCGAGTGCCCGAAGTTAGTAACGCACAAAGTTCAAAGTTGTTTGAGAACCTTTTTTCCAAAGCATTAGTCTAAAGAAAACACCTACGTAAATCCGCATTTTGCTCCTTACATTCCACGTAAAAATGACCATAGATCTTTCTACAAATTCAAAAATAAACCAGAACACGTTTAGTATGATATGATGGGGATAAGAAGGTTATCAGTCTTATGACCGGTTTGAGGCAGTTTCCCATTTCTCCCTACCTTAGGCAAGTTCTTTCATTTCCAAATAATTCATCTTACATTTGACATCCTCGATTATCTGTTGAACATACTGGAATCTTTGCCGACCCATGCAATTCCTTCCTTCCACCCTTCCTTCTAGCAGCAGTGATATTATTCCTGGGTGCCGCAAGTTATGCCCTATTAGTTTATCATTCCTCATCTTCAAACAATTCCAAATATCTATTTTACCTGCTACTCTGTTAAGTATTTCCTCATTTCTTACCTTATCCGTCCACTTGACATTAAGTATCTGCCTCTATAGCATCACATTTCTAAGCTTCGATCCTTCTCGTCTCTGGTTTTCCAATATGGTCCAAGTTTCACATCCGTACAACGCTACACTCCAAACATAAGTTTTCAAAAATAATTTTTTGATTTCCAGATTTGTTTTTGATTTGAATAGATTACTTTTTTGACAAAATTCTAATGTAGCTTGTGCTATTCTACTACTAATATCCCTTTTACACCTTCCACCTTTTGTTATTTTACTCCGGATATAGCAAAATTCGCTTACTTGCTCAATTTTTCCCTGAACAATTTTTCTTTTAAGCTGTCATGTTCACATCGATTACATACCATCACTTTAGTTTTATTTATTTTTTAATATTTTCATACAATATTATTACTCAAAATCTCCTCAGTACACCTTCTTTCAGTTAATAAGACAATATCATCTGTAAACCTGAGCATCTTTACATATTTACTCGCTCTCCATGTATAGTGACGCCTTCTTCAAATTTTTTTTTTATTTTTTTTATGGCCCACTCTATGTACAGATTAAATAATACTGGAGATAAGGAGCACCCCTGCCTTACCCCTTTTTTCATATTTGCCTCTCCTCTCTCTCCTTCTATTCTTAAAGTAGCTTTCTGTCTGTTATATAAGTTTATTCCTTATTCCTATCCTTTTTAGAATATCAAACTGTTGAGTTGGTAACACTGTTACTGATATACGGTATGCGCTCTACGATAAGTACAACGCTCCGTTAGTATTTCGTCTGAGGACGTTGAGCTATGACTCCGAGTACGGAAGCGGTCTACCGATGTTTACCGTTATTCAATTATACGTTTCTGAAGTTACACTTGTGTTTAATTACTGCGTGCATCTCTACGAATGTTGGTGTTCAATGACGACGACAAGAAGTTCAGCTTCAACAGGTTATGGCAGCCCAGTTCACGCATTTCCAATGCGCCGATGGTCGTAAGTCAGTTATACCCGGGTTAATTAATTAATTAAAATGAGCGCTCATAAAAGTAGTTTAATCTAATACACCGACCAGCGGACATTTGTGTTTCGCTGTAACTACGCATAGTGCATGCATCTCCACGGGAGATTAATCATAAGGCCTTTGCATGGTGCACCATATATAAATCCTACCACGTGTACGTACTAATAAATTCCTATAGGTAATTGTAGCAAAATATCGATCTAGCTAATCAATAATCGATAATCGAAAGTTCGCCGCGTGCTCCGATAGTATTTTCAAAATTAACCAAGGTGCAATTAAGTTTCCGAAAGTTTTATAAGTCACCTTGAAGCAAGACTTCAGTACCTTTTTATAAGGGAGGAGGTTTTGGTAACCGTTTTTCGAAAAGTGATTCCAAAGAGAGTTAAAATTTGAGCGCATTCGTTGTTTTGCAGCATGTCCGAAGCCGAAGTTGATATCACATTTTTGCTTTACTTGGAGACGGCACTTGCTGAAAAAGCTTTTGGTACGAATTTAAGTCGAGAGGACGAAAAGGCTATCCGACAGATTACGCCCAAAAAGGTCAAAGTTCGTAAATTAGCAACCAACGAGGTCTGTATAGTCGAAAGTTGAAAATTGAGGATATTTGTTTAACTACCGCATGGTGGGTAATGCATAGTCTCTGGTATACCAAACCCATCCATGCCTCGTTGTTCGTGTGTAGCAAATAAATAAAACGACAACAAGTGGTTGGTAGGGGACTCCACACCAAAATTACTGCTAATTGGTGGCCTAAATTCCTAAATAAAATCCACGTGGAAGGCATAGTGATTCCGACAGTCTGCATGCCGTTCAATTTGGATCCAGAATTGAGGATAGTGGCGGTTCAAATCCGCGCCTGTTCCGTTAGTATCGAAAATGATCCTAGGAGTTCAATTCCGCCTAGTTTCCGTTGTGCGATGGTCAAGTGGTTCAATTCCTGACTTGATACCGAAAATAAACTATTGCCATGGAGTCGTGCTCGTTCTAAAGTACACGGAACTTGCATCCCTCTAGTACGTTGTTCGAAATTGTAGTTGTGTCCGCTCATTTTTGTTTCAAAGTCTAGACCTGATCGCTCATAACTAAAACAAAAGTATGGTAGGCTGATCCCGAAAAGTTTAAGCCCATAGTAAAGGTCCGAAAATTCTAGTTACAAAAAAGTAAAGCTAATTGCAGTAATTCTGCACTCGGTTTTGATTCAAACTAGTCGTTGTGTTTGCGCGTATCTTAGTCGAACTGAGATCTGTAAGGATGGATGTTTTGATTTCTCCTAAGATCACGTTGTGTCCGCGGAAGTTAAGGGAGGTTATTCGAAAAGTCCAGTTTTTATGTCATGAGGTGGTTACACCAGATAGGGTATGTTGGGCAGTAAACACATTCTCGCTGTACAAAGTACCGAGCCCAGATGGAATCTATCCAGTCTGCTTACAGACAGGACTAGAGACCATAATGGGAACGTTCATTAGGGTCCTCAGGGCATCATTAGCCCTAGGGCACATTCCAAAATCGTGGAGGGGTGTGAGAGTAGTGTTTTTGCCTAAACCAGGCAGAGACCCCTGCAAGGCCAAATCCTACAGGCTGATAAGTCTCTCATCATTCATGCTAAAAACCTTGGAAAGGCTGATAGATAGGCACCTAAGAGAGGTTACCGTGAAAAGATTCCCACTAAATGAGAACCAGCATGCATATAGGGCAGGCAAATTAGTAGAGTTATCACTACACTCACTTGTTACAGCAATCGAGAGAGGGATGACTGGCAGAGATTATGTCCTGGCAACATTCATTGATATACAGGGAACGTTTGACGCGACCTCTCATGAATCCATAGAAACAGCCCTGAGGGAAAGGGAAGTGAAAGAAAGCTTAATAAACTGGATTGTATCTATGCTAAAAGGCAGGGAGATCCGGATAACATACCAATAAGAACAGATCCATGCAACTACCATCAGGGGCTGCCCACAAGGGGGAGTACTCTCTCCCCTACTGTGGAGCCTGGTGGTGGACAGCTTGTTGGAGGAGTTAAATGGGCAAAAAATATACACACAGGGCTACGCTGACGATTTGGTTGTGGTGGTAACCGGTAAATTTCCGGGAACCATCGCGGAGATAACGCAGTGGGGACTCCGATGTGTGGAAAAATGGTGTGCGAAAAAGGGGTTATCGATAAACCCGGACAAAACGGAGATCACTCTTTTCACTCGTAAAAGGAAAGGCACTAAGGAGTTGATCAAGGTGCAATACAAGGGAAGACTGTTAGCCCTCACAGGAAAGGTGAAGTACTTAGGAGTATATCTTGATGAAAAACTCTCCTGGAGGGATCACGTTTTAGATAAAATAAAAAAAGGGATTGAGGCTCTTTAGGCTTGCCGCACTTATGTCGGCAGGACCTGGGGACTCTCTCCCAAAATGATGCACTGGATATATACCGGTGTAATACGCCCCAGAATCACATATGCGGCCATTGTGTGGTGGGGCCGGGTCCACCTGACCAACGTTAGAGAGGAACTAGACCACCTGCAAAGGCTTGCGTGCGTGATGACAATGGGGGTAATGAGTATGGTGCCGACAAAGGTACTAGAAAGGCTCCGGAACTTGCCACCACTTCACACTGCTATAGAAGCAGCGGCGATAATGGGGGCTTATTGTCTGGGTCAACCAAACCTTCGGGCCCATAAGATAGGCCACGGAAGGATATGGGAGATGGCCAGGACGATAGACAAATGCTTTGGGATGCCAAAGGATAGAATTGTGATGGAACATCTCTTTGACAAACCATACTGTGCGCTAATACCCACATGGGAGGCTTGGGAAAAAAGGTGGCCAAGCATTCTAGGAAAAGAGGAGAATGTGTTGTTTGCAGATGCCTCTAAGAATGACCAAGGTGCAGGAATTGGAATCACAAATGCAAAAGGCGCTGATAACTGTTCAGTGGCACTGGGCGAGAGCGTCACTATCCTCTAAGCAGAGATAATGGCGATCATGGTGGCCATTGAGAGAAGCCAGCAGAAGGGCCTTCCTTATTAATAAGCAGATCTATATCTGTATAGACAGCCAATCAGCTATCAAAGTACTATCGTCACACCAAACTACATCCCTAGTAGTGGCGGAGTGTGTTAACAAACCATACACCCTTGCTCAGGAGAACCGGGTCGCCGTACTATGGACACCGGGACACTGCGGCATAAAAGGGAACAGAATCGCTGGCAAGCTGGCGAAAAGGAACTGGCAACGCCCAGGCCGTGTCTTCCTATAGCATACAGCGTCATAAAATGCAAAGTAAAGGCTTGGATAAGCAAGCAGACAGAAATGCACTGGCGGTTGGCCAGTGGCATGAACGTCAGTAAAACACTGATAGGGGACACCCCTAGTAAGTATGCCAAGTTCCTATTAGGGCTTGACAGGAAACATGCACGGCTCATGGTTGGACTATTAACCAGTCATGGGGCCACAAAACACATGTGGTATAAAATAGGAGTGGTAAGAAGCGGCTCCTGTAGGTACTGTGGAGAAGAGGAAGAAACCTCGATCCATATCATATGTCGGCGCCCAGCAATAGCCGGGACAAGACGCGAAGCATTGGGGCTAGAATATCTAGCACCCAGTGAAGTTAAAGGGATAGAGCTAAGTAAAATTCTCACTTTGGCTATAAAAGTGAGGCTACTGAGCTGATCCTTAACAGCAACTTGAGGAATAGTGCAATGGACTGCAAAGTCTGAGCGCTTGGTGCTTGTAGCGCCACCTCACATACAAATGTAAAATGTAAAATGTAATGTCATGGGGTGAATAGCGATCTAAAATGTGTGGTGTTCTCATGCCTGATCAGCTGAGGCGCACACGCGGGACTCGAGAAAGTGTTTCGTATCCTGGTATTTGGCGAAGTCACTGTGTTGTTTTAGATTCCAAAATGAAAATAAATGAATCCGTTGTATGTTGCCGAAGTTTTTCAAAAAGACCTTTGTTTACAAACACACTAGTGCACCACGAACACGTTCTCGTAGTCGTAACCGCAATTCGTTGCATATTATGGTAGTTGAAAGTGAATTTAGAAATCTACCCGTAGGTAATTCAAAAGTTTTCTCAAATGAATTGGCACATTTTGGGAATAAGCAACGAACTAAACCTATCTTGCGCATGAAATCCAATTGGTCACACGTTTCACACGTGTTATACGTTTCGTGTTAGTAGACTTAATTCTAATTTAGAGTTCCATCTACAGGGTTAGTCAGTTTAAACCACAGCATAGGAAAATCCCGTTCGCTGCGTGTTAATGTGACTAGACGGACGCGGTGCATACACTCGTATTATGATAAGCCAGTGCAACGACGGAACTGCTTAGTCAGTTTAAAACGCAGCATGAAAAATCTTGTTTACAAGTGAAGCGTACTCGGTGCGTCTCTTATTTTTTTAAAACAATGAATTAGTGAAGGGTACTCGGTGCGTTCCTTATTCAATAATCATCGGGGGAAATCTCCAATGATTTTCGAAGAATTTCATCGAAAATCTTTGGGAAAATTTTCCAATGATTTTTGAGGAATTTCACTGGAAATTTTCAGAAACAAATTCCGGTAATTTTCGATACAACTAACCTCCAGGAAAGTATTCTCCGAAGAGATTCATCGAAAATCTTCAGGAATAATTTTCGATGATCTTTAAGGAATTTCATGAGAAATTTTTTGGAAAAAAATTCCAATAATGTCCGAAGAATCTCACTGAAAATCGGTAGAGAAATTCGAGAAAAATCCCGGATGATTTTTAAAGGAAGTTCATCGGAGATGGAAAGAAAATCTGAAAATTTCCAAGAATTTTATCGGAAATCTTTTGAGAAAATCTTCAATATTTTCCAACAAAAAACTACTTCTGGAAAATCTCCCAATAACTTTGGAAGTATTTCAAAAGAAATAATTCGCGGGGAGGGGGGGACTCCGTCAGTTCTTGAACAATTCAATAAAAAATCTCCCGCAGAATTTTTTCGGAAATCTTTTGAGAAAATTTCCAATATTTTCCAACAAGAAATTACTTCGAGAAAATTTTCCGACAACTTTGGAAGTATTTCATAGGAAATATTGGGGGAGGGTGAACTCCGTCAGTTTTTGAAAAATTTAATCGAAAATCTTCAGGAAGATATTCGAGAAATTTCATCCGAAACTTCGGGGAAAATCTCTTAATGATTTTTACAAAATTTCAACAGAAATTTTTGCTGAAAGAATTCGGTAATGTCCCAAGAATTGCATTGGAAATTTTTCAATCAAAGAATTTTTTGGCCAATTTTCGAAAAGATCCCCATGACTGTTGAAAAACAACTCCGATAATTTCCGAAGGATCTTACTGGAAATCTTCAGAAAAAATGTCCAATGTTTTCCGAAGAAATTCTTTAAAACTCTTCGGGGGGGGGGGGGTTTCCCAATAATTTTTAAAGAATTTCTCAAGAAATATCCGGGAAAAGTTTCCGGTGGAATTTTAAACTGCATAACCATGCAGAAACTATCAAGACTGTTTCTAAAAATTTCTGATGAAATTCTTTAAAAATTATCGAAGATTTTTTCCGAAGATTTACAATGAAATTCTTCGGACATTATTGAACATTTTTTCTGAAGGTTTTTGATAAAATTCTCTACAAACCATCGGCTGTTCCCCCGAATATTTCCTAGGAAATTCTTCAAAAATTATCGGGAAATTTTCTCGACGAATTTTATAGCGTTACTTTTTGGAAAACATCGGAAATTTCTTCTGAAGATTTCTGAGAAGATTTTACAGAAATTATCGTTTTTTTTTTCTTCAAAAATTTTCGATAAAATTCCTTAGATGTCATAGGAGAATTTTCCCGGAGATTTTCCCCGTAGGTTTTCGATGAAATTCTTCGGAGAACATTGTACCTGAAGATTGCCGATAAAATTCTTCAAAATCTGTCGGAGTTTTCCCATGAATATTACCTGTGAAATTCTTAAGAATGATCGGAAAACTCCCACAAAGATTTTTGAAAGAATTCTTTAGAAAACAGAGATTTCTCGGAAATTATCCCAAAAATTTTCGATAAAATTCCTTAGAAGTCATCGGAGAATTTTCCCGAACATTTTTCCTGAAGATTTTCGATGAAATTCTTCAAAAACCACCGGAGTTCCCCCCCCCCCGAATATTTCTTAATCGGAATATTTTCTCGAAGAATTTTAATGAAATTCTTCGGAAAACATTGGAAATTCTTTCTAAAGACTTCCGTTGAGATTCTTCGGAAATTATCGGATATTTTTTTCCTTCAAAAATTGTTGATGAAATTTTTCGAAAATCATCGGACACTTTCCCCGCATCCCCGAGAGTTATTTTATCCTTTAGAAAGAATGAGAAACGCACCGAGTACGCTTTAAAACGCCGAGAACGAGATTTTTCATGCTGCGTTTTAAACTGACTAAGCTGTTCCCACGTTGCACTAGCTTATCATAGTACAAGTGTACGCACCGCGTCGGTCTAGTCACATTAACACGCAGCGAACGGGATTTTCCTATGCTGCGTTTTAAATTGACTAACCCTGTATGTGCAGATATGGATGATGGCGAGTGGCACCTCATGCCTTCACCGGCCGAGGAAGCACTACTGTTAGAGGAATTTTCACCGGAAATTCTCTCTCAACAAGTCACGTTAGTTGCTCCAAGGATAGACAGTGCGAATGAATCCAAAGTTTCGCAGACAACCGGCATGTCGTATGAAACGCTGAACCAGATCCCGATGAATTTGTCACCAAACGTTCAGTCAGCGCCGATCCCGATGGAAACTGATCAGAACGCTCAGGTACCTACACCGTCAGGGCCGAGCATGCCGTTGCCACTGTCATCCAACAAATCATCCATTTTATTCGGATCGGGAGAATCTAGTGCGACCGTAGTATCGACTGAAGCCGCCTCAACCTTGTCAACGACAAATCTATAAGCGCAATTGGAGGCACGTCAGAGAGATTTCGTATCTCAATTCCACCTAAGACGGGTTTGCCAAGTTACTCCAAGAGGTAACCCCGTAACTACCCAGAGCACACCCTTACAAGGGAGGTCGCTCAAAGCTAAATCTAACCCTCGCTCTACTAACGCTTTTCAGCCTGCTCATACTAATTCTGTCTCAGGTACCACTACGTCCCGCAATACCGATAGCTTGCCCAAAGATACCAGAACATGGCTGAGCGGGATGGTATCTCCTCTTCTGGAGACAGCGCGCACTCAGGATCGTTTAATGTCATGGCACGACAAGAGTATCAATCGCATGGCAGACGTTGCAGCGCAGTTTGCACAGGCAGTTTCAAACTTCAAATAGAGAACGGCTCCTCCAACGATTCCGACTGAGACTAACCAGGGTCCGAAGGTGAGCACCCAGGCTCTGAAGAGCAATCAAGCTCCGAAGTCAAGCGATACGGCTCCGAGGCAAACCAGACGCGATAGCGTGAGCCCGAGGAGGAGAGATGCGTCGCAGCGCCGGCACCGAAGTTCATTGAGGTATACGAGTCCGAGGCAGAATATAGACTCACAAAGTACCAGCCACTCAGTTCCGTTCATGCTCTACCAGAGAGTACCCGTCATCCGACAGTCGCTCCATTAGGGGGCACGACTGTGATAGCCGTCAGTCAACGTCTCGCTCAGCAAGGTCCAAAAGTATCTCTATCTCCACCTTTCTATCTATATCTCTATTTTTCCATCTCTATCTCTATTTTTCTATCTCTATCTCTATTTTTGTATCTCTATCTCTATTTTTCTATCTCTATTTTTCAATCTCTATCTCTATTTTTCTATCACTATCTCTATTTTTCTATCTCTATTTTTCTGTCTCTATCTCTATTTTTCTATCTATATCGCCATTTTCCTATCTCTATCGCTATTTTTCTATCTCTATTTTTCTTTTTCCATCTCTATTTTTCTATCTCTATCTCTATTTTTCTATCTCTATCTCTAATTTTCTATCTCTATCTCTATTTTTCAAACACTATTTTTCTATCTCTATTTTTATTTGTATCTCTATTTTTGTATCTCTTATCTCTATCTCTATTTTTGTATCTCTATCTCTATCTCTATTTTTGTATCTCTATTTTGTATCTCTATCTCTATTTTGTATCCCTATCCCTAATTTTGTAGCTCTATCTATATTTTTATTTCTTTACTTTCTATCTATACCTCTTTTTTTCTATCTCGATTTTTCAATCTCCATCTCCATTTTCTATCTCTATCTCTATTTTTATCACTATCTTTATTTTTCTATCTATATCTCCATTTTTCTATCTCTATCTCTATTTTTTTATCTCTATCTCCATTTTGCTATTTCTATCGCTATTTTCCTATCTCTATCGCTATTTTTCTATCTCTGTCTCTATTTTTCAATCTCTATCTCTATTTTTCTATCTCTATCTCTATTTTTCTATCTCCAATTTTGTATCTCTATCTCAATTTTTGCATCTCTATCTCTATTTTTGTATCTCTATCTCTATTTTTATCACTATCTTTATGTTTCTATCTATATCTACATTTTTCTATTTCCATCTCTATCTCCATTTTGCTATTTCTATCGCTATTTTCCTATCTCCATCTCTATTTTTCTACCCCTATCTCTATTTTTGTATCTCTATCTCTATTTTTGTATCTCTACTTTTGTATCTTTACTTTTGTAGCTCTACTTCTGTAGCTCTATTTTTGTATCTCTATTTTTGTATCTCTACTTTTGTATCTCTATTTTTGTATCTCTACTTTTGCATCTCTACTTTTGTATCTATTTTTGTATCTCTACTTTTGCATCTCTACTTTTGTATCTACTTTTGTATCTACTTTTGTATCTACTTTTGTATCTACTTTTGTATCTACTTTTGTATCTACTTTTGTATCTACTTTTGTATCTACTTTTGTATCTACTTTTGTATCTACTTTTGTATCTACTTTTGTATCTACTTTTGTATCTACTTTTGTATCTACTTTTGTATCTACTTTTGTATCTACTTTTGTATCTCTTTTTGTATCTCTTTTTTGTATCTCTATCTCTATTTTTGTATCTCTTTTTTGTATCTCTATTTTTGTATCTCTATTTTTGTATCTCCATTTTTGTATCTCTTTTTTGTATCTCTATTTTTGTATCTTTATCTCTATTTTTGTATCTCTATTCTTGTATCTCTATCTCTATTTTTGCATCTCTATCTCTATTTTTGTATCTCTATCTCTATTTTTGTATCTCCATATCTATTTTTGTATCACCATCTATATTTTTGTATCACCATCTCTATTTTTCTATTTCTATTTTTCTATTTCTATATTTCTATCTCTATTTTTCTATCACTATCTCTATTTTTCTTACTCTATCTGTATTATTCTATCTCTATCTCTATTATTCTATCTCTATTTTTACCTCTATCTCTATTTTTATCTCTATCTCTGGTTTTCTATTTCTATCTCTATTTTTGCATCTCGATCTCTATTTTTGCATCTCTATCTCTATTTTTGTATCTCAATATCTATTTTTGTATCTCCATATCTATTTTCTTATCTGTATCTCTATTTTTCTATCTCTATCTCTATTTTCCCATCACTATCTCTATTGTTCTATCTCTATTTTCCTATCTCTATCTCTATTTTTGCATCTCTTTTTTGTATCTCTATTTTTGTATCTCCATATCTATTTTTCTATCTCTATCTCTATTTTTCTATCTATATCTCTATTTTTATCTCTATCTCTATCTATATATCTCTATTATTCTATCTCTATCGCTATTTTCCTATCTATATCGCTGTTTTCTAACTCTAACTCTATCTCTCTATCTCTATCTCTATTTCTCTATCTCTATATCTCTGTCTCTATTTTTGTATCTCTATTTTTGTATCTCTGTCTCTATTTTTGTATCTCTATCTCTATTTTGGTATCCCTATTTTTCAATCTGTATCTCTATTTTTCTATCTCTATCTCTATTTTTGTATCTCTTTATCTATTTTTGTATCTCTATATCTATTTTTGTATCTCTATATCTATTTTTGTATCTCTATCTCTATTTTTGTATCTCTATCTCTATTTTTGTACCTCTATCTCTATTTTTGTATCTCTATCTCTATTTTTGTATCTCTATCTCTATTTTTGTATCTCTATCTCTATTTTTGTATCTCTATCTCTATTTTTGTATCTCTATCTCTATTTTTGTATCTCTATCTCTATTTCTGTACCGCTATCTCTATTTTTGTATCTCTATCTTCCTATCTCCATCTGTATTTTTGTATCTCTATTTTGGTATCTCTATTTTTCAATCTGTATCTATATTTTTCTATCTCTATCTCTATTTTTCTATCACTATCTCTATTTTTCTTTCTCTATTACTCTATCTCTATTCTTATATCTCTAGCTCTATTTTTGCATATATATATATATATATATATATATATATATATATATATATATATATATATATATATATATATATATATATATATATATATATATATATATATATATATATATATTCTTGTTTCTCTATCTCCGTTCTTGTATCTCTATTTTGTATCTCTATCTCTATCTCTATTTTTCTGTCTCTATCGCTATTTTTCTATCTCTATCTATTTTTCTAATACTATTTTTCTATCTCTATATTTCTATCTCTACTTTTGTATTTCTACTTTGTATCTCTACTTTGTATCTCTACTTTTGTATCCTTATTTTGTATCTATTTTTGTATCTCTATCTCTATTTTGTATCTCCATCTCTATTTTCCTACATGTATCTCTATTTTTGTATCTCTATTTTAGTATCTCTACTTTTGTAGCTCTCCTTTTGGATCTCTACTTTTGTATCTCTACTTTTGTATCTCTACTGTTATATCTCTATTTTGTATCTCTATTTTTGTATCTCTATCTCAATTTTCTATCTCTATTTTTGTATCTCCATCTCTATTTTTGCATCTTGATCTCTATTTTTGCATCTCTATCTCTATTTTTGTATCTCCATATCTATTTTTGTATCTCCATATCTATTTTCCTATCTGTATCTCTATTTTTCTATCTCTATCTCTATTTTCCCATCACTATCTCTATTGTTCTATCTCTATTTTCGTATCTCTATCTCTATTTTTGCATCTCTTTTTGTATCTCTATTTTTGTATCTCCATATCTATTTTTCTATTTCTATCTCTATTTTTCTATCTATATCTCTATTTTTATCTCTATCTCTATCTATCTATCTCTGTTATTCTATCTCTATCGCTATTTTCCTATCTATATCGCTGTTTTCTAACTCTATCTCTATTTCTCTATCTCTATCTCTGTTTCCCTATCTCTATCTCTATTTCCCTATCTCTATCTCCATTTCACTGTCTCTATTTTTGTATCTCTATTTTTGTATCTTTTTTGGTATCTCTATTTTTGTATCTTTTTTGGTATCTCTTTTTTTGTATCTTTTTTGGTATCTCTATTTTTGTATCTTTTTTGGTATCTCTATTTTTATATCTTTTTTGGTATCTCTATTTTTGTATCTTTATGTCTATCCCTATTTCCCTATCTCTATCCCTATTTCCCTATCTCTATCTCTATTTTTGTATCTCTATCTCTATTTTTGTATCTCTATCTCTACCTTTCTATCTCTATTTTTGTATCTCTATCTCTATTTTTGTATCTCTATCTCCATTTTTGTATCTCTATCTCTATTTTTGTATCTCTATCTCTATTTTTGTATCTCTATCTCTATTTTTGTATCTCTATCTCCATTTTTGTATCTCTATCTCTATTTTTGTATCTCTATCTCTATTTTTGTATCTCTATCTCTATTTTTGTATCTCTATCTCTATTTTTGTATCTCTATCTCTATTTTTGTATCTCTATCTCTATTTTTGTATCTCTATCTCTATTTTTGTATCTCTATCTCTATTTATTGTATCTCTATCTCTATTTTTGTATCTCTATCTCTATTTTTGTATCTCTACTTTGTATCTCTACTTTGTATCTCTACTTTGTATCTCTACTTTGTATCTCTATCTCTATTTCTGTATCTCTACTTTGTATCTCTACTTTGTATCTCTACTTTGTATCTCTACTTTGTATCTCTATTTTTGTATCTCTATCTCTATTTTTGTATCTCTATCTCTATTTTTGTATCTCTATCTCTATTTTTGTATCTCTATCTCTATTTTTGTATCTCTATCTCTATTTTTGTATCTCTATCTCTATTTTTGTATCTCTATCTCTATTTTTGTATCTCTATCTCTATTTTTGTATCTCTATCTCTATTTTTGTATCTCTATCTCTATTTTTGTATCTCTATCTCTATTTTTGTATCTCTATCTCTATTTTTGTATCTCTATCTCTATTTTTGTATCTCTACTTTGTATCTCTACTTTGTATCTCTATCTCTATTTTTGTATATCTATCTCTATTTTTGTATCTCTATCTCTATTTTTGTATCTCTATCTCTATTTTTGTATCTCTACTTTGTATCTCTACTTTGTATCTCTACTTTGTATCTCTACTTTGTATCTCTATCTCTATTTTTGTATCTCTACTTTGTATCTCTACTTTGTATCTCTATTTTTGTATCTCTATCTCTATTTTTGTATCTCTATCTCTATTTTTGTATCTCTATCTCTATTTTTGTATCTCTATCTCTATTTTTGTATCTCTATCTCTATTTTTGTATCTCTATCTCTATTTTTGTATCTCTATCTCTATTTTTGTATCTCTATCTCTATTTTTGTATCTCTATCTCCATTGGTGTATCTCTATCTCTATTTTTGTATCTCTATCTCTATTTTGTATCTCTATCTCTATTTTTGTATCTCTATCTCTATTTTTGTATCTCTATCTCTATTTTTGTATCTCTATCTCTATTTTTGTATCTCTATCTCTATTTTTGTATCTCTATCTCTATTTTTGTATCTCTATCTCTATTTTTGTATCTCTATCTCTATTTTTGTATCTCTATCTCTATTTTTGTATCTCTATCTCTATTTTTGTATCTCTATCTCTATTTTTGTATCTCTATCTCTATTTTTGTATCTCTATCTCTATTTTTGTATCTCTATCTCTATTTTTGTATCTCTATCTCTATTTTTGTATCTCTATCTCTATTTTTGTATCTCTATCTCTATTTTTGTATCTCTATCTCTATTTTTGTATCTCTATCTCTATTTTTGTATCTCTATCTCTATTTTTGTATCTCTATCTCTATTTTTGTATCTCTATCTCTATTTTTGTATCTCTATCTCTATTTTTGTATCTCTATCTCTATTTTTGTATCTCTATCTCTATTTTTGTATCTCTATCTCTATTTTTGTATCTCTATCTCTATTTTTGTATCTCTATCTCTATTTTTGTATCTCTATCTCTATTTTTGTATCTCTATCTCTATTTTTGTATCTCTATCTCTATTTTTGTATCTCTATCTCTATTTTTGTATCTCTATCTCTATTTTTGTATCTCTATCTCTATTTTTGTATCTCTATCTCTATTTTTGTATCTCTATCTCTATTTTTGTATCTCTATCTCTATTTTTGTATCTCTATCTCTATTTTTGTATCTCTATCTCTATTTTTGTATCTCTATCTCTATTTTTGTATCTCTATCTCTATTTTTGTATCTCTATCTCTATTTTTGTATCTCTATCTCTATTGGTGTATCTCTATCTCTATTTTTGTATCTCTATCTCTATTTTTGTATCTCTATCTCCATTTTTGTATCTCTATCTCCATTTTTGTATCTCTATCTCCATTTTTGTATCTCTATCTCTATTTTTGTATCTCTATCTCCATTTTTGTATCTCTATCTCCATTTTTGTATCTCTATCTCTATTTTTGTATCTCTATCTCTATTTTTGTATCTCTATCTCTATTTTTGTATCTCTATCTCTATTTTTGTATCTCTATCTCTATTTTTCTATCACTATCTCTATTTTTCTTACTCTATCTGTATTATTCTATCTCTATCTCTATTATTCTATCTCTATTTTTACCTCTATCTCTATTTTTATCTCTATCTCTGGTTTTCTATTTCTATCTCTATTTTTGCATCTCGATCTCTATTTTTGCATCTCTATCTCTATTTTTGTATCTCAATATCTATTTTTGTATCTCCATATCTATTTTCTTATCTGTATCTCTATTTTTCTATCTCTATCTCTATTTTCCCATCACTATCTCTATTGTTCTATCTCTATTTTCCTATCTCTATCTCTATTTTTGCATCTCTTTTTTGTATCTCTATTTTTGTATCTCCATGTCTATTTTTCTATCTCTATCTCTATTTTTCTATCTATATCTCTATTTTTATCTCTATCTCTATCTATATATCTCTATTATTCTATCTCTATCGCTATTTTCCTATCTATATCGCTGTTTTCTAACTCTAACTCTATCTCTCTATCTCTATCTCTATTTCTCTATCTCTATATCACTGTCTCTATTTTTGTATCTCTATTTTTGTATCTCTGTCTCTATTTTTGTATCTCTATCTCTATTTTGGTATCTCTATTTTTCAATCTGTATCTCTATTTTTCTATCTCTATCTCTATTTTTGTATCTCTTTATCTATTTTTGTATCTCTATCTCTATTTTTGTATCTCTATCTCTATTTTTGTATCTCTATCTCTATTTTTGTATCTCTATCTCGATTTTTGTATCTCTATCTCGATTTTCCTATCTCTATCTCTATTTCTGTACCGCTATCTCTATTTTTGTATCTCTATCTTCCTATCTCCATCTGTATTTTTGTATCTCTATTTTGGTATCTCTATTTTTCAATCTGTATCTATATTTTTCTATCTCTATCTCTATTTTTCTATCACTATCTCTATTTTTCTTTCTCTATTACTCTATCTCTATTCTTATATCTCTATCTCTATTTTTGCATATATATATATATATATATATATATATATATATATATATATATAGATTTACTTTCAGTCATTGAAGCACCAAAACGTAAGGTTAAATGGTATTGTGGCACCAAAAATTTCGTTCAGGCACCAAAAATTGGTGCCACAACGTTTTTCAATGGGAATGATCGCAAATGGCTAGTAATGCTATCTACATGCGATATACCAAAAATAGCGTTGGTGCCTATAGGGTGGTATTTCCATACTCATATACAAATTAGTGCGCAGTGTTTTTAACCAGATCGCGTTCGCTGTTATACAAATTATTTACTTGCAAGAGGTTCAGGCACCAGTGTATTTTATCGAATTGAATCGAAATAACATGCCAACAGGCACCGAAACTTGGCAACCCGCTTTTCTAAAAATAGCTGAGACGTGCGTTCTTCTCTACAGCGTTGGTCGGCGTAAAGCAGCTGATTGAATAACGAAAGAATACAAACGTGGCTTCCTTCTCTGTTGGTTCCAACGGCGGCAACTTACAATTTTCCCAAGGGGTGCTCGAACAAAATTTTATAACGTGAATTTAGAGGGGAGGGGGGAAAATTTGGCAAAGAAGATCTTAATGTAATGAATTTTTTATTTTTGAGGAATTTCCCAAGGGGTGCTCAAAAAATCCCAAGGGGTGCTCGAGCCCCGGAGCACCCACAAATTTGCCGCCTATGGTTGGTTCAGCCTAAAACATGTAAAGAATGAAAATACTGTAATTATTAGGATCTGCGTACGTAAATTAATTTTTCGTAAAAAATAACACGGGAGGAGTGCATAAACAGTGTACTGTGAGGCATTCTTCGGCGCTCGTAAATGTTGTGATTATGTATTATTTTGAATGGGTCTTATCAGTATAATTATTTTGGCTGTTGGTTATGGTTTCGATTCTGTAAAATTGTACGTGACGGACTGCATTTATTTGTCGAGTTGGTAAGCATCCTTATGAAGTTTTAACTGACAGTATGAAAATTTTACAGAAATATTAATAATTTAATGCGTGGTTTTGTGAATAGAATCCGTGCAATTCTGAAAATATGAGCAGGAGGAAGGAACAGCCGAAACGGATCAGAATACCGATACTACCAGTCCCAGCTGTGTCTAATTTAACAGAATGTATAAAAGTATTGGAAATGTTCGAATTTCAGGATGGACAGTTTGTTGGTCTGAACGTTACTCACTGGAAAGATAATTCCCTATGGGTATTGAAATTTATTTATGATGCATCGCAAAAACGTACTTCTCATTATAATCCGTGTCTAGGTAGCATTCCATTAGTTGATGTACGTTATGAAAATCGATTAGAATTGTACCTACATGAAAAATATTTTACCCACTGGTTATTCGCTGGGAAGGATTTATGTTGAATTTTGTACAGTCATGAAACAATGTATTACTGTGTGGTGTGTTGAATTGATAATGAACTTAAGATGGATCTGGGTGGCCCTGTTTTAAGAGATGAAGATGGAAGAATAAAAAAGGAGAGACAAGTGAAGGAACCGAAAGTAAAATAAACCTACAATTATTATCT
This sequence comes from Acanthococcus lagerstroemiae, assembly GCA_031841125.1. NCBI lineage: Eukaryota > Metazoa > Arthropoda > Insecta > Hemiptera > Eriococcidae > Acanthococcus > Acanthococcus lagerstroemiae. Next base: position 57,930,150 of record CM063112.1, on the reverse strand, counting down.
CAAGCATTTTCACTTCGAGTTCGATGAAGTTTCATTTTTCTAGACTTTTAGTTTAGTGTAGCCTAAGTTCACATAGGGTGGTTGCGCCAGTTTGCAACAGTACCCCAGTTTGAAACAACCTTAACTTCAAGTGATAAGAATAAGATTGTATTCCGCAGAATTTATTTGTGATATTTCTTAGAGGGATCTGACAGCTCCCTGAGCACAGTGAAATACTTCCCAACTTCTCACCTGTGGTTTGTAATTTAAAATAAAATCTTGACTGAACGTAGTCAGCTGATTCTTTGATTTCTCGATATTCCTATAACAAGAACGGTATGACGGCATGATGAAATTTGTTTCAGAAATGGCTCCAACATTATAAAAATCGCTGGAGAGAGCTTTTATCAAAATTATAAGTATTTTTAGCAACAATTTAAGAAAAAACTATCCGCTATTACCTTTCAGAATTGAATATACTCGAATGTTGCGAACTAGAACCGAAATATATTACGTGATCCAGTTTGCAACACGCTGTTGCAAACTAGGGATGTGTATCGAATCTGACATCACCAATTTGCAACAGGTTCTTTTTTTTTTTTTTTTTGAAGCCTTGGAGACTTTAGGTGAATGCTCCAAGAGAAATTGATTGAGATTTATCTGACAGGAATCTACATATACCTACGTCTTATGAACTTGAAGATTGGGTTGTTGCTCGATTTTCTCTGACTGATAATAAAAAAGGCCACAAAAATTCTACACCTAGCTAAAATTATGAAAATCGATGAAAGGGAAGATGAAAAAAATATCTAGTCCAGGAACGGTACAATGGGGGGGGGGGAGCAACCTTTCCTCCCCTCCGTAAGAATTTTTCACTCAGCAGTCAGGCGAGTTGGGAAAATCCAACAAGTTAAAAGATTTTCTTTTGCTTTGATACTTGGGAATTCTGAGTTAAGTCAGTTGGGACTTCCACAACTTTTACCCCCCCCCCCCCCACTCCACCAAGGAAATCTGTTCGGTACGTCCCTGGTCTAGTCGATTGTCTTCGGCCAAAAGCGACAACCCAACACAAAGGGTACATTTATACTTAACATTTTGTAAGGAAAGTGATATTATCATTTACAATATCAGTCCTCCTGTAATCTGGCAACGGGCTTATAAATTTGAAGTGCACTGTGACACTTTGTAAAACTGCCTTCATTATTTTTTTTTTCTTTTCGGTATGAGTGTGGCACTATAAACAAATACTTGATTGGCATTAAGATCAGGGGCGCTGGAGATGGGAGGGCAAGAGTGGCATTTTATTCCCCCCCCCCCGCTCAACTGATCCTCGGTCAAACTCAAATTACAGATAAATAATTGAATTAATCTCATTATTAATCACGCAGGCCTTCTATAATTTTTTTCCAACAAATATTTTAATCGCTATACGTACATACTGTAATTATTTGCCCTAAAATGTCTTTATTAGTGCCCCCCCCCCCCGAAAAATGTTTTTCAGCGCCTCTGATGAAGAGTAATTAATAGGTAACTCATTATGAAGAGTAATTAATAGGTAACTCATTATTTTTTCTTACTCATTTTTATTTACCCTAAAAGAAAGACCTAGTCGGTCATTTCTTTTCTAAAAATAATTTATGTTCAATTTTTTTTATTTTTTTTATTTTAGTTACTATTTGCAACAATTGAGTTATTTTTCTATTTTTAAGGATAACTAAATGTACTGTTTATTTTGTGTTTATTTTTGCCTTAGCGTCTGTACAAGCTTTTTTATGGCAATTGACTACTACAGAAGGCCTATTAGTTTGCGTAGCACATTACTTGGCACTGGCATCTTCAATCTTCCAAGAGGGAGGGTGAGACATTTTATTGCAAGGGAGACGCACTGAGAATACAGACGTCACAAAGTCATCTTCACCAACACGTATTATGCTTCCTCTGGCATACCATATTCCTGCACATATCTTTCAAATTAACTACAGTATGTACTGTATATGAACCTTGCCTGATGTACCGATTCAATAAAATTATTTCTGACATCATTGATTCGTAATCAGAGAATTAATTTCAACTGTACGTTCTCTATGTTTGCTCGACTACACCATTAGATCGCGAAATTCCCGAAATAATTTTCTAGAGGCGACAATTTGTACAGGAAATTTACTTTCATTTTTTTACGATTCAAGAAGGTCTGCCTGCTTCACAATACAGCACTGAGAGTACAACTGCTGGAATGCGCGAGAGAATTCCTTTTTCATTATGGTCTTGAAGACCTGGTTATCCTGCCTAGGGATAGGGGGATGAAGTTGACCCAGTAAATGAGTGCGAAATAAATCGTCGACTTCTGACGTGCTGTGAACAGCTGATTTACGCGCGTACCTCAAGATGTTTAAAAATATGCCAAGTAGACACGTTCCAGAGCTAGATAAAAAAATTAGCGATTATGAGTTTTCGAACTCCGGATATGAGTCACATACTGTGTGCGGTTTGACCATTATTTTCGTTATCGAAACATATTTGGTATTTAGTGAATAATTTCCATTTATAAAAATCCTCATTAGTACTACAAGTATACTTAATACTCATACAGTCTACAACTATAAGTAATAGTAGGCCTACTCGTATACTACAACTTTTTTCGCGCTTTTACATTCCGCAAATTTATTAATTATCAAATCTTAATCAAGGGAAAGTGCAATCTCTGATTTGATACACAGGGCTGCTAGGGCCTACAATCTGTCCTTCTCGGTTTTATTTCTCAAATAATATTTTATTCTCTTCAGTACAGAAAAAGTTCTTTCCGCTGAACAGTTTGTTGCTGGGGTACACAAACATATTTTTAAAATGATGTCGATGATTGGGTAAACTGAATTTAATTTCGAATTGTTAATTTTTTATCTTCTTTATTTATATAAGCAACAAACTGTTTTAGTTCATCTTCGAGTTCGGCTTCGTCGCTGAAGTCTTCTGGAAAACTTTCTCTGAAAATTTTTGTTGTTTTCAAAATATCTTCTTCTTCCATTCCAGCGAGATTTGACAAAAAAGAACATTTTTCTCCAAATGCTACGTAGACTGATTATTGTGTCGGCCAGCATTTCTGCCGTATTTCTCGAGTGCAAGGAGGACTGATTTGAATTCGTCTCGACAAGTTGAATAATTTCACCAAGATTTAGGGGCGTATCTGGATAACGGAGGATCACCGTCGAATTTGTTCAAATAATTTGTACTCAGCGTGAAAAATTTCGAAAAAATTAGTCGTTGACTCAATTTTTTTGATTTCCGAAATTTTGAATATTTCTCCATACTACATGTTTTTTGGGGAGACGAAAAATTTTTCGACGAAAGAAAAAACGGCAAAACTGACTTGGAATACAAAATCAAAAAGTATCGGTTAGATCTACATTATCAGAAATAGGCGATAAAGCTATTATTATGCACTTTCGAAAAATAAAATAAAAATTCGAATATTTACAATTTTTTGTTGAGTTTACAAATTATATTGTGGAACATTTCTGATTTATAAGACTTTTTGTAATTCCCTTGTATTTTTTAACCCTTTCGTGCGCAACGGGAAGTATGCTTCCCAGCACCTAGAACAATTTAGCTAGTTTCAAGGCAATAGCATCATAACTCTATTTTCGATAAATTGTTCTCGGTGCTGGGAAGCATACTTCCCGTTGCGCACAAAAGGGTTAAAGAATTTTGGATTGAAAAAAAAAAAAACAATCAAAAGAAACAGTATGTTGCAAACTCAACATACACTTACATAAAAATTGGCTGGCCAAAGTTTTTGCACATCGGTGACATTATAAGGTAACGACGGCTTTTGTGCTTCATTAGGGAAGGAAGGCAAGTACTCAGGGCGGAATACCTCCATTACCCCTACTTATATTCTCCATTGATAACGGTTATTTACAGGGAAAACAAATAGAAGTCTTGTCTTTTTTCAGTTCATGGAGAGTTTTCATCATCTTGAATGAAAAACTCACCATCTATAGAACAGGTCGTCATTTTGTTGAATTATTCGAATTTCTAAGATTTTTTTTCTCCAAAGGTCTTATCACAACTGGTGATGACAATTTTCCTTTGACCCAAACTGACCAATTTTTCCAAATTTTTCCTGGGTATCTCAGGAACGGAGCGTCACCGCCAAATTTGACCACCGTATTCGAGCTCAGCGTTAAAAATTGAGCCGAAAACAGTCTTTGTTTCAAAATTTTTGGTTTTTCTAATTTTGAAAATTTTTCCATACTTACATCATGTCTTTTTTGAGGCAAAGAAATTTTCGGAGAGCTTTGGCGTCGGCGCGGGTGTTAATTACTCAATTTTTCGTGGCGAATTCAAATCCGTCGTCAAAATTGAGCTAGAATCATTTTTTGACCCAAACTGACCAATTTTTAAAACTTTTTCCTGTGTATCCGGGTATGGAGCGTCGCCGCCAAATTTGACCACCGAATTAAAACTCAGCGTGGAAAATCGAATCAAAAACCGTCCCTGAATTCAAAATTTTGGTTTTTTCGAATTTTGAAAATTCCTCTAGACTTACATCATGTTATTTTTGGGGCAAAAGAAATTTCGGAGGGCTTCGGCGTTGGCGCGGGTACTGATTACTTATTTTCTCGAGGCGGATTCAAATCCGTCATCAAAATTGACCTGGAGTCATTTTTTGACCCAGACTAACCAATTTTTCCAATTTTCTCTTGTGTATTTCTGGAACGGAACGTCTCCGCGAAATTTGACCACCGAAGTCGATTTCAGCGTTAATAAGTGAGCCGAAAACAGTCTTGAGTTCAAAATTTATGGTTTATTCGAAATTTGAAAATTTCTCCGTACCATACATCATGTCTTTTTTAGGGCAACAAAATTTTCGGGGAGCTTCGACGTCGGCGCGGGGCTAATTACTCAGTTTTTCGAGGCGATTTCAAATCCGTCGTCAAAATCGAGCTGGAGTCCTTTCTTGACCCAAACTGACCAATTTTCCCAATATTTTCCTGTGTATCTTGGGACCTGCTCGTTGCCCTCGAATTTGACCACCGAATTAGAACTCAGCGTGAAAAATTTAGTTATTTTCGAGAATCGAAGGTTTCTCATGAAATCCTTTGAAAATCATCGCAGATTTCCCCTGTATATTATTATTGAAGTGAGGCTACACAAATGATCCATGTCTTGAAGAATCAGAAACATGTTCTTTCATTGAGTCACGAGAAAAGAAGTTTTTTTTTCTTCGGGAGGAGAATTTCGTTCCTCTCTTTGAGGAGAGAAAAGAAGGTTGCCTCTTTTCTTTTATGAATGAAATGAATTTCTCTCCTTTGAGGAAATTGAATTTTCTTTCTATGAGAAAAGAGAACATTGTCGTTTCCATTTCTTGAATGTAAACCGTTCCTATCTTCCAGGAACAAAACCCATTTCTGTTTTTAAGGAAACTGAATTAAATTATCCTTTCCCCGTCTTAATGTAAAAAGCTTATTTCTTTCTCCGGGATCCTGCAAGGTGTCTTCGAATAAAAGTAAGAAAATCATCTATTCCTCACATCTACTAGACAAAACGTACCTACTCTTTTTTCACCTTTGAAAAAGAAAAATCTGCATTTTTTTTTTTTTGTTAAAACAGAAAGAAAAGCGTGTCCTTTTCACGAGAAGTAATTTTTGTCCACATAGAAGAGAAAGTGACGATTTTCCCATTGAACTAGATTTTGTTTTGACCTACAAAATTTGTTGTCATTATGCTTTGATTATTTTTTCAGGATATGACTGAGATTTTCTATGGATTTTACATAGGCAGTTTTGTGTGTCAGAGCTATTTGATAATTAATAATAACGAATTGAGTTCAATTTTTACGAATCATCATTTCTTTTCTTCAATTTTGTCATGATTCATTGATCATTTGTTCAAAATGATAATTTTCCATAAATTAGGTTGAATTTATACTCAAAAAAATAAAAAAAAAAGAGTAGGTTGAAAATTTCCGACATCGAATTCAGTTTAATTTATCGGAAATCATAGTCACTTTGGACATTATAATCAAAGAGTAGGTACTGACAAAAGTGTTGAAACAAAATTTCGAAATTTCAGAGAAAATCATTTCTAACCAAAATGAGAAGAACTTGATCCATCATGAGGAATGAGAAAAATCAGTCTTCCGGAATTGACCCAGTTTTTAGATGAATTGAATTAAGTACCGGACTAAAGGTATTCTCTGTATTCCTAAAAAGTGAAAACAAAATTTTCGATCTTCAATTTGGATAATTTGTTTTACTTATAAAATTTAGCTCTTAACGAGTAAGAAATCTAAGCTTAAGTTTTTCGAACATCAGAGCTGAGAAAAATCGAACCGTTTTCTGAAATCATACTGGTCCAAAGAGAACCTAACAGCGTTTGCAATTGTTTGTTCAGTTTTTTCAAACTACCTGAGTCAGTGTAGATCAATTTTAAAGCTTCTCATTCGGATTTGTGGACTCGTCCACAGATTATAATGAGATGAATGATCGAAATTAAAAAATGATGGAGAATTTTTTGTTGCTTTCCTCAAGGAAAATGAAGAAAATTTTCTTTGGTGAGAAGAACCTTGAGTGATTGTTTTTGAGGGAAGTAGTGGTAAACTACGGCTTCCTTTTTATTAAATGAGAAGAACTTCGTTCCATTTTTTAAGAAAAGTGAACCAACGTTTTCCATTTTTAAAAGAATGAGTAACTTATTGAAAAGAAGAAGAAAACTATCTCTGCTTTTCTGTCCTCATTTCTCTGTAATTAAATTTTTTTCAATTAAGGGAGAAAAAAAAACCAGAAAAATATGATTTTTTTTTTCCTAAAAGAGAAAAATTTCTGCCTTTTATTGGAAAAAGCTGAACAAGTTATCTCCTTTTCTTGGCATAGAAGAATCATGTTCATTCATAAGGATAGAAAAAGAGAAAAAGTCTGGTTTCTCCCCTCCGTAGGAAGAACCCATTCCTGTTCTTAAGCAAGAATAAGAAAATCACCGTTTTTCTAAGAGTGAAGTGAATTTCACTCATTTCCTTGTAAAAAGTTTAACTTGCTTCTCTGTCCTTGAGAGTGCCTATCGTCCCTTTGATTTCGCAAATTTAATGGAATTCGTTCTTCTCTTCTAAGAAATGAACCCATTCCTTTTTCTAGGGAAAATTAGGAAAATTGAGTTTTCAAGTTCCTCAGTGAAAAAGTTGCAATTTTTTGTCTTCGAGAAAAAGAAAACTACAGCCTTATATTAACGGAAAGAAAAGATAATTATTTCTTTCTTTTCTTGAATAAAAATAGTTAGTTTCTCTTTGAATAAAAATTAAGAAGAAAAAAACATCCTTTCTTTATTAACTAATGATAAAAACAATTTTTTACTTGAAGAAATTTGCTTGTTTAGAAGATGGAAGATGCGATTTTCTTGTCAATATTTTATTTGACTTTGACTATGAAAATAGCCAATTTTGAGAGCCTAGTACTATTTAATTTGGAATATTAATGAGACGTCCCGGTCCTTCTTTAGGGAGTTGAAATTTATTCGCCCCAGTACTAGACCACTGCTCTCATTCCAAATTCGATTACGAACACGCAAAAATTCAGATACCCTTGAGCACAACTACTACTGTAACTTACAGGACGGACTTAGACAAATTCAGTTTCAAAAAGAAAGAACTGAAAATTCGAAAGAAAAATCAGAAGAGAATTATGATAAAATGAACTAAATACCAAAACTCACATAACAGAGGATAAAATTGTAAAATAAAATAATCCAAAGTAGTAGCACAATCATCTCTCCCTTTTGTGTCGAATATAAAAAAGGTAGTTTATTTTTCTCTTTGAGTTTTTTAAAAAAAAAAAAAAAAAACACCTAAAATAATGTAAACGCTATCACTTTTTTGTCAATAAAAAAAGGATTTTTTTAATGCAAAAAAAAATTGTCCTTTGACTCGATAATTTAAAAAAAAAATCCCCCCTCCTCCAGAAAAAGTGGAATAAACTAGCGATCAAAAAAAATTGTGCTCGCGGACTTCAATTGTTTAACCTTGAACTTTATTAAGTACTTAATTTCGAATGTTTTCATTTTTGTATTCGTTAATAATTTTATTTTTAATAATTTTCTTTCATTAAATAAACTTTTGAACCTAAGTATGTACAGTTGTTTTAGTTGGTACAACCCGAAAAATTTTTGGTACTGCCAATTAAGGTCACTGAAAAGTGCAGATAAAAATATTTACAATAAAAAATCGTATTTCAAATTCGATTATACGAACATACCAAAATTCAAGTACCTTTAAGCACGACTACTACTACCTATAATTTACAGGTCGGACTTGGACAATTTCAAGTTGCAAAGGAAATAATTAAGGTATCCACAGACAAATCAAAGAGGATTATGATACACAAAGCATTAAACACCAAAACCCACAAAATAGGAGATGAAGTTGTAATCGAAATTGAAGTAAACTAAAAATGATTATGGGGGAAAAATCTCGACCGGTTTGATGCAGCTTTCCATTTCTCCCTATCTTGTGCCAGTTCCTTCATTTCGTAATAACACTTGAAAACTGTTTTTTGATGTGAAGAGATTTATCATGTTATTTGATTTTCTGAATTAAGTAGGTAGGTATAGTATGGAGAAATTTTCAAAATTCAAAAAAATCAAAATTTTGAATTGAAGACTGCTTTCAACTCAATATCTCACGCTGAGTACGAATTCGATGGTTAATTTAGGCTTCGATACTCCTATTTCGAGATAAGCTCGAAAAAGTTGGCAAAATTGGACAATTTGGGTCAAAAAATGATTGCAGCTCAATTTTGACGACGGATTTGAATTTGTCTCAAAAAATTGAGTAATTAGCACCCGCGCCGACGCCGAAGCTCTCCGAAATTTTTTTGCCCCAAAAAAGACATGATGTAGTATGGAAAAATTTTCAAAATTAGGAATTAATGACTGTTTTCGACTCAATTTTTCACGCTGAGTTCGAATTCGGTGGTCAAATTTGGCGGCGACGCTCAGTACCCAGGATACACAGGAAAAAGTTTTAAAAATTGGTCAGTTTGGGTCAAAAAATGACTCTAGCTCAATTTTGACGACGGATTTGAATTCGTCACGAAAAATTGAGTAACTAGCACCCGCGCCGGCGTCAAAGCTCTCCGAAAATTTCTTTGCCTCAAAAAAGACATGATTGTAAGTATGGAAAAATTTTCAAAATTAGAAAAACCAAAAATTTTGAACCAAAGACTGTTTTCGGCTCAATTTTTAACGCTGAGCTCGAATACGGTGGTCAAATTTGGCGGCGACGCTCCGTTCCCGAGATACCCAGGAAAAATTTGGAAAAATTGGTCAGTTTGGGTCAAAGGAAAATTGTCATCACCAGTTGTGATAAGACTTTTGGAGAAAAAAAATCTTAGAAATTCGAATAATTCAACAAAATGACGACCTGTTCTATAGATGGTGAGTTTTTCATTCAAGATGATGAAAACTCTCCATGAACTGAAAAAACACAAGACTTCTATTTGTTTTCCCTGTAAATAACCGTTATCAATGGAGAATATAAGTAGGGGTAATGGAGGTATTCCGCCCTGAGTACTTGCTTTCCTTCCCTAATGAAGTACAAAAGCCGTCGTTACCTTATAATGTCACCGATGTGCAAAAACTTTGGCCAGCAAATTTTTATGTAAGTGTACGTTGAGTTTGTAAATTTGGCAACCTTTCGGACGCAGGATCCACCGCCATCTGTAAAGTCCATTCTATATACGGTCGTTATAAAGATAGGGATTTGTACAGATGTCGTATCCACTGCTATCTGTAATGAGGCACTAAAGGTAGCTATGTGTAGAGTTTAAAAAAAGTATGAACAAAGACAACAAAACTTTGGATAGAATGGGTGTACCTCCCAAAATTGGGGTAGGATATGAGATACCGTGAAAAGAACCTGAAAAATGAATTCGGTGACAGCAGAAACCAGTTAATCTCTCCTTTTGAAGATCGTTTTTTTAAAATATCATAATTTTTCCAGGCCCCCGAAATTGAGCACTGGACTGTGAGCCCAGAAAATGCGGCACAAATTCTGAGACCTCGGAGCACAATTAGCACAAATTACGATAAAATTTGTGCCGCTAATTCCAACCCCCTATCTTCATTTGGGAGGGGGCAACATTTCTCTGGCCCCCAAACTTTTCATTAAGATGTAGACCCACGGGAGGCGGCACAAATTCTGGGACTTCGGAGCACAATTAGCACAAATAAAATACAAATTTGTGCTGCTAATTCCAACCCCCTATCTTCATTTGGCGGGGCCAACATTTCCCTGGCCCCCCAAACTTTTTATTAAAATGTAGAGCTACGGGAGGCGGCACAAATTCAGGGACTTCGGAGCACAATTAGCACAAATTACAATAGAATTTGTGCCGCTATTTCCAACCCCCTACCTCATTTGGGGGGGGGGCGTAGAAATACAGCCGACTTCTTGTCGGGTTTTCAGGTCGGACAGTAATGAGCGTTTCCTTACTTTTATGAAAAATGTGGGACATAAGGCCAGCGACATGTACAAGGCTATTGTATGAATTTGGTTTAAACATGCGTAATTGCCGCGAGCAAATCCTACGACAACGCAAAAAATATGTCTGGTAAGTACAATGGCCTACAAAGTCTTCTTCAAAACGGTTATGACCCGGATGAGAAAAATTCGAATGAAGAAAAAGGAAATCGAGGAATTAGTCCTTTTGCCTATTTCAATCCATGTGCAGCACACTCATTGAATCTGATATTGGTGAAGCAGTTGAATGTTGTCCACAGGCTATCGCCTTTTTTGATTTTTACAATAAGTATATAATTTTCTCATACGATCGACCGAACGCTGGAAAGAATTAAAAAATTGCCAGATCCATGTTAGCCAAATGAAAGAAGAAGAAGAGAATTCGAAGTCCAACGCCAAACCATTAAAAACATTTTGTCACAAACGAGATGGTCTTCTAGAAGTGACGCATGCGAAAGCCTCCTAAAGTCCTGGAACGCAGTTTTTCAGTGTTTAACTGATGTTGAGAATAATGAAATGTTGAAATCGGTTCTCAAGAATAAAGTTGAGGATTTATACATAAAAAGTTTAACCAAGTTAGCACATCTCTACAAGCTGTTGATCAAAATATTATTCAAGCAATTCAGTATTACGATATACTCTAAATAGTTTAGTAGAGAAAACTCGAAATGAATTCGAAAAATTTGAAGAAAAAGCTGATGATATTTGTTTGTCAGAATGCGGTTTTGAAAGAAATCGACGGAAAGTGACTCGAAAATTACGAGTTGACAAACACGAGACAATGAACTAGAATGTGATGAACGATTGAAGTTCAAAATATTGGCATTTTTACCAATTATTGATTCTTTACTGTCCGAGCTGAAAACCCGCGACAAGAAGCCTGCGTAGCATTTGGCATTTGGAGAAAAAATTTTCTTTTTCGTCAAATCTTGCTGGAACGGAAGTAGAAGATATTTTGAAAACAACAAAAATTCTCACAGGAAGTTTTCCGGAGACTTCAGCGATGAAGCCGAACTCAAAGTTACAATTATAAACTAATAATTAATTTATCACTTGATTTTTTTTTTTTTTTTCCAAAAAATTGGCGCGCGGACACAAGCACGTGCTTGTGATGCCTGTGCCTTAATCCGCCGCTGACAAAATTCAAACTCCGTTAACGTGTTATCCGCACGTTTATTCCAAGGCGATGAAAATTACAAAAGAGAAATCCATCCTCGAACCGGTATGATTCTTTCCATTTGACAACAACGCATGGTGTCATGAGGACGTTCTTTATATAAATATACTGGTGCTCCAATACTATTAAATCTGTAAAATTGAACGGTGCCTCAACGAATCACAATTGTATTACTTATATACACTGGTGCCAAAAGGGCCTTCCCGGGTACTGGTGCCGGATCGTATTGCAAATATATATATATATATATATATATATATATATATATATATATATATATATATATATATATATATATATCTTGTTTCTCTATCTCCGTTCTTGTATCTCTATCTCTATTTCATATCTCTATCTCTATTTTGTATCTCTATCTCTATTTTGTATCTCTATCTCTATTTTTCTGTCTCTATCGCTATTTTTCTGTCTCTATCGCTATTTTTCTATCTCTATCTATTTTTCTAATACTATTTTTCTATCTCTATATTTCTATCTCTACTTTTGTATTTCTACTTTGTATCTCTACTTTGTATCTCTACTTTTGTATCCTTATTTTGTATCTATTTTTGTATCTCTATCTCTATTTTGTATCTCCATCTCTATTTTCCTACATGTATCTCTATTTTAGTATCTCTACTTTTGTAGCTCTCCTTTTGGATCTCTACTTTTGTATCTCTACTTTTGTATCTCTACTTTTGTATCTCTACTGTTATATCTCTATTTTGTATCTCTATTTTGGTATATCTCTATTTTGTATCTCTATCTCTATTTTTGTATCTCTATCTCAATTTTCTATCTCTATTTTTGTATCTCCATCTCTATTTTTGCATCTTGATCTCTATTTTTGCATCTCTATCTCTATTTTTGTATCTCCATATCTATTTTTGTATCTCCATATCTATTTTCCTATCTGTATCTCTATTTTTCTATCTCTATCTCTATTTTCCCATCACTATCTCTATTGTTCTATCTCTATTTTCGTATCTCTATCTCTATTTTTGCATCTCTTTTTGTATCTCTATTTTTGTATCTCCATATCTATTTTTCTATTTCTATCTCTATTTTTCTATCTATATCTCTATTTTTATCTCTATCTCTATCTATCTATCTCTGTTATTCTATCTCTATCGCTATTTTCCTATCTATATCGCTGTTTTCTAACTCTATCTCTATTTCTCTATCTCTATCTCTGTTTCCCTATCTCTATCTCTATTTCCCTATCTCCATCTCCATTTCACTGTCTCTATTTTTGTATCTTTTTTGGTATCTCTATTTTTGTATCTTTTTTGGTATCTCTATTTTTGTATCTTTTTTGGTATCTCTTTTTTTGTATCTTTTTTGGTATCTCTATTTTTGTATCTTTTTTGGTATCTCTATTTTTATATCTTTTTTGGTATCTCTATTTTTGTATCTTTATGTCTATCCCTATTTCCCTATCTCTATCCCTATTTCCCTATCTCTATCTCTATTTTTGTATCTCTATCTCTATTTTTGTATCTCTATCTCTATTTTTGTATCTCTATCTCTATTTTTGTATCTCTATCTCTACCTTTCTATCTCTATTTTTGTATCTCTATCTCTATTTTTGTATCTCTATCTCTATTTTTGTATCTCTATCTCTATTTTTGTATCTCTATCTCTATTTTTGTATCTCTACTTTGTATCTCTACTTTGTATCTCTACTTTGTATCTCTACTTTGTATCTCTATTTTTGTATCTCTATCTCTATTTTTGTATCTCTATCTCTATTTTTGTATCTCTATCTCTATTTTTGTATCTCTATCTCTATTTTTGTATCTCTATCTCTATTTTTGTATCTCTATCTCTATTTTTGTATCTCTATCTCTATTTTTGTATCTCTATCTCTATTTTTGTATCTCTATCTCTATTTTTGTATCTCTATCTCTATTTTTGTATCTCTATCTCTATTTTTGTATCTCTATCTCTATTTTATCTGTATCTCTGTTTCCCATTTCTATCTCTATTTTTGTATCTCTATCTCTATTTTTGTATCTCTATCTCTATTTTTGTATCTCTATCTCTATTTTTGTATCTCTATCTCTATTTTTGTATCTCTATCTCTATTTTTGTATCTCTATCTCTATTTTTGTATCTCTATCTCTATTTTTGTATCTCTATCTCTATTTTTGTATCTCTATCTCTATTTTTGTATCTCTATCTCTATTTTTGTATCTCTATCTCTATTTTTGTATCTCTATCTCCATTTTTGTATCTCTATCTCTATTTTTGTATCTCTATCTCTATTTTTGTATCTCTATCTCCATTGGTGTATCTCTATCTCCATTTTTGTATCTCTATCTCCATTGGTGTATCTCTATCTCTATTTTTGTATCTCTATCTCTATTTTTGTATCTCTATCTCTATTTTTGTATCTCTATCTCTATTTTTGTATCTTTTTTGGTATCTCTATTTTGTATCTTTTTTGGTATCTCTATTTTTGTATCTTTTTTGGTATCTCTATTTTTGTATCTTTATGTCTATCCCTATTTCCCTATCTCTATCTCTATTTTTGTATCTCTATCTCTATTTTTGTATCTCTATCTCTATTTTTGTTCTCTATCTCTACTTTTGTATCTCTATCTCTACGTTTGTATCTCTACTTTGTATCTCTACTTTACTTTTGTATCTCTATCTCTATTTTGTATCTCTATCTCTATTTTTGTATCTCTATCTCTACTTTTGTATCTCTATCTCTACTTTGTATCTCTACTTTGTATCTCTACTTTGTATCTCTACTTTGTATCTCTACTTTGTATCTCTACTTTGTATCTCTACTTTGTATCTCTACTTTGTATCTCTACTTTGTATCTCTACTTTGTATCTCTACTTTGTATCTCTACTTTGTATCTCTACTTTGTATCTCTACTTTGTATCTCTACTTTGTATCTCTACTTTGTATCTCTACTTTGTATCTCTACTTTGTATCTCTACTTTGTATCTCTACTTTGTATCTCTACTTTGTATCTCTACTTTGTATCTCTACTTTGTATCTCTACTTTGTATCTCTACTTTGTATCTCTACTTTGTATCTCTACTTTGTATCTCTACTTTGTATCTCTACTTTGTATCTCTACTTTGTATCTCTACTTTGTATCTCTACTTTGTATCTCTACTTTGTATCTCTACTTTGTATCTCTACTTTGTATCTCTACTTTGTATCTCTACTTTGTATCTCTACTTTGTATCTCTACTTTGTATCTCTACTTTGTATCTCTACTTTGTATCTCTACTTTGTATCTCTACTTTGTATCTCTACTTTGTATCTCTATTTTTGATCTCTATTATGATCTCTATCTCTATTTTTCTATTTCTATCTCTATTTTTGCATCTCTTTTTGTATCCCTATTTTTGTATCTCCACATCTATTTTTCTATCTGTATCTCTATTTTTCTATCTGTATCTCTATTTTTCTATCTGTATCTCTATTTTTCTATCTGTATCTCTATTTTTATATCTCTATCTCTATTTTTCTATCTATATCTCTATTTTTATCTCTATTTTTATCCCTATCTCCATTTTTCTATTTCTATCTCTAACTTCCTATTTTTATCTCTTTTTTGTATCTCTATCTCCATTTTGTATCTCTACTTTTGTATCTCTACTTTGTATCTCTATTTTTGATCTCTGTTATGATCTCTATCTCTATTTTTCTATTTCTATCTCTATTTTGCATCTCTTTTTGTATCCCTATTGTTGCATCTCTTTTTGTATCCCTATTGTTGCATCTCTTTTTGTATCCCTATTGTTGCATCTCTTCTTGTATCCCTATTTTTGTATCTCCATATCTATTTTTCTATCTGTATCTCTATTTTTCTATTTCTATCTCTATTTTCCTATCACTATCTCTATTATTCTATCTCTATCTCTGTTTTTGTATATCTAATTTCGTATCTCTATTTTTGTATCTCTATTTCTATTTTTGTATCTCTATTTTGTATCTCTATCTCTATTCTTGTATCTCTATCGCTATTTTTCTATCTCTGTCTCTATTTCTCTATCTTCATTTTCTATCTCTATCTCTATTTTTCTATCTCTATCTCTATTTTATCACTATCTTTATTTTTCTATCTCTATCTCTATGTTTCGATCTATATCACCATTTTCCCATCTCTATCTCCATTTTTCTATCTCTATCTCTATCTCTATTTTTCTATCTCTATCTCCATTTTTCTATCTCTATTTCTATTTTTCTATCTCTATCTCCATTTTTCTGTCTCTATTTTTCTATCTCTATCTCTATTTTTCTATCTCTATCTATCTATCTCGCTATACATATATATATCTCTCTCTCTTTTTATATATCTCTATATATGTATATCTATCTCCATATCTCTATATAGCTATATATTTCAATCTCTATCTCTATCGAAAATTCTCTGATGACTTTTAAGGAATTTTATCGAAAATTTTTGGAATAATTTCCGGAAATTCTCTGTTTTCTAAAGAATTCTTTCAAAAATCCTCGAGGGGGTTGTCTGATCATTGTTAAGAATTTCACAGGTAATATTCGTGGGAAACTCCCGACAGATTTTCAATAATTTTATCGGCAATCTTCAGGTACAATGTTCTCAAAAGAATTTCATCAAAAATCTACGGGGAAAATCTCCGGGAAAATTCTCCGATGACATTTAAGGAATCTTATCGAAAATTTAAAAAAAAAACGATAATTTCTGAAGAATCTTATCAGAAATCTGCAGAAGAAATTTCCAATGTTTTCCAAAAAGTAACATTCCCGATAACTTTTGAAAAATTTCCTAGGAAATATTCGAGGGGAAAAGTCAATGGTTTGTGGAGAATTTTATCAGAAACCTTCAGAAAAAATGTTCGATAATGTCTGAAGAATTTCATTGTAATTCTTCGGAAAAAATCTCATAATTTTTAAAGAATTCATCAGAAATTTATAGAAACAGTTTTGATTATTTCTGCATGGTTATGCAGTTTAAAAATCCACAGGAGACATTTTCCGGATATTTCTTGAGAAATTCTTCAAAAATTATCGAAAAACTCTCCCGAAGAGTTTGAAAGGAAGTAATTTCTTGTTGGATAATATTGGAAATTTTCTCAAAAGATTTTCGAAGAAATTCTGCGCGAGATTTTTTATTGAATTGTTCAAGAACTGACAGAGCCCCCCCCCCAGAATTACTTCTTTTGAAATACTTCCAAAGTTATTGGGAGATTTTCCAGAAGTAGTTTTTTCTTGGAAAATATCGAAGATTTTCTCAAAAAATTTCCGATAAAATTCTTGGAAATTTTCAGATTTTCTTTCCATCTCCGATGAACTTCCTTTTATTTCTCTACTGATTTCCAGTGGGATTCTTCGGACATTATTGGAATTTTTTTCCAAAAAATTTCTCATGAAATTCCTCAAAGATTATCGGAAATTATTCCTGCAGATTTTCGATGAATCTCTTCGGAGAATATTTTTCCTGGAGGTTAATTGTATCGAAATTTACCGGAATTTGTTTCCGAAAATTTCCAGTGAAATTACTTGGAAATCATTGGAAAATTTTCCCAAATATTTTCGATGAAATTCTTCGAAAATCATTGGAGATTACATCGAAGATTATTGAATAAGGACCGCACCGAGTACCCTTCACTAATTCATTGTTTAAAAAAATTAAGAGACGCACCGAGTATGCTTCACTTGTAAACAAGATTTTTCACGCTGCATTTTAAACTGATGAAGCAGTTCCGTCGTTGCAATGGCTTATCATGATACGAGTGTACGCACCATGTTGGATGAGATATTGATAGAAATACAGATTTATAGATAGAGATATAGAAATAGAGATAGAGATATAGAAATATAGATTCAGAGATATAGATATAGGTATATAGAAATCGAGATAGAAAAAATAGAGATACAGATATAGAGATATGAAGACATGATGGAGATAGAGATAGAAAAATGGAGATAGAGATACAAAAATAGAGATAGAGATACAAAAATAGCGATAGAGATACAAAAATAGAGATACAAAAAAGAGATACAAAAATAGAGATACAAAAAGAGATACAAAAATAGAGATACAAAAATACAGATAGGGAAATAGAGATAGCGATAGGGAAATAGAGATAGGGAAATAGAGATAGAAAAATAGCGATACAAAAATAGAGATACAAAAGTAGAGATACAAAAATGGAGATACAGATAGCAAAATAGAGATGGAGATACAAAATAGAGATAGAGATACAAAAATAGAGATAGAGATACAAAAATAGAGATAGAGATACATGAACAGCGATAGAGATACAAAAAATAGAGATAGAGACACAAAAATAGAGTCACAAAATAGAGATAGAGATACAAAAATAGAGATACAAAATAGAGATAGAGATACAAAAATAGAGATACAAAATAGAGATAGAGATACAAAAATAGAGATAGAGATACAAAAATAGAGATACAAAATAGAGATAGAGATACAAAAATAGAGATGGAGATACAAAAATAGAGATAGAGATACAAAAATAGAGATGCAAAATAAAAATAGAGATGTAAAATAGAGATAGAGATACAAAATAGAGATAGAGATACAAAAATAGAGATATAGATTGAAATACAGATAGGATACAAAAATAGAGATAGAGATAAACAGAGATAAAGATAAAAATAGAGATGGAGAAACAAAAATAGAGATAGAGATACATGAACAGCGATAGAGATACAAAAAATAAAGATAGAGATACAAAAATAGAGATAGATATACAAAAATAGAGATAGATATACAAAAATAGAGATAGATATACAAAAATAGAGATACAGATAGAAAAATAGAGATACAGATAGAAAAATAGAGATACAGATAGAAAAATAGAGATGGAAATACAAAAAATAGAGATAGAGATACAAAAATAGAGATACAAAATAGAGATAGAGATACAAAAAATAGAGATAGAGATACAAAAAATAGAGATAGAGATACAAAAATAGAGATACAAAATAGAGATAGAGATACAAAAACAGAGATAGAGATACAAAAATAGAGATAGAGATACATGAACAGCGATAGAGATACAAAAAATAGAGATAGAGATACAAAAAATAGAGATAGAAATACAAAAAATAGAGATAGAAATACGAAATAGAGATAGAGATACAAAAATAGAGATAGAGATACGAAAATAGAGATACAAAAATAGAGATAGAGATACAAAAATAGAGATAGAGATAGAAACATAGAGATAGTGATACAAAAATAGAGATAGAGATACAAAAATAGAGATAGAGATACAAAAATAGAGATAGAGACACAAAAATAGAGGCACAAAATAGAGATAGAGATACAAAAATAGAGATAGAGACACAAAAATAGAGGCACAAAATAGAGATAGAGATACAAAAATAGAGATAGAGATACAAAAATAGAGATACAAAATAGAGATAGAGATACAAAAATAGAGATACAAAATAGAGATAGAGATACAAAAATAGAGATAGAGATACAAAAATAGAGATAGAGATACAAAAATAGAGATGCAAAATAGAGATAGAGATACAAAAATAGAGATGCAAAATAGAGATAGAGATACAAAATAGAGATAGAGATACAAAAATAGAGATATAGATTGAAATACAGATAGGATACAAAAATAGAGATAGAGATAAACAGAGATAAAGATAAAAATAGAGATGGAGAAACAAAAATAGAGATAGAGATACATGAACAGCGATAGAGATACAAAAAATAAAGATAGAGATACAAAAATAGAGATAGATATGCAAAAATAGAGATAGATATACAAAAATAGAGATAGATATACAAAAATAGAGATACAGATAGAAAAATAGAGATACAGATAGAAAAATAGAGATGGAAATACAAAAAATAGAGATAGAGATACAAAATAGAGATAGAGACACAAAAATAGAGGCACAAAATAGAGATAGAGATACAAAATAGAGATAGAGATACAAAAATAGAGATACAAAATAGAGATAGAGATACAAAAATAGAGATAGAGATACAAAAATAGAGATAGCGATACAAAAATAGAGATAGAGATACAAAAATAGAGATAGAGATACAAAAATAGAGATACAAAATAGAGATAGATATACATGAACAGCGATAGAGATACAAAAAATAGAGATAGAGATACAAAAAATAGAGATAGAAATACAAAAAATAGAGATAGAAATACGAAATAGAGATAGAGATACAAAAATAGAGATAGAGATACGAAAATAGAGATACGAAAATAGAGATAGAGATAGAAACATAGAGATAGTGATACAAAAATAGAGATAGAGATAGAAAAATAGAGATAGTGATACAAAAAGAGAGATAGAGATGCAAAAATAGAGATAGAGATGGAAAAATAGAGATAGATATAGAAAAATAGAGATAGAAATAGAAATAGAAAAATAGAGATAGAGATAAAATAGAGAAAAATAGAGATAGAATAATAGAGATAGTGATAGGAAAATAGAGATGGAAATAGAAAAGTAGAGATAGAAATAGAAAAATAGAGACAGAGATAGAAAAATAGAGATAGAGATAGAAAAATAGAGATAGAGATAGAAAAATTGAGATAGAAATAGGAAAATAGAGATAGAGATAGAAAAATAGAGATAGAGATCGAAAAATAGAGATAGAGATAGAAATATAGAGATGGAGATAGAAAAATAGAGATAGAAAAATAGAGTTAGAGATATAAAATAGAGATACAGATAGAAAAATAGAGATACAGATAGAAAAATAGAGATACAGATAGAAAAATAGAGATACAGATACAAAAATAGAGATACAGATACAAAAATAGAGATACAGATAGAAAAATAGAGATACAGATAGAAAAATAGATATGGAGATACAAGAATAGGGATACAAAAAAGAGATGCAAAAATAGAGATAGAGATAGAATAATAGAGATAGTGATAGGAAAATAGAGATAGAAAAAGAAAAATAGAGATAGAGATAAAAATAGAGATCAAAAATAGAGATAGAAAAATAGAGATACAGATAGAAAAATAGAGATACAGATAGAAAAATAGAGATGGAGATACAAAAATAGAGATAGAGACACAAAAATAGAGATAGAAATGGGAAACAGAGATACAGATAAAATAGAGATAGAATAATAGAGATAGAGATAGAATAATAGAGATAGAGGTAGAATGATAGAGATAGAGATAGAATAATAGAGATGGAGATAAAAAACTAGAGATAGAGAAAGAAAAATAGAGATAGAGATAGAAAAATAGAGATGGCGATAGAAAAATAGATATGGAGATATAGAGATAGAGATACAAAAATAGAGATACAAAATAGAGATACAAAAGTAGAGATACAAATTAGAGATACAAAAATAGAGATACAAAAATAGAGATAGAGATAGAAAAATGGAGATAGAGATAAAAAATGGAGATAGAGATACAAAAATGGAGATAGAGATACAAAAATAGAGATAGAGATACAAAAATATAGATAAAGATACAAAAATAGAGATACAGATAGAAGAATAGAGATACAGATACAAAAATAGATATACAGATACAAAAATAGAGATACAGATACAAAAATAGAGATACAGATACAAAAATAGAGATACAGATACAAAAATAGAGATACAGATACAAAAATAGAGATACAGATACAAAAATAGAGATACAGATAGAAGAATAGAGATACAGATAGAAGAATAGAGATACAGATAGAAGAATAGAGATACAGATAGAAAAATAGAGATACAGATAGAAAAATAGAGATACAGATAGAAAAATAGAGATACAGATAGAAAAATAGAGATACGGATACAAAAATAGAGATGCAGATACAAAAATAGAGATACAGATAGAAGAATAGAGATACAGATACAACAATAGAGATACAGATAGAAAAATAGATATGGAGATACAAGAATAGGGATACAAAAAAGAGATGCAAAAATAGAGATAGAGATAGAATAATAGAGATAGTGATAGGAAAATAGAGATAGAAAAAGAAAAATAGAGATAGCGATAAAAATAGAGATCAAAAATAGAGATAGAAAAATAGAGATACAGATAGAAAAATAGAGATGGAGATACAAAAATAGAGATAGAGATACAAAAATAGAGATAGAGACGCAAAAATAGAGATAGAAATGGAAAAACAGAGATACAGATAAAAATAGAGATAGAATAATAGAGATAGAGATAGAATAATAGATATAGAGGTAGAATAATAGAGATAGAGATAGAATAATAGAGATGGAGATAGAAAACTAGAGATAGAGAAAGAAAAATAGAGATAGAGATAGAAAAATAGAGATGGCGATACAAAAATAGATATGGAGATATAGAGATAGAGATACAAAAATAGAGATACAAAATAGAGATACAAAAGTAGAGATACAAATTAGAGATACAAAAATAGAGATACAAAAATAGAGATAGAGATAGAAAAATGGAGATAGAGATAAAAAATGGAGATAGAGATACAAAAATTGAGATAGAGATACAAAAATGGAGATAGAGATACAAAAATAGAGATAGAGATACAAAAATAGAGATAGAGATACAAAAATAGAGATAGAGATACAAAAATAGAGATAGAGATACAAAAATAGAGATAGAGATACAAAAATAGAGATAGAGATACAAAAATAGAGATAGAGATACAAAAATAGAGATAGAGATACAAAAATAGAGATAGAGATACAAAAATAGAGATAGAGATACAAAAATAGAGATAGAGATACAAAAATAGAGATAGAGATACAAAAATAGAGATAGAGATACAAAAATAGAGATAGGGATACAAAAATAGAGATAGAGATACAAAAATAGAGATAGAGATACGAGATAGAGATACAAAAATAGAGATAGAGATACAAAAATAGAGATAGAGATACAAAAATAGAGATAGAGATACAAAAATAGAGATAGAGATACAAAAATAGAGATAGAGATACAAAAATAGAGATAGAGATACAAAAATAGAGATAGAGATACAAAAATAGAGATAGAGATACAAAAATAGAGATAGAGATACAAAAAATAGAGATAGAGATACAAAAGTAGAGATAGAGATACAAAAATAGAGATAGAGATTCAAAAATAGAGATAGAGATTCAAAAATAGAGATACAAAAATAGAGATACAAAAATAGAGATAGAGATAGAGTTTTAAAAAATGGAGATAGAGATAGAGATAGAAAAATAGAGATAGAAATAGAAAAATAGAGATAGGGTTGGTCGTGCCCCGTGCTGGGTTGACAGTAGTCAACGGTCGGTAGCACAGTCGGGATTTTGTGGTGCCCTGGGCAGCCCTTGTGACGAGTGATTTACGTCATTCAAGATTTACCCGAACCCTGCTGTGACTGGGATCCCAATGAACGGCGGAACGTAGTGACCATCCATACTGATGGCGAAGGTGTGGGCGCCTGTGTTGATGGTCACCCGACTTCTCCAAATGTCGATTATGATTTTGAACTTGGTGATTAAATCTCTCCCAAGGAGACAGCTGGACGCCTACAGTGAGGTCCACCTTGAAGAGATCATGGTGCGGGAAGTTGTGAAAAACAAACGAGAAGGTGACGTCCATCCCCGCCTGGAAGGGGTACTTTGGCGTTTGAGCGTTAGGCAGCTTGGGTTCCAAAATTCCCGAACCATACTGACGATGGTGCAGTCAGTGATTCGCAGGGATTCCGCTTCTCAGTACCTGTCGCCAGGTTGGCTATGTACCCAGGGCATAACTTTGCGGTCGAACAGTGTCTTAATCCCCGGTTCCACCTTTGTATTCCAGGCATACGAACAGGCAAAACCTCTCGCATCAATCTTTCGATATTGATCCAGTTTCCACTTGATGGACTGTTTTGGTATCGTGGTCGTCCATTGAGACAGGCCGATGATCGGACGGGGCGGATTTGAAGTCGCCATGACGTCGAATAATCGCATTACGTATGCTACGCCGGACATGGTTTCCTTAAATTCCCATAGCATATGGTTGAAGGTACACAACCGCATCCACAGGTCGTCCAACAGGTCACCATACGGAGGTGGAATTTCACAAAAGACGATTTTGGAACACCCCGTCTTGTTAATTAGGTTTTTGAGGAATTTTCGAAAACAGATGCGAAAATCCCTCATGTTGAATCGGGAAGTGGATAGGTCGGTCGTTGGTGCCTATCGCCAGTATGACGTGAGTCGTGATTTCACTTAGATGCTGTTTGGTCTTGGTAGAGAGTTGGTCCAAGGTGAGATTTCTATCGCTGGTTACCGCCCGTTGTACGGCAAATGTACGGCAAATCGCTCCGGCTCTGGGCCCATTAACGTCGTTGCGAGTTGAACAGTCAATGTACCGCCAAGTATGGAGAAGGTTCCATATTGAAGAACGTTCACCAACCTTCACATTCTTCTGTAAACTCGATGTCAGGAATTCGGAATTCGTCAGATGCGATGAATCCCGAATTATCGTGAGTGTTTTCCTCTGGTGACGGTGAAGACGACTCGATAACGTTTACGTTGCATCGCGGAAACGATGTCTGGTTTGATGGTGTTAATTTGCGACAATGTCAGGCCTGATTCAACGAACGTTTTAAGTCTATCCACCATTGTGTAATCATGATCAGATCAGACAACGTTTCTGGATCTTCATGATAAATTTTGAATCTCAGTTCTAACAGCATGCGCTCGGCGATCTTCTTGATGATTAATTCGGTGTGGTTGAACAATCGATTATCGTGGAGGATGTAGAACCATCGTTCTATCTCGTTGATCAATTTTTTGGTCGGGACGGTATTGAAGTCTTTTGATGTGAATTTGGTGTAATACTGCAGTTTCTTTTCCTGCGACCAGTTCATTTGTAGGAACTTCTTGACGAGTTGACAGCAGGTACGTGAGATCAGGTTGGTAAACGGCTGTAAGCTGTTTACCTCCCTGGGTCAAGTGGTTTTGAAATCGGACCGCTCGTTTGTCATCATCTACAAATTGCCCGATAACACTCTCAAATTGTGCGATGTATTGCGGTGGAGTTTGGTGGTCGTCCTTTCAGTAGGCTGGACAGTCGCTGAAATCCTTCGACATAGTCGGCAGTTTTGCTACTGGAGCAGATAGAGTCGAAGGTGTTTTGGTTCTATCCAGGGTCGGACGGGTAGATTCCCTAGGCAATTTAGTGCCTGACACAAACAATAATACACGAGAGTTTTGCTGGTCGGGAATATTCACATCAGTGATGCCCATCGATTGCGCGTTCAGAACTGCAAATGTAGTATTCAACGTACCTTGGTGATCCGGGTTACGAGCTTGGATCAACCTCTCGATCATGTCGGGAATCTGGTCTTATATGCGCTGTTCAAACGTGGACAACGCTTCGATCTGGCGACACTCAATCACTTCGATTCTCGTGTTAAATTCATGTCGCTGTTGATCAAACTTCGTATTGATTTGTTGTCCTTTTGTTGATCGATTTTGGTGTTAATTCGTTGTCCTTGTTGGTCAACCTTAGTGTTCGTTTCCGATTGACCGGCGAGTAATCTCTGGAGCATCATGTTCGTCGACAGCTTGGGTTGATTGTGAGACATGGTGACGAGAGAGAATTTTGTTTCCAAGATGGTCGAAAGCTTTTTCAAAAAGTTCTCGTGAACGGGAACTCGAGTTGCGGGATTTACAGAACTTGGAACGAACGCAGGATATTTGTTATCAGTAACTTCTGGTGTTATGGCAACGTTTGGTGAACTACTCATAGCCTGAATACGTGCTTGTGATCGGAGCGGGTATCGAGAAGGATCAGCGCTATGGGGATCAGGATGACTGGACATAAACAGAAATAATTACACGTAGATACAAAAATAAAAATAAAATGCAACTACGAAAACTTACCAACTAGACAAAAAGACAAATAATAAAAGCAAAAATAAAGAAAATAAAGACTTGGAAAGATGGTGATGATATTACGAGTAAGACAAATGAACACAATAATACATACACACGTAAAAGAGAAAAAAATAAAAATAGGAACTTTTGATAATGCACAAGACAAGAATACGAGAATAAGAGTGAAAAATAAAAAAGATGCAAATTTTATTAATGAACACAATTAAATAGAAAAAAAAATAATCGCAAAAAATTTAACAAGTATTCCGGGTCAACCTCTGCGGCACGGCTTTCGCTCAAGTATACGTAGTATGACGTCATAGTAACAGGAGCGTGTCGGGGAAGCATACCCCCACCCACACTACTACCCCCCAGAAACCTTGGCGGGAGTGTACTGAATAACTTTCCAAAGTTTGATCACAACTTCCCAAAGTCTCATGGTGATCGAATGAACAGTGTAGTAAAGTCTGCAGCTGTGTTGTTAATAAAAATTTCCATGGAAATACATATAATATATATTCACATGAGGCATGAAGCAAAATACCTTTTACTAACAAATGCTGCAGGACCCAGATTTTCATTTATAAGCAGACTTGTGGATCGAATCAAAAAATCAATTTTGTTCCAGTTTCAGTAAATCCCAATTCAAATTTTTTTCCCCCCCGTAATTGGTATTGACTTTGTGTAAGTGCCAATTATGGACCACTTTTTTGCTTTTTATTACTAAATCGAAAAGTTTTGAGGGTAGAAGCATTTTAAAAAATGGCTTAGAACATACGTCAAACCTTCCGCTTCCACATTCCAAAGCCCAAAGAGCGCCCGATAACTTAAAGTATTTCTTATGCATTTTTTCCCGAATTGTCGAAAAAATGAGGATTGTAATTTTCGGTTTCTAATATCGGCCATCTCTCAAATTACAAAATGAACATTACCGGAGATGGTCGATATTAGGTAGCTCCATGATTCCCTTTCACAATTTCTGTACTTACCATCATTAAGCATCGAATCTGATTACACTTCCGTAAATTACAGCATTAAGTACGTTTGAATAACATTCAATTCATAAAATAAACACAAACTTCCAAATTTCTAGAAATTTTCGAAATAGAGTACGAAAAAAGTTTTCACTTCATCAAAGATTTTTTTTTAGATTTTCTCAGCGAGTTTTGAGTTTACAGTCGTGATTTTGTTCTTTACTCATTTTATCTGTGAAAAAGGAATACCATGAATTTTTTCCGCAATAGGTAGCGCTAGTTATCAATGAGATCTGGCGGTGGTCGATATTAGGCAGTGGTCGATACCCGCCGGCGATGCGCAAAATCCTACCAGTTACCCAGCTAACTAAAGGGGAACCAAAGGTAACTAATGAGTTTCTGGGTAATCTGAGGGTAACCCGAGAGTTGCAAAAGGGTAATATTTCCACGGGTAACTGGGTCACTAGAGGGTAACTGATTGCGCATCGGGTAGTTGGTACCTTCACCCTTAAGCACTAGGGCAGTGCTGTTCCAATTTCTGTACTTCGAAAACCCGATACGATATGACATTCCAGTTTCGGTTTTGTTCCAATTTTTGCTTTTAAGTTTTGGATTTCATTGGAAGAGAAAAATAAGAAAGGGGAAAAAAGAAGGAAAAACTCAAGCGAATACCATGTAGATTATAACACCGAAAACGAAGGTCGAAATTCTTGGTTTATTCCTCTGGTGGCGTGGCTTTGCTAATGAGGATACATTGAGCGCTTTCATTCGCAAAAAAAAAGCGCTATAGCGGTATGGATTGGTACTATTGTAAAGCATTGCGCTTATGGGATGGGCCTTTTTCGCGACCGAAAGCTTTCAAAGTATTTTTAATGGACATTTCCGGTATTATATTATACAAGTATTTATGGCATTTGACTCAAGTCGAAACCGATTGATTTTGGTTCCGTTTCGGTTTTTACCGTCTTAATTTTATCACTATCCTATTGGTTTCGGGTATAAATTTTTTAAGTACTTTTCTGGTATACTCGAAGGTCTCTTGGTTTCTGGAAATTGATTTCGGTATTGGGCTTGGGTATTTTCATCAGGAAATTTTCCGGTATTACCGGTTTCGATATATGGCTTCCTTCCGGTCTGCAACCCTGCCTATATGATCACTCATTAAATGAGAAAGAAATAAACAATATAATTAGAAATAAATAAATTAGACTAGTACATGTGGAGATATCCTCAAATAAATATATCGTATATCATTAACCCTCAGTTCATCAATTGTGAAGTCGTCGTACATCGTTAGATATCTATAATATAATCTCTCTGGCAAATTACCTTAGGAACTGTGGATTATTATAAACACGAGTATATCCAATGTACTAATCCTATAAAATATTAGTGGACGGTAGGTATTTTTACGGTTTTGTATTCTGAGGTATAAATGGTGGTTTTGAGTTGGTCTCGAATACATATTTACCTTCGTCCCTGAAATAAATTTAAAAGCATTATATTAATTCCAAAGAGCTTATTGCAGTTGAAATGAGATGAGAGTGTAGAAATTTCAGAAGTGTCAACTTTGATCAAATAGATGAATACATATTATTGTTAATAGAGGTATGAATGAAATCACTACACAACAATTTGAAATTTTGAAAAAAATACAATGACGTGAGAACATTTTATTATTCTATAAGTATTTTCAACGACGAATTTAATACCGATGTTAATTTTTGGATTATATAGTTCATTTTTTTTTCTTATCTCCTATCTTGAATGCGAATTTTAGTATACTGATCAAACAACTATGCGCGTTCTGTATTGTTATCAGTATCAGTGTAGCTATTCGTGAACGATTAAAAAAAATAAAATGAGAAAAATTTGACCAAATTTTAATTCTGAAAGTGGAAAACGAGAGGTTCTCGAGAAAAATAGTTAACGCCATCGTATTCAGCATTCAAAATATAGCTAAAATCATATAATCTTATCCCATTGTTTTTTATGCTGCGGTGTAGTGTTATATATTTTATATTTATTCCAAATAGGTACCTATACGGTTCACTTCAAATAGCCAATTTTATTTTATTTATTTATTTTTATTTTATCTGTCATTGTAGTGATTTGAATCTTCTTGTAAGACTTATCGCCTCAAGTGAAAAAGATACCCCTTAGAGAATAGAGAATTTGTCAAATATATTCCCTTGAAATGGGGTCGATACAATAATGGACGCTTTAGTTGATATTCAAAAACCATTTTATCAAGAGAAAATTGTGGCCGAATTTGATGCAGAATTCGAGTTACCATTCAACATTCTACATCAAAGTCGATACAAAATTCGATCTGAAAATGGATGTCAGCTTTTGTTAACTATATTTCTGCATTGAATTTTGCCTGAAATTGGACTACATGTTTCCAAAGTTGGTTATGATATGAAGAAGGAAAAAGCGTCTTGCAATGTTCAAAGTTACTAGAAGTAAATTGTGAGAAAAGGAGTCATACTCAACTAACTCAACGTTTTTCCCCCTTCGATCCGGATATTAAAATTCAGAAATATAAACTCACTTGATATTTATTGGTTTTTCGCAGCGTTCACCGACTTCAATTATTTTACCAGTGAATTTACAAGTGCCAAATATGCGTAATATGGACAAAACACTTCCTTCGCATTTTTTTGCACGAAATTGCGGACCTTCCTGTGTTATGGTTTCAGCAAAGTAGTCAATGGCCCGTATATGTGAACAATTTGCATCTGGATTGCGGAAAGAAAAAACATTAAAAGTGTATAAGCATTTAACAAAAAATAAATATTAAGATGCAATGTTAGTGTCATTCGCTTTCTTTTATCAAGAAACGTCCAGAAAAGTAGCAAATTGTAAAAAAAAAAAATGTTAATAATAAATTTAAAAATTTAAAAAAAAGGTCACTTTGGCACAGATGAACTGTCCAGGTACTTATAAAAATGCGTTAATTTCGCGGATTAATATTTCTTATTAACGTATACAAAAAAAAAAAAAAGTAAATTTTGTTTTGATATTTTAATTTTTCAAAATGCAAATACTGCTGCAACATAACTCTTTCAGTATTAAGCCACAGATTATATTTATATATGAGCGTTATTCAGTAGCTTCTCGAGTGTTTTTTTAGAGGGGTGCAAAAATTTGAGCAAAATGCAAAAGAAAGGTTTTTTGTGTTTAAAAACTGAGTCACCAAATTAGAAATCTCAAAACTTTGTAAATTCTATTTCTAGAATCTCTCAAGGCGCATTTTCATTAAGTTACTGAATAGGTCTTGATTTTATTTCATTTTTTTGGGAGAAGGGAGCTGTACTGTATCCTTATACTTCCCTCCCCTCCCTCGTTTCGACGTCACTGGCTTCATTATGTTCTTGAATAAGAATAAGTATTCTTGATTTTGACTGTAATTAATTATTTTCACGAGTTTCAAGTTGTTTACAAAAATGAACGATGCTCGAGATCATTTTAAGTAACCTATTGATGTGGGGGGACGTATGGCGATGCACGCATGCCAAAGTGGCCCCTATGACACCACACCCCCGGCCACAGGAACAACCCTTTCGAGTATCGCGTCAGTGACCGGATCTGTAGGTACATATTGATACCTTCGGCCAACTTGACAATACTTCTATTTTTATCAATTCCGAGATAATGGTATCATGGAATAGAGGACATTATAATATCTTCCATGTCTGCCACAAGTTATTTATCATAATAACGATTACTGCGACTAGGAATAATCAAAAATGAAATGTAGCTACATAGAACAGCCAGAACTCAGCATTTTGGAAGAAAAAATTCGTTTACGTCCAGAGGTATTCACCTCGTTAGTCTATTTGAATACCCAAAGGCAATAACATGTTCATCATTGTTTTTATGATATTGGGGTCACTGGCAGTGGCGGCTCGTGGGGTAGAGCTGTGGTGCTGCAGCCAGCACTCCCTGAATATTTGCCAGAAAAGAGAAAATTAGTTCATAGTACAGATATCAAAAATGTTTAAAATATTCAGACGATTACAGCAATTTTTCAATTGTGAGAGACGTGTGAGAATATCAGCACAACGACGCTAGGAACACTAGAGCTGGAACGAAAGCACCAGTACCTACAAATGTTGCGGATGTATGGAAATAACTACAACTTGAAGAGGTGAAATGGGATACCCACTAAAACTAACGCTCTGTAGTTTCACACGGGTATGCTTGGCCGCCATATCATCTCTATATCAGTTTTCATTCGGACCCCAGAAATTATTTTCTGTATCCGCCCCTGTCGTTTTATGTCCAGATTCACTTCGCTAGTCTACTTTTAGATACCCAAACGCAATTTTAACATTTTTATTGTTTTTGTGATACTGGAGTCGCTGAATAAAAGACATCAAGATCTTTACTTAATTTCATTTATAATTTGTTATAATGACGGTTATTCTTCAGTAATGAATTGAAAACGAAGTAGGTACTAAAGCGTGTGCCACAAACTTCTTTCACGATTTCTCAAAACCAATAAAATTGGGCGTATTATGAAGTTGCTCTCGGGTATCCATATAGTATTTTCATTTAAGATCCTTAATGGAGTAACTAACCTCCATTTCCACATCCTGGTTGATATTTTCCATTGTTCGCGTATGCGTCAATATGCGCGTTTGAATTGTACGTCCCATATCCGCCAATATTCGTATGAATAACGTCAACAAACGTCGCATGCCTCCGGCTCAACCGCTTGTTGCTGGGGTAATACAATCTCGGAAAGTAAATCGGCAATGCTGGATCCAATCCTGAAATCAAGCGCATGCCTCATCAATAATGGATGGGCAAGATTTTTCAAATTATACAAGTTGATAGTTTGACTTCATAAATAATCGAATTTCAAGTTGAACTCTTTCTTCCGTGGCTGAGATGATTCATCAGGGTTAGCGCTACGGGGGAGGGGACATCCCCTAATCATCTTCAAGACAGAATTTTCAAGAGATTTTCAAATTCTCGGCAAAATTTTGTAGTCAACTGGCAGAATTACAGAAGCCAGGACTTCTTTTTTGCAGACTGTTGGTAAATTTTTTAGGAGTTCTAGTTGGCATTTTGGTTTCTTACATGCCCTAGACATTTTTGATCGCGCCGGTCCTGCGATTCATCTGCTCAGAGAGATAATTCAGGTACTCAGAATTCCAGTCGATGGATTCAAATTAACGTCTGCAATAATTTCCAAAATCGATAAAAAGCGCGTAGACACACTTACCAGTAATTCGTTTTAACATTATATTGTATTTCCTTTGTAGATTATTAGATATTTGAGCAGCAATATGAGCGCCAAGACTGAATCCGATGATATGAATCCTTTCAACACTGTTATCCACACCTTTCGGTTTCACGACTTTCAACTTATTTATCAGCTCAGCGCCGCATTTCGCGAAAGTAGCCACATTTGAGAATCCCCCCGTGTACTGCATAACGATTATATCACGTGAAATTCTGCTTTTAAAATACGCTGTTATAAAACACGAATGAGAGTTCATTCAGAATGGCAAGAAAAGAAGAGTTCAAAATTTTGTCACATTTTGCAATCTGCAGTAATTTTTTGATAAAATGAAGGAAATCTATATTAACCTTGCTTTAGCAGCAGTATGTCGCTACTAATTCTACTTCCACCTAAGCCGTGAATGAGGAATTTTATTGGCCCACTGGCTGTCAACGGTACATTGTTCATGCTTCTCGTATCAGAGATTATTATCTGAAAGCCTTCAAAATCAAGCGTGCTGGATCGACTATCAAAATTATCCAGCGAAATTAAAACTGATGAGATATATTATACTGTCTAAATTGCATATATTAGGTAAACAGTGTGAGCACCTCATTCTCTTCGGTGACTCAAATCAGTAAATACACAAATCTCGATTTTAAATGAGTCATGCTTTAGAAATTATTCACTCACGTGCTGTAGTAATAAAATGTTACTATCTCCTTGGGGCATTCCTTTTGCCACTTGACATCTATTATATCCGCCACCTGTAGGTAAGAATATTAATTTAGTTTTCAGTTCTGACTAAGCCCATAATAATCAATAACGAAAAAACAGTTCAAATATTACAGCATCGCCTAGTGGTACTGAGCAAACAATGCAAGAGTTTGTTGTACTAGGGTCCTCTTACGTTCGTTTTCTTTCGATGTAGCTAAGCTTAATATATGCGCAAAATACGATTATGCTGCGCCTAGAAATCTTCCCCGATTGATGAAAAAGTGGCTGTAGAGCCTCATTGCACAAATGAGACTTGTGACCAAAAACGTGACTATACATTTTCAACAAATCAAACGCAGGACCCCGTGAAACACATGCGAATATGAAAATGTAGACTAACATGTCAGTACCGAAATCCAGGACATTTTGATGTGGATATATATGTCTAATGGCTTGCCACATGAAGGAAAAAGTTTGCAGAAACACTCCTCAAAAAACGTTTCCCAGCAGGAAAACGTTACCATCGTGATGTAATTGCGTATTCCTCTTTACGCAATCATTCGTTCCATCACGTTCAGCCGGCCAACACGGAGAATGTCGAGCAAAGCCGAGAATGGGCGACTAGAGAAAAAAGGCACTGGAATGTGAAAGCGCGTCAACGCGGTTGCCTGGACGACATATCCATGTAACAATGTCCTTTTGTGCAGTGGTTGGACCCTTCAATTTTTTTACTACACATTTTTATATGTAGTGCACATATACAAATGTCAATGCACTGTTTACTGTCGACGGTATAGTAGGTATACATTTCCATAGACAAGACGATGAACAAGTGTTCAGTGGATGTAAAATGCAGTTGGCAATTAGCCAATAAGTATCTACATGTATTAACATACTCAATACACAATGAACTGACACGCGTTCGGTAGACATTGACAAAGTTTTGTATAGTTGACACTTCAGTTGACATTATAGTCGACTAGTATCGACATTACTATCAATATTAAAGTATAAGTTACAGGAAACTAGACCCAGTTGTACAGTCAACATTTGCATTGACATTCTACTTGACAAATGATTTAAGTTGAACGTTTGTATAAATAATAGTTATTGTCATAATTCTTATACGGCCAGGTTTACTAAGACAATTTGTTTCAAAGTAAATATTCTGTGGCGTGGCCAAGGTGGAGGGATTAAGGAATGAATCCCCCCTTAAGATGAGAATTTTTTATATGCTGGTAGTAAGTATCACAGTAAATGCCCGAAATAAAATTTAAATTCAGATGCATAATTGAAGTTGAAAAGCACAACATACTGATACGTCAATGTAAAGACATACAGTTCATATTAGGTGTACCCCCCTCCCCCATTGGAAAAATCCTGGCTACGCCACTGTAAGTATTTAAGTAGGTATGTATAAAATATATATATAATTTTTTTAAAAAAGGTGAAAACACAAAACAATATGTTGAAATGATGTTGATACAAATATCGGTGCTTCTGTCAACGTCAACTGTGTGTCACTGGATCGTCTTGAAGTGGACAGAGACAACATAATTTTAGTACAAGCCTCACATGACGTAATTTAATGTCTAAGACCCTTTGCCTCAAGTGAGGTATTTTGCCAGTCGGATCCATATTCGAAGGACATTCAAGGATTTCCAAAATATTTCTTTCTATTCTCGTATCCAGTCAAATTATTCCGGCCTTTCTTCAGTCTCCACAACGGTCTCCTCTCCATGAATGTGATTACTCAACCAATGAATACCGTGGCCTTTGTAAGAGGCAGGTTCTCTTATCCGTACTCAGAGGTTTAATAAAGCACATATTCTACCATTTAAGAAACAGAGGTAAGTGCTACACATGATTCTATACAATTAGGTACTCACTATTTCTGCAGTTAGTCTTAGCAGCAGTTGTAAACAGAGCCATTTGATGGTCCTTTTCATCGTACCTATGTCTACTTCTTGATGTAAATTCACGAATCTGTATCGTTTCAAAAACTTAAATGTTCGAAGCAAAAAATATCTGTTTGCAATCAGTGGAAGAAAAGAACTACCGTACCCGACTATTGTGCACATGTTTTGTTCCCTTTTACACAGCTGCTGGGTAGTAGTCAATGTATCACTTGTGCAGTTACCTACGGAAAAGAATAGTCTTAATTTTATTATATACACACATTACCGAATTCACGTAAAACACACGCACGCACCTATACACACACTTCATTTTTAATGTCAGAATACAAACATGTATAGATGAAAAATATGGGTGAAAATTAAAGTACACTTGGGTTATTCTTCGAAAATGTTAATATTTCAGTCCCCAGCAGTTAAGTATCTCACAAGTTATTAATGATAATACATTGACTATTTAAAAAAAAAAATTTCTTTTTGTTTCATTCGTTGATAATGACTGAATTCTACTTTTTCAAGCTTTCAGAAGAAAATTTGATCCACTACACTACTGAACAACTATTTTGCACTACGAATTTCGAGAGGTGATTCTGAGGTGCTTTTTAACGCTGAACACGATACTGCAATCCATTTTTCTCTATCACATCACAATTTGGAGTTCTGACGAACGACTGAAATTCGTTTCCATTTTGTTTTTGCAGTGGAATAAGCGGTAGGTACCATCACTGAATGAATGTTATCAGTGTTACCAGTCAACTATACAGAAAACAAACAGACGGAATACACACCACTACACACAACCTCAATACACAACAACACGAATCAGCATGACCACATTCAGTTCCTAAACCTATTTTTGAACACATTTAGTTGAATTTTTTATATTTTTTGAGCAGTAAAACAAGACATGATAGAGAAAAACGGCCGACGGCACTGTATTCAGCGTTGAAAAGTACTCAAGAATCGCCGCCTTAAATGCGTTGTGCAAACAAAAAATTTCATTTTGTTCAGTAGTGCTATTATTAATGGGTTAAAATTCAATTAAATATGTTAAGATGGCTGTCCGTCTAACAATTTTTATTGTTATTAGATATAATATTTTCCTAAATTTTCAAGCTACCTATATACTAGGAAAAAATGGCAAAATAATACCTACTACTTTAGATAAATGAATGAATGAGTTGGTAACGTTGAAATTGCATCTTCACAGATGGGAGTCAGTATTGTCAGCCATGAAAATGGTCCCTCGATTTCTTGTCTTTCGACATGACTTTTTTTCAACCAGTCACAAAACAGTAGTTTCAATAAATATTTTTTTTATTGCAGTTAATGGTCAAACTGTAATATATTCTTATCAGAGAGTAATATACAATCCGCATATCAAATCCCGGTTTTTATGCGACGAGACTCGTGCATTCGCGTATTGTTGTCTAAAATTAAGAGTTAAAATAAGTAAAAAAGGTGTCTTTCGGCATGGTCATCTTTATACAACGATAGACGTTCATCATCCGAATATAATTCGATCTAATTAATGGGTTAGTATGCCTTTATCAACTCTCCATAATAATCTTATGTTTTGGAATCTACTGATCGACGGCAGAACATTTTTTGTTCGCTATTGTCTTTCGGCATGGCCTTCATCATTTTGATTGCCATGCCAAAATACAGAATCCCCTCACTATCGGCCCAATCTTACCAGTATGTTATATAGAATGCCTCTTAACGAATCCCAACAAATAAATGTCCCCCGGGTACTTTTCTCCATGAAAAAACATACCTACCTGAAATATCAACATTTTTGAAGAATGACCCACCTACCAGTGTTCACCAGAAAAGTACAGTTCACTGATAACAGACCTTTGGGATGTCATCCCGTTTTCAGGCAACAAATATGTAACCTTACTTTGAATAGGTACCTAGGAGTTAATTGAAGCAGTACCAACTGTATTGTGAAGCACGTGTTGTGTTCTCATTTTATTTACACTGTACCTAACGTTTGCTATCATGTTTCCTGTCAGTGTGGCGTAACCAAGGGGGGTCGAGGGGTCTAGACTCCCCTTTGCGACTTTGTCAATTAGTGCTTTTTTACAATTTTAGCATCTCCTCCAATATTAGATTATAAATCTAATTTTGATAAAAATATCTTTATATAAAATATTATTCGAAAAAAAATAAATAAATAAAAATTTTAATACAAAAATAAAAATTTTTTGCAAAAAAATTTACAGAAACTTTTCCATAAATTAAAATTTTAATTTTATTTTCATATTTATGAACAAAAAACAATGAAATCTTCCCATTTGGTCAAGACCAGACACCCCCCCCCTCGAACACTAGGCTGGCGACGCCACTGTTTTCTGTGTTCCGATAATGATAGTCTGAAAAGATTTGAAGAACCAGCCTGCGATGTCCATGTGAATTAGAAAGTATTTACTCCCTAGCTAAACTAATTGTTTATTCATGGAATGTGTGTAACCCTAAGTTAACAATTTTTTTCTTGTAGTACCTACTTCTTTTCTTCGAAGTTCTATTCGTGTAGTTTTTGTTGTTCACTAGCTGTCGGGATAAGCGGCACCTTCCCCACTCCCACGGCATTATTTGAAACCAAAAATGGCAATTTAACCAGCATTATAAGAGGCAAAATTGGAAAAGTGAAGACACTGTTTGCTCTTGTTAACTGAAACTTAAGCGCAGGAATTTCATGTATCCCAATCTACCTTTACGACGTCCCTGTTGGTATAACGTTTAAGTCACCCTGGTCTGTTTCAAAGACTTCAATCTTAGATAGTAAGACTATATAGTTCATCATTGCTTACTTCAGTTTGATTTACTTCTTTGTCTTTAGTAGTTTCCTTTGATATTGTAATAGTACCTACTTACTTCTCTTTGCCGCATTTATTAACCTTTCACGTGTCCATCACAAACTTCAACTTCAAAATGTAACTTATTTGTCCGAATATGGAGAGAACCAGACTACCGTAGTTCATCTGTTTATAATAATAACGCAAAAGGAATACACAACTGTCGTAACATAAAACTGAAGGTGATTCAATCCTTATTGCATGGTTCTGGTTCATTCACTTTTCCACAAATTACTTCTTTCAGATTAGTGCCAGCTTCATTTTGGTCTTCGTCACTATACACGTGAAATTAACATCAGAAATCAATCAATCGGAGAAAAACTACAAGTAAACACTACAAGCCTTCTTACTGTTTATGAGTCGCATATTCGCAATGTTTAATTGTGATTCAGACATCCAAAAGCAATAGTCTTTCGTATCCCTCGAGTACCACATCAGTAATAATTGATATTTGCACTACTAAAACAGCAGAATCTGTTTTTTGTTGTTGTTTTTCCCCCAAAAAAATATGTTGCAATACACCACAACTATAAATAGTTCGGACCACCTGTTAACCATGGTCAATTATAACTACGTAGCTAAAACTAAAGTAGGTATTCGTCAGGTAAGAATGACTGTTTCTGAAACGTGAAAGAAATGCACACTTTGTCTCGCATGACTGATTTAAGTAAGCATATAGGTACCTACTAATGATAAATTAAAACAACAAAATCGCCGACATAATGGAAAAATATTGTCTACTCACTTTTGAAATCGGAAAACCAACAGAGATCTATGGTCAAAAAGTGCTCTTTTCAGTTCAACGCTTTATTCTTGAATAAACACGACGCACGATTCGAACTAGTCACTGATATTCCTTATATCTACATTCTACGAGTTATCTCTACACCGCTGATAATAGGCCAACGAATTATCCGACTTATTCTGTACGTAAAGCTATCTATCGGCCACATATTCCTCCCCCCTAAGATGCGGAGCATCAGGGGACAAAATAATACAAAATACAAAAACAAAATCACACTGACAATAAACCATGCAATGGTAACTAGCTAAAATTCAAAACTTGAAACTAATAGTTAAATACTAAAATTAATATCCTAACCTATCTGGTGGCCTTGTTTTCCTACCGCTGGATGTAAACTGGACTCGAACTTTACTACCATTATTCACATTTTTGCATCTAGGAGTCGGATTATCAGGAAATGGAAGGATAGGAGGGCTATCAACATTAGCATTCTTGTAAACCTTAATAAATTTATTCTTTTTCGTATTCTTACGTGTTTCCTCTCTTGAACCGATTACCTGATGTGTTGTAGTAGTGTTTTTCAAAATTGATCTTACTGGTTCCAAAATAGTATCTTTTTGACCACAACCATTCTCTTCATTTAGGACAAATGCTGGCTTCAACCTATCAATGGACACTGAATCCTGTTTATCTGCAAGCTGTAACACAAAATACTTTTTATGACGTTTTATTACTTTAAAGGGTCCTTCATAAGGTGGCTCCATTGGTTTTTTGACTCTGTCAATTCTAACATAAACACTTTCACACGTTTCCAATTCTGGGTGAATGAAAACATTCTGCTTCGATTTATGAAGGAACGGCACCGGTTTGACTTTTCTGATAGCAGTACGGAGATGTCTTACAAAATCAGCTTCATTGGTGATGTTCGGATTTTCTGTATAAAATTCTCCTGGAAGGCGTAACGTGCGACCAAATGTCAATTCGGCACTTGATACTCCAGAATCTTCCTTTGGTGAATTTCTCAGACCCAGCAACACTATGGGCAATTCATCTACCCACGATCCTTTCTTGCACATTAGGGCTGCTTTTAGTGTGCGATGAAACTGTTCCACCAACCCATTGGCCTGCGGGTGGTATGCTGTAGTCTTGATTGCTTCCACTCCCATTAAGTTACAGAACTCTGGAAATAACTCGGAACGGAACTGCGGTCCTCTGTCTGGCGTTAATTTCTCTGGCACTCCATAGCGCGAAATCCAAGTTTCGAAAAATGCCTTAGCCACAGTTTTGGCTGATGTCTCCTTTAAGGGTACCGCTTCGCACCATCTTGTAGCTCTATCAATCATGGTAAGCACATATAACGATCTGACAGTATGATAATGTCCATGTGGACATGATCGAAACGATCGCTTGGAGGAAAATTGCCGCTCTGAGATCTAGTATGCCTTGAAACCTTCGCTCGTTGACAATCTGAGCATGTCCTGCACCATTTTCGAATGTCCGCTTTCATACTAGGCCAAAAGTATTTTCTTGAAATTATGCGAAATGTGGTCAGATTTCCTGGATGTGACAAGTTATGCATCTTCTGAAACAATGTAAAACGAATTGGTTTAGGTACAATTGGGCGATCAACACCATTCAACCTGCTACATAAAAGGGAATCAGAATTTTTAGTGATTATTTTTATTTCGTGGTCACGGTAGCCGTCACGCTTCAGCTTCTGTATTTCTTGATCGTTTTCCTGCAGTTGGGCGATCCTACGTAATGAAATATGAGACTCGGTGACTGCATCAATCTCTGGTCTGCTCAATGCATCTGCAACAATATTTGCTGAACCAGCCACATGGCGAATTTCCGTCGAAAACTGAGAAATATACTCGATTTGACGACTACGCCGCTCCAATTTCATTTCTTTTTTCTGTGTGAACATATAAATTAGAGGTTTATGATCCGTAACTATTAATAATCTTCTACCCTTAATTAAATATTCGAAATGCTCGATGGACCGATATATGGCAAAGAGCTCTTTATCATAGACACACCACTTCAGTTTGCCTGCACTAAGTTTCTGCGAAAAGTAAGCAAGTGGTTGCCGTTCACCATTCACTATTTGTTCCAGCACGCCACCAATTGCTGTTGCCGATGCATCTGTAGTAAGCTGTAACTCACAATCATCTTTTAAAAAGTTAAGCAAGCCCGATCGGCAAGTACCGACACTATTTCGACAGTGTCGAATTCTGCTCATTTCGACCGTCGAATTGTCGAACACTGACCAATCAGAAAGCAGCTTGACTGCACCGCCGGTTGCATTTCTTCGACAGACGTGTCGACATTTCGACAGACATACCGACATTTCGACAGACCGACATTTCGACGGGCATACCGATATTTCGACAGACATACCGATATTTCGATAGACCGACATTTCGACAGACATACCAATATTTCGATAGATCGACATTTCGACAGACCGACATTTCGACAGACATACCGATATTTCGATAGACCTACATTTTGACAGACTGACAATTCGACGGGTATGCCGACATTTTTTGACAGGCAGTCCGACAATTTGATAATTGCATTCCCCATCGTTTTCAATTATTTTCAGTACTACACCAGCTCCAGAGGCGCAAGTGAGGGTGTTTAGCCCTCTCCCCATCTCGTAAAAGTCCTTCCAGTCTTC
The DNA here is from genome assembly GCA_031841125.1 of Acanthococcus lagerstroemiae. Classification (NCBI taxonomy): domain Eukaryota; kingdom Metazoa; phylum Arthropoda; class Insecta; order Hemiptera; family Eriococcidae; genus Acanthococcus; species Acanthococcus lagerstroemiae. Next base: position 57,889,537 of record CM063112.1, on the reverse strand, counting down.
TGAAAATTCCCCTAAAACTCACAAAAAAAGGTGTGGTAAAGTACTAAATTTTTTTTATGCTTCTCATTTTGAATTTTGCTGGGGGCTTCAGCCCTCCCCCAGCTCCGACAAGCTACTTGTGCTTATGAATAACTTAAACATGATTCAATCTGCTGAGAAGCGTCTCCTTCAAAATTGCTTACTCTAATACATACAAAATGAAAAATAAGTAAGAGTTCTTTCAATCAATGTATATTAAAAATAATACAAATATCCAGAAAATAACAAATATGAAATTTTAGACATTTTCAGTATACTAGAGCCCCAATACGGATTGCGGCAACTGCGGGGCTGAACTTTCGCGTATCCCCCTACTCGTCTCCATCGGGCGCCACCCCCTCAAATGGAAAAACTCCCGCAGGCAAGTCGCGCGTTTATAAAGGTAAGCCGAAAACCAAATCAAACACTTTTACATGTACCTAATACCCAAGGTTTAGCCGGTAGTGATCGTATCTTTGAATTTGAAAGAAATATAAAAAAATTACAGTTTGACATCATCGGACTTTCGGAAACACGGATCCTGGGGGGAAAATTTCTGAAAAAGAAGAACGGTCACTACTTCTTTTACTCCGGTCATACCAAGGGTTCAGAGGAACTGGTTTCTATGTACTAAATAAAAATTGGGTTAAAAAAATTACTCAAATCAAAGGTATCTCAGATAGGATGTTTGCTAAAATTAAATATCGGGAAAAAATACAAATCTTTTGATAATTCAAATCTACGCCCCCACAGGCAGATATAAAAGAAAAACTGAAAACTTTTATAAAGTGCTACAAAATACTTACTTTTGACGCGGAGAAGGAATACTACAATGTAATTATGGGAGACTTCAATACCAAGCTAGGCAAACAAGTAGACCCCGAATGTTATAGTACTATTGGTAAATTTTGTCCAGGAGAAACTCTAAACAGGAATGGTCAATGTACGTTGAACTTTACAAAAAATAATTCATTGAAAGTAGCTAACTCCTTCTTCGAGAAGAGAAAAAATAAGAAATGGACATGGCTAGCACTACACGGCACTACCAGAAACGAAATTGATAGTAAGCGACTTGAAAATAGTGTCAGACGTGTCTAGATGTGACCAGTTTGAATTTCCCTCAGGCCATAGGCTATTACGAATGAAAATTTGGATACCAAGAAAAACAAAAATCAAGAACTATATTAAAACAAATAAACCTAGTAAAAGCATGATTCTCAATGGGAAAGTTGAGGAAGCACAAAGGTATATGGGAAGGGAGCTGCAAAAGGTTAACTGGAATGATTCCTGTTCGATGCAGGTCTTATATGACAAAATTGAAAAAACAGTTAAAATGGTTTTTGAAAAATTTAGCAAAAAAAAAAGTTGAAGGCTCCATAACAAACAAAATATCAGAAAAAACAAAATCATATCATTATGCGATAGAAGAAATTTGTTGGCTACAAAATTAAACAAAGATTTAAAGGAAAAGACAGAATTAACTGAACTGAGGAAAACTGTTAAAAAGGCAATTAAAAAGGATACTCACACACACGATATAAACACAATGTACGAAGTTATAAAACAATCAGGTTTAGTGAAGAAAGCGAAACGCGAAGTTTTTCAGGACCAAGCTATCATCCCAAAAATTAAAAACAGAGAAGCTAAATTTGTTTTTGACAGGGAAAAGATTCTATACGGAACTATATAGCAAAGACCAAAAAGAACAAGTAGTAGATGTTCTCATGAAAATGAATAATAAAGAAATAGTACCACATTTCTAGAAAATGAAATCTTGTCCATCTTGAGGAAATTAAATCCTACTCAAGCAATGAATCCAGATAAGATGGGGAATTATGAACTCAAAATTTTGCAGAAGAATTAACACCAACTCTGACAAAAATTTTCAATTTGATTTTAGAAAAAGAAACAACTCCATCCCAATGGAGCTTTCCCGAAATAATTTTATTTTTCAAAAAGGGGGATACAAACGATATAAACAATTATAGACACATAAGTCTAACTTCAAATATTGGAAAGATTTTTTTGGCAAACTAGGTACTGAAAACCGGAATATACACACAACTAGACGAATGTCAAGGTCCGGAACAGACTGGCTTTTGTAAAAATCGATCAACCACTGACCAGTTATTTATAATTGGTTAGTTAATAGAAAAAACTAGGGAATATAACCAACCATACCTGCTAATTTATAGATTTTCAAAAAGATTTTGATTCTATTTATCTATCCGCATTCCGCACTCTGGGGAGCCCTAATTCGACAGGGAATCCCAGAGAAAGTGATCAAAATTATAAAAGGAATGTACAAGAATAACAGCGGGAGAGTGCGGCTGGACAAAACAGGGAAAACGTTTAAAATTGAAAGGGGAGTTAGACAGGGAGACCCCTCTCCCCGAATCTCTTTCAATACTTGTCAGAGGAATTTTTTAAAAAATTTGGGATTGGAACAAAAAGGAATAAAAATAAGGGTGAACTCAGCAATTTAGAATTGCATGGGGTTTTAATTTCTCAGGACGCAAGAGAGATGCAAACATGTAACCGACTAAACCTGCAATGTGGCAAAGAGGGTTTAACTAAAAAATCCCGAAAAAAACGGTTTTAAAATTATCCAACACAAAATTCATTCAAGACATAGTGTTTTGACGGCAACAAAATTAGAATCGAAATACACAACAACCTGGGACAAATTATCTTTTTTAAAGAAAAGCGAAAAAAAAATTTGTAAAAAAAAAAACGCAAGCATGAAACTTTTGGCATTGAAAATTTTTTCAAAATAAAATGCCACGGGAAATGAAGAAAAAAAATTTGGTTGGAAGTCATCCCTTTTAACCAGTACTACGTAGGGACTCAAACTTGGACCACAACCGAAAATCAAAATAAAAAATTTAAGATCCCTTTTCAATTGGCAATGGAGCGATGTTTGGGAGTAAAAAGAGGGGCCGCAAACTAATAAATTGGAAAAGGGCAATACAATGGTTGGGATGAAACATATGTTGAAAAAAACAAAATTTTGACTAGCGGACATGTTGCCGGGGAGGAAGGTAAAAGTTTGGGAAAGAAAATTCGGGGATTGGATACCCAGTGAGGGGAAAAAAAAGGTGGGGGACCTCCCCCCGCTGAGTTGACGAAATTAGGCAACATGCCGGAGTTGCCTGGGGGAGGGACGGGAGGGGCAAGGACCGGTGGAAACGAGTAGGGAAGGCCTATGCCCGAAGATGGGCGCATTAAATTTGTAACAAATACGCAAAATTCGGTTGTATGTCAATGGCTGTAAAATAATAAAATAAACAAAAAGTTGAGGAAAATTTCAAGTCTTATAATGATGCCAAAGTAGTCAGTTGACCATCATGATTTCCAAGTCTATCGGTAGCATCGATGGCCACGTGAGCAATATTACCTGTAAAAATAAATAAATATCAGCTGGAGAAGACAAAGTAATCTTAATGAAATTATTAGATTCTACCCTATTCTGACGCAGGCCCATTCGGGGCGTTTCCGGGATAGGGAGTGCTGTGTCCCGGGGCCAATTTGGCATGCGTGCATCGCCATACGTCATATGGGTACAGCTGTCAGAAGAAAACGATGGGTTAATAATAATCTTAGATATACAGTTCTCGGTCCGACCAATTAGGGGAGAAGTATTAAAGGTCTCAGGCTACCGCCAGTTTTTTAAAGGAGAATTTCCCCGAAATTACCCGTCATCACATCGAGAACTCACTTAAGCCTCTCCTGAACGGATCTTCTCCTCAACCACAGGTTCACTCCTCCCAATCCCTTCCACACAACAGCTCCCTAACACAATCACTCGATCTCACCACAGACCCCTTCAAAATTACAACCCGCTACAGAACCACAGCCGGCTTCTCTCCCACTATAATCGCTCCATCACCGCTTCATCACCACTCTCTCTCTCTCTCTCTCGCTCTCGCTCTCTCCACCATGGCAACCCCTTACAGTCCTCTACCAGACAACAACTGTCTTCCCATCAGTAGTCCCAATCCAGGGCCACTTACTACTTGGAACCTCCTAGATAGAGACCTGAGATGTAAATTCTGGCCTGTGTGTGGTGGTTGAGGTGAAGGAGGAGGGCCGTGATGGGAGGGGGGGGAGTCATGATAGGAGAAAAAGACTGGGGATGTGTCGGTGACCAGGCAAGCAATATTAACTGTAAAAAGAAATAAAACTTATCTGGAGAAAACGAACAAAATTTCAATGAGATTATTGTACTCTACATGAACCTACATGAGGGGTACATCTTCCAGAAGGAAATCTTCTTCCAAATTGCTTACATTCTCACAAATACATACTTTGTACTTGCATAAGATACTAAACAAATTTATCCTATCAAATGTTGTATTAAAGTAGCATAGGTAGTGTTGACTTACTAGGAGGCATCTCCGGCAGAACATTCTTGAGGACTGGACTAATTTCCCTGTTTTGACCTACAAACCTGCTGAAGCGTTGTATGGTCAGGCACAGTTTATATGTTTTAGCACTCATCTTATAAGATCTGTTCTTTACTTTTGGTAGATGCATGCGCTATTTCTACTCGCCCTAGTTCTCTGATAATGCCCTCGTTGCGGACTGCATTTACTCAAAAACCAAAAACCTCCAACAGTTCCGCGCGCACACACATAAATTTTGAAATACGGGGTCCGAATGGCCAAGCAGAAATCTTTTAAACAGCGGGTGGGCCAGCCTAGAGAGAATTTTCGCAATCTTCCCCCACCACGTTGATCTGCTCCTGGAATAATTAGTAACTGAATATTACATTAGATGACATAGAAATGACATAACTTACCTATAAATTACACCATTTAATACGCCAAAGCAGAGAAACACACGACACAATCTTCTGAAACCATCAAACATCAACTTTGAAACGCCGACGCTAAGTCGTCGAAATGCCGGTTACTGATGGACTACCACTACACATTGAACCAGTTAGACGTAAGCGCTAATATCACCGACGCGACCTTAACTTACCACACTTACTTGTATACTGCTTTTCCCAAAAAGTTAGAACTGCAGGGCCACTATTGAAGATCCAAATTAACAATAACAATGCACTTATTCAAAATTCAAATTATCAGCGAAAACTCTAACTTGTTAAAAACTAGCCAAGAACTGTCAGACACACGAATCGAATGATGCAATAAGAGATAAGACTAACGAGTAACGACTTTTTCGAAAGTTACATTATCTCAGATCTTCCTTAATCGTTGTGAACCTATCGGATATGTTCGGGTGTCTTCGTTCTGTCGATCCTGGTCGAGTACTGTCTGTCACCATCAAAAAAGTGATGTCGAACACCGTCGCCGTTGACGAAATGCGTTTTCTCATTAATTCCGCAAAATTAATGCATTTTTGTCGATTTGTCGGCAATTGCCGGCTGTCGAAGTGTCGATCGACAGTTATTTTGCCCATCGGGAGGTAAAATTGGCAAAAGCGTTCTTAGCAGCTTCAAAAACCTGTTCCAAATTAGAATTCCAAAGTATTTTTGTTCGATCATTTTTACCCTTACTTTCTTTCACAACATCATGTAGAGGTGCGAGGTACTCCGCAGCATTTTTTACAAATCTACGATAGAATCCAAAAATTCCCAGGACGCGACGCAGTGCCATCATTGTGGTTGGCCGTTTCATATTCTTGAACATCTCAACTCTGCTGTCAGTGGGTTGGACTCCTTTACTAGAAATCTTATGACCTAAAAACTCAACATTTTCGGAGCAGAACACAGATTTCTTTAAATTAATAGTTAGCCCATGTGAATTTAAACGTTCAAATAGGATTCTGAGGTGTTCATAGTGTTCAGACATGGAATTGGAAAAAATTAGGATATCGTCCACATAAACAAAGAGGAAAGGTAAGTCTCCTAGGACTGAATTAATAAATCTCATGAACGTTGCTGGTCCGTTTTTTAGTCCCAGTGGCATCCTGTGGTATTCAAACAAGCCAACTGGTGAAATTACAGCCGTCTTCTTAACATGAGGTGGATACACTGGAATATTAAAATAAGCCTTAATTAGATCAACAGTTGAAAATATTTTCTTATGATACAACCTGGCAGTAAAATCAGCTAAATTAGGCAGTGGGTAGCGGTCGGGTATGGTCTGCTCATTCAGCCTTCGATAATCTACCACAATACGCGTACCTTTCTCATTTCTTACAATTACTAATGGTGACGCATACTCTGATTTTGACTTTCGGATGATCCCAACTTTCTGCATATGACGAAATTCCTTCTGTACAACCTCAAAATCCTCTGGTTTCAATCTTCTTAACCGCTGATAGATTGGACTCTCCGTCGTGTTGATGTAGTGCATGGTATCATGTGGTGGATTTTCCTGATACTCTGGTGGGGCAACAATTCTTGGAAACAACTTCAAAATTTTTTGGACTCCCTCATTGGCATCTCCATACCTCGTAATTAAATGTACACTAGCTTGGTTAGACGTTTTTGGAATGCAGGGTACACTGAGCAGAGAATTTCCCTCAACTAGTCGCCGCCTCTTCAAGTCCAAGATCAAATGGAAATGCTCAAGTAGATCAGCGCCAATAATAGGTGTATTAACGTTTGCCACGACAAAATTCCATGTAAACTTCATAGGTAGACCTATATCAAGCTCCATAATTTTGATACCATAGGTGGTGATCACTGCACCATTGACTGCTTCGACATCATAATCGGCGTACAAATCCAGCTTCCCTGCGATGTTTTTTGGAAGTACAGAGATGTCGGACCCAGAGTCAATCAGAAATTTTATTCTTGAACATTTATCAGAGATAAACAGCCGTGGTGAGGAGTAATGAGGCAGTCCCACGGCGCCTACTGCTTCACAACTTAGTTTTCCTGGTTCTTTTTTGGCTTATAGTGTTTGCAACCAGGCATACAACGTCGAGCCTCTTGGCCAAATTTATAGTGATACGTACACAAATCATTCATGACTCTTGTACAAAAATTTCTAGATCTGGAACGTCTCCTAAAGTGGTATGGAGCCGGGCTACGCGAACGTCCACGTCAATTTCTATCCGAATTATTTGACTGACTAGCTTGTAAACTGGCTACTTGTAACTGCAAGTTGTTCAGGAGTTGAAATAAGCTACTAATAGTATTACTGTCAATTGCTGGTGGCATTAATGTGTTACCCTGATCACCCGAGGTTACGGCCGGAGCATTCACCGCATTCACAGACATAGTTTTATGCTCATATGTTGAGTGCAAACGATCAGCAATTTCGGCCTGAGCTTGGAGCGTTTTATTTGATTCAATGGCTAAAAATTCTCGAGTCCGCCCAGGTAGCATTTCAAGCCACACGCTTCTTAGTATATTCTCGCCGACATCCTGTGCACCCGAAAGTTGTCTCAATTCATTCAGGATTAGACTTGGTTTCTGATTCTTATTTACGTTGGCGCCTTGTAAAAGGTTTTTTATTCTATCACTTTCAGTCGGACCATATGCAGCAGTTAATCTGCTTTTTGACTCATTATACTTCGCGGTTGACGTACCTGTAACTATGTCTTTGATATGCCCAATCTCGCTTTTTGACATGCTCTGTAGTAAAAATCCAAACTTCTCCTGGTCTGTTCGGACATCTTGTGCTGCAAATATCTGATCAGCCACACTAAACCATGTTTCTGGATCCTCTGAAATTGGAAATTGCGGCAGGGATACTTTGGTAATCCTCGGATTTACAGGAGCAGCCATCTTGACAGTTTGTTCCGCTGAGTTTTGCATGACCGATGTGAAACTAGCACTAGATTCGAAACTGTTCTTATCAGTTTCTTTTTTCACTATAAAATTGTCACTTGCCTCTAAATCATTTAACTTCGCAGTTTTATTTTGTGTCGGCGCATGTATAACACTCATAATAACACATCTGAGGCTTGAGTAACATAACACGCACGAAATTAAAGCGAACGAAAAATTAACAGGCAAGGGTCGCCAATATGGTCAAAAAGTGCTCTTTTCAGTTCAACGCTTTATTCTTGAATAAACACGACGCACGATTCGAACTAGTCACTGACATTCCTTATATCTACATTCTACGAGTTATCTCTACACCGCTGATAATAGGCCAACGAATTATCCGCTATCTATCGGCCACAGATCTACATAATACGTATCTTTCAGTCACAAATTGAGACCTGAGTAGAAAAGAAGTTACATCATTTTTTGCAGGGACAGACCAGGCTAACCAATATGCAGTACAAGATGACGTTGGTTAGCATAGTCTGCGACTTCAAAAACATCGACTAAATCACTTCTTGCACTGAGCCCTCCATATCAAGTCTTTTGAACATATTTCACGTATTCACAAAAAATTTGTAAGTGTAGGTAGTCGAAGTTGAAAAGCAAGAACGTGCATTTAACAATCTTCTTGGTATATCTATAAAATATACCTAACCTTGAGCCATCGAAACAAATAGTAGGAGCCGCTTCGACCTCCGGGGTGACCACTAATCGCATCGCTGCTAAATGCGCATCTCCTGTATTGCTGGCACATCGTTTCAGTATATTTTGAATCTGAAACGAATACAAAATATGTAGACGTAGTAGGGTATAATATTTATGCTCATGAGTCACGACAATACAAAATAAAATTATTGAAGGTGCAACTCAGGGAGGGATAAGGAAGTCACTAGTCATTCCTCTCTCGAAATCATTTGTCATGAAAATATTAGCAACAAGTTACTCATGAATTCTCAAACAAGAAGATAAAATGGGTTGACATAATTTGCTAGCAATAAATTTCAAGTACTGACTACTAAAAATGAAAATGAAACAAAATGCTTCCAAAAATCACAATTTAAAAATGTTAACGCATTTTTGCGAAATTGAACTGTTGTAACAACAGGGGAGGTAGAGGATAAAATATTTTTAAAATTAACTTGAATCATTAAAGGAATATGTAACTTTGTATCAATGAATAATCAATTCACCATGGAACAAAATGAAATTCATCAAAATTTACAAAAACAGTATCAGTGACCGGCTTGGAAGAAAAAAGAGCCTTACATCAATCTAAAATCAAGTAATCAAGTTTGGAAAACGCCCACATACCTACTTCACAATACAATGTTACTAAACTTTAAACACGTTATTCTAGAAAACATGATTCACGTTTTTCCCGAAACTGGATTTTAGACGAAAGCCTCCTTTCTTCCGAGCAGGTCACATTAGGTCCTTCTAGAAGTAATTTTCATGTTGAATTTAATGACGTTTGCGTTTTTTTTTGTTTTTTTTTGGCCGTATTTTCTTATAAAAAATATCCTTAAAAACGAAGAAATGGTAATTTTTGTTGCATAAAGCGCATACACTGCTTAACATCATTCACAGTAGTTGTACAGATTACAGATACGCAGTAGATAATCAATGTCACTTTGAGGTTCTCACTCAAAATAAGAAAAAATTAGACAGATTCTGTAAAGAAGAACGCGATGTTCTACAGAAAAACTGATTGCGCCATCGTTCTCAGCGTTAAAAAATAATACAAAATCGACCAATCTCTAAACCTTGTAAAAAACTGGCTGTGCCGTAGTATTATGGATTTATGGAAAACATAACCACCAATCTGCAATCAAATGCCAGCTATATTCTAAGGCGATGATGCCCGAATCGAACCGCACTTCCCCTCTATCATCAGAAAACCTGAACCTACTTCTGGTTTCAAATTTTACCAACTGGAAAAACTGATGACTTGCAAATTAGTTGATGGTGGGGTTATTTTCAGAAAATTGGTATATTTCAGTGTTGTTAATTTCGAAAAATAGAAAATGGTCTTTCACTTTTCGTGTGTGTAGAATCATTAATGTACACGTCGGTATTATAATTTTTAACACTGGGTGTGAAATAAATTCGGAGAAGCAGAGTAACAATCATAACTAATATTTCATAATTACCAAATTATGACAGTTATGATTAAATTATTTCACCTTAATTAAAGTTGTAATTAATCAGGGGTAGATTAATCATTAAATAGTTGAAATTAATCACGATGAGATTAATTATGAAAGTTGAACTTGCAGTGGAAGCTTGTAGTTTGAAGTTGAATTCCCACCTGCTTGGTGCAGGGAGAAAAGTAGTCACGAGCACAACTGACAAACACACTATAGAAATAACTAAGTTAGTAGAAACAGAAAATAACTTTATTCTTCACAAAACAAATTATAAGGTTTGAATGTCTTCCGGTCCTCTTCTTCGCCGACTTATTCTGCTGGTTTACTTAACGGCACAAGTAGAAACAAGATACCGTCAGTCATAAGATGTCAAGACAATTTTATAACACCTTGGATCAATGTGTGAGCACGGCTAGCACCATTGACTCCAAGTAAGAAACGAGTACCACCAGGGTACAAATAATACGACCACCCTGTACACTTGGATTGACATGCCAGCACAAGCTAACATTCTCAAGTCCAAGGGGGGTGGAGACGAGTACCATCGAGGTACATTAATGCGACTACCAACTGCTCTGATAGAAATTCTAAGTGAGCGAGGATCGTAGAATTGCTGTAGAATTCGTAGGGCTTTCACCAAGTGCACCACCACAGGGTGGTAACACAAGGCCTGTAGTAGACACCAAGAGAGGAAACGTAAATTCCTGTAGAATTCAATTTACCGAGTGCACCACCACCAGATAGTGACACAAGGCTTGTAGAACACACAAAACGAACGACGACCATAGGAAAATGCGACTTCTCAAACGAAACGTAAATATAACCAGTAGTAAATAATAAAATCGCCTGACCTGATCCGTAGCGGTATCCATTTCCAAACACAGGTAATAGAAACGAGCACTATAACACAACACGTATCGTGGAGCACAATAACAGAATGCGAGGTCTCAGTGGCTCGCCACTGATCCCAAATTCGAGAACTGGACTTCCCCCACTGGGTTCCGTCGTGTACGTACATGGTCACACGTGGACCAATGGAGATATGTTTCATAGTAGTACGTGGACCAATGAGGGGGCCGAAACCCACAACAGGGGCGAGCCGCTCACTCAAATGCGTCCAAATTATCGTCACAGGCGGGGGCTATCCTAACAGGTAGGGGCCAGCCGAGTTTGAGCAGAGCGTTGAATGGTTAATTAATCACAGTTGATTAATTACAATTAATTAATAGTTGAATCATATTAGTTGAATCATATTAGAGTTGTATTAAATTATTAATATTACTATTATTAATATCATAAATTTCGACTGTGTCGAGTCGAAAATGATGAATTTTTGACACTGGGCTTAGTTCATTTATTATTGTTGAGGGGATAAGCCCCTCAAAAATTCAGTGACCACGGCCTAAGAATTTCTGTGGCTCTTAATAATGAACCACGCCTCAAGGCCGTGGCTCATAGTCGTGAACCATGATCCAGGAATGCCTTTTAGGTGTAGTACCATACTAACACTCTTTCATTGTTGGAAACTTCACCATTGACTTTAATTATACTCGAGACTTTACAAATGCGGCAAAGGAAGGAGCAAAATTAAGACACCGAAAGAAAGTATTTATAGTCAAGAATGTAATGTTTATCCTCTAATCTACAGGAAATCAATTCTGAAACATGTAAAAAATCTATGAAGCCATCAAGTATGAGAAGTACATCATGACATCTAATGACTGAAGAAAAGCGTCACATAGATTAAGGGAATGAAGTAGAATGAAATTCTAGCGCTGTGATTCCCAAAAATTTACTTCGCCACGGCCTAAGAACAGGGAAGAAGTTCCACGGCCTAAGAAAACTATTGTTCACCTGAGGCTCAGTTGAATGATTTGTTTGTAATATTGAACATTTTATTCTATAAATACCTATACTCACCAAACACAATATTTTCAGTTTGTTTCAATTTGAAATATCTTCAGCCGGTTGAGATGTGATAAGCCACGGCCCAGGATATCGAAAACACGAAAACTCAATAAATTCCACAGTCCCTTTTCTTCAGAACGACTGAATGAATTAGAATTCGAGATACCATAAGCGAATGGTGTTCTCGCTGACGATATCAAGCAGTGCAGCCATTCAGCAGCACGCGACGCAAAATCAGTGAGCCCCAAGAAGCTAACAAACAAGCTACCTCGCAGATAGCGTGGTAGTAAGTGGGTGTTTCCTACAGAGGGACTCAAAGATAGCCAAAAGCTTAAAGTTAAAAGCCAAAGGTCAGAATAAATTAGAAAGTTGAAATTCGAAAGCGAAATCTTTACATATGTACTTATTTTTAAAATTGAAGCCGAAAGCGGAAAGTTGAAGTTTCATCATTTGGCTTTCAGTCCCTGGTTTGCTATGTTATCTGTTGTATGCTTATAATGTAGGGATGTGCCTCGAAAAGAAATTTATAAATTTTTCCAAATAAATATCTTTCCGAAAAAATAATGGAAATTTATGGAAATTTTCAAATTTTTGTATCAGAACATACGTTTTTCTTTCATGTACACACCTTTGATGAAAATTTGAACCATTGAATTAAAATTAAAACTGAACTACCTTTTGTTCCTGAGTTGAGTGTAGAATAATTATGAGAGTAGTTCTCGATTAAATCTTATTCAACAATTAAGGGAGTTTTATGTCAAAAAATTTTCCAATACTTATGAATTCGACTGAACTATAATTGAAGTCCAGTAGGTACATAGCAGTAGCTAGGAAATGGAATAGAAATTGGTTCTTCTGTCTTCACTTAGCAATACTTATTTTCGTGAATTAATTTAAAAAAAAAAAAAAATCGCATTATTCTCTCTTGTAAATAATTACAATGACTAGAATATACAATGTATACGAGAAGAAACAATTATCAGTTAGACCTTTTATGTGGTAGTAGCTAGTACACTTGGGATCTAGAAAGGAAAAAGATGAATTCCAAGAATATACCTACATCACCTTCTAAAATGTTCTAAAGCTTATTACAGATCGTCCAGAGATTGAATTCAGTGAAAAAGCCCTAAAAAAAAAATTGAAATTTTGGGAAGAAATAAAAGGTATATTTCTTTCTAAAAATTTCTTACTTTACCAAGTAATATTTCCAAGACACATCCCTACTTATACGGGAATTTTACTGCATTCAATGACTAGCTGATAAGTTAAAGTCAATAAAATGAGCTTTTCACTAGCTTCATTTTTAAAAAGTGTTGTTGCAATAACTTCCTACCCTGATATTGACCATTGATAAAACAAAACCAAATCTGAAATGTTGAAGCTTTGAAACTAATATTCAGACACAGTATCCAACGTCTATGCCATAAAACACATATATGCCAGAATGGAAAGTCTTTTATTTTCATCTTTCCAAGTTGCATTCGTAACCCAGAGGAAATATTCATAATAGTAGACCGACTTATTGATAGATGGCAGCAGTCGACAGAATATGAAACTGAACTAAAATTGAACTATGATCTGTAGGTAAACAATTCACTCGTATTTAAAGAAATGATGAAAATTCGATTGCAATAGGGTGTTTGCAGGTGTTTGCAGCGCTGCGCGCGGCAAACACCCTAAAAATATCCACGGCCTAAAAACATGAATGCGGTAACCATACTTTTGACTTTTGTAGCGTTTTTGTTGGTGTACTTTTGGTCGTTATTATTATGATAACTTCTGACGCAAGCCCTTCCAATAATATTTTCACGCTTTTTGCACTGAAAACTGTCGAATTTGCGTCATTATTGAAACATGAAGATTAACATTTGTTAGTGGTAACAAGCCACGGCCTAGGAATTTTTAAGATTCTGTTTGAATTATTACATAAATACTTCGGAGAGGGAGTAGTCATGCTTGATAGTTGTCAGTAATGGCCAAGTAGATGATGCTTCATGACAACATTCGGAAAATCTGTACAATTTTTATATAAACTGCGCAGTAACTGAAATATGCCGATTTTCTGAGAATCACACCCGGTGATAAGTATGATATGATCATCATTAGCTGCCCTATTGGTTCATAGTAACATGCTTATTTGAATACCACCGTGTATTGACCTATTGCTCACAGTAGCGTATCTAGAATGAAATCATAGTGGGGGTTTGACTTTTAATTTTGTTTGAGAGTATTCCTTAAAAGAAAAAGAAAAAAAAAGTCAAATGGATTTTTGGCCATGGGGGGAGGCGCTGAACCCGGACCCCCTCCCCAAATACGTCACTGATTGCTCAGTTGTAATTGAAATTATTGTAAATTTGGAGGTTCTTGGGTAAAGCCGGATAAAATATCTAGCGCGACATTCGAAATCAACACATAGTCCCCTGCACAGCCAATTCTTTCAGGAGAAAGCCTGTCGATGGTGATTTCAAGTAAGACCGTGTGCTCGCTTCGGAGGCTGTTGCTTCCTTGTCAAAGCGAGCGTCGTACTTATCACCGGGGAAATTTTTAAGCTGGCTACCTATGCAGTGAAATGAATAGGCATTACCTGTCCAAGCTTAATTTTGCATGTAACGATTTTGATATCTCTGTAGCACTGTACGAGCGACTTTGTGATCGATCCGGTTCGTACAGGCTAGAAGTCTATCCACAATACGCCTATGTTCTAAGGTGTATCGAGAATTCGTTTTCCATTCCGATAACGTCACCAGCATGTAGTTCGGATTCAAAATAAACGTCGAAAATGTCCGACTGCATGTACTGTGATATACGAAAACCATCGTTCCTTCAAGTCCCCACCTCCTAGCCCGAGACTCTTAATTCAAAAAATTGACCCATCAAATTATCATGCTACACAAGGGTAATTTGCCGTTGCTTTCACCACAGTTTTGTTGCGTTAGTTTTCGAAGAGTGTGCAGCCGCAGTTCACTTGCTAGGCACGTGCTTCACGATGTTGCGTAAGCTGTCCACCACGTGCACACGCACAGTACCAATCTTCCTAATCTGATGGTAACACGTTCTGCGATTGTAATGCCTCGGTCATGTAAACTGGCGGCGGGGGTTACAGGACGCGCTATTTTTTTCCCCCTTATATGTAACTTCTAATCTTGTATTAAAAGAAGATATTTTTTGTGTTTCACAATTTATTTTGCATAAAGTTTTTTTAAATTGCATTCTTTATCATTTAATACCATATCAGTCAACCAATTTTCTCATGAAAACCTTCGCAAAAGTAATAAAACTGATAGTGGACATAATTAGCACTCATACCCTTCCGAGTTAGGTAACAGTGCCAGGAAATGAGGTTTCTATGGTTCCTGCCAAAAGTGGAAGGTCTCAAAAAATAAAATTAACCTCATAAAATGATACAAAACACATCGCTTTACAACATATCTGTTCAAAAACATTCTTTTTTTTTGGGGGGGGGGCAATGCGTTAGAAATATGGGAGAGTTATTACCTGCCGGTACCTTAAATATTATGTATATAAGACAGCTGCGCGTAATTCGTCCACCCGAGACATTATCTTGGCCAATTTTTAAATAAATGTGATGTAACAATTATGAATGAGAGGAAATGACAAGCTGATGAGAAATTAAGGGCATGGTGCCATTACTGACTATTCTAGAATTAGTTAAGGATTTCCTTCTCTACAACATTTTTATAGTATAATCATTTCAAATTGGCCACTCTTAATACATCTACCTTAAAAATAATTGATCAAGTATGTATCTGCAGTATACATATGTATGGTCAATTACAAGGTCTAGCGTTAGATACAAAGGATATCTGCTTTATGCCCCCAAAAAAAAGTATTGTGACACTTGAGTGTTGAAGCTACTTTATTTTTAGAATTAGAGAAATGGCGATCTTACCAGTTGACAGAATTTTTTAAAATTGACAAGCGAGAAAACATAAAAAGACTGCATCAGCAGTTTTGCCTGATGCGCAAAATTCCACCAGTTACCCGGGTAACTAAAAGGGAACAAGGGTAATCTGAGGGTAACAAATGGGTAACTAATTGTGTAGTATCCAGCCAGTTACCCAGGTAACAGGGGAACAATAGTAACTAAAGTGGAACAAGGGTAATCTGAGGGTAACCCAAGAATAACAAATGGGTAACTTTTCCGCAGTTAACTGAGTAACTAGAGGGTAACTGATTGCGCATCGGGTGTTAACTCATGCTCCCGATTTAAAAACTCTTGCTAGGGACGGTTTGACCAACGAACATACATATCTAGGATGAAGATTTCCTCTGTACCTAAGTAATCTGGTGACTGGGTAAAACTTCCTAACCAACCATAAAATAAGTCATATTTAGTTCAAATTTACGAATACACAGTCTTCAATGAACTGTACATAAATAGAACATTTTAGGTAGTTTAAGTCACGAAAAAAGATGAAAACGGGTAAAATAGCTCACCTTTTTGGATGATATAAGCAATGAAGAATCCTTTTCAGCAGTCGAATGTAAAATATTGATTACTGACAATGCAATGACAACCTTGAATGACGACATGATCAACTCGTCCGGTTTCGTCCTGCCATGTAATATGTGTCCGAAGTGCACTCCGTGCTTTCTTCAGTTGTTTAGGTTATATTAAATACAGGAACAAGAATGCATACGGATAGGCATGCAGACTATTACTAGAAATGAAATAATGCCCAAGTTACAATGATAGTAATACTTACTGATGCGAAGTATTGAAATTTTAAGCTTACAGGGATGCGATGATATGACTATATAATCCAAAAGTACGAGTATCTAACAGCGCAGCGCAAATACAAATGCTCAAGCTATCACTGTATGCTGAAACATTAATCCTTCGAATCAGTGTGGTTCTTTGCTGATAAGATATCTTATTTAATAAAAATATGCTAATACTTACCTAACTTGACTGTCCCAAACTAATGATATGAATACAAATTTTTTTATATACGTGCACTACAATAGTATATTTCAAGTCAAGGAGCGAAAATGAGGTTTATCACGATCAGGGACCGGAAGCCAATCAATTTTTTTTTAGCTTCTGACTTCTGGCTTCCCAGCCCTGGTTAAGCGGCTTCCACTTCCAGCTTCCAGCTTCCAGCTTCCTTACAAATTTTTATCGACTTCCGACTACCGGCTTCTGGCTTCTTCACCATGTATACCTCCCTTTTTAAATTCTCTGTGTAGCTGCCAAGGAATATTAGTCACACTGCTCAGTAAAAAAAATAAGAAGGTTTTTTAGATTCCAAAGGGAAGTCAGAGTCAGCTGAGCGTCATTGGAATTCCAGCCTCTTAAAAACAGACTTAAAAACTGCATATACTTAGGTTTACACACTTTTTCTACTGGGTTTAATGGAAGCCGATTATTTTAAAGGCTTCGACTTCTTCATTCGGCTTCTTGAATTTACGGATTCGGCTTCCTGAACATTGAAAACCGCTCAGCTTCCGGCTTCTAGCTACCGGATTCCGATTCTCTTCTTGTCCCTGATCACGACAAGTTCAATATGTTGCGAGACGAGCCGAAGGCGAGTTGAGCAAACTGAACTAGTCGTGATAAACCTCATTCGCTCCTTGCCTTGGAAGATATTTTGTTGTACCAATGCATAAAAATTCGAAAATGCTGAGGTATCCACAAACTAATAATCGAACAGGAGACGAACGAAAATATGTAGTACGCGTTTGGTGCGAACGTTGCGAATCGTTTCCTTCCAAGTGTACAGAAAAAATTTTCCTTTCACTCCTAGTACAGATAAAAACGCGTTATCAGTGCTTATCGCTACAATACCGATAAATGTCTCTTTCGCTATATGGAAAACTGTTACGCGAAAACGTGTTTTCGATGCGTGAGTAGAATAATAGTATATTATACTGCAAGGATTGAAAGAGAGCTTTATCACGCCGAGTGCGACCGTTAGTGGAGCGAGCCGAAGGCGAGTGAAGCTAGTCGTGCGGAGGCGTGATAACTCGCTTCAATCCTTGCATTGTAAGATATATTGTATTACACATGCATCGAAACAACGGTTTAACAGTCTCATTTTGCATATTGAAAGTTCACGTTATCACGATAGATCGCAGCTGCGTTTGTAAATGCTACGGCACATGCGCAGAAGACTCTTTTCAGTCCTAGGACTTGTAAAAGGACTGAAAAAAGATGACGTCGCGTATTTTTCTTTCACAGATGTGTACAATCAGCTGTTCGATGCATTTGTAATACAAAATATCTTACAAGGCAAGGATTGAAGCGAGTTATCACGCCTCCGCAGGACTAGCTTCACTCGCCTTCGGCTCGCTCTGCTAACAGTCGCACTCGGCGTGATAAAGCTCGCTTTCAATCCTTGCAGTGTACCTAATATACTATTGTATTACAAATGCATCAAACAGCTGATTGTACACATCCGTGAAAGAAAAATACGTGACGTCATCTTTTTTCAGTCCTTTTACAAGTCCTAGGACTGAAAAGAGTCTTCTGCGCATGTGCCGTAGCATTTACAAACGCAGCTGCGATCTATCGTGATAACGTGAACTTTCAATCTGCAAAATGAGACTGTTAAACCGTTGTTTCGATGCATGTTAAATGTTACCAACTTTGTAGGCAAATTACGGCAAACGATAGGCAACTGTCTTAGAGGGAAAAGCCTAGAAACATCACTACGATCAAATTTCATACAGTGATCTGTGCCAGCTAACAAGAACATTACGGGTGTACAACAATCCGATTTCTGTAATCGAATTTAAATCGAGATTGGAAAAAAGCGTGTTTCGGACGTTTGAAGGAAGAAAAGGTGTAAATACAGTATAATACAAAACCGAGGCAAGGTTTCCAGTGGTATGCGCTCGCTGGAAAATGATCTACAAGAGAAGCGCCCTTCCACTTTCTTTTTTTGATGCTCGTGTGGGATTATCCACAGTGAATTTCTGCCCTCCGGTCAGAAAGTAAACGCAGCATCCTACAAAAATGTTATGGAACGACGTGAGACTGATTTATACCGCACCAATGATTTTCATCCTTTTGGAAGAGACACACAAGATAAAATGGGCCAGCCCATTCCTCGACAATCAATTGTTTGCTCAAAAGTCAAGGTGGATTTACATTAGAGTCGGCGGCATGCTGTCGACTCGAATGTAAATCTAGCATCAGTCACCACAATTCACCATCCTCCCTACTCACCGGATGTGGCTCGGTTAGACTTTTTTTATTTCCTAAATTAAAAATGGCGATGAAGGAAAAGCGTTTTGAAGATGTTATGGCGATTCAAAGGAATGTGACCTGGGCTCTGAAAGCCATTCCAGACAAAGAATTCTCCGGATTGTTCCAGCGACTGTACGAGCACAGTAAAACCTGTATAGAACGAGAAGGGGATACTATTGAAAATTAGAAAACTTTATTCTAAACTCTTTTTTCTTTCTCAAAAAAATTAGTCCCGGAACTTTTTGAATACACCGTGTATTAAACGCCCTACATAATCCGAAAATAGGCGATAAAGAATCACGTGAACTTACTTACTTACCACGTGTAATGCCCTCAGTACACTTTCGCCTTAAACACGAGGTTACCACGAGACCACGGCGAGCGTGAGAGTGTACTCGGTCCCTCGCCTCGCCTCGTGTTGCCTCGTAGTAACCTCGCCACGCGTTCGAAGGGCTCGCCTTCTTGTCGGTTTTCTATTTGGACCTAGCAGCGCGGTGTAGCACTAGCATCAAGTCTTCCCCCTTGCCGCAATTTCATACTTTTTTGACAAATGTAGGAGAACTGGGGGGGGGGATCTGGTTATGAATATCGGTAGATCGAGAACAAATGTCGATGCAGTAGAACATTCCGTCAGATTTTGAGAAAGTGATTCGATTACCGGGATTATATTGATGGATTTACTGATAATTCCACTTCCCTTTTCATGAGCTCTGATTCTAATATCCGAGAAATTGACGATTCGGTATCAACATTTTGCTATAAATAAGTTCGTACGGCGAGATTCCCTGTATAATTTTCAGCTTTACGGGTGTCTTCCATTACAACTGTCGAGTAATAGACTAAATTATACCGATTCATTACTTGCGCTATCTATGAAAATAAAGATACGAGAGACGTTAACAATGCCTTTTCTCCATCCTATATACAAAGCCTATTGGATGGTAATAGCTCCTCTGGGAAAACTAACGCAAGGCCGTATACAAGGGGGTTAGGGGTCTGACCCCTCCCTGGGGACGGCCGTGCGCTTAAGAATTCAGAAAAATGCGGATCTCAGAAACATTAGAAAATAAATTTAGTTTAAAATACCCCATATATTAGGTCAACCCCCCCCCCCATGTCATATTCCTGGATAATACACTGGAAACGAGCATGTTGATAGAAATCGTATTACAGAAATGACAGAGTCAAACACTATACAGGGTGTCCGAGTTTCGGTTGCTAAGCGGGGAGGAATGAATAGCACTTGAGTAGACAAAGCAAAAGTATTATTATCACCTTTTGCCTAATCACAAAATTGAGGGCGCCGCATCTTTGTAAAAATCGAAAAATTCACCAATTTTGACCCATTATAAAAATCACGAGTAATGATGTTGCCCAGACTACAATGATGCCATGTTACAGCACTCACTTAGAGTAACAAAACAAGTTATTACGATATCCGGCCTGCTCTGAAAATTTAAGCAGGTAAATGGCATCCAAAATTCAGAAATTTCAATTTTTTACAAAATTGTGCAAAAAGCCTACTCTTACTGAACCCCAACATGAAGAATCAAAGGCCGGCGTTTCTCATTATCAAAACTGGTAGCCCTGATTCAGATGAACAAAAAATCATACCACTATCTCCTTCCAGTTTTTAGAATTTAAAAAGTTATGTCGCGTTGAAGTTCATGAAGCTTCTGAAATGATCGAAAAATTAACCTTATGATCAAAGAAGAAAAAGAAAAAAAAGAAAAATAACAAACGCTTCTAATTTATTGTAACTTTCAATAGTTGTTATGCCTGAATGAATGACTGGCGTTACAGGAAGACTCATCTGTTGAACTAGTTGTCTAACCACCATAAAATAGGCACTGGAATACAAATTTTTGTTTCTGCCTACGAATTTCGGGAAACTTACTTTTGAGCGGAGCCTAGAAACCAAATAGCATTCCCCCTAACAGTTTAATTTTTAGGGCGAGTTAAATTTTCTGTTTTTTTTGAAATTTGGAAGTACTTCAACGCGTCTTAACTTTTTAAATTCTGAAAACCGGAAGGAGATAGTGGTATGATTTTTTGTTCATCTGAATCAGGGCTACCAGTTTTGATAATGAGAACTGTACGCCGGCCTTTGGTTATTCATGTTGGGATTCAGTAAAAGTAGACTTTTTGCACAATTTTGTAAAAAAAATAGAAATTTCTGAATTTTGGATGCCATTTACCTGCTTAAATCTTCAGAGCAGGCCGGACATCGTAATAGCTTGTTTTGTTACTCTAAGTGAGTGCTGTACCATGGCATCATTGTAGACTGGGCAACATCATTACTCGTGATTTTTGTAATAGGTCAAAATTAGTGAATTTTTCGATTTTTACAAAGATGCGGCGCCTTCAATTTTGTGATTAAGCAAAAGGTGATAATAACACTTTTGCTTTGTCTATTCAAGTACTATTCATTCCTCCCCGCTTAGCAACCGAAACTCAGACACCCTGTATTTTAAAAACTGAAACCAATTTCACAGCATTACTATTTTCCCAAGAGGGCAACCTGGAGCCCAGAGCTAGGCAACTTAGACCCAGATAACTATTTCAATTTCCAAATCAAGCCAAAAATGCTTTTTAGTTCGACTTTTTATTCTCGAATCGGAAAAGAAAATCTGATAGGGAGAAGGTGATGTCCTCATTTGCTCCTTCACGTAACCGGCCTGAAGGAAGCCGAAATAAATCAAAAAGTTGAAAAATGATGAAAATAAGATGAAGTTTATGACCCCTAATCACTCGCTTTGTTTCAGTAGTGAAAAGTAATAAAACCCTACCAAGAAAACATTTCTATCTTATATCCTCTAAAAACTACATAAATTAGCTACCTATGCATCAGATAACTTTCATGTTCTTGTACAAACATTCACTTTTTCCTGTGGATTATGGTAACATATAAATCATGTTTATTAAGCCATTAATGTAAGTGAAAATTCGTCTTCAATCTTTATATAGGTAGGTGTTTCGGCTATTAAATTCGACTTTCCGAGACCAAAATATGAAAGGTTGAACCATAAATTTGTATGATACAGGCCATATCATGGTCGAGAAAGAATAAAATTGCAGCGATCGCTAAATCAGCACTTACTCCAGCACTCCCATACGGAATCAAATCCAAATCTATGTATTTGAAAAACGGTTTCCAAATTCGAGATGACTTGATCTTTGAAGAAGTTTCTGCTGTCTATAGAACACAGTTATATCTTATATCCAACTTTTTGTCCTGAAATAAAAAATAAGGAACGTGTCACATATTATCTGCATTAAGGTACCAGTATACAGCAAGTCACTTATTTTTTGAACGTTCATCGAATTTTCATTGAAGCCGCCGCAAAGTGGTACGCCTTGGTGTCAAGTCCAGAACCGTGGTTTCAAATAGACAGAAACCTTCGGAATACCGTATAGATTAAAAGAGTTTCAATACACATATCTGTAGACATAAATGTGTACGTGAAATATTAACTTACCACTGGGTAGACATGTTCATGGGGTCAGCTGAGATGTTGTGTTGATATGCATGTATGGAATATTGTGTGGGTACTGAGTGGTCATAGATATCCACTTCTTGTCGTCCTTTTCAAACGTCATGTCTACATAATTTTTTTGTAAACTGTCTTCTAGACAATAATACCTACGTCTTTTTTTTAGCAATGTGAATTCTTTGTAGACAGTCTAATACATTATAAAAAGGCCTATCATAGAACAAGTAAATATCCACAAAACAGTACGTCAGACAAGTCTCATTTTCACCTATATGTATGTACTATACACTTATGTAAGCATTGAAGTCAAAACTTGTAATTTTGGATTTGGTGAATGGTGAAAGAGACAAAGACCCTCCATTACACTATACATGAAACCAAAATTCGAAATAGATGTTTAATCACAAAATTCAATTATTTTTACACGGTTTGGGCTTGTTTTCCAGTTTCTTACAAATAACTCCCTTCAAATTTTCAGCTGCTTCATCTTGATCTTCTTCATCATATTTCTGAAACCAACACCCACAGAGCGAATAATTGGAGGAAAACTAAGTGTATTTTTTATGGTTTTGTAATACTATATATCATGCCAACAGTTTACTTTCTTGGGAAAGAAATAAACCTTCTAGTTCATTAGCTATTTGTGACTTCAAACTCGTTCACTCAGCATTAATATCACATACTTATTGATGTCGATGGTCTAACCGAGTGAATTACATAGAAGAGCTCTTTTCCAAAGTAAGTTACGTCAGAAAATGTGACTATTCAGGAAATGAAAAAAACGTTGGACCCCCGAGGCAGTGTTTTTGAAAACAAGTGAAATGTATCATGGAGTAGTCCAGTGAAATGTGTTGAAAATTTCGTTTTTGAAAAATTTTAATTCCAAGAGCTATAAAATTACAAAGTTGACAAGTTCGTGCGACTTAAGCCACTTCGGAAGAGCAATATGTATTTAAGGACACTGAAACTCAAGTTTGCAACCTAAATGAAATGAATTTTCACCACGGGCATACGTAACATGATGCATATTGTTGAAAACCACTTTGAAAAAATTTTGTCTTAGGTCACTTTGGAAACCAAAAGTAGTTTAAGCCACTTAAGAAGAAAATTATTTTTTAAATCACTGGTAACACTGCAAGAAAAAAAAAGTTAGTAGGCTGGGATACCCACTTTCTATAGCTACTACTTCTCACACCACTAGATGGCGTATCAAACGCATTTTCGTAAAAAGTTAACTTAACCCAATTTTGAAAAGAACTCATATTTATAATAATACCTATGTGACATGGATATTATGGCTCTTGTCTTACTGCTGTATCCCAATCAGAGCAAAAACGTAATACATTAAACGTGGGTTGTTTCTTAAATCCAATTTGCACGTTATTAAGGGCCAGGATTGTATAAGACGCGCTTGAATCACGAATTACAGGCGATTGGAGGGAAATCATCTATTGAAAAACCAATTTTTTTCTGGAAGTCAAACATTTGACCATATCGACACAAAAGCGATAAAATCTTACTTACACCGTCGAAAGCAATAGTGGGCACCCATTTGATCTTCGGTTCAAAGTTGTGCGTCCGGTTTCCTAATGCAGCTAAAAGGGTGGAACCTTCTTTGCTATTGGCGCATTGCTTTAGCTTTTTGAAGTCGATTTTGAAGAGTTTGGCGCACTGAAAGAAAAATTGAAAATCATTAAGTTTAACACGTTCATGGTTTACAGAAAGAATATTATATGAAGAAATTGCGATGAATCAGGATAGTAACTTATTCAGCTGACACTACTTTCGTATCGCGTGTAGAACATCAGACACCACTGGAATACCCATCCACCAGGTAAATATGTCCACATTCGCCTTCTTTTAGGGGGTATTTCAATAAACTAGCCAATATCATATTGATTTAGTGTTTCTTACTTTTGGACCGAATTTATCTTTGTCCTCCTTCGGCATGTAACAAGAAATAAAATTAAGTAGAGCTCTTGGTCTGGGTTTCGACATTTTTTTCAAAGCACAAGCTTGAATCTTATTCCTGAAACATTCATCTGGACCATGTTGACATGTAAACTTCCAATTACCTTGAGAATCTTGCTCTTGCTGAAAAGCAAAAACAATATCTAGTAATATTGAAAAACATTAATAGCATCAGAATCCGGATTTGGGTGAAGTGTGTCCTTGGAGATGTTACTGAAACGGCCTCTTTTACGTTAAGACATAAATTCTATTATTCTTTCGTTTCTTTTTTATTTTTTGTCTTTCCTTTCTTGTATTCGCCTGTTCAGCTTCCTGTCCTTGACGAGCGCTTGGTAAACCCAGTGCTATTTCAGATTTGGTTCATGTATAGCATATGGGCACTTCATGATCGATAAGGAATAAAATAGCAGCATAGCAGCTGGCGCTATATCAGCACTTACTTCTGCATTTCCATAAGGAATCAAGTCCAGAATTATGTATCTAAAAAACGGTTTCCAGTTCGGGCCCACTTGATCTTTGAAAAAACTTCTGCAGTCTGGACAGTCGCTTTCATAGAACACAGTTACATTCAACTTACTATCCTGAAATGAAAGTAAATATGGATATCCTATAAAAGCTTATAACACATATAAGTTACCCAAGGCTATGAAAGCCATGTGGGTAACACTATATATTGTTCAAAAACATATTATAGTAATAAAATATTTCGGTAGATGGCACGATATATTGATTCCTAGCACTCAGGCTAAATTTCAATTGTATACGTCTATCTGTGTTTTTTTATTAATACTCATAACACTTCTTTTAAAACTTGTTAATATTTTTACAAAGCCAGTAATAAGTTTGAAATATCAACATTAATAATAAAATGAAGAAAATAAGGCAAGTTCAATGTTTTATACATATTTGAATACCTAGCTTTTTTCAACTACTTCACTATCGCACTCCGCTTTTTTCAAAAAGTTCAACTGATGAAAAACTCTAGGCGAATTTGAGGAGTTATCTGTCGTAAACTAATCTCAATTTCAGTAGAAACTGATAACAGCGCCATACATCAGGATCTTCAATTTAGTCATCATTTTCGGCAACTGTCGTTAGGTAAACATCTGCTGACTAGGCCCCTGATTAAAAACGCTCTTGTAGTTCTCCCTGACTATTAGAAAAACCAAAAATGACCCAAATCCGTGGAACAAGATTAACGCATTAACACCACCTGACTTTTTTAAAGGGAGCGGGGCTTACCAAATTGTTACAATTATCTGGAGCGGAGGGATCTACCAGAATTGTTGTAATCTTTAAGACATTTCGAGGGCAGACATGGAAAAATTGTAAGTGACCATTTGTATGTAAAATTTAGTTTAAAGTAATTTTGTTTGAGATATTTTTCGACTTATGATCAAAAATCAATTTCTGAGGCGTTGTTTCACCCCTTAGAGGATGAAGCTCCAGTGGGATTCCTTGGAATGTCTAGGTCCTTCTTTGGTATGCCATACTGACCAACTAAACCAAAATTCAACTTAGCGACATTTTTGTCAAACTTGGAATCTTTTATATTCCCGGATATCTCAGTCTGCACAATTTAAAAAAATTGAAATATATTTTTGATAACATGCTGTAGTTGGGCAGAAATTGTTTATGCGGCTTTTCTTATATGGTTTTGTTGCGTTAGTTTTCCTTCTCTGTGCCGGAGAGTGTGCAGCCGCAGTTCGCTTACTAGCCACGTGTTTCACAATGTTGTGTAAGCTGTTCTTGATGGGCACACGCACAATACCAATAATCTTTCTAATCTGGTGGTAACGCGTCCTGCGATTGTAATACCTTGTTCATGTAAACTGGTGGGGGTTACAGGATGCCTTTTTGAAATTTTTTTAAACTTATTGCTATTAATTTTTTATTAATAGAAGATTGGTATCTTTTTTTTATTTTTTTTATTTTTTTAATGAAATGTATGATAGTTTCAAATTGACCATTTTTAGTATATCTATACCTCACAAATAATTGATCAAGTATGTATCTGCAGTATGTATAGTGAATTACAGGGTCTAGCATTAGATACAGGAGGTATCTGCTTTATGTCTAAAAAAGAAGTAGTGACACTTGCGTACTGTAACACCTTTTTCTAGAATATAAGAGAAATGGCGATCTTACCAGTAGATAGAATTTTTTGAAATTGACAAGCAAGGAAACATAAAACGAAGTCAATATTGTAACAGTTTTATTAACTCATGCCCACGATTTAAAAATTTCCGCTTGCTATGGACGAGGTGATCAATTAATCTACAAATGGAGATTTCTTCTGTAACTACCCGATGCGCAAAATCCCACCAGTTACCCGGGTTACTAAAGGGGAACCAAGGGAAACTGACGGGTTTCTGGGTAACCGAGGGTTGCAAATGGCCTACTTTTCCGCGGATAACTAGAGGGTAACTGATTGTGCATCAGGTAACCTGTTAACTGGGCAGAACTTCCTAATCAACCATAAAATAAGTCACGTTTGGTACAAATTAATAACTATACCTACGGTCTTCAATGAATTATTGTAAATAGAATATTTTGTGTAGTTTAATTCACGAAAACGTTCAAACGGGTAACTATAACTCACCTTTTTGGCTAACATTAGCAAAGAAGAATCCTTTTCAGCAGTCGAATGTAAAATACTGATTACGGACAGTGCAATCACAACCTTGAATGACAACATGATCAACTCGTCCAGTTTCGTTCTGTCCTCTAATGTGTTTGAACTGCACGCACTATTTTCTGTAGCTATTGAATTTAGGTTATTGAATTCAGGAACAAGAATGCGTATGGATAGGCAAACCGACAATTACAGAAATCAAGTTGTAAAGAAAGAGTACTTAAGGCACGTAGGTATGTAATTATGCGATGATACAACTAATCTAAAACTGTCTAACAGCGCGGCGCGAATGTAAATACTTACTTATAAGCAATCACTGTGTGCTGAAACATTGATCCTTCGAGTCAATGATTTTCCGCTGATAAGATAATTAAATAAAAATATACTAATTAACTTGATTATAAAAAACTTGTTATATACTTATATGACAGCCAAGTTGATTGGCTGTGATTACTAGCTCGTATGGTTTCCAAATGAAATAATGCAGTGATTTATTTTCCAAGTAAGTACCTAGCTTTCATTACACAGTTCACGGGATCCAAGAATTGGCGATAAAGTATCACGTAAACTTATTCACCGCGTGCTTGAAAAATAAACGGCCTATTTATAGTGCCTAACCATGGTATTTAACTTTTATAGGTATTCGTATGTACTTTCTTGAGAGTAAACTGAAAAGTTATTACACACCCAACATGCATACTTACAGACAAACACTGGACAGTTATGTGAAGAGGAATTTCATTCAATCAGTCAAATGTATAATATTTTTTGCTTCGGTAAGTACTAATGACCCTATCAACATTCAATTCGCGTATATTACTAGGTTAGTCTTGGGACACGCGAACTAATGAACAAGCAATAATAAAATACAGTAGAACCTCGACTATCTGGACCACAATTGTTTAGATTTCCGTACTATCTGGACAGTCGAAAATGGTACCCTATTAATCAGATGGCCAAATCATCCGGACAAATTTGCCTAGCATCCGGACAACATATGGTGTTGCATCGTTTATTTACTTTTCACGAATATTGACAACTAATATGAGTGTTTTCTGCGGGTTTTTTTCTCTTTCTCTTTCTCAGAACTATAGGTTCTTGATTAACTTAGATGCAAATAATGCATGCTGATTACATTGGTTGTACCTAGATACCTTGCGTATCTTCAGTCTTCACTGTGTTACGCAGCGACTGTTGTAGCGGGTGTAGAGGTTGCGTTGATTCCCTGCTGGATGGCACTTTACACGCCAAGTGCCATCTAGTTTCCTGACGGGGAAAGACGAGGCGCATGGGTCGCTACAAGCAGCAGAGTAGGTATCTAAGATATACATATAGCATGACCTATGGCTATAACACAGTAGTGGGTAGTGGACGGCCAGTCTAACAGCTCATGTATCTATTTTATTGGTTTTCTAGCCAGCTCACTGTTAATTAAGCCAGCAGTCCCACCAGTGCTCACTATGCAATTTAAGTTGACCATGCTAACACAGAACTCTGCTAACCTATGGCCGATTCACAGCCCCATTTACACTGACCATACCCCATTCACATTCGACTCCCTGCTAAATCCAAATATTATCTGTTTGTTGTTTTTTTTGCGGTATATATATTGACCATTTTATGATTCACTAAATAAACGACCATGCATTGGGATATAAACCTGCACTAGGTGCGCTGCAAAGTCACCTGTGCGGGTGTTAGTGGGGAAGAATGAAAGGGTGATCATGTGTATAATACTTTTCAATAGAAAAATCTCCATGATCACCCATTATACTACTGATAAGACGCAATCGTGCAAACATTTGCAACTCTATAGTCTAATGCATAATAAAAATATCTATCATATGTCAAGTAAATATGGTCTACCTACACAGTCTGCTAGACAGGTCTCATTTTCCCATACATTCAAGTAAGCATTTGACTCAAAACTTGTAATTTTGAACTTGGGGAATGGTGAACAGAGACAAGACCCTTCATTTCATTATAGAGATGGGATCAAAATTTGAAGTTTAATTATTTTTACATGGTTTGGGTTTGTTTTCCAGTTTCCTACAAATAACTCCCTTCAAGTTTTCAGTCGCTTCATCTTGATCATCTGCATTATATTTCTGAAATCAACACCAACAAAGCTAATAATTTGACAAATACCACATGTAGGTATATTTAATGGTTTATAATACTATCATGTCGACAGTTCACTTCGTGGGAAAGAAAAACCTTCTAGTTTATTACCTGTGACCTCAAACTCACTCGCTCAGCATTAATATCACACTTACTGAAGTTTAACCGTGAATTATAATAGGTAGACCTATTCGTCATGCCTATTGTGGATCTTGTCTTGCTGTCATATCAGAATCAGATCAACAGCGTAATATTAAATGTAGGCAGGTGTTTAAATCTAATTCGCACGCTATTAAAGCGAGTAAATCACGAATTACAGGCGATTGGAGCGAAACCATCTATTAAGAATTTTTTTTTTTGGAAGTCAAATATTTAACCATGTCGATATAGGAAGCAACAAAATGTGACTTACACCGTTGAAAACAATGGTAGGAATCCATGTGATCTTCGGTTCGAAGCTGTGCGTTCGGTTTCCTAATGCAGCTAAAAGGGTGGAACCTTCTGTGCTATTGGCGCACTGCTTTAGTTTTTCGAAGTTGACATTGAAGAGTTTGGCGCACTGAAAGAAAAATTGAAAATCATGAAGTTCAACACGTTCATGGTTTACAGAAAGAATATTATATGAAGAAACTGATGAATCAGGATAGTAACTTATTCAGCTGCTATACTTTTGTATTACGTATTGAACATCATCATTCTGACGCCATTGGAATCTCCGTTTACCAGGCAAGTTGGTAGACATTCGTCTTCTTTTGGAGGATATTTCAATACCAACTAACCAAATATCATGCTGATAATAAAATTTCTCTTACTTTTTGGCCGTATTTAACTTTGTCCGACTTTGGCATGTAGCACGAAATAAAACCAAACAGAGCTTTCGGTCTAGTTTTCAACATTTTTTGCAGTGCACAAGCTTGAATCTTATTCCCGAAACATTCATTTGGACCATGTTGACATGTAAAGTTCCAGTTACCTCGAGAATCTTGTTCTTGCTGAAAAGTGGAAGCAGAAATACAAGAAAATATTGCCGGATT
This sequence comes from Acanthococcus lagerstroemiae, assembly GCA_031841125.1. Lineage (NCBI taxonomy): Eukaryota > Metazoa > Arthropoda > Insecta > Hemiptera > Eriococcidae > Acanthococcus > Acanthococcus lagerstroemiae. The sequence continues at coordinate 57,859,243 of CM063112.1, read as the reverse complement.
TGTGTGAAGCGTGCCCGGGAGAAAATAGTCACTGAAACGGCCTCTCTCCCGTTAAGACAGAAATTCTAAATTATTCCTTCCTTTCTTTTTTACTTCTAGTCTTTCTTTTCTTGTATTCTTCTGTTCACTTTACTATTTCAGGGTCAATGTCCTTGCTGAGCACTAGGGACATGCGTGTGCTTATGAACTCATGTAAATCCTATGCTATTTTAGGTTAGATTCACGTAGCATATCGGCTCTTCATGATCAAGAAGGAATGCACTTACTTCTGCCTTTCCATAAGGAACCAAATCCAGATTTATGTATCTGAAAAACGGTTTCCAATTTGGGCTCACTTGATCTTTGAATAAATTTCTGGAGTCTGGACAGTCACTTTCGTAGAACACAGTTACGTTCAATTTAATATTCTGAAATGAAAATAAGTTCCTGTGAAAAACACTGTCGACGTTGATAGAAGCATCGACATATGTGTCTCGATATCATTTTTTCCTCACTTTTCTTGAGTTTCTGTGCCCAAATACTGTGGAACACATTGTATTAAACCCAACCATAGAACAATTATGAAAATAACTTAATTTATACAGAAATTATTCCGACTACATCATTTGTTGGTCGACAGTAGAGTTAGGTCTACTTGTATATTGTATATAGACTTCTACAACAGTGTTGATGAATACGTATTTAAGTATCTCGATACCAGTCGACTATAATATCAACATTGGTTAATTTTCCCAAAGTGAAATTACTGATTTTTCAACAATATAGGTTCAAAACGTAATATTTCTGGTATTAATTCATGAAAACATTAAAACGGGTTCATAGCTCACCTTTTTGACTAGCATGACCAACAAAGAATCATTTTCAGCGGTCGAATGTAAAATACTGATTACTGACAGCGCAATCGCAACCTTGAATGAGAGCATGATGTGTGTACTCTCGTCTGATGGTTTTGTCTCGCCGAGGAATACCTATAGGTACGTCCGAACAGCACTCAGTATATTCTGTAGATGTTAAAAATGTAGGTACCTAGCTTTTATTAAATACAGGATTTAGAATGCGTATATAGACGAACACGCGCAGACTATTACAGAAGAAATCAAAAGTAATAAAAATACCACATGTGATAAGTATACGTATGTAATCATGCGATGATATGATTAGAATCTAAAACGGTTCATAACAGCGCGGTGTAAATACAAATGCTTAAGCAATCACTGTGCGCTGAAACCTGAAACGCAGATCCCTAGAGTCACTGGGTTTTTTCGCTGATAAGATAATTACCTAAATAGAAATATATACAAATATTTAACTCGATTTATAAGAAACTTATTGTATTAATAAATAAAGATAGCTAAGCTGATTAGCTGCGATTAGCTCTGTTCCTACGGTTTCTCTATCCCGATGCGCAATCAGATAGGTACCCTCTAGTTACCCGCGGAAAAGTTACCCTTCAGATTACGCAGAAACCCAGAAGTTAGCCTCGATTTCTCTTTAGTTACCCGGGTAACTGGCTGAGTTTTCCTTATCCCGATACGCAATCAGTTACCCTCTAGTTACCCGCGGGAAAGTTGCCCGCCATTTTCAACCCTCGGTTACCCTTAGATTACCCAGAAACCCGTCAGTTACGCTTGGTTCCCCTTTAATTACCCGGGTAACTGGCGGGATATCGCGCATCGGGTATGGAATAAAATGCAGTAATTTATTTCCCAAGAAGTGTTCACCAGATAGCCATCTAGTCTAAGAATTTCCGAATGTCTACTCAATTAGTACATATTTAAGTATAGAAATACCTTCCTCAATTTTTGCTTTGGCTCTAATGATCTTGTCAACATTTAAGTCGATTAAGTATTACCAAGTTAGTCTCAAGACATACGAACTAATGAACAAGCGAAAACGATGATATAAGTATACAACAGGTAAGTATACTTACCAGTAACGTAGGTACCTACCTCTACAGTTCCTAGCTTTGAAAACTTATAATTACTCTGGTATCTATGCGGTTAATGTTTCGTTTTAATTTCTGAAATGTAAAACAATAAGCAAATTGTAGCATTCATCAATATTTACTGTACAAATTACAGGGTTGCCAAGTATTGCTCAGAACCCAACCGGTCATCTGATTCAAGGAGACCAAAATCCAAAATTAAATGATTTTGACAATGACTTGACTGACTAAAGTAGCAGCCGGCACCGCAAAGCGACTATGGTCACTTGCTCATATCGGCGCTTTGCGCTCCGCGTACTAAAAGCCCAAATTCTAAGGGAGAAACTGAAAAACTGGCATTTTGAGAGAAACCCGGCTTTTTGTTAGGCCAATCAGTCTTCCAATTGGCAACCTGCCTCGTGGCTCCAAAATCGGTAGGCCAGTTGAAAATCAGCAACTGGCTACCCTGACAAACTGCAAAACCTTAACCCCGTGAAGAATACTGCGACATTGCTGCCAGAAGTTTCACTGATAACACAATTACTAATGCACAGTTGTGTGAAATACATACAGCGTGGTAGTTGGAAAATTCTTGGTGGCTATAACACGGTAGTGAAATGCCAATCTTACTCCCAAGTACCTATTTTATTGGTTTTTTTAGCCAGCTCACTGCCACTTCCCGATGCGCAAAATCCCGTCAGTTATCCGGGTAACTAAAGGGGAACCAAGGGTAACTGACGGGTTTCTGGGTAATCTGAGGGTAACCGACGGTTGCACACGAGTAACTTTTCCGCGGGTAACTACAGGTAACTGACTGCGCATCGGATTAAGCAAACAATGCTGCCTGTGCTACACTGCTTGCCAACTCACTGCTATTTAAGTTGGCCGTGCTAGTGCAGAACACTGCTAAAACTTACGGCCAATTCACATTCGCTTACACTGGTCATACTTTCCCTAAGTACTACCAACCCTATTCTAAAACTAAATATTACCTCGTAATAGACTGGTGTAGTATTTTCGTTGTTTCTGTCAATATGTTGAGCATCATGGCAATACAGTCGCATTTACTGCTAAATTTTGGCCGTATCACTGACGAATCAGATGGCAGTGATGTGGCAAAAAATATTTTTTGTGTGGCAATAAAATTTACAAAAATCCTCATGAGGGTTTATTGGTAAGCAAATTTTAAGTAAATTTCATTGCCATACCTGATGGGAAGGTATACCTAATATGCTTCTTTATGAAAAAACATTTTAGGGATATGTTACTGGAACAAATTTAACTGCGATTGCGAAAATGCTTATCTACCAAGACTGGAATTAAATATAGTAGGTACGTCAACATGAAAAGATGGCCAAGTGTTTTCGCTCATTAGGTATCCTCTATTTCAACATTGTCGGCATCGTGAGTACCTGAGCTCATGTCTCATCACTTTCTCAGTTCCGTTGATATGTGAAAAATGCCGAAGTCGAGTTACACGAACCAGTTATATCTATACCTATTCCTATATTTCGTGCGACCTATATTCACTGATATCAGTTAACGTCTAGTTGCTAATTACACCCTGCGACAAAATCGAACTACAAACCAGTACCCAATGAACTCAATTTATCCTCAGTTTTCTTCAACATGCGCCGGCTTGAAGCTCGGAAGTTTCTTCTTGTGGTTTTTCTCGCATGTCAGTGTTTGGCAACTGCTCGAAAACGAGAAAAACGGTTTCTTCATTTTCCTGCAAAAACCAACGTAGTGGTAAGTTCTTGCTATCAGAAGCAAATAACATATATACAACCTAATGGTGAATACACCGCAAACAGCCAACATGTCTGTCTGAAACACTGCTGGTGAGTTACAATATGTAGCTGGTAATTCGAAGATAATTGGACTACTTACCAATTGAAAATTCCATCTACATTTTGTATTTTACGTCCTACCTCAGACAGTATGTTGTGTTGGCGTGAAGCCACTGGAAATGAAAAGAGATTTACTATTCAATCATGTGTTCACATTAACAGCTCACGATGTCCTTACTGAAACTACTGCCAACTGAGAGCATTGCTAACACACTAACAGAAATGGACATGATTGTTCCACTACCATTGCATCCCTATGAAAAAGGCCTGCATCCGCGGCAAAAAAGAGAACTCGAACGAAATGTGATATTTTCAAGTTTGAAGGACACAGCTGATCAGTGAGTAATCCTATGACTAATTTTCTCCATTGAGGTAAAAATGTGCCTAACAGCCCGCATTTTGTATTGAGTGCACTATTATACCAGAAGATAAATGGTAAAAAGTATTTAAAATCACCCTGTATGTGCTATAAACATTCTGTTACACAACTAGACTTACTTTACAATTTAGTTCTGCGATTGGTTTAAGAAATTTATACTTAATTGTAGATGATATCAAATGCATACTAATCAAGATACTCCTATATCCTAATTAGGACGCACATATAGTGTCCTGGAAGTATGCACTTGTAAGAAATGCTTAATTAGAAAAACACACTTAACATTGAACATCAACTGTCAAGTTTACATATTATGAAAATTATTTTGGATCAAATCATTACCTTTCATATCAACATCTAAGTACGAATGAATATTTACTCTTTTCAAATGCTTCTAAAAGGTTGCTTATTCTTTCACCCCAAAATCTTCTGCTTCCTCAGTTACTGTAAATTCATCCGCTCCTCTCTTCTTGGCCTTAAGGTTATTCGGCGAACCCTAACTTTTTGCTTGAATTTCCATCGTAAAGGACTTCAAAATATAACTTCCAGTGCGTATTTTCCAAGTGCGTATTCAGGCACATCATAGTGAAATAAGCAAGGTAGTAATTTGGAATTGTTAATTACCGCTGGTCAGAAAGTGCACAAAATTCTTGATTCAAGTGGCTGAAAATATTGACTGCTGCACAGTTTAGTTGGCAAATAAACTTACTTTGAATTTTTTGACTGATATTAGCGATAACCTTTCAAGTACACTAGTTTTTTGGTAATATCCTCATGTTGTGGGCAGTATCTTTTGACGCCCGTTGTCAAATACATATGTCAGTGGTGCCATATTGAAGAAAATGGCGCTTCTCGTACTATTATACTTACTATTACACTATTAGGCAGCTTTATCTTAACTTTAATATCACTGAATGCTTACTTCAGTGGCGGCAATAGGGGTATGCAAGGTATGCAGTCGCTTACAGGCGCCAGGCGCTTCACTCAAATGAGGGGCGCCAGAGCGTTCAAAACTTCACAGAAATAGGGCGCCTTCTTACATTTTGCTCACAGGCGCCAATATCCTACCGCTGCGCCTGGTTTACTTGAGAATTCTATTCAATATTTAAAATTAGTGGCATATACTTATTATTGACCACTTCCTGCGGCGAAGTGTAAAATACATGATTATATTAACATATACGCTTGTAACAAGTGGATCTGACAAAAAGATAAGAGGGTCACAAAGCCTCAGCATACAAAAAGGCCAACCTCGGGATTTGAAGCAAAACAGAGTCCTTATTTCAACCAATTATAATGGAGAATGGACGTAAGAACATGTTAGGCGAGGAACTTTTATAACTTGAAGTGGGCAGAATTAAACACAATTTACTTCAGTTCCCAAGTCTCATGTGAGCAAGGTGTTGGACCCGAGCCGAAAAACGGCTCTGCTCTGGCTGTTTTTCCGGAGTCCAGAAGGGAACTAGAGAGCTTGGAGTAGAGTTCGAACCCACTAGTTTCGAGTTGGAATTGGCGCAACTGTTTTTGGAGCTAGAGTTATTATATGGAACAGGCTCGAGAGCCATAGAGCTAGCTCTGCGGGGCCTTGGAGCCAGTTTTAGAACTGTGAAATCAGCTCATCGGTTCTGGCTTTCCTGGAAAATGACCTGCTCTAAAGCTCTGAGCTTCGGTTCCAGGTGAGAGGGGTTGAAAAGCTCAGTTACAGAGAGGCGGTGGAAGGAGAAAAGTTAAGTACGGTTCCGGGTCCAGGTTTCGCTCTAGTCCTGAAGCGGAGCTGGAGCGAAGACACTTTTAGAAAGCTGGAGCAAAGCCCAAAACAAATTTTAGAAACTTGAGTTGGAGCAGAGCTCATTATAGGAAGCTGAAGCAGAGTTCAGAGCACTTTTTCCCGTTCTGACACCCTGCATGTGAGGCTTTTCGTCAATCGGCGAGTATGTACACATAAAAGAATTTTGGTGCCTATTTCAAGCATGCAATAAAAATAATATTGCCACCCCAGTTTCTCAGCTTTCAAATGTATATAGATAGGTACCGTGTTATTTTTTATCTGATTATAGTTTCGGCTTCGATGGGAATGCTTGTCTTCGAAAATTCATATGCGAACTTCACCAGTCGATACCGCCATCTACGGAAAACAAAGATAATCTCTTACGTGACATAGTAGACATAATTTTTGCGTGAGTATATCGTTTGATGGACTGCTAATTCCACGTGTCGAACAAAATCTACACATATCTAACTAACGTGAATGAATATTGTTTCCAGACCGAATATTACAGTACCCGAGGGATGCATGCGTGAAATGGCGAATACATGTCGCATTTTTTAGGAAACTCAAAGTGCATTATTGATGCATACTGATAACATTCAATGACACAAAAAAGCTTCTTCGCAACTTGTTCTGACAAAGTCTTAGTTGAAGGAATGTAGTGTTAGCTGATGAAATGAATCAGAAGATAGGAGTAGGTAATGAACATTAAAATGAACTACTTAGTACGGTATATACTTTCATTTGTGTTCTATCACATATTGTCCTGCGACTGTAAAATTTTAAAACCACGTATTATGGAGAAAATATATCAACTGAAGACTTCCACGCACTCGAATGATGGTAACATCTAATTTCTATTGAAGTAAATAAATCAATGTGGGTACCTACCTGCATGCGGAAGTTGTACGTTCAGTTTTTCGAAAACCAATAACCACTTTTACTGAAAAGGTATTTCCCAAATTACACGTGTTCCATAAATTATAGCTTCTCCATTTTTTGAATGTGCTCCACAAATCAGCTTTTCTTCTTAATTTTTGACGTGCTCCACAAATCAGCTTCTTTTTCATTTTCTGAACGCGCGCTTGAATTGACTCAAAATAATTTTCGAGTGCCAAGGTTTAGTTACATTCAGAATGGAAAGACTGCCTCCCCAGGGAGGAGAAAGGATTCACTCAACAACAGAGATTCATCCACGGTTATTCAGAGATGCGTAGACTATTCTCAGATGCGGTAAATAAATCTGAAACTCACAGAAGTAAATTAGTTTTAATAATACCAATACCATATCCGATTAGAACAAAGTAGAAAGAATATTCCTTGAAGTCTTCTCTGGAGCTCTACTGATAAACAAATGTCTCCCGGCCTGTAGTGCATCGCCTTATATAGCCGAGGTTTCCTACCACCTAACATTAAGTTCAGTGGGAAAACTGTTTTCTGGTTTGAATGCGTAAAATGGGGAAACAATGTTGACTGATGTTCAACACAAAAATATCTGTTTTCCTTTTCAGTTCCTCTAGCTTCACCATGTAAACTATGACAGCGTTGTTTAGTTATGCGGTATCACTTCTCCATTCTGTTAATTTGAGACATTCGGCTTCAATGAGCCGCACAACACAGCAAGCAGTAAAAAGAATTAATAAGGGAAGTAGATATCTTCCCACTGAATGTCAGTCAACATCATCCTATGCAGTGTTGGCATCGGGAATTACCAATTTCCGTTCCCGGGAATTCGATTTTCATTCCCGGTTCATTTTGGCCGGGAATTCCCAATTTTCGGGAATAAAATTTTTTTTTTTCATGAATTGATCGCTGGTATGCTGGATTCTGCATACTGTGTCTATAAAAAAGTAAAAAAGTTGAGAAATAAATTCCATGTGCGGACGTTAGTAATCAGTAAAGATTAGAATTTAGAACACTGAATTTAAAAACCCGGCATTCAGCTACTGGAGTCTTAGACATTAGACTTGGAGCAACTTTTCAGCAAATCTATACTTTGTTTATTGTTTTCTCTTTCTCTCGGGAATCAAGATCTATTTACTATCAAAAAAGTTTGGCAATGGTCTAAAAATGATGTTTTTAACGCATTGAATCCAAATTGCAGACGATTCCCAGTTGGGATTCCCGTTCCTGGGAATTAGTTGAAAATTCCTGGTCAAAAATTTCATTTCCGGAAATTTGCCAACACTGATCCTATGAGAGAAAAGTTCTTCGACAGGCGGTGAGAGATGTCGATTATATGTATAAGATGCTGCGCTGCAGAAGGAGAGACATTCGTTTCTCGTTTGCCAGCAGAGCTTGAGAGACCATTCAGAAGAATATACTTATTAACACATTGTTTTAATAAAATATGATACCTACTAATACCAGAGCTGATATACTTCTGCTGTTTTAGATTGATTTACAAAAGCCGGGTGACAAATAATGTAACTATGATTTCAATACATTTATATTTTTGTTTAATAATAACTACGAACAATAAATATTCTATATTATAATAATAATAAATCACAAAATATATTACTAAACTTTATAATAAGAACTCTATGCAATTTGAGCAGTCTGGAAATTAAAAACACGTTTTAAAATCGATCTATGCACTGAACGTAAAGATATTTAGTTTTCAATAACGTTGACGTTATCAATTAAATGTTTTTTTTAAAAAAAATCATCATAATCAACTACACGTTTCAAACAATTTTACAAATATGGTATAAGTATGTATAATTTATATAAATGCGTTACAGTGTATATTTTACATGATATACGGAAGAACGAGTTGATATTTACATTAATTCACATATCGAGTACAAAACATAAATCGTAATAATAGTTGTAATAAATAAAAGGATTATTGTTAATTTGTTCTACAAACACAGGCTGGGAATTGAGTTCGCGTTGTAGTGGCCGTCAACGCCGACCACTGCATCATTTTTTCTCGACTAAGAAACTCCATCATTAGTTTCGACTTTTCCCTCGTGGTTCGATTCCTGCACCGAACAGACCTCTCGGATAACTATGTTAAAGAACCTATAAGCCCAAGTACTCGCATACGCCATTTTGGAGCACATTGTGCCCGTCGATTCCGAATTGACTACGCGGTACGCTTCGCATAATCGGATTCGGCATCCACGGGCACGATGGGCTCCAATATGGCGTATACGAGTACTTAGACTTACAGGTTCTTGAACTACGTCACACAGTGAGTTACTGTTATCAAAAATACCTGTCTTTGGGCTAACAAACGTATTGACTCCCATAAGAAAAACACGCCGAGCAAAGATCATTATGTTACTACCTGAGAATAAGAAATTTGTTAGAAACCAGAAGAACTTTCTGACCTTTAGCTTCTAATAAATTTCTTATTCTCAGGTAGTAACATAATGATCTTCGCTCCGTGTGTTTTTTTTGTGGGGAGGGGGGGGGGTCAATACGTTTGTTAGTCCAAAGCAGGGTATTTTTGCAAACAGTAAGTCACTGCGTGACGTCATATAAAGTAAGTCTATTCACGTAATACGAACACTACTGGCTAAAAACAGGCAGGTATATGATGTCTGCTCTACGTCCTAAAACCTACATAAACGTAATATACCTAAGCGACTGCAGCGTGCGTCGTCCGGACCAAGGCACTATATAGCCCGCTTGTAGGATAAGAAGAAACAAAATTAGAAGAATTATCGCGATGTATGGGCGAAGAAGCACCGTGGGCTAGTTACTGCGACCGAAATAAGGCCCGGTCGAGCGCACATGAGGGTTCATGAAGCGTACATGCCCTCCGCGTACCCAGGACGCCGGAATCCACTGCGGTTCGCGTTCCACCTTGTTGATCTCGAGCAGCAGTTCATGGTACGCCCGCTCCATATCGTTATTGATGATGATCATGTCGAAATAGTGGCCGTATTTGTCCTCCATCTCCCGAGCCTTCTCAATTATATCTTTCAGTTCTTCCTCCTTAAAAACAAAAATGAGAAATTGAAAGAACGAATGTGCAAATACATGCTCAAAAAAGGTAGTTACATCACATCAATTCAGCACTGCGGCGCCTTTGCCGCCGAATCCGCCATAGTACCATCTGCCTTGCTTATTCTAGGGTTATTCCAACTATTCTAGCCCGAATCATTCCTTTGGACCTATTCCAACTCCTACCTAACCACCATAATTCAGAATAGTTGAAAATTGAGTTTAGAAACGTTTATATCTAGTTTAATTTCCATTTTTAGTATAGAGGGTGCGGCAGTGGAAATGGACGATGAATCCAGCTTAGAACAGTTGAAACAAGCAGGAATGTACCGATAAGGGGTACGGGGTAACTTACCCCCTGTAGGAATTCATCACTCAGCACTTGGAAAAATTTACCATTTCAGTCAGGTGGAAATGGGAAAATCCAACAAGTCGAAAGGTTTGTTTTTTTGTTTTGATACTTGAGAATTTTGAGTTGAATCAGTTGGGAATTTCACAATTTTTACCCCCGTTGGTGTTACAGTGGATAAGGAAGACAGTGAGAGGTCAGGGGGATTTCGACTTAGAACAATTGAAGAAAGTCTAGAACAGGTTGCAACAATTCTGAAATGTGATTGATAAAACACATCCATGTTTTCGGATATCCTGATTATAATCAAGGGGCAGGAGTCCGAAATAGGGGAAACCTGACCTAAAACAGTTGGATCAAATCTACAACCATAGGCGGTTACTTGGGGGGGGGGTGCTCCAGGGCTTAAGCGACCCCTGAGATTTTTCAAGGGTCATTCAGCACTCCCGGGAAAAAAATCGTTAAATACGGAGAAGGTTGCGTCAGTAATAGAAAATTAGCGATACTATCACTACGTAGGTTGGAAGTTTGTAACTAAAAGTAAACAAATGTGACGTGTCACAAGCTGTTCTCAGAGAAAGGCTCTTAGTGGCATATCACTAAGGGCCTTTTCTTTGTGAGTTCGATTTCACTAAGGTCCCTTTCCTTGTAACAGGTCATTCTGATTGATCACCTACATAAATCGATTACTATCGAAAATATCGATTTTATACATTATTTTTTGCTGAACTCATACCTAAAAAGTAATAAGTTAAAGTAATAGCCAGTAGGAGTATCTGAGTAAAGTTAACTAGTCTACTGTTAGTCTGTTATGAAACAATAAACATTTCGATTTTTTCTTCTTTTTTTTCTTGAGCTTTAGCACCTTCTGGAAAAGTTGTAAGTTGCCACATCTATGTCTACAACAACCCGGAACAATAGAAAAATTGAGTTCAGAGACATTTGCGAAAGTAGCTCCATTTCCATTTCCAACTTAGGGGGAGCAAAAAGGGGAATATGCTGATTTTCACCTCAAATAATATTGAAACAGTCTAAAACAATTTGACAGTTGTAAAATTTGACTGGGGAGAAGACATATATACAGGGTTAGTCGGTTTTCCTTCCGCCACAGGAAAACACCGTTACGCTGAATGAAGTACAACTCAATTGTTTCTCCAGGCGAGCGGTCTCTTCGATAAGAATTTCATGGGAAATATTCGGGGAAAACTACGATAGCTTTTGAAGAATTTTATCAAGAATTTTCAGAAAAAATGTTCTAAATCTCCGAAGAATTTCATCAGAAATATTCGAGAAAAATCTCATATTCAGGAAAAATTTGCGATAATTTTCGAAGAATTTCATCGGAAATCATTGAGAAATATCTCCAATCATTTCAAGCGAATTTTGTCAGAAATTTGAGAAAAAAATCTCCAATGATTCTGAACAATTTTATCAAGGAACATGGCGAAGTATCTCTGATGATTTTGGAAGGATATCCTTTTTTAAAAAAATCTGAAGCTTTTCAGGGGGAAAATTTCCAGTGATTTCTGCGAAATTAGTCAGAAATCTCGGAGAAAAAATGTGATGACTTCCGGAGAATTTCATCTGAAGTATTTAGAAAAAAGTCCAGTGTTTTCCAAAGAATTTCCTCGAAAATCTTTGGGAAAATTTTCCGATAATAATTGCATCGGAAAAAATTTCTAATGTTTTCCAAGTTCATCTGCATTCTTCGAAAGAATCTCCTGACAATTTTTGAAGAATTTCATAGGAAATATTCGGAGAAAAACTCCGATGGTTTCTGATGAATTTCATTGGAAATCTTCTGAAATCTTTGGAAAAAAAACTCGGATTCATCGGAAATCTTCAGAAAAAAGTCCAGTGTTTTCCAAAGAATTTCCTCGAAAATCTTCGGGAAAATTTTCCGTTAATTTTGAAAGAATGGCATCGGAAATTTTCGGAAACAACGCCGATAATTTCCGATGAATTTCATCAAAAATTATTTTAATGCAATTATTTCGTAGAAATCATCCGAGATTTTTCTCGAACATTTCTGATGCAATAATTCTTCTGAGATCATCGAAATATTATCCCAAAAATTTCGGATAAAAATATCTAGAAATCATCAAAATATTTTTTCTGAAGAAAACTTTTAAGAATCAGTAAGGGACTTCTTAATAATTTCCGATAAAATCCTTTGGAATAATTGCAGTGTTTTTCTAAAATATCCAACAAATTTCTCCTGAAATCATCGGATAATGTTTTTCAATGATGTCCGATAAAATTCATTGAAAATGATCAGAAATTTACACTTAATATTTTCGATTAAATTCGTCGAAAATAATCTTTAAAAAACAAAGGAATCGTCCCGAATATTTTTCATTAAATTCCTTGGAAATAATCGAGGGTTTTTTCCGAAAATTTCCGGTATAATTCTTCAAAACTGGTGTTATTTCCCGAATGCTTTCGATAAAATTCTCCAAAAATTCTCAGGAAATTTTCTCGAAGAATTTCTATGAAATTTTTTGGAAAATCATGGAGATTTTTCCTAAAGATCGATTCTTTGGAATTTCTGCTCACCATTTACAATAAAATTGCTTAAAAATCATCCTAAATTCTTCCCGAAGATTTACGATGAAATTCTTCGGAGATTATCGAACATTTTTTCAGAAGATTTTTGATGAAATTCATCAGAAACCGTCGAACTCTCCAAATATTTCTTATGAAATTTTTCAAAAATTGTCAGGAAATTTTCTCGAAGATTGCCGATGAACTTTCTTGGAAAACAGGAAATTTTTTCTGCAAAATTTTCGGTGAGATTTTTCAGAAATTATTGAAGTTTTTTCCATGAAAGTTTCCGATGCAATTCTTTAAAAATTATCAGAAAATTTTCCCAATGATTTTCGATGAAATTCTTTGGAAAACACTGGACATTTTTCTGAATATTGCCGATGAAATTTCCCAGAAATCATCACATTTTTTCTCCGGGATTTCTGACTAATTCCTCAGAAATTATTGGAAATTTTCCCCGACCATTTTTGACAAAAATCTCTGAAACATCAAAATTTTTTCTAAAAGGATATCCTTCCAAAATCATCAGAGATACTTCTCGATGATTCTTGATAAAATTGTTTGGAATCATTGTAAATTTTCCCTCAAATTTCTGACAAAATTCGCCTGAAATCACTGGAGATATTTTTCAATGATATCCGATGAAATTCTTCGAAAATTATCGCAAATTTTTCCTGAATAGGCGATTTATCTGGAAGATTTCTGATGAAACTCTTCGGAGATTTAGAACATTTTTCCTGAAAATTCTTGATAAAATTCTTCAAAAGTCATCGGAGTTTTCCCCGAATATGTCTCATGAAATTATTGTCGAAGAGACCGCTCGCCTGAAGAAACAATTCAGTCATACTACGTTCTGAGTGACGGAGTTTTCCTACGGCGGAAGGAAAACCGACTAACCCCGTATAGGAATTCTCAGCAATTTCGATTATAATGGAGATGCGCTGTAGCTGGGATGGTAATGGGGGTAGGTTACAAAAGAAATTCAGCTGAGAATAGCTAGCACAACCCTAGAACAACACGGAACAGCCGAAAAACTGGAGTTCAGAAGAAGTTGCTGAGTTAGTTCAATCTCCATTTTTAGCGTTGTTGGCTGCGTAGCCAAGTGGTGACGTACCCGCTTCGCAATCCTTGCGTATTGCGTTCGAGCCCCACCAACGCCTATAGTGATATTCGAACACCTCACTAACATCCTAGCAAACACAGCGACTTCAGAATCAATCGAGGTGGAAACATATCACATCCTCTAACCACCGCCAGCTCACACGAACAAGGCATTACAATCGCAGGGCATGTTACTACCAGATCAGAAGGACTGGGATGTGCGTGTGCACGTTGTGGACAGCTCACTTAATATCGAGAAACATATGGCTAGTAAGCGAACGGCAACTGTACACTCTTCGGCACAGAGAAGGAAGACTCTGATTCAACAAAACCGTGGGGAAAGCCATGGAAACTACAACAACTAACCTGTCCAGGAGAATCGCGCGTCAGAGACCGCGACAGCCAACGTTCGGCATCGGATACGGCACCTGAAGATGAACTTTGAGGGAACCGGTGCGAGAATAAATGCTGGCAGTAGAGCTATGGTGAATTTGGGGATACGAACAGAGGGACATTTCTACCTTCATACCCGCTTGCGAACGTATCACACTTGTTCCGAACATCGGTAGAATGAAAAGAAGCCAGGTTGGGTCCGATCTTATTACATTCTCTGAAAGTAACTTTTCCACTTAAGAGATAAGTAACAGTTTCTTCACCATAAATGGCAGACCGAAAGGAAGCGATAGCGACTCGTGTATTTTCGTCCTTCGGGTCTGTCACACTCTTCTGCAATCATTTACTTTCTTACCTCGAGTAATGTACCGCGTTTCTGAATCTTAACCTATGAAATTCAGAAAACAATAGGAACATCGGTAACTGGCCGCATAACTCACCTTGAATGCTTCTCCACTTTTGATCTTCTTCTGACGTAGCTTCTCGAGCGAAGGAGGGGCAACGAATACTACATACGGCATCAAGTCGGAGTTACGAAGGATCTTCAACGACTGGGCGTGCAGATTCAGCACGCAAATTTTGCCAGAATTGACTACTGTCCTGATGGCTTCTAAAGAAGTACCTGCGAAGTAATACGCACGTTATTAGATATTCAAAAACAAAGTTTTCATTTTAGATTACAGTGTTGCTAATAGCCGCTAGGGCCAAATCGCTAGACCTGGTGGGCGGAAGCCCTCCAAGCAGGGAGTATAGCACTTCTTCCGGCAAATTCTGCAAACCGAAAGCTTTTGTTTTTGCACGCACGGTATTTTTGTGTTATTCGGCCACGTTAGACGTTTGTTACGCCATTATATGTATGTCCATAAGAAAGTCCACAACAGGGATCTATGTATAGTATACACACTTCTTACTAGGTCCCTTTTCTAGGATATTGTAACACGGCTATTTATCGTGTTTAATCGTATCGAACACTTTGTCGTCGTCGTCGTCGTCTCCTTTCTGCGAGTGGGCCTAGTAGCCCGTCTGCGGGGAGTAATTCCCATTCTATGTGAGGCAGCGGGTCTTCTTCACTCAATTTTAATTGAAAAAGAATTTATTTTTATTTCATTGTTTATATATATGAATTTAATTGAAATTATTATGATAAATAAAATAATTATTATAGGAAATGAAGTTCAAATTATTTCTAAATTTTGATTTTCAGATATTTTTTTATTTATAAAATTATTAAATGAAATTGAAAATATTAATTTAATAATTAAAAAAATAATAATGATTATAATAATGGAGATTTGGTTAAGAATTTTATTTATTAAAATTAACGAAGTGAAAGGTCGAACGACTGCGCTATCTTCCTGTCGAATACCCGTATCACTAGTCCCGTGGTTTATGACGGTGAGTTCAACGAACACCGGCAGGTAGCGCTTCACCCATTTACAGCTTTCAGATACTGGCAACCGACTACACACTTCTCGGAAGCCTCTGCTGTAAGTGGTTGTGACTCTGTGTTCGTTATCAGAGTGCGGTGTTAGAATGTGTGTCGAATTCTTTCTTGCATTACTGTTAACGATGTCGGCGTTGGGAATCGAACCTGTGCAGACAGGACCGCCGAGAGGGGGGGGAAAGGGTACTTTCCCCCCGGGCCCGAGTTTTTTGAGAGGGCCCGCAGAGTCACAGAAATTATAATTATCAAATAGAAAATATGCCTTTTTACGAGCAAATAATTTCAGTGTAGGCCCGCAGATTTTCCCCCCGGGCCCGGTTTGGCTCTTGGCGGCCCTGTGTGCAGATTCCAATTGTACTCCCTTCGAGATTGGTTTTGTTCCAGATAGTCTAAGTTATATTATTCACGAGATGCTATCAGGATCAACAAAATGTGTGTTTCAGTTCGGAACAGAGCTTACCATAATAAGCCTTCTCGTACTCTCCGTGCTCGACGAACTTCCTCGACAATATATCCGCTTCAAATTGGCTACGGGTGATGAAGTGATAGTCTTGCCCATCGATCTCGCCTTCTTTGCGAGCTCTGCTGGTATCTAAGCAGAAGAACCAACGCGGTCATTATAAGTAAGAACAACAAACGGCAGTCACGATTTGACGTTTGGTAATGGCGATGAGCACTTACGAGGAACAGCAGCTGCGAATCGATCAGCGTCCTCCATCAACCTCTGCCGCAATTCGTGCCGCCCAATGTTTGGCGGACCGATGAGAACAATAGGCCTTTTGTGATTCATGCTGGGGTAATACCAGATCACCTCCTCGTAGGTGGGAATCTCTTCGCCATCGTATTCTGCAAATCATGATCTTACGTAAGTTACTTCATCAAATAACGAATTTGCTATTGGCAGAGGATATGTTTGGTGGAGTGTATGGCGGATGCACGCACGCCAAACTGGCTCCTCACCCGATGCGTAGAACCCCACCAGTTACCCGGGTAACTAAAGGGGAACAAGGGTAATCTGAGGGTAACCGAGGGTAACAAATGGTTAACTTTTCGACCACGAGTAACTAAAGGGTATAACAACTAATTGCGTATAGTATCCCGCCAGTTACCCGGGTGACTAAAGGGGAACAAGGGTAGTCTGAGGGTAACTGATTGCGCATCAGGCAAACACCGCATCCCTGGCCTCGGAAACTACCCTTTCGAGTATCGCATCAGTGAACTATTAGCAGGATAACACAAAGTTTTACCGTCAGTGCTGGATGACGAATAGAGCGGATAGCCTCCGTCTTGGTAGGTGTGATACGGCGACTTCTTCCTCTTCTTCTTCAAGTTCTTCTTGGCGCACAAAAACGTGCCAGCCTTACGCGATTTCTCCTTTCCGATTCGTTCGCCGGCTATTGTCTGTTTGAGGGCTTCTCTCCTAAAAAGACACAGTACAAATTAATTCTATTTTGCTGACGTATTCTTTGATCATCAAGTCTATTACGATTTACTAATAGTATCTGCAGGGCATTAGCCACAGGAGAGACGCAGGAGGTTCAAACTGCTCTTTGCATGCTGTCATACTCTTCCCTCTAAATATGAGATACGTACACGGCCTCCATCGAGAAAAATAAATCTTCGACATATTAGTTTAAGAATCATTCAGATGAGCTTAACTCTTTAAAATTTCTCCAACCTTGTCTAAAAATCTTTCAGAATTTTCGAACTTGTTTAAGGCTCTCCGAGAAGTTTCTAGGGACTCATTAAGATTCTTTCAGACTTGCTTTACACTTTCTAAAGGCCTTCCAGATTTGTTTGAGATCCTTGGGCAAATTCCTCTACGCTTTTTAAACAACCATGAAACTTACAGGTGTAACAAAGACTCTGCAAAACTATAATTCAAACTTCAGAACTTTTTCGATTTACCTCGAATGGTTTAAACTGCCTGAACCTCTTTCAGGCTATGGGTCACAAGAGCCTATGAGATTTTTTCATACTATAAACTTTCTTCAAACTTGGTTACATGATTCATCAAGACTGGTCTGAAACCCTTCAGGTGACTTTCCCGATGCGCAATCTGTTACCCTCTAGTTACCCAGTCACCCGCGGAAAAGTAACCCATTTGTTACCCTCGGGTTACCCTCAGATTACCCTTGTTCCCTTTAGTTACCCGGGTAACTGGCGGGATACTACGCAATTAGTTACCCTCTAGTTACCCGAGGTCGAAAAGTTACCCATTTGTTACCCTCGGTTACCTTCAGATTGCCTATGTTCTCCTGTAGTTACCCGGGTAACTGGTTGGGATTTTGTGTATCTCGTTTAAATTTGTCACTCTTCATCTGCACGCCTTTATTTTTCAAGACGTTTCTCGAGTTCCTCTGGACTTGACTTCCAGACTTGTTTGAGGAATTTTCTCAATTTGATAAAAATTCTTTATACCTCTTGCGGACTTTACTGAGATTCTTCTATACGAGATAAATCATTCTTTAAGACTGATTCAGACCTCATTAGGAGGCTTTCTGGTACATCTAGACGGATTCAAGACCCATAAAGTTTCTTCCATCAGACTTGATCAACACTTCTCAAAAACAGGGACGTACCCAAGAGTTTTCCGGGGGGGGGGCAATAATTTTGAAACCCCCACTGACTCAACTCCAAATTCCCACAAAAAATACTTTTGACTTGTTGAATTTTTCCGACTTTGCAACTCAAAATTCCGAAGAAGTCCCTGCTCAAGAGTTTACCGGCTTGTTTGTGACTTACTTCATATAATCATCTAGAATTATTTAGACTTGTTTTCGGGACTTGTTTCGATTTAAATTCTTTACGGGTCTTTTAGACTTTACTAAGATTCTTCTATATTGTGAAAAATCATTCATCAAGACTGATTCAGACCTCATTAGCACGCTTTGTGTTCATCTAGACGGATTCAAAACGAATCAAATCTCTTTCAGGCTTGATTAACCTTCACTCTTCAAGAGTTTCCGGTTTCTTTGTGACTTCATATAATTTTTCCTGATTTATTTAGAATATCTTAGGAAATTTTCAGGTTCCTTTGAGAAGTTTTTAGATTTATTCAAAAGCGTTTGAGGCTCTTCCAAGCTTTATTAAGATCTTCTATGATCCATCTAGACGGTTTCAGACCTTTCAAGTATCCTTCAGACTTGACTACCCTTCCACACTTGCTTTCCACTCATCAAGACATTTTCAAACCAGTTTAAGAATTTAAAAGTTTCCTGCAGACTTGCCAGACTTGTTTAAGCCCTCTTCAGACGTTTCTAGATTAATTTAAGACCCTTGGAAACTCTTTTACTCCTGATGGAAATGCCTTAAGACTCATCCGGACTTCATTAAAACACTTTGAAGTTCATTCAGACGTGTTTAAGATCTATCAGATCTCTCAGAATTGATTAACACTCTTTCAGATTTTCTTTTCAACTTTTCTAGACTCAGACGAGTGTAAGTCTTTGAAGACCCTTCTATACTAGATGAAGGATCTCTGAAACTCTTACGAACTAAGATTCCCCCATGAAGAATGCTATAGCAGTGCTGCCAGAGATTTCACAGTTAACAGAGTTGTATAAAATACATGCAGTGCGGTTGTTGAAAAATTCATGGTGACTGTAAACATGGCAGCAGATTGCCAATCTTGCTGACCAAATTTTTTGCCAATTTTATAGCCAGTTTACTGCCAATTAATTGTAATTGCTGCCACTGCTGTACTGCCAATTCTGCTGCTAGCTCACAGCCAATAGGTAACACTGACCATACTGCCACTCTACGGCCAAAGTCAAATATCGTCCGGCAGTAGACTGGCAACACTACCACATTTTTCTGGTAGTATGCATTGTGCATTACAGTAGTATGCATTTCCTGCCAAGTTTTGGCAAGGTCACTGCTGGATTAGATGACTGCGATATAGCAGTATATTTTGAAATCAACAAGAATTTGTACGGGGTTGTCTATATTGGATAAAGAGATTCTTCAGTATTCCTTCAGACTTGTTTAAGACTTCTACAAACTCATTCAGCCTTTTTCAAGCTCCTTGAAAACTTCTGAGATTTGTTTAAGACTTGAGATGCTTTCAGACTTGGTTACCACTCTTCCAGACTTCTTCAAGACTTTTTAAGAAATCTCTAGACTTGTTTAAATCTGATGGCGACTCTTACAGACCTGACTAGGGCTCTCTAACATTTTTCTGCACTTGTTTAAGCTTCTTCAAGGCAGTTCAAGACTTTTCTAGACTTCTCTTAAACTCGTTCATGATTCTGTACGACTTATTTGTGGCTCCTGAAGACTCTTCCCGATGTGCAAAATCCCGCCAGTTACCCGGGTAACTAAAGGGGAACCAAGGGGAACTGACGGGTTTTCAAGGGTTGCAGATGGGTAACTTTTCCGCGGGTAACGGATAACTGATTGCGTATCGGGATGCGCAAAATCCTGCCAGTTATACCCGGGTAACTAAAGGGGAACCAAGGGTAACAGTTGGGTTTCTGGGTAATCTGAGGGTAACCGAGGGTTGCAAAAATGGGTTACTTTTCTGCGTGTGAGGGTAACTGATTGCGCATCGGGCTTGACTTGCTTTACACGCACCAATATTATTCCTGACTTGTTTCAAATCATTGAGATTCTTGCGGGATTGATTGAGACATGTAAGCATTTTACCAATATGAAGTGGCAAATCGTACTTTCTTAGTGACCCCCTGTGGTGGTTCCGATAACGTCAGGGGCATCATATTTGGTATCATTTTGTAGGGAAATATAAATAGAATCTTTTCAGTAGGATGAATGTTTCCCTCGGCTTATCTTCCCGATGCGCAAAATCCCACCAGTTACCCGGGTAACTAAAGGGGAACAAGGGTAATCTGAAGGTGACCCGAGAGTAACAAATGGGTAACTTTTCCACGGGTAATCGGATAATTAAAGGGGAACCAAGGGTAACAGATGGGTTTCTGGGTATAATCTGAGGGTAACCGAAGGTTGCAAAAATGGGTCACTTTTCTGCGGGTGAAGGTAAACTGATTACGCATCAGGTCGTATGATATTTTCTTGGGTCTCTTCAAGATGTTTGAAGACATTTCCAGACTTGGTAAGAGACTCATAAGTCATAACTAATAAGCCTATAACGAGCTTTAAGCTTCTTTTAGTTTTTTAAAGTTCAAATTTGAGATCCTATAGGATTCGTCCCGACTGAACTGAGACTCATTCACACTCATCCAGACTTGAATAATAGTTTTCAAGCTTCTTTGATACTTTTCACTTGTTCAGATACTTCACGACTGATGTCCGATTTAGATGAAATATGAAATGTGTCTCGTGAAGAAATGTCCGAAAATAGAGGATCGGCGGAAAGAGGGGGTATAACACAACTACTCGGATACTTCATTAAAACCCAAGAGAAGGAACTTCTGGGCGAAGAAGGTGAAAAGTTGAAAAGTGAAATGTCAAGATTTTGATCTAAAATTTTGGTGTCTTCAACTCCACTTCTAACTCTCCTCGATAAAATATCTTCAAACCAACTCTGCAAAAAGTGATTGGGTTGGGAAAAACATTCGAACAGTTCTAGCTCAAGAAGTTGATTACGTTCACTGAATTCCATTAGAGGATTGTACCGACTATTTTACAACCAGGGAGGCGTAGTCCCTTATTTTTTCATAAATTCGAACACTTCGCAAATTTTAGTACGGCACTTGCGTATAGGGTTTCTCGTCATTTTCTGACTCTGAAACCGCTCTTCTCCTAATAACTCAACTATGGTCTTGATATTCAAATTTGATTGCAATGAGAGAGTTGTCTTTCCTCGAGAAATCATACGAATGAGTGGGGCGTACTACCAGTTCTTCCTGATCGCTATTATAGGGATTGAGGATCGGGGCCTAAATCTCCGGCTCAGAACACTTGGAAAAGCTCATCAGTGAACAGAAGGAAAACCAATCCATCTTTAAAGTATCGCGATCAAACTGATAAGGTCCGGGAATTACCCTCATTCATCGCGTAAACAAGGCTTATACGTTCCGCTCATATTTTCGCTGGCAAGGTCGGCCTCAATGTCAACACTCGTGAAAACAACATCTAATTTCCTCGTCCGGTGCGAATACCTGCGGCTCCTGCGGCTATACCGTACACATAGATACGTATTGTGCACGTCTAGTCGTCTATACTCACTGCTGTTGAAACGTTTTACTGGGTATCAGTCCGGCCAACGAGTGGTCGTGCTCGCCGTATCTGTAGGCCTGCCACCAATTCGGATCCTCTTGCGACTTAACAATAAGTATATCACCTTTCTGAAAACTGATGCCGAGTTCTCGACATGGCACGTATAAATCGTCTTCGGCGTCGTAATCGAATAACGCTTTAACGTACACCTGTAATCACGAAAGAAAAATCTACGTAAGTATTTCGCAATCCGACGGTGCCATCGCATGAGGCACGCCGCCGCCGCACGTCCAGTCGCGATATACAGATTAAACGGTCTCGGTCGACTTACCAAAACGTCCTTACTGTAACTAATTGTTCTCGAAACCGAACAAGGGTTAATATAAAACGTTAATGAACCACTCATGGCAGACAAAATATCACAGACTTCGTTAACGGATTTGCCCCGCATCTCGATACCGTTTACTTCTAAAATTTCGTCGCCTTCGTGCAGCAGGCCGCATTTCTCGGCCGCGCCTCCTTTAACGACTCTCCCGATTATCACAGCCTCTCCTTCGTTCCGAACGGTCGCTCCCTGCAAACAGAGGAAGAGGAAACCGAACTTCAGTTTGGCCGGAAAAAGGAAACCGGGGTTCGAAGAAGACGGGTAAACCGGTAACAGAGGGTCTTCTATACGTACCAGCGGCTCGTTGGACTTCTCGATTTTAATAATTTTAATATTCGGATCCTGGTTGACGTTGCTTTTGTAAATCGATTCCTCGAGCTTCAGCGACAGGTTGGACTCGGTGTCTGGGAAGAAGTTTCTGACTATCGTGTCGTGAGCTTCGAGCAGTTCTTCGACCTCGTTGCGGGCCAGGAATTCAGTCAGTTTGGACGCTTCCGGCGAGGAACTGTTTTGTAAATCTTTTAAGCACTGCAATCAAACGTACATTCGTTAGGAATCAATTTCCAAACAGTATAGCGGGGGCGTGGGGGGGGGCATAAAAGACAGAAATGTCGCCAAAAAGTAAACTCGGGATTCGGTTGGCAGGACAAGATGGAACAAGAGCTTATCTTGGCTTGCTAATGCAAATATGTTTGCAGTTAGCTAAATCTAAAAATTGAAATTCTTCCCCCTGGATGCTGACTTCAAGGTTGAAACTTTGTAGCAAGCAAAATACCCCCTAATCTTTCTTCGCCTTCCAGAACACGTGTTTGGTACGGATTATAACATTTTCGGACGATTTTTTACTCAGCAGTTGGGAAAATTTACCATTTCAAAAAATCCAATAAGTCAAAATGTTTTGTTTTTTTTGTTTTTTTTTTTTTTGCTTTGATACTCGGGAATTGAGAATTTTGAGTTGAGAAGTTGGAAAAATCCAACAAGTCAAACTTTTTCTTTTTTCTGTCCTTTGACACTTCGGAATTTTGAATTGAATCAGTTGGGACTTTCACCCCCCCCCCCCAAAGGAAAAACTCTTCGGTACATCCCTGATACAAGAAATAACAGAAAACAAAGGCGGATACACGAGAGGGAGGTATGGCTTCTCCCATCCAAGATGGTCGGTAAAAAGAGTGTTTTTGCAAAACTTGGCGAGTGCTAAAATCAGATTCATCAGCTGAGAAGTAAAGAACGACTCGATTTTTGAAAAACCGCGATGTACATATCTTCACATATTTCTGGCTTTAATGTAACAGAATTTAGTACCTGGAGGTAAGGTTCTGACGATTCGCTAGTGTCTGTTTCGACTAACAAATAATAGTCAACTCAAAACTTGTAGTTTTGAACTTCGCGAGTTTGGGAAATGAATTTTCAGACAATTAAGTCCACAAAATAAGAAACAACCAAGTTCAAAACTTGAATCATTACAAAATATTTTCAAATGGAAAAACGGGAACTTTTTAAGAGGCAAACGAAGGGAGTGCAAAACATAATTACTCAGGAAATTTGCTTGCTAATTCTTACTTGGGAGAGGGGGTTACTCAAAATATTTTTCTTACTAAGAATCACACCTAAGTTAAGTACAGCATTTTACTTGTCTGTTCAAATGATAATATCCAAGGATAATGACGCCATAAATAGGTCAAATAATGTTCTTTAAAGGTATAAAAGAAAGACAGGAAAAATAAGAAGCACGATTTTCAGAAAGTGTAAAGAATGAAAGGAAATAAGAAAGTAAAAGAAATAAAATGAAAAGTAATCTACAATTTTTAAGCTCCTGAACGTCCTCACTGCGAGCAGCCACTCACAGTACGGTGGACTGGTCAGAGCGAAAGTTTGACATTCATAATAGTACCAGCGCATTCGGGTAACGAGTAATTTATGGGAAATATTAGCACCACTTTCTCTTGTGCTGATGAAAACCGAACTGATGAGGAATAATTACTGCATTAGCTAGAAATCAGAGTGGAACATATTTGCAACCAGCGACATACCGAAGGAGGGGGGGGGGCCTTCCTCTCAATATTTTCCATTTCCTACAGTCGGAGAATTTAGTAAAATTGACCCTCAGCAGGCAAAATCAGATATTAACAATTGGCAAAATTTCAAAAGTGTTGACTTTTTTCAATTTTAAAATTTTCCATCAGTTGACAGGACTGGCTCTTCAGTAAGGGTAATCAAGTTTCCTACCCCTTCTCCTTCCCTCAAAAAGTCACTTCGGTATGTCCTGCATACAACATTGCTGTCCATACCATTTCTCTGAACAAATATTCGCTGGGCCCTACAACTCCATAAGATCCTACAAAAAAAAAAAGTTATTGCCTAACTTGCAGATCTCAGAAAAATAATATTACTCTAAGCCATCGAAAGTCTGATCGTACTCATGGAGCGTGAGATTACATGTTTTTTATGTGTTTTTTTTTTGTATTTATTTTTTTTTAAATTTTTTATAAATTCGAATTAACTAACTTTAAGCACCCCTGGCCCCAACCCAATGGATCAGTTGGGCTTATTATCTATAAACTTGAATTATATTAGGGTTGTAAACTAATAGAAACTATTATAATAATTATTGAAATTATAATCTGAATTAATTGTATTTTAATGAACATTTTTCTTTAAATTTACTGATTCAAAATTAATCATTCCATAATACATATTTAACAGTTGTAAACATCCCCCGCCCCTCGATGCAAAGTTTACCTATAGCGATTGTAGCACGCAGTGATTTCCCTGGAAATGTTAATACAGAATGACCTAAAAACCATTATAATGATACTAGGATTTGAAATTTACAACACGAAATTTCAAATCCAGAAACTTGCAAAAAGTATATTATACATAAAACATTTAAATTTTGCAGAAAAAAATAGCAAAGTTATATCACAAAGTGAAATTTTGAGATTCGCCTAAATCTTGATATTTAAGTACTTTTAGAAGAAAATTAAAATAGTTCAAAATTTGCAGCTATAAAAATTCATAATTAAAATACCTACAAAAATTTTTCAATTTATCATTTGAATAGTCCATAAAATTCAAATTCAAAAATTAAACCTACATTTAAAATGGGAAATGAATTACAATAAATCGGAAATTCACCAAACATTAAACGTGTACCGTGACATTACAATTCACTTAAAATTGAAATTTATGTACCTAAATATTTAAAATTCCCAATTCAAATTATATTCAAAAATTTCTAAAAAATTTAAAACTGAAATAATTATACGTATGATTTACTATATAAAAAGAAAAATTTTCAGGGATTAACCATTTTAACTTTTAAAAAATTTTAATCCAAACCTTACTATGCATGTATAAAATATCTGAATTCCGAACCAATCACTTGATAAACGGAAATTAGCATAAATTTAAGAATTATTATTCATCAAAATTAAAATTCCAATTTAAAAAATTTAAAAAGTTACCTACAACTGACGTGTTTTTCAAGTATGCAAAAGATATTATTTACAAAAAAGAGAATTTCCCACAAAAATTAAGAATATACGTTTACTTGAAAATTACAAATTATTTGAAATTTGCCAAAATTAAATAAAAATGAACAGAACTTCTAAATAATATTAAAAATGAAAAAAAGAAAAAACTTGTAATTCAAACAAAAAATTTTTAGCCATTACTGATGAAGACAAGATGAAATGAGAGGCTTTTCGCAGGAGAAAGGAGCTTGTATGGGGATTTTTATTTTTACCGGCAACATCAGATTTTACGACCATTCAGCTAGAATCTCTTTCAAATTTACGAGCTATATAACAAGAGCAGGCTTGCAGCATCAGAGACAGGGACTCCTCTAAATCAAAAAAATTTCCTTCTTCCTAAACGATTTCATTTTTCAAATTCGGACGCAAAAATCGAAGTCGTTTTTGAAATCAGGAAGTAGAAATTCTATCTTACTTTAAGCCTTTTTCCTTCCTAGATCTCTAGTGTCCTCCATTTGGAAACTTAGTCACGTTGAGGGGCTGGCGGGAGAGAAAATCAAAATGAAAGATCACCTCAGGCCCGTAGTCAGAGGGGTGCTAGCGCTTGCCGGAGCCCCCCCCCCGGCAAAATTTCGTGAATACAAATAACGAATTCTTTATATTTTTTTCGCTAGTTTTGTTCAAAACTTTGCTTTCCACTACATTTTGATGTTTATAAACTTGGCAACACTGATTTTGCTTTGAAAGATAGACGAATCGTGTGTTTGTCGTAGTGGTAGGCTCGCGATCTAGTTCACGCTGAATATGCATGACTAAATGCTTGAATGGCTGTTTGAGAGCCGATAAACTTGATAAGTCTACAGAAATAGAATTTTTTTACTTCCAGAAGTTCGAAAATTTGATCCTTGTAAAAGAGTTAATCTTTTGTCACGCGATTTTTTTTTTTTCAATCGGCTGTCGATAAGTTGAGCCACCAGTTTTGATTATGGATTTTGAGACCAAATTCAATCAGTGGTGTAGCCAGGATTTCCGCAAGGGGGGGGCGTAAAATTTTCAAGGGAGAAAAAGTCGAAAATTGTGGTATTTTTTAAAAATCGCCAATATTAGAGGACTATTTTATAAAAATGAAGGTTAGAATTACCACTCAAGCGAAAATTAAAAAAAAAAGTATTTCAAAAGCGAAAAATTGCCAATTTTTGCATATTTTTACAATCAATTTTAGGTGCCTTGGGGCATTCGCCCCTTTCGCCGCCCCTTTCGCCCCCTTCTTCCCCCTTTGGTTACACCACTGCCTTGTAGAAATCTTCATATTATATACTATGTGTATCCTCAAGCCCCCCTAGTAAACAGTCAGCACACCCCACGGTAGATGGCTGACTACGGGCCTGGATCACATTTCCTCGAATTTTGTCATCTGAGAAAAACTTCTAAGCTCGCCAACCCATTTAGGTTTCTGACTAAATATAAACTCTTAAGACTCAGTGTACAACATTGCAATCCGCCAGAGTCATGAAGTTAAAACCATTCTTTCAAAGGAGCGATGCTCGGTAGTTTCTGGGGCCAGGAGTGCGGTGTCTGGGGAGCTAATTTAGCATGCGTACATTGCCATACTCTCCACCAATGGATCTTCTCAAAAGGGGTTTGCAAATATACTTCGGTCATGGTGAGCGATAATTCTACCATATACAACTGGTATAGAAAAAAGACTCGCTAAATCCAAAGTTTAGGTATTTTCGATTTTCATTCATTTCAACATTGCTTCCTATTCGTAGCTCCCTGAGTCAAGTAAGCATCGAAAGTGCTTCTCTCAGAAGGACGTCAAATTTCGGCGCCAAAAAATTGCAAGATTAACAACTCAGTACTTGCTGAGCCTTTCCCCTCTCCTTTCTAAAGCAAAATATCCGGAAGGCTTGAATTTCACCACCACTTAAAATTTGGGTTCGACAAATAAGTTAACAAAATTCACGTCTACAAGTTTGCCAACTAACTACTGACAGTATTCTTAAAAGAGCCTCCCTCTCCTCGATACGTTTCTGGAACGGGAGATTGTCAGATTCAGATGAAATTACACTACGTCGTTGATTGGAATGGAACATCAAAGGTATACCTCGAAAATTACCTTTTTTCGAGATACTCCTCAATTTCACAAACGAGTAAAAAGAATTTCGATTAATTAGGTGATTAATTCTGTAAAAATAAGTTAACTTCGTTCGGGTAAAAAGTGTTACATGATTAACTTGTAACAAATATGGAGACTCCATATCCCAGGTCAGCCCACAATTATGCGGTGGCAACAATTAATATCGACGAAGTACTCACCTCAGTGATTAAAGATTTAGCATCTGATGTGATGGGCTTCTTATGCTTAGACGGTGACCACACTTGTTGCACCTTGTTGTGTATTGATAAAGCTCTGTGAAAATGGTGATTTTGAAGTAATGAGTGAACAGGCTCTAGAACTTTGCCATTAATACCAGCCTTTTTCAGTTGTAGTTGCAACCTCTGCAGTGAAGCGAACAATTCTCCATAATCTGTAATATACGATTGCTTTAATATCAGTATCGATAATTTGTATCCAAAGTAGGCTCATACCGACACAGAATGTGACCCTTCGAACCATTCACACACATTATACTCAATACA
This sequence comes from Acanthococcus lagerstroemiae, assembly GCA_031841125.1. NCBI lineage: Eukaryota > Metazoa > Arthropoda > Insecta > Hemiptera > Eriococcidae > Acanthococcus > Acanthococcus lagerstroemiae. Next base: position 57,830,889 of record CM063112.1, on the reverse strand, counting down.
GGCATAATAAGTCGCGTGTATGAACTTATGAACTTGTTAATGGCTACCATAAAAACACTCCCAAGTTAACTATAATCAACTAGATACTGAATCCAGCATCCATTTTTTGTAATAATCAGTGAATGAATAGAAGAGCTCAGATTGGTAGGTACCTCAAGCTATAGAAAAGTATGAATGTCTTTGCAAAACCAACTGGCCTTTTCAGATGTTATAAAGTTAGTGTTCTCCACGTTTTGCGATTTATATAGGGGAAATTCGGGCAGTAATAAAATGTTCTCCACGTTTTGTATAGGGGAGAATCGGGCAGTACCGGATGTAACTCCAAAATGTGGTCTCATGGCTCTATTGCGGGATCATCGTGAACGGATTCTAGAGTTGAAGAGTGCTAATTCATGATTTGGTGTAGAACGTACCACTTGTCACCATCATTTGTAATTGAAAAAAATAAGGATTCGTAATTTTGGATAATTTAGAGGATAGTACCAGGCACGAGTTGATACGGGTTTCGAGTGAGCAGTGTTGGACACATTTTTGAGAAAACAGCTTAGTAATTGATGAAGGATAAACTATCAACTGATATTACAATTAGGTAGAGATTAGCGATTAGGTAATAAAAATAAATAAATAAACATAACTATCACATACAGCAAAGTTTTGAAATATTTTTATATTTTGTATTGCCTGATATATGTGTTTGTAATCAACCAACTGCATTACAACCTTCAATATAGATTCTATAAGAATGCTATTTGTACATAAAAAATGATGATGTACTTATTACATTTAACAGAACAATAAAATATGTTAGTGAAAAACTATTCTCAGTCGGTAACTATGATTTTAATTTGTACTGTCACCCTCAAAATTTGCAACAAATTTTTACTCAGCTGTCTAGAAACATAGGATTGTTATCAACTGATATCAAACTTTTTGCCCAGAACACCGGCATCCATAATTACAAATACGTGTTCAAACCAGAATGCCATCTAGTGGCATAATATTCTACTGTTTTGTGTCTGGTACTACTCGACTCGTCCCTAAATAGTTATTTTCGTGATTCAGCGCAGTTCATAAGCAAAGAAACCTAGGATTGTTATCAACTGATAACAAACTTTTTGCCCAGAACACTGGCATCTGTAATTACAAATACGTGTTCAAACCAGAATGCTATCTAGAGGCATATTGTTCTACTGTTTTATTTGTACTACCCGACTTGCCCCCAAATAGTTATTTTTGTGTTTCAGTGCAGTTCATAAGCAATCTGTCCACTGGCCATCCTAGTGGCCAGGGTTGGAAGAACAAAGGAAAACGAAAAGAAAAACGACATGACACGAACGAGAACCATGCGGAGTTAGAAGAACGAACGAGAACGGGAACGAGATGATTTTTGCGTTCTTCAAACACCTTTGCAGCTAGCGCGAAGGTAAAGAGAACGAGAACAGGAAACGGGAACAAGAACAGAAATCAGAACGGGAACGTTGGTAATTTTAAGGTAAGGAGAACGAGGAACATGAACGAGAACCGTGCAGTTGAAGAAAAGAACGGAGACAATGATTTTTGCGTTCTTCCAACACTGCTAGTGGCATAATGTTCTACTATTTTGTATCTGGTACTATACCCAACTCTCCCCTAAACAGTTATTTTCGTGATTCAGCGCAGTTCACACGCAATCTGCCCACTGACCCTGTCCTTCCCCTAACAAAACGATTTCGATGACGCCGATGATTCGGCCCCAATTTATCTCTTCCAACACTAGAATCGAGTTGAACCTGAGAAACTCACTTAAAATCTTATGAATCTCTTCGTGGAATGTTTGTTCGATCTCAGTGTGATGGACGGACAGATTCTCATCGTCGGCATACGCATTATTATCGATTCCTGCAACTGGGACAGGTTTTTCGGCGTGCGACTCCAGCGCCTGAAGCTTCTTTGATCCCCGCAACGATCTGTTCAGAAATTCGGCTTCTTGAGCAAGTCTTTCTTCATCCTCTTTTCGTTTTCGAAGAGCCTCCTGTGGACGAAAGATATACTAGTTAAAACCAAGTCAAAAGAATCTTTATGATACATCAAAATCATATAGAAGGGATACAATTGTTTTAAATAAGATTTCACTGAAACTCTCCCCTGATACTCGAAGGTCGGTGGGAGAGGGGCATCCTCATCGCTAGGTCCCCTTATTCCACTAGTTTTCAACTGCTAATCTAGATTTGACAACGTGGAACCGGAACACTCCGGAACCGGAGCTGAAGACTGATAACCCCGGGAACTTTTTAACGTTTGTCACAATACCACCGACTGTTTTCCCTCAAGGAGAAGAGCAACAGCATTCAAGACTAACGTAAGACTTCCCAATCAAGTTCATGTGAAAATTTCTTACTCCAGGCTCGGTTTTGGGAGATTAAGGGAAGCGTTTGCCTTTCCATAGCTACAGCTCTGTCTACATCCTGTCATTTCCAGGTTCGTGTGGAAATCGACTCCGGAGATAAGTCTCGATTCACTTCGACTACATAATCCGCGGTCGCGACGGTCGAGCCACCGGTATTTTCAATTACCTAAATACCTAATTTTTCACGAGTCACTTCCGGCACGTACGCGAAAATTTGAAAAACCTTCGACCTTCGATACAGTTTGCCTTTTTTCCGGAGTGTTGATGTCGTTTTTGACCTTCCCGCCGACGGCGAAATCGGAGCATCGCGTGCCACACACTAGTTGCATGTCGGCGAAAACAAAAAAATTCGGTACGCAGATTGAAAACGACATTTCGGAATCGTTTCGCTAATCAAGGCTGCTCAATTATCGTGTCCATCCGTCTAGTCATGTTTCATTACTCGCCCTGTGTCGTCCAGTAGAATTATCCGAAAAATTGACAAATCCCAAGTTCTCGGAAAGCTGAAATTTGGTACAGTTGGTCAGTTGGGCATACACTAATCATATAAGAAAAGGGCCAGAGAGTCCGGGCACAGCTCACACCCCCGAATTCGAGGATTTCTCGGTAAGTCAGTAAACACTGATTATATTGTTAAATGTTTCGAACACCAAATGTTCCTCGCTCTGCTTCACTTGCAGAAGGTCTTTTCAAGGTGTTTTATGATTACCCCAGAAACATCATAAAGGTTTCTAATTACCCTCGGGTCAGTTTCTCTACCTCCCTCTCAATCTATTACTGAAATTTTTCCACTCATTCCACGAGAAAACCACACTTTGTTCTGTATTTAATTAATGTCTACGATGACTCTGGTTCCAGAACTTTTAGAACCTTCATTACACCGTATCATCGAATCGAAATACCATCTGTAGAGGTTTCAAGAATTCAATTTTGACACTGAGGTGGCTGTAAGTTGAAATTGACAGTTCGTGGCTAGAAGGGGGAGAGGCTCAAACCGCTGCCAATATATAGTCGTTGTTTCAAAGGTTTAAAGGGTCGCACGGTTAAAATATTACCATGATGAGGTCAGCGACCTTTCAATCCGTAATATTCAAATCCGCCTTGTCCTAAATATCATCAGCAGTAAACTCCTCTCCACTCCATCAGGTGCCACAAGTCCCGAGTGAGGGTCAAACTATTGCTAGAAACGAGTTCAGCGACCTTGAAAACCAATAAAATGGTATTTTCGTAATGCACCTGTACATAAATATCAACAGCAGTAAGCTATTCCTTCACTAACTTAGGTACCACAATTTGCAACTGAAGGTAAAAATATTACCAAAAACGAGTCCAGCGACCTTCAAAACCTACTAAATAATATCCATGATGGATTTGCTAGTAAATATCATCAGCAGTAAAGTCCCTCCCCTTTCGTTCAGCTACCAGAATTTGCTAGTGAGGATCAAAATATGGCCGAAATTAGTGCGACAATTTTCAAAACATACATAATGGTATCCATAAAGAACTTATTCGTAAGTATTATCAGCAGTAAATCCTGCCACTGCCTCAAGTGCCCAAACTTGCAAGTAAGGGTCAAAATATTGCCATATATAGGAAACAGAATTTTATGCTCTAAAAAAGGGTGAAATAATTTTTTCTAAATATGCCAATATTAAACTTATCGATATAAGACTCAAGTTAAAGAGAAATGTTAGCCAAACTCAATGATAACACTGACATAGTATTTAAACATTTTACATGGGAAAATAGGGGAGGGGGGAATCTGCAGCAAACAAAGACCTGCATTTTTCATGTTTTTTTGGAAAACATGAAACATTTTCTACGATGTTATATCATTGAGTTTAAAAAAAAATTGCAAAATATAGGAAAATTAGAAAAAATTTCCTAAAAATTGGGAGAACGATTGATAATATATGCCAAGAATTGCTTCAAAAATCGCCAGAATATGCCAACACATGCCAGAACCAGAATGGCTTACACAATCTTCAGAACCTACAAAATTACACTCATAATGAACTTCCTCATGGTATCATTGGCAGTAAACCCCCTGCCCATCCCTTCACGGGTCACAATTTGCAAATTAGGGTCAAAATATTGCTAAAAACTAGTTTCGCGACGCGACATTAAAATATAGCAAATGATATTCATAATGTAATTGCTCCAGTGCTCATAAATACCATCCGCGCAGTAAAGCCCTTCCCTATCGCTTCAGTCCCAGAATTCGCTAATTAGAGGGAACACATTGCCGAAAGTGAACTTCGCAAACTTTACAACCAACAAAATGGTGTCCTGAAGTTCTCTTTGCCTGTGCAGGTGCCACAAACTGCAAGTGCGTGTCACTGAAAACGCGTTCAACGATTTTCAAAACATACACAATGATATTTATAATGGACCTCCTGGTAAATACCATCAGCAGTAAATCCCTCAACCCCCCCCCTGGTGTCACAATTAGCAAGTTTGGGTCACAATATTGCCAAATATGAGTTCAGAGGCCTTCAAAACCTACACCTGCTCGTTCATATCATCAGCAGTAAATCCATTCTACATATATATATATCTCTTTGGGCCGCACAATTTGCAAGTTAGGGTCAAAATATTGTCAAAACTTATTTCAGCCGCCTTCAAAACCTACACAACTGTATCCATAAACCATCTATTCATAAATATCATCAGCAGCAAATCAGTCCCAACCCCCTCAGGGGTTATAACTTGCAAGTTGGGTCAAATATTGCCGAACATGAATTCAACTATCTTCAGAGTCTACGAAATGAAGTACATAATGTATCAGCCTCTAAATATCAACAGGTAGAAGCATCCTCTCAACCCCACGCGGAGCTACAACTTGCAAGTTTGAGTCAAAATATTATAATAAGTTCAGTGATTCTGAAGACCTACAAAAAGACATCCATAAATACCATCAACATCAAACCGCCCAGCCCTTTAGGTGCTACAATTCGCAAGTTAGGGTCAAGATATTGTTAAAAATAAGTTCAGCGACCTTCTAGAAATGTACCTGCTTGTAAACATCATTAGAGGAGAACTCATCCCTCCTCACCACCTTCAGGTGCCACGATTTGCAAGTTAGGGTCGGAATTTTGCCAAAAATGAGACAATCATTTGTATCACTGAGAGAAATTTGGAGAAACATTTTTGGATGAAATTAATATCTAGATATTTATCGACTTAGCGAGAAATTCCCGAATTGGGTGGGGGGGGGGGATAAAACACGCTAAAGCTATTTCTTAGAGTAGAATTAAAAACACTGATACTGAGATTTTGTAAAAGAACTGTAGCGAAGGTTGAAGTGAATGAGAATATTTGAAACTTAGTATGCGAGGTCCACAGGTATGCCGAATAGCATGGATTGTCATCATCTAATTTTTTTTCTTCGAAATTTCTAATGTGACTCAGGTGAAAATATGCCTTTTGGTTAGAAAAAAAAATAACCTTTTTAATAGTATTCATCGCAAATTTTAAATTAGTTCTTATACAAATTTTGTCTATCTGCAAAATTGAAGGCGCTAAAGCACTTACAATACTTCATTACTTTATATCGCCTTCAGTAAGGTAGATAGGAAAAATTTGCATATAACCTTAACAGTAGTCATAATTGAGATCTACAAAATGAGTTACGTATAAATTTTGCCTATCTGCAATATCGAAGGCGCTAAAGGACTTACAATACTTTATTGCTTTATAGCGCCTTCAATTTCACAGATGGACAAAATTTGTATATGAACTCAGTTGAAGTTCATGATGAATACTATCAAAAAAGTTATGCCAAAATTTGGTCCATCGCCCATATTAAAGGCGGTAGGCCATTGAACAAAATTACTTGTAAAAATCAAAACTTCAAAAGAAAAGCGGCAAGTATGGGTTAAGATTATTCTTACGACAAAATATTGACAGAGGTTCATTTTTGAACCAAATGGAACACCATACCCAATCGGTGGAAAGATTCGATTGGTCAGTAAGGCATCAGTAACAGTTTGTAGGGAAGAAAAACGTAATGGGTTCATATGTCATGCTACTTTGATAGTAAAAATCTTCCAGAATTCAAAACGAAGAACAATTTTTCGGATGATTTCGGCTCACTTGTTGTTTTTTAGTTTATTTTTTTCTTGAATTTAAGAATTTACAAAATGAAACATGTTCATCAATTTTACTGATTTAATAGGAAAAATCGTTTGGAATTCAAGTAAACAAATAATTTTTTCGGGTAATTTAATCTTCTTTTTTTTTTAATTTAAAATAAAACTTGTTTAATTTTACTGATATTCATTGAGGAGCGATACTCCAAAACGGCCTATGTCCATTTTTTTTTTCGAAACTCGTTTTATAGCATAATCTGGTGGAAGATATTATGTACTCACATTCCTATAGTGACGACTTACCAATATTCAGGCATGTGTTATACTAGGCAACTCAAGTATCACTGGTGGCACATATAATAGCATACACAAAAAGTATCATGTTATTTCATTCTCATATAAAATTTTGAAAGTTGGACAGAGGCCGTTTTGACACATCGCTCCTCATATGTTACATTTCTTCACCCCCATACTCTTCTTCTTTCAAAGTTTTGATTTTTACTATTCAATGGTCTACCCGCCTTCAATATGCGAGATGGACCAAATTTGCACACAACCTTTTTAGTTCTACTGATTAAGAATAAAAAGAAAGGTCATATTCAAATGTTGCCTATCTACGAAATTGAAGGGACAAAAGTAGTTGCAATCCTTTGATATTTTTTTTATTATTTTTACGACATAAAATATTAAATTACTAGATATCATTTTAAAATAAAAAAAGCGGCCTCTACAACAGAAATTCAATTTTTCTATTACTTTCTTATGAAGTGAATTCCGGCTCGAGTGAGACGGGAAGAACTGTTGCGGGTTGCCTACCCGGTCTGGCCAACGTTCTCTAGTTATAATAATGGTGACAGCCGTTGGCTCACGGGAGCCTCAGGGAGCGGGGTACCTATTTCCTGTTGAAAAGGGTTCGGCATTAGAATGGATCGTCATAAACAGGCTAAAAAAATTCGAATTTTTGAACGTGACCTAGTTACAAAGTTGCCTTTGGTAAAAAAAAAAGTTAAAAATTTTTTAAAGAATTTGTAAATTCTTCCCAAGGATTTGTCCTTGAAGTTATGTACAAATGCTGAAAATTGAATGTCACGCAGCTCCTTAAAAATGCCGATTATGCAACATTTTTACATAACCTTTTTAATAGTATTTATCATGAACTTCAACGTAGTTCATATACGAATTTCGCCCATCTGTGAAATTGAAGGCGCTATACAGCAACAAAGTATTGTAAGTCCTTTAGAGCCTTCAATATTGCAGACAGGCAAAATTTGTAAATAACTCATTTGGTAGATCTCAATCATCACTACTGTGAAGGTTATTTGCAAATTTTGCCGATCTGCCATACTGAAGGCGATATAAAGCAACGAAGTATTGTAAGTGCTTCTAGCACCTTCAATTTCACAGATAGGCAAAATTGTTAACATGAACTTATTTAAGGTTCGCGATGAATACGATTGAAAAGGTTATGTAAAAATTTTGCATAACCGACATTTTTAAAGCGCTGCGTGACATTCAATTTTCAGCCCTTGTACATAACTTTAAGGACAAATCCCTTAGGAAAAATGTACAAATTTTTATTACATTTTTTAAAACATTTTTTTTTTTTTTTACCAAAGGCAACTTTTTAATTAGTCGCGCTCAAAAATTCGAATTTTTTAAGCCTATGTACGAGTATAACAATCCGTTCTAATGCTGAACCCTTTTTGACAGGAAATAGGTATCCCGCTCCTTGAGGCTCCCGTGAGTCAACGGCTGTCACCATTATTATAACTAGAGAACGATGGCCGGACTGAGTAGGCAACCCGCAACAATTCTTTCCATCTCATTCAAGCCGGAATTCAATACATAAGAAAGAAATGGAGAAATTGAATTTTTGTTGTACAGGGCTCTTATTTATTTATTTATTTTTTTGTTTTTTAATGGTAGCTAATTGAATATTTCATGTCATAAAAATAATAGAAAAATATGTTAAGGGCATCAACTATAAGGAAAAATCGAAACAAAACTGCATTCATGTGTGAGCGGCCTGTATGATTTGCACTGCAGTGACGTCATTTTCGTATTTGCGCCTTACACGTCTGGCCAACCTTCTATGGTATAATGATCGTGGGCTGTCACCCACCAGTGGGTGACGATTTTATAATGCGGAATCGCACTCTATCGGTGAGGAGGAACCAATTTTATCATCATCAATTTCTTCGTATTACGCTTCCTTCGCGAGATAGCGCAAATGCACCTATTTATAAACCTAGAGTGTTTCCCTCCGGTGGATGATACGGCACCGTTCATGAGTACGCCCAACTGACCAACTAGACCTAATTTTCTGTTTCTAGGATGTGCCAATTCACATTTTTGTTTCTGTTGTCCATAGCGCTTTCGGTTGTTATGCCATCTTCAGTGGAGTTCACACTCCAGCATGGACACTAGACCTAATTTTGATGTCTCGAGAATTTTTCTAATTCCTGATTCTGCTCGACATTTGTAGCGTTCCTGCACACCATCCGGTCGGATTTCTCGAATCAGAGACACTTCTCAAAAACGGTTACCTCGCGCAGAAAACATAATGCACTGTACGTGGACACGTAAGTTCCACATACCTAGAACTATCCTCGTCCGACGTAATCAGGCGGAAAAATGTCCGCGGTCATCTCACCGGGTGCACTCGCCTCAATCCTCTATTCTCAACCGTTCGAGAACACGACCTACTTTACCGCCCATCATTCCAGACCCGAATTTTTCCAATACATTCGCTCCAATCTCGCCGCCGTTCGATTGTATACATGCGAGAAGGTGTCTCCCGGATCGCCACGACGGCGTGTACGAAATTGGCCGACTGTCGAGTGTCATCGCGCGACTAAAAATTAACTATCTATAATTACGCAACAATCCGCGGGTTCTCATGGCACAATGGCGGGTGCTGGTGGCACCCACCCGCCCACGTACATAGCAGCGCAACAATCCGATGATATCCGATCCGAGTCCTTCTACTCGGTTAACAGAGTTACTCGTTCGACTCGATACGCTGGGTAATTGTTTGCACCCATCGTACGCTCCAGAAGCCTTAAAAGAACTTAGCCTCGGCATTACCCCCACCCCCCACCCCCCATTCCCTCCGCGTAGTACTCTTTGCGCTTTTGAAGAGCTTTTTCTCTTCAAGTCGAGCAGAAAGGTTACGTAATGGCGGATAAAGGCGAACTCCGTCGATTTACAGGTGCGAAAATGGGCGCTAATTGAGATAAATTGGAGCCCGCGAGTGTTACGTCGAATCGAAGAATAAAAAAGCGGATAACGATCTGAACGTGGATATTATCATTTGTGTCGTTTATCGACGCTTCGAAATGGTAATGCGCGTTTAAATTTTTCCGCCAAATACGACGGCGTTGGCAATCCATTTATTGTACGATATCTCGATAACAGTTTATTATGTGGAACACGAGAAACCGCGAATGAACGAGATAATAGCCACTCCGGCTGGATTCGATATAGGTACTTCATCGACTTGGAAAATGGCACGAAATTCCACACAAGGTCTGTTTTTGAGAACACGAGCCAAACTTGCCGGTGCTGATAGCGTATTGAAACCTAACAGATGCTGGCATCAAGTCTCACTTGTAGCTGTCACCGCCGATAGGGTGGAGAGCTTTTCAAGACTTTCAACAATCGCGCGATTGTTCCATAATCAGGGGCGGAATGGCCCGCTGGGCGACCGGGTACATGCCAGGTGGTCTGGCACAAGTATGTCATCCTGGTCAAACTAAAGTAATAGAACCAGACCTCAGAAACGAAGCCAGAACACAAATTGGAAACAAACTGCTGACCATGAAAAAGACAAGAAAAAACAAACACAAGAGAAAAATACAAAAGACAGCCCTCCAACTCAAAAAGAAAATAAAAGAAAACCACCTAATACTCACCAAAGCAGACAAAGGCAACACCACAGTAGTGCTAAACAAAGACGAATACATAAAGAAAATTGGAACTCACATCAAGAACAACAATTAAAAACCACTAAACTTGGACCCGACCAACAAATACCAAGCTAAACTAAAGACCATAATGAAAAACAACAACATAAACGACAAGAAACTGAGAGAAATGAGCCCCAGGGCACCACAATTGAAAGGACTCATAAAACTACACAAACAAGACAGACCAATAAGACGAGTGGAATTAGGATCTGAAGTTGTAAAGTGACCTTTGAGGACGTACTATAAACTTGGAACTTACTCAGATTCGTTGTTAGAATTTTCAAATCCCCTCTCCTATCTCAAATTTCCCCTCTTCACCAGATTGGTAGTCCTTAAACACTCGCCCCCTTCCCCGCTGAAGTCATACTCGAATCTGAGTTAATATTGTGTTGTTAGTGAATCCTCGACTCTAAGTATCACCTTCCCCTCAAATCCAGATATTCAGTATTTCCCCCAAGTCTGAAATTTGGATATCCCTCCTTAAATTCCGCCTAAGCATTTCTCGAATCTGAATTACGAAGGATGTTTCAAAAGTAAGGTAACACTTTCTTCCCTCTGCGATGAGTAACACGGGCGAGCTGAAATTTTGAAGGAATGTCCACGAGATGTCTTCAAGCAGATGTTTTTTATTCGGTAGTGTTTTGCTGAATGGTTCACGTGCTATGTAATTTTAAGCATAGAATCTAAGGCTCACTTAGTGGAGTGTATGGTGACGCACGCATGCCAAAGTGGCTCCCCGGACACCACACCCCTGCCGCCCGAAACTACCTTTCCGAGTATCGCATCAGTGACCAGAGAGACGCACTAAGGCTGGGCCGAGCCCCCATTTCACCTCTTCGCTTCGGATTCACGCTGTCCTGCCAGAGCCACTATTGAGACACCCAGAGATGGGCGTTGTTCACTATTTAATGAACTTGCTCTTGTTCTTTTCCATTTTAAGTGAACTAGTTCTTGCTCGTGTTCACTTGGTCTTCCGACTGATCTAGTTCATCGTTCGTTCATTAAAAAGAACCTTTGCTCTTAGTCTTGCTCATTTTAAAAATAGGGTTTTTGTATAAAAAGATTGCGAGCAAAAATTTTTTCTGGGTAACAGCCTACAACTGGAAACTAGGCTATTACTAGAGATGTGCCTTGGAAATATTACTGGGAGAAGTAAGAAATTTTTAAAAAGAAATGTATCTTTTATTTCTGTCCCAAATTTCTATATATATTTTTTTTTAAAGGGTTTTTAATAATATAATAATAATAATAATAATATTAATAATAAGATTTATTTATTTGAAGCCCTCCGGTTACAGCCAAAATGGCCAATTACGACTGGGGGCTTCAACCTAACAGAATTTGAAAACAAAAAGAAAAAATATATATATTTAAAAAAGTTACATTATATATCTAAGCAAAACAAAAAAATGAAATTAACAAAAAAAAAAAAAAATGAACAAAAGAAAAGAAAGAAAGAAAAAAGTTTTCTCACTGACATCAATCTCTCGACGATCTGTAGGACTGAAGAATCAATTTTTATTCAATTTCCGAGTTGCTGTACTCGACTTCAAAATAGTTCAGTTGAATCCATAAGTATTGGAGAATTTTTTGACATAAAACTCCCTTAATTGTTGAATAAGATTTAATTGAGAACTACTTCCATAGTTCTACACTCAACTCAAAAACAAAAGATAGTTGAACAGCTTTAATTTTAATTTAATGGCTCAGATTTGCATCAAAAAAGGTGTGTACATGAAAGAAGAGTGTTTTCATACAAAAATTTGAAACATTCCAAGGTTTCCATAAATTTCCATTATTTTTTTCCGGAAAGACAGTTATTTGAAAAAATTTATAAATTTCTCTCCAAAGCACATGCCTAGCTATTACCCAGACAATTTTTTTTAATTCGTATTGAAATCCTATGAGATTGTTGATTAAAATAGAAACAACAAATAAAAATTCAATAATGTTATAATTAGGATGTTAACCTCACCTAGGTAGCGCTAGTATCGTGGTATGGTGACAATGGCGAGAACAACTGATAAGAATTTATAAGGGGGATGATTTCGTGAAATCATCCCCCTTATGTACCTTATCACCTCGTAATTACCGGCAAGGATACCAACTTCGGAAACCCTGGTTAACATCCTAATATAATTCGTATTGTAACTCTGAAACCATTATGAAAGTTGAAACTAGAGTCTGAAAAGTGGAAATATACAAGAAAAGGCAAAAAAAAAAGAAAATAACGAAAAAATAGATGAACAAAGAATTAACAAGTTGATCAGGTCCAAAATTCGTGAACTAGTTCTTCTTCTTTTTTTAGAGAGATGAACTAGTTCAGAACTAAGTTCACCAAATAGTAAACAAGAGCAAGTGACAACTTGATCTTCAAGAGCAACGCCCTTCTCTGGAGACACCCTACTGACTGAGACCTAGAATTCGGGCGCACCACAGACGGCAGCGCTTCCTTCTTTCACCCCTCAACTCCTCGTCTTGGTACACGTGGCGACGCAGGATGGTGGTGACGGCGGGGTGGAATCTAAGGGTACTGGTTCGTCCAATTGTGAAGTGCGCGGTCGCTCCTGTTTCATTTTGTTTATTGGAATCAGACTCAGACAGCTCACATGGAACTCAACGCGAGCTTGCCTTTCTCATGTGTACAAGTAAATCCTAGTACGGCTGGTTTCGCTTAAAAAGCGTGTCGCTATCTCTTGGTGAATTTTGGAAATTGTGAAACGACGATCTGTTGGCAAGAGAGCGCGCACGCAAGCAACAGGTTCGTCATGTGTCGTTATCATACGTGCTTGTACAACCTCATTTAAAGCCTTATATCTACACGGGATCTAACAAATTTGAAAATTAAAAAGATTGAACTTTTATTGGACTTTCACTGGACTCTTTTCGGGTTTTTCATTAGCGCAAAAACTGAGTTTGCAAGACACATAATGATCAAAGTTGAGTTTTCGACAATACTACATTATTATTATTCCTCATTTTTCAATTTTTATTGAACCTAGAAGTATTAAATAGCACGAAATAAAAAATGTGATTGAACGAAATGTGAAGCCACGAAAAAAAAGTTTAAATTACGAGTTTTAAAATCGATATCACGAAATGACTTGCATACGGTATATTATGTTGTTTAAACACAAAAATTATACGTCATCGCGGAATAAGAGATCCATGAGTTTAAGAGGGATCCAATTTTCTATAAAAATGATCATTAAGAATTTTTTCTTAAGTACTCTAGAAACGCCATAGAAAGGAGCTCTGAGGTAATGCTCGAGAGGGCGGATTTCAGGGCTTCGGTTGAGAGAACAAAAAAGAGTGGGTGTGTAAAAATTACCCTTTATTACAGTACATTAGAAATTTTTAGACCTATTATTTATGCGAATTACCACATCGAGATCATCGAGGGGTTTCGAACTCAACGAATTCGTTTTTGATATCGGTTTGGCTCTTAATCTAAATTTGTTGCTCCTGAGGATGGGGAGAATCGATTCGTAGATTTTTATCGCTCCAAAATTTGATTTTGACATTAATTTGTGCGCAATTGTAAATTTGTGGCAAGTATGATGGAGGCCGAGAATTTGAACTTTTTATTTCGGGCGCAGTAATATCGTGTCTCTTTTTTTCATTGTGTGTAGAAGGTATTAAAATTCCGGGCGTATTTTATTTTATCGTGTAAGTGAATTATACTGCGTTCTGAAGTTTAATTTTTTCTTCAAACTCTTTCTTTTTCTGTTTCGTACTTGTTACTGCGCTTGTCATTTATATATTTCGTGCAAATAGCATATTTCTTTCGTGAATTCAACATTACCATTGTGGGCCGATAAATGGGTCCCTATTAAAATTATTGAACTTATTGGACCATATTTCAAATATTGGACTTTCATTGGACTTATTCGCGATCCACTTATATTCCCATGAAGTCTGGACATTGCATTATACACGCCATAAACAGAACACAATCTATGTAAATTTTACCGCTGGATAGATTTTCCAAAGTCAAAAACTTCATGATACCGCGTATTTCATAATTGGACCGACCAGTACCCTTACATTCCATATTCAGTATTACATAGCACGCGAACCATTCAACGAACCACTGCCGGATGAAAAACCTATGTCTGGATACATCTCCTGGACATTCCCTAAAAATTTCAGCGCGCCAGAATAACCCGGCACGGAGAGAGAAAATGTGTTACCTTACTTTTGAAACACCCCACATAGTTTTACCTTTACGAACTTTTCAGTAGGTAACGTTCATGTTTGCATCATCAAATCTTCCCCATCATTTCCTGCTCTCCTCGAGATCATTACACTGGTACTGATCGTTTCAGAAATGTCGACACCGTGACATCACAGCCAAGCAACTTAGCAGGAAGTTTAATATATAGAAGTATATAGAGGAATACCGTTACAATGCATTTTTCTCGAAAATCATGAACTAAAATGAAAATATCCTCGGAACATCATTGGTAGCATTTTAAATCTTCTTTAATATGACACCAATCGCGACCTAGTCCGAATAGAACTATTTTTTGCGTGTTATTCTTATGTAACTCATACGAAGTTAAATGTCGGTGACGTCATTTCTGAAACGATCAATTTTAGGCAAGAGACTTCGAAAACAGTCAGAGGTCTTCTATTGTAGACATGCGTCCACATTTCGCCTTGTCTTGTACAGACATGAGACTAGGAAAAAGTCAGAGGTCTTCTATTGTAGACATGCGACCACATTTCACCTTGTCTTCTACAGGCGGGAGACAAGGAGAAAATCAGAAGTCTACTGCGGTGGATATGCGACCACATTTCGCGTTGTCTACCACTGTGGACTGCGACCGACGGAGTGTTAAGGCAATCCAGTTCAGGGTGCAGTGTGCACGTAGCGGAGGCGTTACAACGCCGAAAAGTTTCTACATAGATCTAAGTTAGTTTAATTTCTGTGAACTTGGAAAAGGGTAAGGAAAATGTTCGCATTATCAAATCCTCCCTCACTTTTTTCCGTTCCTTCCGTTACACGTGCCGGACTTCGAAAAGAAAAATCAGTTATTGGGATTTAAACTTGGAGTTTCAAGTGTTAGCAGCCCTGTACATATGTGTGAGTGATCACGTATGATTTACCATAAGCGTGTAGCAAACTTCACGTATCATTGAGTCGATCAGAAATTCACTTATAAAGAAAATTTGTCCTAAATTTAACTGCATCATCACCAAAAAATTGAACTATAATCAATTTAGTCCAGGAGAATTAGCTAAAACAGAGGTGTTTGATGGAATAAATTGCAGCACAGCTGAAACTTGGTACTATTGTTTAGTACCCTCTTCGGAAAAGCCCCGTGATCCCCCCCCCCCTCACCCGGTGTGAGCATCTTCCTTCAGAGTCCAAAAAGTGCCTCGGAAACAGTTTTTGGCTTGTATCTAGCATAAAATTGAGTTATAGGTAAAAATATTCCGTACCAAAATTAAAGAGCGTAAAATTTCCTACAAAAATGATATCCGTGATTTTTTTCGTGAATCCCATGCCAACCAAGATAATCGGCGTTCAAGATCACACGAGCATGTAAATATGGAATAACCTACAACGTACGCAGTATACGAACGCTGAAATAATCGCGAAAACACATGACTAGATGCATAGAATGTTACATGATATAATTTTAATTTATTATCTTTATTATTATAAGAATTCATCTTCATCAGAATCTACATGTACCTATACAATTTTCTATGTTTAAACAACCTCCTCGACAAATGCGTGGCTACAAGAGGTACTCACTTTATGGCAACCACAAGCCCGTGATCCCGATGCGGAAAACTTAAGTTCGTGTAAACCCGCTCGAGACCCTTGAAAAATAGACCCTCGTTAACCCTGTCTCAACCCGGTATGTTTCCTCGCCAGCAGTCAATCAGAGCGCTCCATTCGAGGGGAGCCATCAGGTTAGCCAATCACAGCGCTTCATTTACGTGTAGCCCTCTCACTACCCGAGTCATACACCGGCGCTAAGACACCCGTGCTATATCCTTTATGTATGCCCTTTGTAGACCCGTCGTATAGCCCTTCTGTATACCTCTGAATATCCCCTTTGTAAACTGTCGTATAGTGCCTCTGTATACACTTTATGTATGCCCTTTGTAGACTCGTCGTATAGCCCCTCTGTTTCCCCTTGCATGGATCCCCTTTGTAGACCCATTGTATATTCCTTTGTTTCCCCTTGCACGGATTCCCTTTGTAGACCCGGTGTATAGCCCTTCCATATCCCCTTCATGAATCCCCTCTGTAAACCCGGGTAGATCCCTTCTTGTAATTCAGATACATATAGGAAGGGATGATGGGCTCTCAGCCAGTTTAAAAAAGTTTGAACATCCCTTCTATCATGCTGCACTCATGATTCCCTCAATTTTTTATGCAGAGCACGCGTTTCTGGTTGACAGTGTGTGAACTTTTCCAACCTTGGCAAAGATGAAGCATATGATAGGGGCGCGCTAAGAATCCACTGCTGCAAAACACTAGAGGTAACACCGCGTCGATGAGCCAGTCCGCCTGCACTTTTCATAATTCGCATGAGTGTTTGTTCGATTCGCGTTTGGACGCTAAAGAGTCGCTTTCTAGCAGCCTAATGAAATGCGGCGCGCTGATTGGTGTATTTGGACGAAAAGATGATCAGGGACAAAAATGCTCTGCAAAAAACTCAAGCTGGACTCACCTGAAAGGAAATGATAAGGGCTGACACTTTGGTTCTCTTCAATTTCACCTGTACATGTTTTTGTGGTAAAAATACCCGGATCATCTTTTCGTCCACTACACTAGCGCACCTACAGGAGTGTCCAAACGCCAATATTTCAGCGTTTGTATACTGCCTACTGCGTACGTTGTAGGTTACGCCATATTTACATGCTCGTGTGATCTTGAACGCCGATTATCTTGATTGGCACGGGATTCACGAGAAAAATCATGGACATCATTTTTGTAGGAAATTTTACGATCTTTAATTTTGGTAAGGAATATTTTTACCTATAACTCAATTTTATGCTAGATACAAGCCAAAAACTGTTTTCGGGGGCACTTTTTGGACTCTGAGGGAAGATGCTCACACCGGATGAGGGGGGATCACGGGGCTTTTCCAAAGAGGGTACGAAACAATAGTACTAGGTTTCAGCTGTGCTGCAATTAATTCCATCAAACACCTCTGTTTTAGCTAATTCTCCTGGACTAAATTAATTATAGTTCAATTTTTTGGTGATGATCAGTGGCGGATCCAGGATTACACTTGGGGGGGGGGGGCTAAATGTTGGAGAAAAAAAAGAGCAAACAAAATTTTAAGCATGAATGCATGATTGTTGATAAGTGATAATGTTGATTCACTGATAACGCGATATGTATTCACGAACTGTGCTGTATGAGCGCTACATTGTCATTAAAAACATCGGTGGCTAAAATAAGTGGAAAAGCGAGTGCATTTTTTTTTTTTGGGGGGGGGCTATAACCCTTTAGCCTCCGCCCCCCCCCCCCATTGGACCCGCCACTGATGATGATGCAGTTAAATTTAGAACAAATTTTCTTTAAAAGTGAATTTCTGATCGACTCAATGATAGGTGAAGTTTGCTACACGCTTATGGTAAATCATGAGTGATCACTCACACATATACAGGGCTGCTAACACTTGAAACTGCAAATTTAAATTCCAATAACTGATTTTTCTTTTCGAAGTCCGGCACGTTGTAACAGAAGGAACGGAAACTAGTGAGGGAGGATTCGATGATGCGAACATTTTCCTTACCCTTTCCCAAGTTCACAGAACATATCATTCTGTTGTCTGTCTTCAATCAGGTTTCTAAAACAAGCTGGTCAATCTAGTATAAGGATTTAAAATTACAGCGTTCAACGCTTCTTGCATGTTGAGAGTAACGAGTTCGGCGTTTGTATACCGCGTACGTTGTAGCTTGTAGGTTACTCCATATTTATATGCTCGTGTGATCTTGAACGCCAATTATCTTGGTTGGTATGGGATTCACGAAAAAAAAACATAGATATCATTTTTGTAGAGAATTTTACGCTCTCTAATTTTGGTGAGGGACATTTTTACCTATAATTCAATTTTAAGCTAGATACAAGCCTAAGACTGTTTCCGGGGGCTCTTTTTGGACTCTGGGGGGTGATGCTCACACCGGGGGAGGAGGGGAAATTACGGGGCTTTTCCGAAGAGTGTACCAAACAATCGTACCAAGTTTCAGCTGTGCTGCAATTAATTCCATCAAAAATGCTAATTCCCCTAGACTAATTCTGCTGGTAGAATAACTTTTACTCCTTTTTTTACCCTCCTGATGATAGGAGTGTTTCTATTTGAAAGTACACATGCACACTCATTCATTTTCACATGCAAAAGTGATTTTGCAGCGCACTCTAGTGCAAGTTTAAGCCCCAATGGAGACTAGTAGCCTAACGGGGTCTGTCATTGTCTACTATGATAGACTAGCGATTTGTCTACCACCGTAAACGGCAACCAATAGAGGGTTAGAGGGAACCAAAGTGGTTTTTCCCCCACTGTCACGGAGCTTGCATTCCCTACCTGTAACCAACGACTGTATAAAATATATGTATAATCAATGCGGTAACCCAAGTTCTCTGACAGGTCTATCTCCATTCCAGATTGCAAGACATAGCACTTGTTGTCTGAGAAGAAGTAAGCCGCGGATTACCGGTAAACGTTTGCGAATGTAATTTCGTTACCGTTAATTGATATTCTCCCCCCTGCTACGACAATATTTTGATGAATAACAACTGTCACGTTGACATGGACGGTATATACTGGCGCGCAAACACATATGTAGCCCCATTCCAGCTCGCACAATAGAAGCCTTAATTCACCATCAGCTGCGTCACTTGACTATATAGATACGCATACATGCAGAACCATTCATACGAACGAAGTCAACGGCTGCACATTATCGTTTAATGTACTAGAACGTACATTAAAAACAAACAAAAACGAGAAACCGAACCACTTGCTCGAGAAAGACGATAATGGAACCGAGCTCGAATGGTACCTGCTGAAACTCAAACTGCCGGTGAGAAGTTACACGCCGAATAGAGGTAGGTACACTCTTAATGTCATCATGAAAGAATTTCAAGGCCAGTTTATTAGTCTCCGAGATATTCCCGTCTGGAAGGAGGCCAGGGAAGGTACCATTATAGATGGAGAAGAAAAAAAGAAAGAAAAAAACACAACAATCAGTCTCCGTGAAATCCCCACCTCGACAGTACAAAGGTAAGAATAGGTGGCTTTCATCAGATATACATACATAGAAAACTGTGGAGACGTGCACGAATAGACACACAGCATCGAGAAGGTAACCTGTCGAGTGAAATTCTCTCACGCGTTCGCGGTGGACACGCAGTCATCTCATCGCCGGACCAGACTGCTTGCACGTTCGCAGCCTCTTCACAGAGAGGCTACGCAGATCAGTCTCGGCCTGAAGATGCAACGAGCGATGTGCGGCGCGAAAAGGCGGGAAAAATTATCGAAACTGGTCGCCTGGAAGGGCTGATTTGCTAATTACACGCCAAGTTCGTCGGTCACCGGCGAAGCGAAACGAAATGCAACGAAACGAACTAACTCAGTTAACACGCGTAGCCGAAGACCACGTTCTAGAGGAGATCAATGAGCAAGGAGCGAGGAGACGGCGGCCGGCCGCTCCGACTGCGGACACGGAGGCGAAGGAGCCCCGACGAATTGGCCGTCGGCATTCGCCGGTGCGATACCGACGCTAATTAAGTTATACGCGAACGTCGTCGAGCAGATTACGTCCGGAATGCAGCTCGTAATATGGCCTCTGTTTTCCGTTTTCGTCGACGATTACAATATAGAAGCTGGGGCACGGCCACGACACAAATCACCCGAATCGAGCGATCCGGCCAACCTGGGAGCCGGGGAGAGGAAGAGGACCGCGGCGCCCGGTCCGGAGCAAATGCGCCAGCACTGAGACGATGCCACGGGGATCGCGAAACGGGCAAGACCGGTATAAATACCTGGTATTTTTTGATATTGTTCAGCTGTTCTTCCGTAGGCTCCTTGGAGGCGACCGCGATGTTGTTATTGTTCACGGTCGTCGATATAAATCTAGGAGGCGACAGCGGCACCGGCGGTACACTCGGAAGATTCTCTCGCTGCACCGAAGCGGGTTTTTGAGCAGATCCGTTCATGCTAATTTGAGCCTGCAACAAATACGGCCATGGTTTAGTACGCGATAAATGCGAATCAGAATCGTAACATGTCAGCCCCGTCTGTGTGCTATCTTGGCGTGGTGCGGGGGCCCAAGAACTAAAGGCACATCGGGGACGGAAAACTTCGACAGATAAACCCTGATGAAAACGAGAGAAAGCTACATCAGTTTTCATCCCTGGAAATGCATCTGCACCACCACAATGGGCGCGTTTTCTTTAACGTTACAAACGCGCTTATCACGCTTGCCTTGACGTCACAGAGTGAGTTACTGTGAGCAAAAATATCCTTTTTTTGGCCAAAGAACGTATTGACTCCCATAAATACGCATGCAGCGAAGATCATTATGTCACTAAACTTGTTCGAAACCAAAGGTATATATATTTTTAATCCAGAAGATTCTTAGCATTTACTGATAAACTTCTAGTTTCTAACAAATTTCTTATTCTCAGGTAGTAACATAATTCGGACTCTTCAAGATTAAACTGTGGAATCCGTTAACACACCACTACAAGCAAACGCACACGCATTGATGTTATCAAAGTTGGGAATATGCCAATTTGTGGTGACGTCACAACGGGAGATGTTACACACGGCTGCCGGGCCAGAGGTGCTTAGCCAATCAGATTGGCTAAAACTAACAGCTAAAACTATTTTTTTTATTAATTGGCTTCGGCTAACGGCTAATGGCTACAGGACGCTGATTGGCTAGCTAACGGCTAAAGACTAATCCACATTTTCGGTAAAAATAAAATAGGTGAAGTGGTAACTTGGTTCCAATTCCTTTTCTTTCCCCCAATTCTGAGCCTGAGTTTGACCGAGTTTGCAGTTTCAATCCAAAAAACCAAATATCACCAAAAAGGAATATGAAAAAATTCAGTTTGAATGTAGTCAAAAGGGAAAAGGCAAGAAATTAGCAAAATGAAATCAGCCGTTAGCTTCCGAATTTTCATTGGCTTACGGCTAGCTAATGGCTAAAAATTTTTCAATTGGCTAGCTAACGGCTGGCTAAAAATCTCCCAAAAACTGCAAACTAACGGCTAACAGCTAATGGCTAATGGCTAACTAAGCACCGCTAGCCTGCCGCAGCATTTCGCAGCGAACGCAAGCTGCAGCGTCCAGATTTTTTTACATTTTTAGGGTGTTTGCCCGCGCGCAGCGCTGCAAGCACCCTATTGCATGTATTGCAATTGCTTTTTCATTTTTCTTTAAATAAGAGTGAATTGTTTACAGCTCATAGTTCAGTTTTAGCTCAGCTGCGTTTAGATCGTTAGATCAGTCTTAAGGCGGAGGCGTGTGGAAGATGAGAGTGCTAACCTCAACAGATTCTCATTCTGGCGTTCGTGGCGTATATTTGTTTTATCGCATAGACGTTGGTACTGTGTCTGAATATTAGCTTCAAAGCTTAAACATTTCAGATTTGGTTTTGTTTTATCAATACCAGCGTAGGAAGTTGGCGCAACAACACCAGAATGCGGAGAAGCCAGAAGTTTTTGCAGTTTTAGGATAAATTTGAGAAGCCAGAAGTTGGAAGCTGAAAGTTTTTCAGCTTAAGCAAATGCCCTCTTACTACCTCGGTATCTGCGAGGTAGCTTGTTTTAACATGTAAAATCACATAAAGGAGAAATTCAGATCTCACTTGTAACTGAGATCATGAAAACAAATTCGCCTTCTAAAAGTGTAGAGTCCTATAGATGTGATCCTGAAACGTGCAGCTTTAATTTAAACTATTGCTCAATAAAATGTGTCCTCAAGATTTTAAATAGACCGACTTTAAAGGTAACCTTAACCTTCAGGATATAGAAAATCTCATCAGTAGACAGTACCATTCTGTAATGTATGGATTTTAGTTAAAGGTGAATCTCTGCTATTTATATGTGGACAAATGGTGTGTTGTTTTGCAGCAGACTGATCATATCTACTGATAAGAGAGAAACAAGTTCAACGTCATTGTATTTGTTATTGCGTTCGTGTAAGAAACTGTATAATGGCTTAAATTAAAGCTGTGTTTCTGCATTAAGAGTAGAGTACTGATAATGTTAAGAAATTCCTAATTACATACTTCTGGCCAATTTTGTGAGGGCGCTTTCCCTCTTATGGGATTTTACATGTTTAAAAAAAAAAGTAAACAAACAAATCTGGATACTGCAGTCTGCGTCGCTGTCAAAGGGATTTTGGTCACTGCGCAGACACTGTTAGCTGTGACACCAACTGTGAAAAGGTCGATTAGGATACGCTGCATAGAAGAACGGTTACATTACAAAATTCGAATCGTTTTGAATTTTTATTGACGCTTGGATCATTTTTATGATCTCTAATCATTATAATGACGTTCTGTGTACACGTTTACTATTATTGACGCAGCGCTCAATAATGATAATTTTTATTGACAATGTGTAATTCGCGTAAGTTGATCTGATTGATAAGTTCTTTTTCGACTCCATTGTGATCTTTAAGATTCTCGCCTATTCCTTCATGGCCGATCACTTGCCCCAGTCGAAAAATTAGCGACATACTAACGTATAATTAATATTAATACGAATTAACGTTTCTCTTACAGTTATCCTAACTTTGATAACAAAAAGTTATTGATAACAAACCAGCGACACTAGCACGCCACCGCCCTGAGGAGTCCAAATGATCTTTGCTCCATGATTGTGTTTTTCGTACGGGAGTTTGGGAGTCGGTACATTAGTTGGACGCTATTCAGCAAGGGGGAACCAACTAACATTTGTAAACAAAATGAGTTATTAGTATTGTTGAAAAGAGCGTGAAAAGTAGAATTTTTCAAAATTGGGCCCCCGATTCAAAAATGTGTACTCACGTTGAAAAAAGCTTACCAGTAAACGCTGTGTCATAACTCATATAGTTTCTACACAGGGCGAAAGAGAGGGGGCAAAGGGGACATTTTGTCCCGGGTCCGGAATTTTACATGGGGCTCCAGAGGGCCATAGGAAAAAAACCCTGTTTACCCCCATCTCCTGCTAACATAGGGGCTTTGTCCTCTCGTGTTTGCCCCGGGCCCGCTTTGCCTCTCTACGGCCCTATTCTACATGGCTCTTGAACTTCGAATCACGTGTTCTCAAAAAGCGGATTTTGCTAGTTGGTTCCCTCTTGCTCTTGCTGAATAGCGTCCAGTTGACCCAACAACGGGTACTTTTGCTAGCAGTAACCATGCAATAACTCACTCTGTGAGTCTGTGACGCGTCCATTATGATGGTAAGTTGGCAACTCGCAAAGTAAGTAATTCTGAATCTAAAAAGTCTCCAACTCGGATATCCGGGCGTAAACTACCTACTGAGAAACTGTCCGAACTGAATAGGCTATGGAATGTACGGATAATGAATGAGGTAGGCGAAGAGGTGAGAAGATTTAAATAGATATGATAGGAATGGGAAGTGAAATGGCTAAAGAAAATGATTTTTAGACGGGGGAGTATAGAATAATTACTACATCAGCGAAAACAGGGCAATCAGACGTAATTATTATTATGAGCAAAACTGTGTAGAGAATAGGGTGCTACGTTATACCGAACATAGTGACTAGCGAGGGATATCAATGGTGAGAATTTCAGTTAAACCAGCATCTCTATTAAAAATCCAAGTTTATATATGCCAACAGAAAAGCCTCATAACTCGAGAAAGATTGACAAGAAGGTACGCTCATGACTCTCGACTATCTTGAGCAATCAATACTTTCATGTTTTTTATGAAAACTGATAAAAAATAATTATTGACCTGATATCCATCTGTTATCAACCTTTGTGCGTTTACTACCTTTGACTATACATACATGGACACCGAACAACGCCTCTTATCAGTGGTTTTTGTGAAGCCGGAACAGAGCCCAGAAGCCAAATAAAATTTTAAAAATAGAGATATAAAGGGCAAGTTTGCCGGAATCAAAGATGTGCTGGAATTAATTTTGTTACAGTTTATTTTGCGATTTATTATTTAATTAGTGTACATATTATACACCAACATGAGTAAAATTACGAATAATAATCACTCGTGCATGATAAGTGGGCCTGGATCACGGAGACAAGAAGGAAAATTGTTTTGGTGAGGATATAACCTCAGTCGAAAATTCAACGTTCATTCAAGTGAAAAATAGAAGTGGCCTTGTCGTACCCAGCTCAACAGAAGTTCGTGATGTATGCATCTTCTTGGAAAAATTAATGCGAAAAAATGCAACAAAATTATTTTAAAATAGTTTTGTACATTTAACGACAAGCATTGCCCTAAGTAAATGTAAGTTTGTAGACTGTAACATCCATAAGCTTTTCAGCAGTATCTGTAAAAAAATTTTAAAAGTACGTTTAAATCACGAATCCAAGCTGTTTATTAAGGTTGAACAGTACATTCGACGTACACGAACTAAAGTAATGTTGTACAAGGGTCAGTAAATACATTTATTTTTGCAATTGTTCTATCTTACTTATTCTGGTATTATTGTATGCAGTAATGCAGTTATGTATATGATGAAAGTAGTAGGCTACAGCGAAGTTTGGTAATAAATTGATTGATTAGGTACATGCCAGCAACAGAGTAAGTTTACATAATTGTAATTATTACCAAATTATGAGTATATTATGTACAACAGGTACATAATTGAATGGCTGGGTGGAAAAAGGGCGATTTTCAAAATCGCCCTTTCTCCGATTGTTGTCTGAATTTGATTCTACAAGGACCGTAGAATCCAATCAGACAATAATTGGAACGAGGGCGATTTTTTACATTTTCCCGTTTTCCACCCAGCCATTCAGTTATCATTCACATATTTTGTATTAAAAGAAAGAGAAATCGAATCCAAATAATTCAGAACGTTTTTATTTTTTTAATAATGAAAAGTAAGAAATTTTCCATGTAGGATTACACCGAATGATACGAAGATGATTATAACTGATAAAAATAGTGATATAAAGGGCAATGTTGGCTTCACCCTAAATCGCGTTGTTCGGTGTCCATGTATGTATAGTCAAAGTTTACTACTCAAATTCACTATTACTTCAAACTGTGAAGCTGCAGATTGCAGTCGCGCAGCTTCATCACTCTATCAACAACATAAACGCACTCTGCAGTCAGTTCAATGAAACAGTACTGAAGATGGTTGGAAAAAATTTATTAATCATTTGACTGACTTCAAGCATTGGAAACGCAGCCACTCTCATGAAAATCAAGCAACCGCACAGCTAAGGGGGCAGACCTCCACAATATTTTTTGCCCCCACCTCAACTCGCACCAGATATGAACCGGGTTTTCAATATGAACTACCGGCCTATCTCGTCTATTTATGGCGCAACAAAAAATTTAGGCTGTTCTTGATGAACCATTGCAATATGATAAAAATTCAAAATTGAAAGTAGAAAAAA
Source organism: Acanthococcus lagerstroemiae (assembly GCA_031841125.1). Classification (NCBI taxonomy): domain Eukaryota; kingdom Metazoa; phylum Arthropoda; class Insecta; order Hemiptera; family Eriococcidae; genus Acanthococcus; species Acanthococcus lagerstroemiae. Next base: position 57,804,862 of record CM063112.1, on the reverse strand, counting down.
AAAAGATTTTGATGCTTTTAACTTTTTTATTGTCATGTACGTTTTGTTCGATAATTTTTCTCCTTTTTTTGAAGGGGGGGGGGATAGAAAATATTTTATTTTTCCAATGTGTTATTTGTAGCCCAAGAGAATAAAATTCGAATGCAACAGAGCTTTTCGAATGGATGTTCAAAACTGGCAGTAAATCATTTTGAAAAATGTTTTGTTTTGGTACCTCAATATGAACCGCCTATGATGACATGAAAATGAACTCAAAAATTGTCAATTTTTACAAATGGGGCAGAAAGTCGTTTATTATGGACTGAAAAAAAAAATGCAATCGGCTGTTCTCAGTGTCTTAAAAAAAGAAACTGGATGTCGAAAAAAAATCATTCAATCCAGTTTTTATTATTTTGAAATTTCCTTTTAGAGAGCGATACTAGGTTCCTTTAGCTACCATTCAAGGCCATTAGCAAGATTTTTAGGCTCGCAGGGCAGACTTATAACCAAACACAAAACGTGAGACTAAGGAATATACCACCATCATTATCAAGACTCTTCCAAGACCTGCTGTCCACGCGAGTCCCAGAATTTTCTAAACTATTATGATACTTCAGATTTCTTTTCGACTTCATAAGATCATTGTTAACGTTTTTGATGCTTTTCATGAAGACTCTTCCGGGCTTGATTAGAAATACATCCTTAAAATTTCTCCAGATTCGTTCAACCCTCTCAATCGCAAGTATCTAGTCATTACGGAACTTTTATTCTCACTATACCAATACAGGTTTGCCATTTTAACAGTAATGATACTTACAGGGTGTTCCACGACTTGGTCCCTCACTAATTTTTTTTTATTGCGAAGTTGGATCAAGATAAAACACATAGTTATCGTCAAGGACTGGAAAGTCTAGTTTATTCCAGAATGGAAAAATTTTCCCTTTCACCAAAGAGGGACTAAGGCGGGCCACCAAGTTGGGAATTTTATATGGAATTATTATATCAAGAAAAACAGTAGAATAGAGGTCTTCTGAATCACTGAATTCAAAAATGCAAACACATTTTCGACCCGACCGATTTGCTTCAACTTCTGGTTAAATTTATATCTAACTTGAGTTCAGGGACCTTCAACACCCAACAATGTACGTCCAGACATTTTTTCTCTCGCATAAGCTTGAACACATTCACTATTGTAGTCTACTTCAACGGGGGCCGATGACTTCATTTAATCCGAATGCGAGGGTAAACGAGGGTCAAAATTGATTAATGTCAAAAATTTAAAGTGGGTTTCGAGTATGAGACTCACAGATCCAACGGATCGGGTTTCGATCATTATCAATGCCACCCACTTTTTAAAATTGGGATATTATCCTCAAGAAGTAGAGAAGGTGAAAATCGATAATCGATTAACATTCGGAAAAAATCAATATAGATTTTAAATATCATGTTTTTCTCGACTGACTAGGTTTTTGACATTCAGACATTTACTTGAAAATCAAGACACTTATTCTATGGGGAAGGAGAGGAGAGTACTGGCTGTATAGTAAAATTTAAGTTGCGAATGTTACTGAATTCATTTTAACTATCATTTTGATCGTAAGCGAAGACATTTGGTGAAATTCTGGCGTGCTGAAGCCACTTCTCTCCAACGGAGAGGGAGAAGATTACTCGTGCAAACTGCAGAGATTATGGAATCAGCCAGCAGACAAAAATCATAATAGTTATTTTCAGGGTCAACAAGTACAAAGAGTAAAATGTCGCAGTTCTGAACAATTTTATCAACTTAAACCCGATTTTAGTTACTAAACGTTTAGAGAGAGGACTCCCACCTCGAAGTTCTTTCTCTTCTGTCCTGTGAATTTCAAATTATGAACTCTACTCACCACTTTTGGTTTGGGTGGCGGATACCGAGGCGGCGTCTTGTTGCGGGCGATAAATGTATCCGGAACGTCGACGGGAAGCTCTCGGTGCGGCCCATTGTCGATGTCTTCGGGCAAATCGCGATGGGGGCCGTTGTCCACCGCCGCCATCACCATCATCATCCTGTCGTACTGATCGGTCGGCAGTATCTTCTTGTCCTCGTTCTCCGCGAAATTGCTTGTCGAGTTCTCGATGACGATCGAGTCGCCGCCTTTTCGATCCCTGCGAACAAAAATAAAGCAAAACATTGAATATTGAGCAGTACAGCGGAACATAAAGAATGGGCGAGAGTCGAGTGCATAAGGCGAGAACTTCTTCAAAATTCTCCAAAACTCACTTCTTCAACTTGAGTTTCTGAGTAAGAAATGAAGAATGGTTATCATATTAAACCGCTGGAGAAAACACCTCTTCTACGTTGCAAGACCTGGAAGGTCACATACTAGACCAAATTAATACTAAGTTTTGGGATAATACTGAAATGCTCTAACACTATCTCGAATTTTGGCTCAATTATAGTGGAACCATTGGGAAATTAGTCTTCCATATTAAGTTCTGTAGTAGGAATATGGAAAGCACTTCTTTCCCATTGATACCTGTGTTTTAAAATCTCAATATTAATATTTATGGAATCTCAAAGGGTTAAGATTTATAAATCAGCAGACTGCATCGCAACGCATAACATTTTATAATTGTACACATTTTCAAAGTCGTTTCAAGACTATAAATAAATGTTGAAAGACAGGACATTGGCCTACCGGTATAATATTTAAACGGCTGTTACATAATTAATAAGAACTGCATTAGGTTTGTAAAACTATACAATAAAAGTTTCAGCTCGCTGAGTTAATTACATCTCACTAGAGTTCATCGGGAATTGCGGTATTTTCTCCAAAAAACACATTTTGGCTCGTTACTGTCTCCCTAAGGATCTTATTGAGGCGGTCTGGTTGGCCGAATAGATAGCGCGCTGGTCCCGGAATTCGGAGGTCCCGAGTTCAAGCCCACGTAGCAACTTGCTTAACTAGGCCGGGTTTTCGGCAAAAAGGGAAGAGGGCTAGGGCAGCCCTAACAGCCTCCCCGACGTCTCTGAGGTAATGCTCGGAAGGGCGGATTCCAGGGCTCGGGTGGAGCGCAAAATTAGAAAAGAAGGATCTTATTGGGTCCATACTGGGACTCAATTGTTGAATAGTCACCGCAGATAACATGAAAACTTCAGTTTCCAACTTAATCACAACTGTCGCTATTGCCGGATACAAGTCTCGGATCAATTAAAGAATAATAATAATAATTAATCAATAAATTTTACGACCATTGCACAAGGGCTTCATGTTCAATGGCGTCGGAATTGTACCCTCCCTCCAACCATCCATCTCCCAAAAAGTATTATTTGTGCCCTCCCAAAATAGGAGAAAATATTATTCAGCAAGTTGATTGAAAAAAAAGCGCCTAAGAAAATTACAAAATTTTTGGAGATTTACAAGATTTTTCGTTTGTTTACTCCGTTTTTGAATGACTTTTTAGATTCTGTGAAAATAATAAAAATTCGGTTTTTCATGAGCGAAGTAAGCGAAAATTTTTTAAATTTCATCCAAAAAATACATTGGAAAATACAATTTTTCGACTTAAAAGGACGCCTTTTTGGTTAAAAAGCCGATGGCAATTTTATATTCCTTTCGAATACCATAATATCAAGTGTAAGTTCGGTGGCTCTAGGGGGGAGCTGAGGTCCCTATATCCAACATTTATATTGGGTAGAGTAGCATTTATTTGACCTCTATTTTTTGATTTTCGCTCGCAGAAGAAAACGTGATACGGTTTGGTGTAAAAACACGGTACCCAAAGTTTTTCTGAAAAAAAAATGTAACCCGGTGCGCAAGAGGATTGACGTTTAACATCTGATTTTCCAAAGGGAAATCTACGAAGTTCATTTTACAAAACTTATTCCTCATAAAGTAACAGCAGATCACCGAAAAACGTTTGAAGAATATGACTTTTAGGGCAGCGCAGAGGTTCCAAAATAGGTAATTTCGAGGTTGTTTGATAAGTCTATACATTCCTATCAACAGAACCCAAATAAATGCACGTAATAATTTGTTTTCATGGTTTCTGGATATACTGAATCCATTTTTGAGGTTGTTTGAGACGCACCCCACCCTTGGAAAATCCACTGGTGCGAAACCTAAGAATTGGAACCAATAGCAGCAGTAAAGCTTCTTGAGTCGCTAAGTTCATTTTTGAGGTAATTTCAGCTATAACCATCACCTATTAGGGTCCACTGAGAGCTATAATCTCAAATTTTGGAAGTCACATATGTGCACATCAACGATATCGAAAGAAAAAAATGGGGGTATAAAGTATCATTTGCAGTCTCTCAAAATGGAAGGAAAAAAAATTTAAAAAAGACTATTTAGAAAGTTAATAAAAATGCGCCTTAAGAGAAATATGAAGTTTTCAGAGATTTACGAAATTTTTCGTTAGTTGATTCTGCTTTTAAATAACTTTTTTGTTGGGGAGGAGGAGGGTTATTCTGTAAAAATAACAAAAATTCGGGTTTCCATGAGTGAATCACGTAAAATTCCTGACATTTTTCTCAAAAAAAAAAGTATTAGAAAATACAATTTTTCGACTTGAAAGGGCTCCTTCCCGGTTAGGATCTCAATGGCAATTTTACATTCCTTTCGAATACCATAGTATCAAGAGTAAGCGTGGTGGCTGAAGGAGGGAGCTGAAGGCAACCACTGCAAGCCCGATCTGACGATTAATCTCGGCAACTGATTTTTTTCGTCTCAAGTCCATCATATAGTACTGGATAGAGCACAAAATAGTGGGAAGGATTTTCTCTCTTTCTAATTTGCTCTCCACCTGAGTCCTGAAATTCGCCCTTTCAAGCATTACTTCAGAGACTTCGGAGAGGCTGTTAGGGCTCTCTTAGTCTTTTCCCCTTCTGGCCGAAAAACCAGCCTCGGTCGAAAATTCTGGCGAGTTGCTGCGCGGGCTCGAACCCGGAACCTCCGGATTCTGAGACCAACGCGCTATTCACTCGGCCAACCAAACAATGATTCGAATATTTTTTTCTACACCCTCCAAATTCAAAAAAGGTGAAACTAACTCTGACCCGAGCGATGCTTCGGTGAGATTCAAGTAGGAGTATCTAAATTTTGGACTACGGAAGAAAACTGAAAGAGTGGAATCCAGATCGGAGGTCGGAAAGTGATCTTCGAAGTTGACGAATTACTAAAATCGTGAAACTTACTCAAATTCAAGTATTACGCGAGTGAGGAAGGAGAATGGTATTTGAGGAATATCAGTCTCGGGAAGAACAGAAAATGGTGGAGAGGTTTTGGTGATGCGAGTGTTTTCCTTAATTGCTTCCTAAATTCAAAAAGATGAAACTAACTCAGACCTCAGAAAGGCCTGAGTGGGATTCTAGAAAGGGTATCCAAATTTTAGACTTGAGGGATCAACTGAAAAAGTGGAAGCAGGATCTGAGGTCGGAGAGCGATCCTTGAGGGTTCACCAAGAAATGGGAACCAACTTAAATTCGATGTTAGCACCTTCAAATCCCCCTGCCTCTTTAAATACCCCGTCCAAATTTTCTGATCTTCCCCAAACTATTGGTCCTCAAACAGTCGCCTTCTTCCTCACTGAAGTAATACTGGAATATGAGTTTGTTTCACCTTTTTGATAAGTCCTCGACTTTAAATCACCTTTCCGTCCAAAATTTGGATCTAAATCAAAATTCCTTTATTGAGGATATCACAGCACATACTATTATTGACATTTTATGAGTTGATCCTCGGCCCGCAGAGAGCAAAGGTTCTCTGCAGTCGTCCATCAGCTGCAATTTTTGGAAAATTTTCACCCCCCCCCCCTACCGACCACATTAATGTCGCTCCATCGCGTCCGTAGGTGACCTTTTCTCCTTTTACAGTTGGTTTAATACTAAAAAATTGTTTTATAGGTCCATCGGCCATCTTTCAACCTTATTACGTGTCCCGCCCATTTCCATTTCATCTTTCGTAATATATGTCTACATTATTTAGTACCTTTTGTTTTAAATTTGCGGTTTTTTTTTACGATCAGTTAATTTGTACTCTAGGATCGATATTTCCGTCGAATTTTGAGCGGTTGCAACTTTTTGAAGAATTTTAACAGTTAGAGGTCATGTTTTGCAGCCGTATGCTAACGACGAGACAATGCACAAGTTGAAAGTTACGCTTTTTTGTGATTTTTCTAGGAACCCGGGAATATTTTTTCAAGAGACCAAAACGTGTTCCATCCTTTCGATATTCTTACTTCGGTTTCTTTTTCGGTACGATCTACTGTCAATATTAATAATGAAGCCTATTCCGGCAAAACGTGTTAAGTCAAAAAAGAAAGAGTTTGCAGGAGAAGTAAACTACTGCGTCGCGCATTCGTTAAGGAAGTTAGAAACGAGGTTTTTACTGAGTATTTTTCTCTATAGTATTGTGCACAATCCAGTGGCGGTTGGCATTACAAGCATGGGGACTACACTCTCTACCAGATAGCGCTCTTATCTCGAAATCGATATTTTTTGACTTAACACGTTTGGGAAGAGTAGGTTTCAATTGTCTTAAGAAAGTTGCCTCTTCTATTCCCTTCGCATATACTATCGTTTTCGTTAGGCTTTCGCGATTCATTAGCTTTTTGGTCTTTTTAATATTCATTTCTGATTCTGATGCCTCACCTTGTGCAACTGGCTCTCCTATAATCGTTTATCCCCCCCCCCCCGAGTTGGAGAGGAGAATTACAATGAGTGATTCGTTTGTTTCCTTGTTTTTCCGATTTAACTTCCAGAATATATGTTCGAGAGCGCAATTTGGGTACTCCTATTGAAATTCCGCTTAAGCTTTTCTCGATTCTGAATTACGAAGGATGTTTCAAAAGTAAGGTAACACATTTTTCTTCTCTGCGATGGGTAACACTAGTGTACTGAAATTTTGAAGGAATGTGCAGGAGATGTTACCAGACAGATGTTTTTTATTTGGTAGCGTTTCGTTGAATGACTCACATGCTATGTAATTTTGAACATGTAACATAAGGGTACTGGTTTCCAACTATGAAGTGCGTGGTCGCTTCCATTCTGTTTTGGTTGTGGGAATCTAACAGTTTAAATGCAACTGAACGCGAGCTAATCTTTCTCATGTGTACAAGTAAACTTCAGTACGGCTGATTTCGTTTGTACAATGTACACCGCTATTTGGCGGTGAAATTTGGGAATTGAAACGACGATCTTTCGTCGAGAGAGCGTGCACGCATGCAACTGATTCGTGGTATAGATCTGTCCTCGTCAATGTGCCCGTGCGAACTTATTTATAGCGTTGCATCCGCTTATACCCATGAAGTCTGGACATTCCCAGCCAATATTTTTCACGATAGCGCGATTATAGCTAATGCTACTATACTAACGCAAAGCAATTATTACCATTAAATACAGAAGGTGATGTGACACTCAGTACTGATAGAAGAAGAAAGAAGAGGGAGACCTATGCATGATATACAGCAGCGTGAACTGCTACATGCTGCAGTAGCAGGGCTTGAAAGCTAGCCGAAAGCCAAAAGTCGAAAAGCTGTATTTTTTGTGATATTTGAAAGCCGAAAGCTGAAAGCTAAATACCAGGATTTGAAAGCTGGCTGAAAGGGAAAAGCCAGTACTATTCGGCTTTTTCCTCCCTGAAAATTCTCTGCCTTGATTTTCTGTTTTTTGACGTTAGTAACCTATGGCGGAATTTTGGTGTTGGCAAATATTCACCTCAAGATGTCCAGGAATCAAGATCTAAAACCAGGGTTTGAAAGCTAGCCGAAAGCTGAAAGTCAAACAGGTGTATTTTTTGTGGGATTTGAAAGCCGAAAACTGAATAAGTTCAGGGCGTAAAACCTGAAAGCTGAATCTGAAAGTTGAAAAAAATACGGCTTCAAAAGCCACAGCTGAAAGCTGAAAATTTTTTTCGGCTTTCAAGCCCTGTGCAGTAGTGTTACCAGAGCGACTGCTCCTAATAGCAGCCGCTACCATTGCGCGTACATCTATGCTACTAGAGCACTTGCTCCTAGTAACCGCCAGCAGCCGCAACCATAGCGCCAACTTCTATGCTATTGCAGCGACTGCTCTAAGAAGCAAGTTACTACGAAAGCGCTCTTGCGGATGATCATGTAGACAATGTATAGCGCTACTTTCTGATTTGCCTCCATGCGACCATCCATGCTACATACAGGATTAGTCGGTTTTCCTTCCGCCATAGGAAAACCCCGTTACTCTGAACGAAGTATGACTCAATTGTTTCGCCAGGCGAGCGGTCTCTTCGACAAGAATTTCATGGGAAATATTCGGGGAAAACTCCGATGGCTTTTGAAGAATTTTATCAAGAATTTTCAGGAAAAATGTTCAAAATCTCCGGAGGACTTCATCGGAAATCTTCGAGGAAAATCTCCTATTAAGGAAAAATTTGCGATAATTCTCGAAGAATTTCATCGGACATCATTGAGAAATATCTTCAATAATTTCAGGCGAACTTTGTCAAAAATTTGAGAAAAAATCTCCAATGATTCCAAACCATTTTGTCAAGAATCATTGAGAAGTATCTCTGATGATTTTGGAAGGATATGGTATATCCTTTCAGAAAAAGTTTTGATGCTTTTCAGAGATTTGCATGAAAAATGATCGGGGAAAATTTCCTATGATTTCTGAGGAATTAATCAGAAATCTTGGAGAAAAAATGTGATGATTTCCGGAAAATTTCATCGGAAATATTCAGAAAAACTCCAGTGTTTTCCAAAGAATTTTCTTGAAAATCTTCGGGAAAATTTTCCGATATGTTTTAAAGAAATGTTTTTCAAGAAAGTTCGTCACCATTTTTCGAGAAAATTTCCTGACCATTTTTGAAGAATTTTATAGGAAATATTCGAAGAAAAACTACGATGGTTTCTGATAAATTTCATCGAAAATCTTCTGGAAAAATGTTCGATAATCTCCGAAGAATTTCATCGGAAATCTTCGGGAAAATACTCGGATTCATCGGAAATATTCAGGAAGAGTCCATTCCAAAGAATTTCTTCGAAAATCTTCGGGAAAATTTTCCGATAAGTTTTAAAGAAATGTTTTTCAAGAAAGTTCGTCACCATTCTTCGAGAAAATTTCCTGACAATTTTTGAAGAATTTCATAGGAAATATTCGAAGAAACTCCGATGGTTTCTGATAAATTTCATCGAAAATCTTCTGGAAAAATGTTCGATAATCTCCGAAGCATTTCATCGGAAATCTTCGGGGAAAAAACTCGGATAGGGGTTGTGAAAGTCCCAACTGACTGAACTCAGAATTCCCAAGTATCAAAGCAAAAAGAAAAAGAAAAACTTTTGACCTGTTGGATTTTTTCAACTGACTCAACTCAAAATTCCTAGAAGGAAAACCCTTTTGACTTATTGGGTTTTTCCAACTTCTTAACTCAATTCCCAAGTATCAAATTAAAAAAAAGAAAACCTTTCAACTTGTTGGAATTTCCCAACTCGCCTGACTGAAATGGTAAATCAGGAGAAAGTCCAGTGTTTTCCAAAGAATTTCTTCGAAAATCTTCGGGAAAATTTTCCGATAATCTTTAATGAATTGCATCGGAAATTTTCGGGAAAAAACTCCACTATTTCCCGAAGAATCTCATTGAAAATTTTTTTAAAATTTCCAGTGTTTTCCAAGAAAACTCATCAGCAATCTTTGAGAAAATTTCCTGACAATTTTTGAAAATTTTCATAAGAAATATGGAGAAAAACTTCGATGGTTTCTAATGAATTTCATCGAAAATCTTCTGGGAAAATGTTTAACTATCTCCGAAGAATTTCATCGTAAATCTTCGGAAAGAATCTCGGATGATTTTTAAGCAGTTTCATTATAAATTATCGGCAAAATTTTCCAATAATTTCCGAAGAATCGCATCGGAAATCTTTAAATCTCCATGGTTTTCCAAAAAATTTCGCAGAAATTCTTCCAGAAAATTTCCTGATAATTTTTGAAGAATTTTACTGAAAGCATTCGGGAAATAACACCAGAGTTTTGAAGAATTGTACCGAACATTTCCAGAAAAAAACCTCGATTATTTTCAAGGAATTTCATGAAAAAGAATCGAGGTGATTCCTTTGTCTTTTAAAGATTATTTCCGACGAACTTTATCGAAAATATGAAGGGAAAATTTCCGATCATTTTCCATGAATTTTATCGGACATCATTAAAAAACATTAGCCGATGATTTCAGGAGAAATTTGTGGGTTATTTTAGGAAAACTCTGCAATTCTTCCAAAGGATTTTATCGGAAATCATTGAGAAGTGCCTTCGATGATTCTTAAAGGTTTTCTTCAGAAAAATATTTCGATGATTTTTAGATATTTTCATCCGAAATTTTTGGGATAAATATTTCGATGATCTCAGAAGAATTGCATCAGAAATGTTCGAGAAAAATCTCCGATGATTTTTACAAAATAATTTCATTAGAATAATTTTTGATGAGATTCATCGGAAATTATCGGAGTTGTTTCCGAAAATTTCCGATGCAATTCTTTCAAAATTATCGGAAAATTATCCCGAAGATTTTCGAAGAAATTCTTTGGAAAACACTGGACTTCTTTCTGAATATTTCCGATGAACCCGAGTTTTTTTCCGAAGATTTCAAAAGATTTTCGATAAAATTTATCAGACACTATCGGAGTTTCTCTCCTAATATTTCTTATGAAATTCTTCAAAAATTGTCAAGAAATTTTCTCGAATAATGCTGATGAACTTTCCTGGAAAACATTGGAAATTGTTTCTAAAAATTTCCGACGCAATTCTTTAAAAATTATCAGAAAATTTTTCCCAAGATTTTCAAGGAAATTCTTTGGAAAATACTGGACTTTATTCTGAATATTTCCGATGAATACGAGTTTTTTCCCGAAGATTTCCGATGAAATTCATCAGACACCATCGAAGTTTTTCACCGAATATTTCCTATGGAATTCTTCAAAAATTGTCAGGAAATTTTCTCGAAGAATGCAGATGAACTAACTTGGAAAACATTGGAAATTTTTTCTAAGAATTTCCGATGCAATTCTTCAAAAATTATCGGAAAATTTTCCCAATGATTTTCTAGGAAATTCTTTGGAAAACACTGGACTTTTTTCTGAATACTTCAGATGAAATTCTCCGGAAATCATTACATTTTTTTCTCCAAGATTTCTGATTAATTACTCAGAAATCACTGGGAATTTTCCTCGAACATTCTCGACGAAAATCTCTGAAAGCATCAAAATTTTTTCTAAAAGGATATCCTTCCAAAAATCATCAGAGATACTTCTCAATGTTTCTTGATAAAATGTTCGGAATCATTGGAGATTTTTTTTTTCAAATTTCTGACAAAATTCGCATGAAATCATTGGAGATATTTCTCAATGATTTCCGATGAAATTCTTCGAAAATTATCGCAAATTTTTCCTGAGTATGAGATTTTTCTCGAATATTTCTGATGAAATTCTTCGGAGATTTAGAACATTTTTCCTGAAAATTCTTGATAAAATTCTTCAAAAGCTATTGTAGTTTTCCCCGAATATTTCCCATGAAATTCTTGTCGAAAAGACTGCTCACCTGGTGAAACAATTGAGTCATACTTCATTCAGCGTATCGGTGTTTTCCTATAGCGGAAGGAAAACCAACTAACCCTGTATAGCATGATGCTCGCATTAAAAATAAAAAAAAAAAGTGGTACCAAATTATCAGTTGGGATTGCATTATTGGCGCCATACCCAGAACACAATCGATATAAATTTTACTGATCAAAATCCTTATCACACAGCGCACTTCACAAAGACATCTCCTGGATATTTCCTCAAAATTTCAGCGCATCAGTGTAACCCATCATGGAGAAAAAAACATGTGTTACCTTACTTTTGAAATATCCCATATAGTCTCAACTTTTCGAACCTGGGAGTAAGTAAAGTTCATTTTCGCATAATCGAATCCTCATCATCATTTCGCGCTCTCCTTGAGGCCAATAGGCTTGTATAGAAGAAAGTCAGAGAGACCTTCTATTGTGACCAAATTTCACTTTGTCTTGTACAGGTCTGGGATTTGGAAAACATCACAGGTCCACTATGGTGGACATGCAATCAAATTTTGCTTCTACCCCTGCAGACTGCGATCGAAGAACTGTTAAGGTAATCCAGTCCCATGTGCAGCGTGCACCCGGCAAAGTCCCCGCAACGCCGGAAAGTTTCCACGCACAATGATTCGGATTCGAGGAGCTGCAGAATGGGATACGTGGTTAGCATTCGCGTGTGAACAGACCCTGACCTAGCTTTTGATTTCTCGGCGGTGAAAGCTACACGGTGCGTACGTATTCGCACGCGGCCCGCGGCGCATGCAGCACACTCGGGAAGCACTAACAATGCAAACTGTACTGTGACAAGGGCCGTCGAATCGATACGGGTGACCACGGTGTCGGGTCAGCCGGGGCCCGCGTTCGCGTGGCTCGCGATCGCCGCCGGCGTACGACTGTGTCGCCGCGATTCACGCATTTCCCGGAATCACGCGCGCGCCCGAAAAATTACAACGAACGCCACCGGAGCGACGTTGGAGTCGCTGGACGAGAAACCGAAAGTAACGCGAGCGTGAGAGGTCGCGGGGAAGGTGAATTTTTTCGCCTCCGAATTTCGTCGTCCGCGCCCGCAGCTTGCAGCATTTCGATCAATTAACCTAAATCCCGGTCGACGACTAAAAATTGCGAGAGAGCATTCGCCGGTTGCAGCGAGGAATGCGACTCTGCCCTTTTCCCTCCACATATGCAGGCTCCGTCCAGTCTTGCGCGCGTATACTTTCTCCCTCTCTCTTTCTCGCTGGTTTACAAACATCGACGTAATTATTATTTCTTCATTAATTACAAGACGCGACGTAAAAACGACAACAAAACGAATTCACGGCCAACTGAACGAGTCACTGTGCACCAATTCGCCGAATTTACGCAATCGCGAGATGCTCACGACCAAATAAAAACAAAAACAAAAATACTGGCGATGTAAACAAAATGTTGAGTCTCCTCCGGCTGGCTTCCCTTGACATTGTTTCGTGCTGCAGCGAGTGAGGCGGAGAGGAAGACGATGAACCCGGTTAGATCAGTTTGCTCCGGGGGTCATTCGGGACCAATCGAGATGAGGATTATCTAGGCTCGACGGGACGCCGATCGGTTATACTCGGTGTCGGATAATCGTGAGCCATTTTGACATACCGGCCGCATCGATAGGTCGACTGAGTGCAACCAGTTGGGTTTAGTCGCGGAGCTCTGTAGTTGGCGTGGGAGAGCGTCGAACCTGGAACGTTTGAGAAACGGAATTTGGGAGAGGCTGGAAGAGGCCTACGTGTGCGATACGGTCGCGACCAGTAACTCGACTCGGTCCGTACTCTGTCAAAGGCATATTCCTCCGAGGCGGAGTGACATTCTAACTGGATTTCATTCACGTGCCGCGAAAGTGCATAAGTGATTTTTGGTGCGGCCAGTTAAGCAACCGTGTGTTTTGAACTTGAAAGCGATACCAGTGCAGCGGCAAAAGGGCACATAGTGAAACTCGCCGTCGCCATTATCCAGGGACTCCGAGAAACCGGAATTTCGGAAGATGAGCAGCTGCTTTTGAACGTCTCGAACCAGTTGCATTGACGTTTATGACTGCATACGTAATTCTGGTAGAGGAGTGATGAAGAACAACTTCGGTATCATCGAGATCGCACGGGGTCGTCTGCTGTTTAACCAGCGTTTTCAACGAAGATGTTAAAACATCCGTCTTCATAGAGGGCCACCGACCCCGAATACATGGCACTCTGGGCTGCAGTGAGAAGGCCGAAATTTAAGAATTAATACACAATATATAACCTCTCCAGAGTTGTTTCAGAGAAGTTTACTGCATGGAACTTCTTACACGACCCTAGTTTCACGTTCTGTCAGTCAGTCAATCTGGTAGACTGGCTCATTTCCAAGCGAACGTTAAATCGACTCCGAACGTCGGTTTTTTTTTCCCGTCAGAAGACACATTTCGGTCACAAGCCGGAGATCTTGGCCAACTGATACTGAATCATCACTCTGAACTACGTTCGTTCTCAGAGAACAACCGGACACATGACAGACAAAAATACAGGAATATGTAAAGACTAGATGAACTGATAGAGCGACAGGATATAAAAGACGGACACTCCATCAGCCAACTAGCCAGACAGACAAATATAACTTAGCTCTCGGATGCCGGATCTCCGTCCCCAGCTCCATGCTTATCTTGCTACAGAGGCGAAGACACATTGGACATAAGATACAAGCTACTGTCTCAGGGGCCACTTTGGCATGCGTGCATCGCCATACGTCCCACCACACCACTAGCTGAACAACGGTGCCGCCTACACAACACCTTGATCAGCTTTACCATCTTGTGTGACGTGGAAATTTTGACCGCATACTTTAGGCACTGAAAAGGTACCGAGCTAAATTCCCAGCGATTTGAGCGAGTGATCTGGTAATACCGCAATGTTGGATTGCATTCGGAGAATCTCACATCACCTCAGCTCACTCACGACAACGAGGGTTTTACTATGTAGACAGAGAACAGGGGATCATCGCTTCCAGATCCAGAAACTTAGCTCTTGGCTCTGTTTCAATGAGCAACTTGCCTGTCTTCTGCCCAACTGCTTTTTCCTATCTGTTAGCTATTTTACATTAGTCTTCCCATCAGTCTAAGAGAATTTCACATCAGCTCAGCTTGGATCACTTAGGACAGTAGAGGTTTTTACTAATGGGTCATTCTTCAAAAATGTTGATAAGGTATGTTTTTTCATGGAGGAAAGTAGGGGAAATTTGAACTTTATTTGATGGGAGTTGTTAAGAGGTATTCTGTATAACATACTGGTAAGATTGGGCCAACAGGGAGGGGACTCTGTATTTCGGTATAGTAATCGAAATGATGAATGCCATGCCGAGGGACACATGAAAAAGTCCATACCCAAAGACAATAGCGAACAAAAAGTGTTCTGCCGTCGATTAGTAGATTCCAAAACAGAAAATTATATGGAGAGTTGATAAGGGCATACTAACCCATTAATTAGACGTAATTATTTTTGGATGATGACCGTCTATTGTTGCACAAAGATGAACATGCCGAAGGACACATTTTTTTGTAACTCTTCATTTTAAACAACGATATGCGAATGCAAAAAATGGATTTGATATGCGGATTGTATTGCTCTGATAAGAATATACAATTTGACCATTAACTGTGACGAAAAGATATTGATACGCCTGTTCTGTGATTAGTTGAAAAAGAGCCATGCCGATGGACACAAAATCGAGGGACAATTTTCAAAGCTGGCCATACTGACTCTCACCTGTGGAGATGCGATTTCAATGTTACCTTGTGATATCCTTCATTCATTTAAAGTAGCACTCGGTCAGTTTGTTCTAATATACAGCGTGAAAATTTAGAAGAAAAACAAGCAGCTAGCTGCTGCAAGAGGGTCGGCTCTCGACTGAAAAATTAGAGACTAGCCTATCTCTTATTGGTGGTTGTTAGAAAATATATCAGGAAAAAGATGACCTATTGGTAATCATGTTTAAGGCCTTTTGTTCCGGAATATAAGAGCTCATAGATGAAAGGTAACTGAGATGACACTACACACACACTAACAGCACATGGCAAGTTCAAAAGGCTTTAGACTGCAAAGCTGCGGGCTCGGCAACATTCGCACTTTGATCATCTGGTTGAAGATTTCATCCAATTTCTAATTTCTGAAGTGCGATTGATCAACAGATAAAAGACCAACACTATCCTAGCCGACCCTAAAAACATCAAATGATTAGTGAACAGTTATCCACTTCTAAAGGAATGAAAACAATGTAATATTCAGTTATTCACGCTAGCAGATTCTCTGTTGGTTTGATAATAATTACGCATAGGTACAACATACATACATCCTATGACTGATTTGTCTGAATAATGTTACACAAGACATCGGTACAAACATAATGTTCACTTCAACATACTGAATTACTGATAACATCTTTACGTACTACCCAACTCGTTCGATTCTCGCTACTACTGGTAACTGGCGACAGAAAACGTTCTTCTGTATTATTCAATTCAACCAGTTCAGGTGGCATCTTAGGATAAGGAAATTGTATCTAACTCTTCATACGCTAAAAACTCAACATTGACGTAAGAATGATAGAAAGTCGCTTGATAATAGTAATAAATTATAATTATTAATCATGAAATAATGAAAACAATGTAATTCAGGAATGTTATTGGCTTTGACAACCCTAATAAAAACTTTCAAAAAAAAAATACCCAATCAGCACAGAACACACCGCTTATTCGAAAACCCACAGAGATAACGAGAATTCCTTTTCCGTATTATTCCGCTTAATGCTTTCAGAATTCATTTTCCGTTTTAATGTGTTCTACAAGGTAATCAAACAGAACACCAAACTACTAAACATAAACACTAATGCTGAGGTGCCCATCAGCGATACCTAGTAAAACTGATCCTGAGATCAAAGATCATATTGGACGATACATTGCGCTCTCTCGCAAAGTCCGCGACAACTGGAGAAAAAGAAGAAGAAAAAAAGTGATTGCAATAGGTTCGGCTACTCGTAGCCGACCCTGAAAATAATAAAAATCGTTCGAGGGACAGCCATGCCGACGGACATTTGAGCATATTTAGTCCAATTTTGACCCATTAAAAGTGGATCAAATTTTCTTCTGAAAGCTTGAAAAAGTAGAGATGAGTCCATATCTATCAACAAAACGGGGAAAAAAAAAGAAGCAGTTTTTGAGATAATTGCTGGGGACTGGGGACTGAAATATCAACATTTTCAAAGAAGAACCCTAATATAGATAGAAAACTGGCGATCTTCGCCTCCTTGACTCCTGGCTTTGAAAGTCTCGGAATTTGGAATAGCTGGTTCGGGACGTCGAAGACCGTGAAGATAGGAGGAAAACGGTGTCAGGGATTCGTGATGGATCACCAAGGGCTCAGTCATGAGCCGTGGACAAATGATGATGAAGAGTTCGGTACCTAAAGTTTTAAATGCGAGTTTATTTCAGTGATGAAATACTCAGATGTGAGCGAGAATTTCTGTAAGCAAATTATAGTTTAAAAAGTCTCGTATCCTCCCTTGCCCTCATTCTTGAAACCAACCTTCAGTCAAGACTAAATTTATCCCAAATAGACCCATTCGTGGCGTTTCCAGATTTCGTTGAGATTCCTCAAATCTCTCTTACACCTGATTTCATTTCAAGATTTGCAGATTTAATTAAGACTGCTCGTTGTTCGTGTTTCCTCCAGGAGATTCTTCGAATCTCTCCTAGACCTGACCACTTCATTTCAGAACTCTTGCAGACTTAAGCAAGACTGTCCACGTCTTTTCTGACTTGTTTGGTGTTTTTCTAATATTTCGTAGAGTTGTGGCCATAGTAGATTTTAAGCAGGAAGGAAAATTTGGAGGATAACCCCTTAACCGTCAAACACGAGAATTTTTCATAGATTGTAAAAATTCTCGCGAGTATTCTTATCACTTTTAAGGGTCAATATTATGAAATATCCCAATATCCGCCTCATAGAAGATTTCTGGTAACGGGCTTACTAGTGTCTACTTCATTAGATTTTTGCGAACTTAATTAAGACTGGCTGTGTCTTCAGTACTCTTTCAAACTTGTTTAAGGCTTTTCAAGATATTTTAAGGCACTTGCAGATCTGTTTTTCATGACCCTTAAGACTTACTCGTAACTCTTTGCTATCTGCTTAATAGTCTTTAGGATACGCCTTTGACTAAATTTTCAAGATGCATCCCCAAAAGTACCTTTTCCCTTCAATCTTTCATTCTTCATCTTTTCTTTCCAGATCGCGTCTGCCACAGGCATTTAGCAAGTTTTCGGCATAAAATTCCGAAGGCGTACCCGGGAATGTTCGAAAGAAGGGATCGCGTCGAGAGATCATCTCATGAAAAATAGGCTGTTCGCAAGCAAAGTTGACGTAAATTTGTTTCAAAATTTGTCAGACAACATGTTAGAAGTGTTCTACGTTACCCCAAAATTAGAGGGGATCAAGCGCAACTCCCTATTCTGCACCCTTATAGAATACGGATTTAAAAGTCATCGCTATGTGACCACAATGTTGTCGACCATCGAATCCCCAACTACCATTGACACAAACCATCCTTCGACAGTCCAGGTTCTGTTCTTGCGTTCTCAACTTCCAATCACTGCTCCACGACACCGATGAACGATTCACACGACCATTCCTCGGCATTCCAACATTCCCTCGTCCACTCAGCCGGCTTTCACCGGGCCGACACTGCAGATTCCCACGGTTATCCTTCGGCCCCGACCTTGAATCGGCTCCACGTTCCCAGCCAGCAGTACTACGTCCCAAAAGCGATCATGTGCTCCCAGCTCGCCAGCATCACCATGAACGGTGGTCAACGGTAGCCAGCTCGAAACGAACTCACGTTATCGCCGGGACACGCAACCGTGGCGTGGCAACGTGCGCGACCTAAATCGCCATCAGCAGTTATGTACGCGTTGGAAATGGCCGACCGCGCGTGAAATGGTAATTTGAAGGGGGGAAAAATTGGCAATAACGATAATAAGTAATTGCATACGAAGCTCGTGAACTCGCTTTTCCAACGAGAGGTGCAGCTTAAGGAAGATTCGGTTCGGAGACGCGGAAGGGCGCAGACTGAGAAAATATCGAAACTGTAGGTACGTACCCGGGGTCCATTTGGACTACACGAAGACGTTCAGTGGTCGACGCATTCGAAAATAGCAGCAGCACGAACACGACCAGCACGCAGGCACGGTACGGCACACCAATATCGAGTATCACGTAAGCTATGCGTAGTTTACGATCGCGAAGAAATGAAATTATTTAGCACCTTGAGATAAGAGCTCCTTCGGTATTAGTCACGAATTATGTGTACACAAACAAGTTGAAAATAACTAGAATGTAATCAGTGTGTACGTTACATGGGCTCGAAAGCGCGGCATCCAGGAAAGTTACACGACGAAATTGGAATGCAGGCCACATTTTCGGAGTCTCGCTGTACGGTTATACGGGAATTCGAAGAAGAAAAACTCATCTTATTCTGGCGCTATAACGCCTATAGGATATGGAAAATCAACCGAGCGAGATGAATGGTTCGATCGTGTCCGGGCTGCTAATTCATCCCCCGGAGATGAAAAAAACAACAAGTTAAATTGTAAATATTAAAATGGGGGCTGTTCTCGGGTGCAGTTCTAACGAGACGTACTCGAAGAAACCGTTGAAGAAATGTCGTAATGTTTGTACAGCATTATAGGCGTTGCAATGTAATGTTCCAATGTTCAGCAACATTCTGCGCCATTATTATCAACGCATAAAGGAGAAAAATAGCTACAAGAAAAACAGTATAAAAGTTGAAGGCTTTGCTCGCTGACCTCTTCACCGGTCAATCCGAACCTAGTAAGTGGCTCTTCGAGTTTTCATGGCAACAAGGAAAAACATAAGACCGTGATAGGTTCCGAGTCATCGACTGCTATTCATATTTTTCGAAATGATTCGTTAACCTATTTTCATTCAGCGGAGTATAGGTGGTGAAACGGAAAGATTTCAAAATGATTCCCAGAAAATTGTAATAGTAACGAAAGAAGAGACGGGAACTCGCAGAGGCAAACGGAACGAAGACCGAAAATAAATGATAATAAGGTTACACTTCGTTGACCTACAAATGGGCGGTTCCGAGTTTAATCCCGTTGACTTTTTTTAAACCGAGTTTAGTCCGCAGCTATATCCGAGTTTAGTCCCTCGCAGTTATCAGTGTAGGTATTTATTTTTCATCTGTACCTTATCGTCAATATTACTCATTCCTGAATCATCCTGAACTTCATTGCGTTAGCGGCACTGTATATAGTCTTTTTCACGAAAGAAACGCCCGACTTATTCGGACCGGGAAAATTGTAGGTTCGCTAGCATCGATTGACAAAAAACTGATAAGGAAAACAAGACGAAAAGAGGAGTTCAGCACAGCAGTTTATGGCAATTTCAATGTTTTCTCAAAATATCTCGAGAATGAATGCGGTTAACGGAAAATTAAAAAGAACATGCCTTGTAGCAAATATAATTTCCTTTCACATGAGCTCATTTTAATCGAAATTCAAGCGATTTTCTTTTTCGCATAAAAATAGCATTGCATCGTTGTTGTTGTTGTTGTTTGCCCGGTCCAAATCAGTGTTCAGTGATGGGAGAAACGGCCACTAAACAAACGCATTGATCTGTGCATTCTTTACCTTTCATCGAACAGACTATTACGTAGAGTATGTAGATGAAAGAATAGCCTACTGACCACTCGCAAGCGCCTATAAAGGTACGGGACTAAACTGGACTATTGCACGGACTGAACTCAGAATCACTCCCAGACTAAACTCGGCTGCTACATTAACCTTCCGGGACTAAATTTGGATGCAGCCCTAAAGATAAGAAGAAAAAACAGCGAATTTACACAAGGGATCAAAGAAGCCACTGACCCAAGGCCCCTGGACACCAAACAAGCATGGGAAAAGAGGGGAAAACAAAAAACAAAAAGAAAGAATGAAAAAAAAAACTGATTTCCCATTTACATACCAGCATATTAATTTTTTCACATGAATGAAGGCATGTTCAGAAGTTTCATAATCTACAGTAAATTGCTCCAGCAATAAATTTGTAGTAATTCGTCAAAAATAACTAATTAATAAAAAAATAATCTATGAATAAAAAAATCAATTATTAAAATTAATTAATTACAAGAATATGATTGAGGCGCCCTATTCCAATCTATCCTTAATCCATCCATGACTTTGCATCACTTCAACGCTTACATCTCAGGCTACACTGCTATGAAAAAGTTTTCAGTGTATTAGGATCATAGAAGGTACATTCAGGCTTGCCACGCAGCAAAAAATTTCAAAAAGTTATTGCAAATGTATCATGCGTGATAAAGTTTTTATTGATTTCCCACACTTCCAAGTTTTTGGATTAAGAGTAGTTTGAATGGAGTTCCTCAACTGATTAATCGCAAATAATTACTGAATTAAAACATAAACAATTACTTATAACTAATTTCAGCAAAATATTTATGAATTGGAAATAATTTTTTTCATAAAAATAATTGCTAATTAATTAATAAGAAATGACAAGGGCGGATTAACCCTTTCTAGCGTAGGAAGCAAGATCAAAATTAGCACCCTCAGCGTGCAAAACGCCGATAGTGTAAGGCACTATACCACCCTCCGTTTGAGTTGAAAAATTTCCGGCCCCTGATGGCGCTTTTTTCCTCTCCGCGCCCTAAGCAAGTGCTTCCCATAATCCGCCCCGAGAAATGACTAAGCATTCGAAAATACACAATTGAACAAAGTCAAAAATAATCAATCAGTTTTAAAAAATGAATGAAAAACTGGTTAGTTGAAGAGAATTAACTTATTAAAAATAATAAAAATTTAGAAATAATTGATGAATGAAGCAACCTGATCAACCGAAGTCAATCAATTAAATTAAAAAAATAACTCACTGAAAGTTATTCATTGAAAATAACTAAACAAAAATAATAGTCAACCGTCAAAATGGAGAGTTTGCGGAGAGGCCTATGCCGAAACTTGGACTTAGTCACGGTGTCAGGGAGGGGGTACGGGGTACTTTTTCTCCCCTGATAGCAACTTTGACTAAACGGCTGTAAAATAAAAAAAGTAGTTTGAATTAAAAACAACTGATTAGTAGAGGAAAATAATAAATAAATGTAAAATAATCAATTTACCAAACACTGATTAGTCAAAAATAACTGAGTAATCAAAAATAGGTAATACATTAATTTAAAAAAAAAAAAATCAATAAACCAAAAATAACGAATCAAAAATAATTGATTTTTTAAGAAATTAATTAACTAAAAATAACCAATTATTCAAAAATAATTATTATTTAGTCCAAAATGACTGATTATTCAAAAATATTCAATTTATTATTAATAATTCGTTCATACAAATATATAAAGAGATTGTTCACATAAAAATAAGAACGAGTAAAATTTACACATATATTCGATGTTCAAAGGTGAATGTTCAAAACTGACTGATTTCAGCGAACACGAAAAAGGTAGAAAAACTCGACAACCAACAGAATACGACAGAACAGGTTCTAAAAGATAAGAGGCCTACATACACGCAAAATTAGATAATACACGATTATTTTTCCATTAACAGAGATAATCAATCAAAAATAATGAATTAATTTAAAAAATTGAAAATAATTATTGGTTAGTTACAAAATCAGTGATCACTCAAAAACAAATAATTATTTCACTTATTTGTTAACTGAAAACAACAATTCATGTAACAATTAAAAATCATTACTAAACAAAAAATAATTTTTCAAATATAATTCCTTCATTTTAAGAATATTTGTTCGATTGGAAATAACTGAGTAGCTTAATATAGTCTGTTTATCAAAACTCAATTAATAAATTTGAAAATCAAATATTTTTAAAAATTTAAAAAGACCAAAATAACTGTTTATTCATAGTAAGTAACTTATTAATCAAAAATAAATAAATAATTAATTTAAAATAATGAGTTAAATTAAAGTAACTAAATAATTAAAAATAACTGATTAATCAAAAATGATCAATCATTTGGAAATATTTGATTTATTAAACATTATTAATTATTCAAAAAGAATTGATAAATTGAAAATAATTAATTCAAAACAAGAATTTGACGGCAATGTATTCTTGAATCAAAAATATCTGACATATTGAAAACAATTAAACAAAAACAATTATATTCAAAAACAAGTGATTGATTAAAAACAATTTGTTAATTTTAACAATTTACTTACCTAAAATTGATAAATCAAACTGAATTCATAAAATAGAAATAACTGAATTGAATACCTCATTCTCATATTCGAACTCCACTAGAAGCGCTGTTATCCCTGGATGAAAAGATGAATATGTAACTTGTTAGTAACAGGTACATTTTAATACAGCTATGTATGTATTTTGCCAAGATTTTGCCTTTATATGTTCGATATTACGTGAAATTTAAAATTTTACAACTAAAAATGGAGATGACAAATGAAACCGAGTACATGCATATCAGGAACGTGAAAGCCCTAAATAAAGATTTTGCTTTCGGATTTAGCTTCTAGAAAAAACTTTATTGGCTTCTGATTTCGCTTTTGACTTTTCATCATTCAACTTTCAGCTTTTAGCTTTTGACTTTGAGGGGAAAATCCTGCGGCTCTCGGCTTTCAGTTTTTTTCTCGTCTCTGATGCATGTCAATGCTCCTATAGCATGTTGGCCATAGTACTCGTATTCAAGGTGTCTGTCTACAAGAATGGAAAAATATAAATTCCTGACTTTTTCCAAACTTTTTTTTTCTCTTCTTTAAACCTTTACAGTATAGACAGTATATATTTATTTTTATACAAGACGCTATGTTTAAAATGAACTGAAATTTGAAGTTGAATTTTGGGTGGAAGCATTAGGAAGGTGTTCACAGATATACTTATAAACAAACAAAGGATGAACTAAGTTATAAATTATATTTTTTCAAGTATTTCATTCTTTAAAACTTCCCTAATGAGATGAAAAATTCCAAACTTCTTAAAAATATTGTTGAATTTCCTGACTATTTACAAACTTCCTGACCTACTTTTCAAATTCCTGATTTTTTCCAAACTTTCTAAATTTTCCAAACCAGTAGACACCTTGGTATTTCACCCTACAATTCAAGTAAAATTTGCACCTGCCATGATTTATTAGGTAAATTTTACAACAGGAATGCAATTTTAATTCACTAAATTCATGAAACGAGCAGAAAGAATCAAAAAATGGACAAAAACCTCAATACTTCGCTACGTTATCAGTACCCTATCCTCATGATTTCGTTCATCTTCCAATTTTCACCACCTGCAGCGCACCCTTCGTTCGAATATGCGAATGAAGTAATTAAAAATAATTCTTCAGTCAAGAATAACTGATTAATTCAAAATAATTAGTTAATCAAAAAATCTAAAACAATTATCATTCGAAAATGAGAATAATTAAGAAGTTATTGCGCATTACTGATTAATAATAATAATTTAATTTAATTCATTTGAATCAAAAATAACTAAATAACTCAAAATAACAACTGAAATAAATTGATGAAAACTAGTGAAAACTGATGAATCAGCAATAATCAAAATGCATTAATCACCGACAGATCTATTAATAATAAATAATTAATTAGCTAAAACAATAAGAATCAATTAATCAAATAGATTAAACATCATTAAATAGTTGATTAACTAACAATAACACTACTCAACAATTTGAGATTTTGTAAAAAAAAAACAATGACACGAGAACACATGATTCTATAAGTATTTTCAACGAGGAATTCAACACTAATGTTAATTTATTGTTGGATTATAGTTCATTTTTTTCTCATCTCCTATCTGAAATGTGAATTTTAGTATCATCAAGATGATACCACGGATCAAATAACTATGCGCGTTTAGTAGTCTATTGTTATCAGTATCAGTGTAGTTATTTGTGGAGAATTTTAATTTTGAATATGAAAAACGAAAGGTTCTCGAGAAAAATGGTCAACGCCATTGTATGCAGTATTGAAAATATAATGAAAATCATAATAATCTCATCATATTGTTTTTTATGCCGTTGTGTAGTGTAATTGATGGCTAGGGCAAGATTCTTTATACAGTAAAAATAGAGCTCTATAACTTCGTGAGAGTACAATCGTCCGCCATTTTGATGTCAACCTCACCCGTGGATGCTGAATTGACTACGCGGTACGCTCCGCATAGTCGGATTCGGCATCCACGGGCGTGGTTGGAGTCAAAATGGCGGACGATTGTACTCACACGAAGTTATAGAGTTTTAGTGAAAATCGTGAAATACGCGCATAAGGTATGCGTCATAAATCTTAAAAATATGAAGAAAAAAAAACCTTAAAATTTCCAAAATATGCAAAATTATCCGTTTCAAACACAAGGCAACATGGGTACTAAAAGGCACGGTTTTTTCAGCTAAATCGAATGAAACAGACGCCTTACTAAAAAAAATGAATAACATAAATGAATGTGGGGGGGGGATACAATTTTAAACGCTGCTAGTTAGAGCTAGCAGTTCTAGGGTACAGCGCTAACGTCTATAAATCAAACCTGCTTCAAGTTGGTAGCATACAACTCAACCAAGTTGGACTTATTCTGCTTGGAATTTCATGAATTGTAATGATAATACACAGGGAAAATATGCAGATTCCTACATAAAAAACTTGCCCTATTGATTACAATTAACGAATTCATAAATAATAAATGAGATCAGTTTTTTTTTTGGTCCTATGGTTTCAATTTGTATTTTAGCCTATTTGGCGAGTGTGCACCCCAACAAAACTTTCTTGCTACGGGCCTGTTCCTCCCTCAAGCAAATGGACCAAAAACCTTCGTTAGGCTACATCTCGTCAAATGTGTTTCCTAGACCTCGACAGATCTCGAAGTACACGAGTACATCGGGAGATCTTCATTCACCATTCGAAAATAAGCCATTTAATTAGCGGGGTAGCGTTTAAACGAACCCTCGATGCAGTTATACAAAGGTAAAAAGGTTCTAGCTCGGGCACTTTACTCAGACGTGCGTTCGGAATTAACGTTACCCGGGTTAATTAGGCTCGTGTTCAAGGTACAAAATCTCAGGTACTCGACTTTCAAATGAACCAACATCTTGGAGGGTGCTTGCCGGATCTATCCGGTACAGGCTGTAATCGTTGGCTCGGTGCATGGTGCATTTTTTGTGCCCGCCACCTGTTCCGGTGAAACGTGACCAGGCTTACATTATACCTTTCCAAATGTAAGGGAAGGTATGATACGCAGTACGCACTTCACTTCATCGCCACAAACACAACAACGCTTGTCGTCCAGGTAAAAAATACACGCGTACACCTTTTTTTCTCGAATCAAAACGCGATGCACGTGCTCGTTTATAATATTTCACTCGTATGCACGCAGACATCGTCGCCGTCCTCAGGTTCGCTCCTCGGGGATACCGTTTTCTCGAGTACTCTCGCTTTCCACGGGCTCATCATTTTACGCCACGCAGCGTACGCATCACCTTTCCTCGACGTCTTAATTCGTAATCAAGAAAGCAGACATGCGCCGGTAATTCGAAAATCGAACGATATAAATAATAATTACGCGAGTAATTCGATTGTTTACTGTTCTACAAGGTGCCGGGGGAAAGGGGATACGGAAGGAGGAAACGTTCGCGGTTTATCAACGGACCGTATACCGTCGACCGCTCCGCCGCAGCTGTCAGTCCTCAGCCATCGGGACACAAAGTCGTTGGATAATTACAACTGGTATTCTCTATTTTTAAAAAGTACCTACAGGAGGGACGGTAAACGAACACAGGGTACCACCGAGCACAGAGTCGAGGAAGCGAGCTCAGTGGTGACAGGACGGCGTAGAGTCGCCTCAGCAGTAACGTCGATTCGCGGCCAACTAATTTGGAATTCACCAGCGTCTCGTCTTTTTTTACACCTGTGCCCCCCGTCCTGTGCCCTGGCAAAGACATTAAAGTGCGATGCCATTACCGGAACTGGCGGAGCGGGGAGAGGTTATTTTTTATTCTATAGGCTAGATTGATTTTTTTTTTGGTTTTGTTTTACGTTCGAGAAATGCCTGTTCCACACCGGAGATAGGTACGCTATCGGTGTATATAGCATCTCGGGGAACTTATATATCATTTCGTGCAAACCACGTTACCGAGATAGAGAACAGCGTGGTCATTAATCATTTATTGTTATAGACGCGCGGGTAATCAGTACTCTCGTGTATCGTTACGTGTGCGTGCTGGATTAATTTTTCAAAAATTGTTTTTTTTTCCCTCTCCTTTCTTTTTCATTATCGTTTCCCCGGGGTTCCGAGAGCGCATTTCCTCAGGTTCATTTCGGCGGAGACAATACGCTGTAGTTGTAATAATGAGGCCGTATTGAATGGCGGTGCTGCCCGTGCTAATGAGATCTCCGAATGTGCACGACGAGCTAAGGTACTGCGCAGATATGTACACTTACGTACGTTTGGCACACCGGGGCCGAGTTGCGTTTCATCGACTCCAACGGATAACGACCCCAAAATGTAGCGGTCTAGGCTGCGACGGTCGATCTGAAGTATAAGAGTTTGATATAGAGAGGGGTAGACGGAGCTTTGATCAGGGCGTGCCATCAGCCTGACAATAACTTCACTGGCTGCAACCACCTCCTCCTCAAATTGTCTGTAATAGGAAAGCTCGAAAAAGTATACGTAGTCACTCAGGGCCAGTACAATCAAATGTGACGTCGCGTGATGCTGGTTTAACGACCGATCAACCAAACGGCCGAATTCGGACGTTTAAGTGTGGCTTAAATTTGGAATGTAGTTTAAACCTTGATTGTACAATGAGCTCTCATTCTAAGAATCTGCGAGCCGGAAAAACTTGACAACACGTTTCAGTTGATATTTCGAATTAAAAATGAAATATTAGCTAAATTATTCAAAAATGTAATGCTCATTCGACAACAGTGATAAGAAATAAGAATAGAGAGAAGAGCGAATTCTCGACCATCCATCCCTCCAATAATTAATTTCTAAATCCATCAGTATTTTAATTTTCTGTATGCCAAGCTTAATAAATCCGGTCCGGAGGACCAATTCGATTAACTTGGTAAAAAAAAGAGAGTATCACGCAAAGAATGTCTAAAATAAGGAACCTAGCGAGGCCACCGTAAACGTATTCTGGATTTCATGATTTTTCAGGATTATAGGACCAATTTAGAAAACCTAATGGAAAAGAGAATCGATCAATGAACAGGACCAATTAGTTGTGAAATATTAATTTCGTCATCAAAACTAGTCCATTAACCAAAATGAATTAATTTTTCACGTTCAACCTAATAATCCAAATCATTACACCATTCGCGGATTAATTTTAAAATTCCAATAATGCATCAAAATAACTAATTGATGAACCAAAAGTAATGAAATTCGGGCCGTGCATCCCAGAGCGCGTCGCTATTGAGTCGAAGTGATAAGTAGCAAAAGGTGAATCCATGCATTTCTACCATTAATGTACATACTCATTAAAATTGAAATATCTCGAAAAATAAGACGTTTTTAAAGTATTTAAAGAGAAAAGAATTTTTTGAACAAAGAATTTTCTTTTGATTAAAACTGTTTTTATAGCTAGATTCCAAAATTTTGCTGCATGTGTCAAAAACTTCATCTTTTGGTCGCTGATAAGAGTAGTCAATAAGCGCTACCCGGCTCGAATAACAGAAAACAAGAAGAGCTGATTTCCGAAGTGCCCTCAGTCCAAAATTACCAAAGTTGAGATTTTAGCGCTATCTGAAGGAGAAAAAGAAAATACACATGCCAGCGTTTACCGCGAATTTCTATCTCTATTAGGAGGCGAGTTATATACGTGTTCAAAGCGCTGATATGGCTATGATAGTGAATGAGGATTTAATGGATAAGCAAGTGATTAATTTAAAAAGAGCAATTTTAACAAAATAATAAACTAATAAATCGACAAATCAAACGTAATAAATAATTTTAAAACGGTTAAGTATTTTAAAAAGGCCAACAATGCATCAAAATCACTACTTATTGATGAATTAAAAGTAATGAAATAATCAAAAACAATCAATAGGCAAACTAAAAGAAAAGCCAGATCAGTTACAAATAACTGACTAATAAAAAAAATTAAAAATAATAAATTGACAAATCAAATGTGATAAATAATAAGAAGTAGTTTATCAAAAAACTTTCGGTTAATAGAGCATATCCAATAAATGGAAGACATTCGATTAGCCAAAATTATTAGTGGATCAAAATAATCAATTGTTGAAGAAATCTACTATCAAAATATTTTACATTATTATTAAAGTTATTCTATTAATTAAAAATAACAAATAAATCAAAAATTACTGATTCATTCAAAAAAATGATGAATAATTAAAAAGAAATTATAATTTAAAAATAATTTATTAATAAATTAAGTTCAATACAAAACACTTTTGAAAAGTCCGAGTCGAAAAAAATTATAAATTTTGTACCCCCTCCCCTCCTAATACGGGTACCAATTTTTTTTAGCCAAAAACCTTCTGGGATTTCATACAGACATATCCAGAAAATAGGAATCCTCCAGGTCTTATGGTTCACCTACCAAAAACAAACACAAACACACCCACAGACAAAAACAAACAATTATTTTTGGCTTATTTTTGAATAATTTGTGGTTTTTGATTGACTAATTATGTTCAATTGATTATCTTTGATTTCTCAGTTTTCATTAATCTATTATTCTTGATAAATTAATTTTATTTATTTTTATTAAATAAATTATTTGCGATTGATCAAATCGTTGAATTGGTGAATATTCTTCATTAGACAATTGTTCTTAATTAGTCAGTTATTATTTTTAATCCATTAATTTTAAATCAAATATTTTTTTTTAAAAAGTTTGAAAAAATACATTAATTTAAGAAGTCTTAGCAAAATTTTCAACTTTTTGCTTGAATAAGATTACGTTACTGTTTTGTAAAGAAAGAGTCCATAGGAATGGCTGTCCAATTACCAAATATGGAAATTTGATAGGATTTCAAGGAAAATTTATTATCGTATTACAGACTTAGATTGTAAACTAATATCGAAGAAAAAGCAGCATACTGAAATAATTTAATTTTTACAATGAAAATGCAGAATGAAACAGTTTTAGATAAATAATTAAAAATAACAAATAATCAACTGATTAATCTCAATTAAAATAGTAATTAAAAAAGATTGATTAAGAATTTAAAAATAATTAATTATTTAAATGACGAATCAAGAATAGTCAATTAATTATTTAAAGTAACCAAATAAACTTAAGTGCCTAATCAAAAATATCTTAATTGAATAAACGCAAGTAACCAATTAAAAATAGTCAATCAAAACAAACAACTAATTAAAAATAATTATACATATAAATATTTGATTATTTAAAAATAATTACTTGATCAAAAATATTTAAGTAGTTAAAAGTAATAAATTAATCAAAATTAATTATTTAATAAAAAAATAAATAATTAAACATTATCCATAAAAGTAATTGATTAATAAAAAATAAGTAATTATTAATAATATTACTTTTTTTAATATATAGAGGGATATAGATCAAAGTTAGATATATCAGTCAGCTGATCAATCAAAAAAAAATTACTGAACAATAACTGATCGATCAAAAATAATTAATCACAATGATTCATTAGTGAAAAATGTTTTATTAATAAAAAGGAATTGAGTAACCAAGAATTACTAATTAACAAAACTGTAATTAATTAATTAGTCTGGTTAATTGAAAACTAGCAAACAAAAATAACTAATTGTTTTAAATTTATTATTGTGAAATAATAGATTATCCTGGAATAACAAATTGCTCAAAACACATAGGTATTAAATTTAAAAAACGATTTACAAAATTTAATTAATAAAAAGGTTTGATTGATGCAAATAATAAATTAACCAAAAATAAATAACTGATCAAACTAAAATAACTAAATTATCAAATAATCAAAAATAATTAATTAGTCAAAAACAATTAGTTGATTAAAAAGTAATCAGCTAATTTGTTACTTTTTACTTCTCTATTATTTTTAAGTAATTCTAATTCATTACTTAAAAGCAATTGATTCACTAATCAGAAATAATTGAGTTACTAAAAATAATTAATGAAAGAAAAATGATTTATGAATCAAAAGCAATCGATTCACCAAAAATAACTGATCAATTAAAATACTGAATAATCAAAATTGTTGATGCATTAAAACATGGAAATGGAATATTCAACAATAATTGATTAATTAAAATTCATTATTGTTTACATACTTAAAAACAGCGTCAGTTTTTATAAAGAGCTTAAGTCCAGCGATCCATTTTCAAGCTTAACTGAGCGATAATTTTTCAATTTTATAGACGGATAACCAATTACACGTCAAGTAACTGAACGCAATTTAATATTTGATTGGCCAAAAATCAAGATTTGAAAGGTGGACTGAGGGGCAAAGACACAATGGATACCGATTTGAACAAAAGGTGCATGATCGAAGAATTTATGTAACAGATGTTATATATTGTGCGCAGGGGACAGCTGACGATTTTCGACGTCGGCACTGCGGAGGGTACAGCCCATTCTGAATCTGAATCGACAGGTTGATTCTTTGATAATTCACAAAACCTAAGTGGACGCATTTTCATTGAGAAGCGTTTATAAGTTAGGCAGGTATTTTTTCAGGCGCCATGGAATACATGCCGCCAAGAGGGTTGAATTTTCAAAAAATTCATTATTTCAACAAAAATCTGAAGGTATTTCTCCTGGGAAAGGGTCTTGCATCAAGAAATTTGGCGGTGTCAATGATCACCAGATACAGTTATAGGAACACACGTGGAGGGGATATGAAGAAAGAAAAATGATATAATAGTTTACAGCGAGGAATACATGGGGGTGGCAGATACAGTTAGGAACACACGGGGAGGGGATATAAAGAAAGAAAAATGATATCATAGTTTACAGCGAGGAACACATGGGGGAGGGGGATATGAGGAAAGAAAAATGATATAACAGTTTGGGTTGTATCTGTTAAACTAACGTATGAATGAAATTCAAGAGGAAATCTTCAGTTGAAACGGAATATAAAGGCTTGCATGGGATCACTTCCCAAATTGTTTGGCGTCCTTCAGTGACTCTCAAGATTATTTTCTATATAACCAGGTGAGACAAGAGTACGCGGAAGGTATGACTTCGGTTAGCATCGTATTTAGAAACTGCCCGGAGTGCCCGGGCCCCCATCAGTATAAGGCCGACTACATTACTTTTTAAAAATCGTCAAAAATAAGGCATCCTTTAGCGCATCTAGAAGAAAGCAAGTTTTCGACTAACTGATACCATTCAAAATTGGAAAAATTTTAGTGGCAACCATAGCAATTCGCACTGTAATGTACAACGATTTCCCGCGTACTTCTTTATTAAGGTTTAATGGTAGATACTTCATTTTGACGCGATTCGGCGACTTTCTAAAGGTACCTCACGATCGTCTTTCGAGTCTCGAAAATCGCATGAGCTCGAAATACTTCATAATTTACCCGTAACGTGCTGTCGAGTCGTTCAAATCTTGTTTTCAGTTGGTTTTCTAACCAACCCGCATTCACCTTCAACCAGAAGAAGCCTCGTGATCCACCTACGCTGGAATTCTCCATGTTCGTATACATTTGGAGGAATATATGTATTATTCCAAGTACTCGAAATGCGCGCGTATCTTCCAAACGAGTGGCAGTAATTAATTCCTTCGCGATTCAGAATTTTCTGCACGACACCGTTACTCAGGTATTTCAAAGAAATTCCCTCTCCGTCGTGTACCGAAAATATTTTAATGCGATTTGTAATGGTCCGGATCAGTGTATCGTGTGTATACCTTTTCGAAGAAGTTCCTTTTTTTTATTTTCCTTCTGCTATTTCTCCAAACGGCCAGACAAAAGACCGGATTTCGTGTTGGCAGGTGTCTGGCGAACACAGTCCACAAGGCTCCTTTTACAGCATTGTACGTGTGAGTGTGTGCGTACACAAGTAAGTCGTGTGCGTGTATGGATGCAGAATGAAAAACGAAAGGTCATTAAGGACGTGATTTTTTCGAGTTTATGGCGATGATAAAATAGCCAGCTAGGATGCTGAAAATGTCCAAGTTTAGAAAACAGGCACGACTCCGGCTATTTGGATATTTCGAGGCAGGGATTCTCAAAATCATGAGTACTTTGAGTAGACCGATTTTCCAAGTTCTATTTCCATGTAAGACTTTATGGGAACCGATGAAAACGGCACTTAAAAACAGAAGAGAGCTGTGGGTCTCAAGGTAGTAAGAAATCCTTGGGAGAGTCCTAAAAGTTTAAACTAACTCAGATCTGAAGATCTGAACCTCACTTGAAAGCATGTGGGGTGCATAGGGGGAAATGAGCTTTACGCCTATATAGGGAAGAACAGAAAAAAGGAAGGGTCATTTTGATCGTGCGAAAATTTGACTTACCCTTCACCAAATGAGAAAAAAAATTAATAATAATAAAAATAACCGGGATCTGAAAAAAAAAAAAATGTTGGGAAGATTTTTTAGAATTCTTTCAACAACACCACCCGAAAGATCGGCCTAAAATTAGTCAAAAACAGTTCTTATCACGGTTTTTTTTTTGCACTGAGGTCCCTTTCTTCCTGTCGGCTCACATTAGTACTGTGATATATAGACCTTTTCCTGGTGACGTCACACAATCAGTTAACTGTTAGCAAAAATACCCATTCGTGCGCCAACGAACGTATTGACTCCCATAAGAAAACACAGAGAGCAAAGATTATCATGTTACTACCTGTGAATAAGAAAATTGTTAGAAACTAAAAGTTTATTAGTAACTGCTACAAACTTTCTGGATTAAAAATTTAATATATACCTTTAGTTTCTAACAATTTTCTTATTCTCAGGTAGTAACATAATGATCGTTGCTCCGTGTGTTTTCTTATGGGAGTCAATACAGTTAACTGATTGTGTGACGTCACCAGGAAAAGGTCTATAACACAGTCTTAATGTGAGCCGATAGGAAGAAAGGGACCTCAGCGCCAAAAAAATTTTTTTGTGATAACAACTGTTTTTGACTAATTTTTGGCCGCTCTATCGCGTGGTGTTGTTGAAAAAATTCTAAAAAATTTTCCCAAACGGCTGTAAGTCTTCAAAGTTGAGTGTCTCCGTAACGTGAAAACGTTATCAATTTTGTTTACGCGCTCTCCTGTAAAATTTACATTTTTGCGCTGAGGTCCTATTCTGCCTGTCAGCTCACCTATCTCTTAGCTTTATTCGATCCAGTGTTACCAACCCTCCGGCAATTGCCTGAGATTTTAGGCAATTCTAGATTCTTCCGGCATTTTCCCGGCTCTCGGTTATTTTCCCGTTTTCCGGCATTTTCCCAGCAGTCGGCACTCAGGTATTTTTTATACAATGTCAGGCATTTTCTATATACAATGTTAGCAGAGGAGTGCTGCAAGTTCAGAGAAGGGCGTTGCTCTTGAAGAGCAAGTTGTTCACTTGCTCTTATTCACTATTTGGTGAACTTAGTTTTGAACTTGTTCATCTCCCCGAAAAAGAACAAGAACAAGAACTAGTTCACGATTTTTGGACCCGATCAACTTGTTCATTCTCTGTTCATCTATTTTTTCGTAATTTTCTTTTTTTGGCTTTTTCTTGTATATTTCCACTTTTCAAAGTAGTTTCAACTTTCATAATGGTTTCAGGGTTACAATTACAAATTATAACATTATTGAATTTTTATTTGATGTTTAAATTTTAATCAACAATCTCATAGGATTTCAATAGGGATTAAAAAACAATAATTGTTTGGGTAATAGCCTAGTTTTCAGTTGTAGGCTATTGCCCAGAAAAATTTTTTACTCGCAACTGTGTTGTACGAAAACCCTATTTTTAAATGAGCAAGACCAAGAGCAAAGGTTATTTTTAATGAACAAACGATGAACTAGAGCAGTTGGTAGACCAAGTGAACAAGAGCAAGAACTAGTTCACTAAAAATGGAAAAGAACAAGAGCAAGAGCAAGTTCCTCAAATAGTGAACAATGCCCATCTCTGGGTGAGTTTTCCTAGGAGGTAAGTGATAAGCGTTGAGGTGAAGTAAAAATCAGAATAAAAGTATGAAACATGCTACTACAAAATGGCATTGATGAAATTATTCAGATTGTTGTATCCCTGTGTAGAGTCATTCCATATGCATTAATTTATTATTTTCTGTGACGAATATAATAGTCATAGGGACGTACTACCGAAGAGGTTTTGAGGTTTTTCCGGAGGAGGGGAGGAGGGAAGGCAAAAATCGTGAAAGCCCCAACTAACTCAACTCAAAATTACCAAGTATCAAAGCAAAAAACAAAAACAAAAAAACTTTTGAATTACTGGATTTTTCCAACTTCTCAACTCAATTCCCAAGTATCAAAGGGGAAAAAAAAAAACTTTTGACTTGAATTTTCCCAACTCCGCCAGATTGAAACTGTAAATTTTCCTAACTGCTGAGTGAAAAATTCTTACAAGGGGGGCGTTGCCCCTCAACGGTACGTCCCTGAATAGACATGGCCAACAAAACAGTTTTCCACCATCTTCATAACCGGTTAACGACAAGATGTTCTCATACTGCGATACGTGGAAATGTCCAGTAAAAATCAAACCACCTTTCTTTTGCTTAGTTTTCGAAAACGGTAATTCTGGTATCGGCTTACCGCCATTAATAAATAATTCTAATTGTTCATTAAAAGTAAAACACGAAAATGGTTTTTCAATAAGATCTGGAATACGCATTTTGTGGCAAAAAAAAAATTGGAGCATTTAAACACGAACGTGTTGATTCGTATATACATAGAACATTGATCACAGTTCACAGCCAACTTCGACGTTCGACTAGCCATAAGCGATATTAAAATCGCTTACGAAACGCACAGTTTTCGTCGCGTTAAACATGCTAGTGTGTTTTTGTCGTGTATAAGTTTACGTGTAATATGAAAAATAAGCGATTTTCGGATCGCAAAGTAATGTTTTTAGTTGTTAGTTGGTGTGTCAGTTCTAGTGCTAGATTTGAAAAATAAATGCTTTACTCGAACTCGTGTTCCAAAAATCTCTTACGGTCTTCGGCAATCTTATAGGTATTTTCACAATACAAGCTCAGACAACTCTGAAGTTGTAAGTTGGTAACGCTGATTCGAGCTTCAAAAGACTTAAAACGACTCAGAGAATCGCCAAAAACGACGCATTCGAGATGCATGTAAGAGGGCAAGATTTTTACTTGCGCCGCTTTTTTTAAATTAAAAATATGGGAAATTTCTGGCTTGACCACTGCAATCTTTCCGTACATGTAGATGGATTTCCTACTACCTGGCTAGATACTTCATTTTGACAGCACCACTTCAGTTCTGATACGACTGTTTGGTGACTTTTCAAGGACCTTTACGATCGTCTCCCATGTCTCCAATAAAATATCACAAGAGTATGAAATAATTACATAGTAAGTTAATCAGCAACGTGCTGTCGATTCGTTCAAATCTCGCTCTCAACCGGTTCCCTAATCAACCCGCATTCATTATCTACCTCATGAATGCCCCGTGACCCACCTTACGCTCGTTTTGCTCGTACACATATCTTGAGGAATATAATATTATTCCAAGTAGGTACTCGAAATGCGCGTGTACGATGCTTTCTTGAAAGAATATCAAACTGCTAACGGAAAAATGGCATCATTCTTGTAAATCTCGCTACGAACGCCCGAGAGAAAATGTTACAGGTAGCTGCCAAAAGACATTTAATTGGCTTACACCTGTCCCAAGAATTTAAAATCCGAAGTTTCTGAAACCAGTCCAGACTGTTCGCAGTGCTAGTGTATCACTTGTCACTGAATTCGTCACGAGTAATACGGGTATACATATACAGAGACGTGTAGTATACAGAGATCAAAAACGTACATAATGCGACCTGGAATTGCATGCGAATTAACGTGCTTTACTGGAATTTGTTGGTCGTGAAAACGATCTGCTTTGGAAGCGAATTTCACTCTGGAATTCGTCTTTCTCTTTCACTCTACAACCTTGTTTTAGCGCAGACTTCGACATATCACTATCACGACTCGGCCATCGTCTATTTCGCTCCCAGCTCTGCCACAACGGCTGGCTCGATTTATGTGCCCGTTTGAAACGAACTCGACTTTGTCGGGACTAGATTTCATCGTCCCGACTTGATGCGATCTTGGGAAAAGGCCGTTCGAATTCCATCGTCGCAGCTCTTCTCTCAGTTCAGAATTCTAAATCCGATCTGCTGGACAGTTGCGGCCTCGAATTGGGCTAATTTGTGATGGTGTGACTTTCGCTGATCGAAACTGATTCCCAAGTTCCGATGCGTTTAGACTGTCAGCATCGGTCCTTCTTCGCTCTCTAGTCTGTCGTCTGAACTCTTCCGAGACCGAAATTGTTAACAGAGTCGACCGCATCCATCTACACGCTGTTCATTCGCCCGAAACCTTCGACTGGTTGCTCTCTTTCCAAAAGCACGTATGTACCCACAAAACCTAGTACAGCACCTTATTGTGCCCACTCGTCTCCCTTGCCTTTCGGTCCCAAGAACCGCATCTTGTATATTCGTTTCAGGGACGAATTTATCAATGAACCAAGGCACCTTTTGTTCGATTCTTCGAATTATCGTTGTTGTTTTCCTCATGTGGGTGTTATTGTGGTGTTCCGTGTCCAAAAGATGCAACGAACAGAAACAACCTTCTTTGTCGTCCACCTTGACAGGTTCTATACACACGTACAGTTTAAGTGGCAATGATGATAATTAACTTTGCTCAGTCATCTTCTCGGTCTTGCCCTTCTGCAGTTTTCTCGTTAAGGTTTCCAGAAACGTATTCTCGTGTCCCGGATGCGCCGCGCCAAGTCGTCATAATCGACCAACTGGTCATCGCAATCACGTGCAGTTGGGAAATTGCGCGAAAAAAAAGAGTGTACCAGACTGATGAATCGATCAAACTCGTAATACGTTTTTATTGCGAACAAATGCGGCCATTTTTGGAACGATAATTGAATATCCTTCCTGTTAAGGTAAAACGTACAGCCGATTCGCGCGGTTTATTTCGCACATAAAGTAGGCACTTCCGGGAAATTAGGCGCGGAGTTGCGTCCATACAGGAGTACTTAGGTTGCTCTATACGAAATTAATCGAGATTTCCGAGATTCGCCGGTGAAATGAAAGCGGAGATGATGAACCCTGCTAACGAACCGGTCCAGAATAGGTGCGTTTATGGTCGTAGGGCGATGGTACTTAAAAACTGAAATAGATTTATTTAGAGATACTGCAAATAAAAGAAGATTCCTAACGTTTCATTTATGTGGCAATAAATTCGCGATTGAAAAAAATGATTGAGAGGTCACAAGCCTTTCCCGAGACCAAATTCTGTTTACGCCTACATTGAGGAGAGGGGCTGGGATTTAAAACGAGCAACGGGACGAATCCAGTTTTACCAGGCAGCATGTACAGCAGGTTACCAGTTGATTAGAAAAGAGCTTTGGGAGCTAATGGGGAAAATTTTCGAGCATTAGCGAGTAAAAGCTCGATGATTTCTCTCCTTTTTCCACAGTTCCAGGGACTTTAAAGTTGTGCCACCTTTTCATACAACGTTCTAACTGCATCACTGGGTCCTATCGGTAACTCCTGGCATTTGCATGTCAGTGTGAAGGAACTCTACCATCTTCATTTTTCACCTAATGTAGCATCGCTGGGTGAGCGCTGCCTCGGTCAGTAGGGTGTCCCATAGTGGCTCTGGCAGAACAACGCCAATCCACGTCAGCGAGAGGTGGAATGGAAGCCCGAGCTAGCTTCAAAGCGTTCCCTCTGGTCGCCGATACGATGAAGGGTAATTTCCAGGCCAAGAGTGTGGTGTCAGGGGAGCCACTTTGGCATGCGTGCATCGTCATACGCTCCACTAAGTGAGCATACTCTGCTCTCCAAAACTTTCCCATCAGGTAGGGGGCACCCTCAAACTGAGCGTTCCTCAGAATTCTCAGCAAATTGAAATGTCATCCGGTAGAATCGTGCAACTGAGAACTTTTCCTGCTTGTACAGCATTTTGGACTGTCATTTGGTCAATTTTAGTATTGCATCTCCCTCCGGGCTTTGACTATACACCTGATGGACTAGGCAAGCGCCGTAAGCGCTGTTACGAATGAGAAACTACATTCCCCAACTTTCCTTCTCCATAAGGTATCGCTGAGCACCTGTTTCTGTGATAACGGCTTTTCTCTTGGATAGAAATTACCGGTGCGTAAAACAACTTCGTTACTCATTAATTATAAATATTTATTTTTCCACGCGTTCGTTTTATTTAAATTTTAAAAAACTTCGAAAAATTCTGCTGCAAATGGAACTGAGGTGATTGTTTTGGCATATTTTCCCTCTGTGGATCAAGTCGAAGCATTTTGAAGATATCGTTGCGAAACATGAAATTCTGAGTGAAATAAGCCCCATCTGAAATTGCATAGGTGTATATTTCCAGTGGCGTAGCCACGGCCCCCCCCCCTGGCACCAGCAGAAAATATACAAGTTACTAAAGATTTTCTGCTGTCTACCAATTTCAAACGCCTACACAGAAAGAAGTTTTAGCTCGTTGAAACGTTTAAAAACGTATCTAAGAAATACTATGAGCGAGCAAAGATTGAATGGATTGGCACATCTTAATATACATACGGATATTAAAATCACGCCGGAGGAGGTACTAGAAGAATTTTGTAGAAAAACACGGAGATTAGATTTTAAATTTTAAATTTAGTTTGTTACATAAATACATATTATTGCTTTAAAAAAAAAAATCAAATTATAATTTTTCGATTAGATTAAAAATTTTAATTTAGTTAAGTACTTATGAATCTTTTCTTTAAAAAAATATAAAATTATTACTTTTAAATTTTTTTTTCGAATTTTACTTCATACCCCCCCCCCCCGCCTCCTCGATATCATGTTATTAGCGAATAATTTTTTGTTTGAACTGAACCCCCCCCCCCTTCATAACAAGTCTGGCTACGCCACTGTATATTTCGATACATGTAATTACATATATGGTAATTTAGAAGTATATTTGGAGCAAATTTTATCAAATTTTCTAAATTTTTGCATTTTTGGACATATTCCTGAAGATCCATTACGTATCGTTGAGTGTATTTATTTATTTATTTTTTATTACTTTACTGTACTGGTAAGTGGTAAACGTTAGTGAAAAAGAAAGATGTCGGTTGTGACAACACTGTTTGCTGTGATCAACATAGTGTTCCGAGATTCTTAGCACACTAGTACGGAAAATTTGTTGGCACAATATTGTCATCTTAATCTGCTCATTTTCCTTTCTAAAATGATACCCATATTAGAGCAGAATATTTTGGAATATTTCGACTCTTTAGGGAACATTTCTAGCATGCTTGGCAACAAAAAAAAAACATAAAATATGCGCATATTTCACCTGTTTTTAAGCATATTTTTGGCAGCCCTAGTGATAAGAGGTGCCCACAGAGGTGCTTAGCCAAACAGATTGGCTAAAACTAACAGCTAAAACTAATTTTTTTTATTAATTGGCTTCGGCTAACGGCTAATGGCTACAGGACGCTGATTGGCTAGCTAACGGCTAAAGACTAATCCACATTTTCGGTAAAAATAAAATAGGTGAAGTGGTAACTTGGTTCCAGTTCTTTTTCTTTCCCCCAATTCTGAGTCTGAGTTTGACCAAGTTTGCAGTTTCTATCCAAAAAACTAAAATCCATCGAAAAGGAATAGGAAAAAAATTCAGTTTGAATGTAGTCAAAAGGGAAAAGGCAAGAAATTAGCAAAATGAAATCAGCCGTTAGCTTCCGAGTTTTCATTGGCTTATGGCTAGCTAATGGCTAAAAAATTTTCAATCGGCTACCTAACGGCTGGCTAAAAATCTCCCAA
This sequence comes from Acanthococcus lagerstroemiae, assembly GCA_031841125.1. Taxonomy (NCBI): domain Eukaryota; kingdom Metazoa; phylum Arthropoda; class Insecta; order Hemiptera; family Eriococcidae; genus Acanthococcus; species Acanthococcus lagerstroemiae. Next base: position 57,764,325 of record CM063112.1, on the reverse strand, counting down.
AAACTGCAAGCTCACGGCTAACAGCTAATGGCTAATGGCTAGCCAAGCACCTCTGGGTGCCCAGCGATACCTTATGGAGTAGGAAAGTAGGGGGATGTAGTTTCACCTTATCATCACTACTCCTAGTCCATCAGGTTATAGTCAAAGCAATAATTGCAGGATACCCCTTCTTCTTGTGCTGTTTGTAACAGCAGGGTAAAATGTCAGACTCCAACTTCCAAAATCAGCGAAAAAGAAAGTTGAAACTCAACACTTCTGGCCGCCTGCCGATCCCATTTTGCCAACTGAGAGTCAATTTTACTAAGGTTGCCAACTTTAGAAGATGTTTGAAGAGAATAAAAAAAGTTTATTGAGTTGAAAACGAGCAATTTTGTCCGGAGGTTGTGTAATGAAAATTCTTGAGCTACGAGGTTATAGATCTGGGTTGACAAGATTCGTTCTTTAGGAGGCTTGGTTTTGTAAGTATAGGAGAATTGGACCGGTAAATTTGCGAATTTGGAGTTGACGTAGCGGCTGGAGAGGAGGGAGGTGATAAGGGAGACATGGTTAGGGGTAACGGCAAAAATTGCACGATTATAGCGTATTTTTTGTACTATCTTTTAGGAAAACAGTTGAGAGACATTCCAGCAGGGGATGGTATTCAACAAGCATTACGATGATGGACAAAAACGAGTTCGTAAAGTATCAATGACGCAACAATTAGGACACATTTCGAAATATTCCTCAATTTTACATCTACCAGCAGTCGAAATGGGTAAGACCATGATATCTTTAGATCAAAATGATCAGAAAGATCACGAAAATAGACTAGATACGTGATTTTCCGAGTCAGCCCCGCAGAGAGAAAAAGAGGGCCTAGGAAAGATTTCCACGCCCCCTCTTCCAGTTCATTTTGTTCTTTTGTCAGATGGGAAAAATTATAAGCTACCGGATAAGAGGTTTCTTTCATGGTGTAAGGAGTGATTCCTAATTTGATGTATAGTATGATGTAGCCGTAAGAGTATTGAAATTCAAGCCTTTTAAAAATGTCCCTAAAAGTCCGGGCCCGGGGTATTTCCACCTCCCCCCTCGTCAGGGTTGTTTGGAGTTCAATGATCCAAGATTTAGAAAATCGCAAAAACGGGCAACACCGTGATCTACAGGTTGAAAGATCGGTACCACTTATATTTTGAATTCTTTCTCTTCAAATATTGTACTGCGTGCACAAGAATATTATGACACTGAGCCTGGGAAGAAGGTGCCCAAATTTTGCTCGAGAAAACCAAAAATGTCAATCTATGTTACAGGGACCTCAAAATTTTGGTATTTGGCTGCCTTATTACGTAGTCTATAGGCAAATACAGAAAATTATTTAAATGTTCGATAGCCAGTGGGAATTTGGCGTAATGTTCGCACAGGTCCACTGAGCTTCAGGTAAAAAATTGAATTAGCGCGTGGCTAATTTTGTTGAGGGAGGAGGGGGAAGGTCAGTCATCGAAATCCATTTTTTGCAGAAATATTCAAATTAATGAAAAAGTTTCGAACAGAGATTGTTCCTTTTCCAATAATTTCACATCAGATGCTGTTCTCAATATTTTCGTAACTACTTCAGAACTCTCAGAAATAGAGGTGAGAGGTCAAATTGGTCTTTCTTACTGTTACACAGTAACGCAGACCTTATGAGGCGCTTCCCGATTCCTGTACCTACCCATCCTTGAAATTTTACTCCAGCTCCCCTCCATCCCTTGAATGCTACATAAATAGCATTGTTTTCGTGTTTTGTTCACGTAATTTCTCAAGACTTCAATCTAACGTTTGAAACTGCTCTAGCACGAAATAAAAATCGACACATCGGTAAGTTGGGTTTCAAGGCTATCAAACCATCAAATTCATTTTCCGCATGTGTTTACTCCTAATTTAATCCCCCTCCCCACCCGTCGGAAGCGAAGGCTAACATTTATGCTAATTATAATATGGATACAGTTTCTTAGGTTCTCTTCAGTTTCAGCATTTATTTTTAGCTACTACAAACATTGTGACACCTCTTTAGGGTGGGGATGGGGGTGATAACTGAAAAAAATTTACAGTTTGGAGATAGACGTCGTTTCTAGGGTTCCTCAAATCGTAGAATTCGATTTGCCTTGAGTTGGCGAGGTCACGGATTTCGTTTTTTAGATTAATTTTCAGCTGCTATGAAAATTGAGATTCCAAGGTAGGGGTGTAAGGGGAGAAGGCGGTGCAGACAGCGCGGTCGAGGCAGAGGGCCGACGGACAAAGCTCGGCCCACACTGGACCCAACGACTCTATACCATCCTATAGCCGTCGCAGCTGCTGCGAACCCCCTGGCAGAGCTCACTTCTTGTGTTGCTACACGTACCAAGACGAGGAGGTGAGAGGTGAAAGAAAGTAGCGCGTCCGTCTATGGTGCATCCGAATTCCAGGTTAATGCTGGGTGAGCGTTGCCTCGGCCAGTAGTGTCCCTGGACTCGGAAAGGTAGTTTCCGCGGACAGGGGTACGGTATCTGGGGAGCCACGTAGCATGCGTGCATCGCCATACGCCTCACCAAGCGAGAAAAGGATGTCCCATAAGGGCCCTGTGGAGCTCGGGCCTGCCTCAACACATCTCTCTCGCCACTCATGCGATACTCGAAAAGGTAGTTTCCGAGGCCACGTGTGCAGGGTCTGGGAAATCGCGTTGGCATGCATGCATCGCCATACGCTCTACTAAGTGAAGGAGTGTAAGGGTGGGTTAGGAAAAATGTATAGGTTAGGTGAATATAGTTTCTTTCGTTCTCGAAGCCACAGAATTCTATTTCTACATTACTTCCCAGCTCCATCAAGACTAATAGTATCGGGGGGGGGGGGGGTACAGGCTGGAAGTAAGACAAATATATTCTATCAAAATTTACCGTCAGTGAATAAATGAACCCGCTTATCAGCCCCGTAGCCAGAGTTTATGTGTGGCTGGGGCTCTATGAACATTTGGGGGGGGGGCAAGACCGACATTTTTTAACAAGCGAACAGAAAAGCGTACATGGGTTTTATATTTTATTTCGAAGGGTGTCTCGCCTCGTTCTCTAAACAGGCTCAGCGGGGCCATTACATAAAAATCCCATTCCCAATCCAAGAGTCCCACGTAAAAGATCTCGGACTCACTCTAGACTCAAAATTAACGTACAAAGACCACATATGGAATATCACCAATAGAGCAAACAAGATTTTAGAACTCATAATCAGGACTAGTAGAAACTACACTAATATAGATACACTGAAAATATTATACTTCACCCTCGTCAGAACACATCTGGAATTCCTGTCACCGATCTGGAACCCAATCACGAAAGAAAGGGTGGAGAAAATTTAAAAATTCAAAAACGTTTCTTGAAGTATCTGTACTTGAAGCTTTTTTCCTATTATCCAAGCGAGATTATTTATGTTGAATTAAGACTGGGGTTCGAAATTACAAGCCTGGAAAAACGTAGATTGCTCAACTCATTATTACTACTGCATGACATTATCCGTACTAAGATAAGTGATGAGAATATGCTAAAAGAAATATAATTCCGGGTCCCATCATTTCACCGACGATCCCGTGACATTTTTGAGACAATAAAAGCACATTACAACAGTTATAAAAAATCTACTATGAACATAGCCAGTAACTTGTATAACAGAATTGTATCCGTAAATTTCGAAATTGACATTTTTCGTTTAGATCGCAAAAATTTCCAAAAAAGAGTAGCCAGGATTGTGGAATCTGAAAACTTCAAAACTTAAAACTCCAACATCAGAGAAGATTAGAAAAGACGGCAGACCTCGATGGGTTCCAAGAGGAGAGGGGGGAGGGGGGCACTTAGTGCGGACAGTTAGCCTCAATTCTCAATTCCTATTTTATTACTATTAGGTATTATTATTATTAGTTAACTAAGTTTTTGTTCTAAATTTTAAAATGTTTCTATGATATTAATTCTCTTCATCCCTTCTTTCTTTCTCGTTCAGCGTAATGATGAGTTTTTAAATGACGGTATCTTTGCCTAGAGGGGCTCAAAATACCTTTAGAGGGGGCTCAGCCCCAGCTTTCCCCCATGGCTACGGGGCTGCCGCTTATAAAAGAAAAAAGTTTCCCCTTTTAGAAACTATCAGATTCATGTACTTTTTTCTTGCTGACGTCATGATCAGGATCACGAGAAAAGAAAAGTATTGCCAAAATCCGTAACCCCTCCTCCACTCGGAAGAAAAAATGATGGAAAAATAGAAAAAAAGACCTGGAAAACTTGGAAAAGTCACGGAAAATCATTCCTGAAAAAAGTGGCAACCCTGTACTGGTACACTGATAATAAAGGTATATGGAAGTTGAGGCATCTTTAGTTAAGGTACTATACCCCGGGTGCGGACATCCGCCATTTTGGATCCCACAGTGCCCATAAATGCCGAATTGACTACGCGGTACGCTCCGCATAGTCGGATTTGGTATCCGCGGGCACTATAGGATCCAAAATGGCGGATGTCCGCACCTGGGGTATAGTACCTTACTTTAGTGAGGGCGGGAGAAAAAAACAAAACAATTTATAGGTTCGAGATGGCAGAAACAGTCTAAGTAAGGGGCAAATGCCCTTAGTCTGAAAGAAAATAAATAATGAAAATCTGAGAAATCTGCCCCTCCACTCCTTTGTAACTTCTGGGGTGGTAAGAGACCTTTTACTACTCAAAAGGTCTAGTGAAAATGAATTTGCTCCCTAGCCTTTTTGGTCCCAGTCCGCTTCCGCGAGATGGATTATATTTCTTGGGGTTTCGAGGTCGTGGAAACTGGTTTCCACTTGAACTTGGGAGCATGACTTAGATTCATATATTTAGACTTAGATATCACTGAAATTTTTGCACGTCATGAATTTTCATTACTGACAAAAATATGTACGCACATGTCTGTTCACTGTAGTGTATGGCAACGTACGTCCAAAACTTTGACGTGCACACGGGTCAGTTTTCGTTTTTTTAAACCAAAATTTAGGAACTCTTTTTCAATGTCACGATATTCCAGCGCGCGCTTCGAAATATTTGACTTTTAGAATTTAAGTGGCGCCCTACGGTTCGTACCTATTCATTATTTCCAAAACTACACGATTGTAGCGTATTCTTTGATCGTATCTTTCAGGTGAACAATTGAGAAACACTCCTGCCGAGAATGAGTTCCAACACGTGCATTGATAGAAATGAATTCGTCGAGTTTCAATCACACTGCAAGTAAAGCACGTTCGAGAATTTCCGTTTCAAAGTGGGGGGGGGGTGTCATATTACCTTTAGATCAGAAAGATCACCAAAAAATCATAAGATTCGACTTCTTCCGATTTCTAAAATGAACTAAGATCAAAATACAAATACAAAAATCGGGCAAAGATGTGACGTAGACTGAAAGATCAAAAACAGCGCAAGCTCGTGATCTGAGGTTTTCTCGTACTTCAAAATGAATTTTCGATCTGAGTCCGGATTCAATTTTTTAAATGATCTACAGATTATGATCTTAGATAACGAGCTCATCCTTGATCCGTAATAAAGTCTGAAGTCTGTATTTCGAGCCACGGCTCGAGCGTCAGACAGGAGCAAATGGAAGCATTGCCGCTCGGAGCCAACGGTTCGCGATTCTTAGCAGAGGGATCAAGACCTTCGACCTGTTTTCTTGCTTTTCGGGCTCGAAATTTGCAATTTTATCCCAAACAGCTACCGCTGGTAAAATGGTCACTCCGCGGACCTATTTCCAGCCGATCTGCATTCGTATACGTAACTCGTTGTGCGCCCCTGGCGACCACAAAACCTTCGAAATTTCCAGCCCTCCATACCCTTCAAAATGATTACCAACTGTTTCATGTTAAGTGCTTACTTGTGCCAATATATCTTCGGTAGCTTCATCGTCTCCCGAGTGACTGTTCACATTGGATCGCACACACCACACGAATCACGAAACCACAACACCCACAAGCGCACGAATTCAACGACGGAAGTGACCAGATGACCACGAAATACCAAAAAAAAAACACGAAATAAGAATGAGTGAGCAATGAGATATTCGAAAAAAATCAACGAAAACACGTTTACTCAACGTAGGCACGGAAACACAACCGGGCACGATGTTCACGGAACGACAAAATTGATCTTCGTCGGTTACTCTCGGAGTATCGGAGTGCCGCGGACGCTCGCCAGGTCTTTTTCTACCTGTGGCCACGCTCTACCTGTGCAACTGTTCGCGGTGCGGGTCAGCAGCTCAGCACGCACAGGAAATCAACTAAGGCAGGTAACTAACAACAAGCCAGCCAGTGTGACCAACTTGACGAAGCGAAAACAGGAATACACGGTGAATGGTGAAAACGTAGAAAACCAAACGGCGTATACGACCAATCGTGTCCAACGAAACAAAAATTCTAAGAATTTAAATTACCAGATCTCTCGTCAGACTGGTCCGAATTTTACGGATATCACATTTTATAAATATCAATGACGCGGTCTATTACGAAGCCATAACGAGTATTACGTTCTATCCTTTTCAATTTTTTTTATTTATTTTTTATTTATAATAATTTTACACTCGTGTTCGAATTACAAATTTTCATTGCCAGTAAACACACAGACCAAGATGTTAATTGAAATTCTAAAATTGATTCGAATATACGGATGACGTGGGTTTTTTTTTCGGTATTTTCAATTCCGATTCGCGTTTTAGTATTCAAATTAGATTTTCGAATTACGTTGTATAGTAGTTTGTAGTCGACAAGGTTTTTTATTGCACATTTATTTCAAAAAAAAAAAGAAAAGATGGGTCGCGGCACGGTCGAGATGATCCAGCATGCCAGGTATCGGGAATGCGGACGACATTCAACTGATGCGAGTAATGAGTGATTACCTAATTATACAGCCGAACTTGATGATGAAAATTGAGATTTATGGGAGAGCCGATGACGAGCGTCGCCGAGGACGTCGGGGTCGCGCCTACTGAAAAACGCAATCCGGGCGAATGTAAGCGAAAGTTTGCGAAAGTCGTCGCGGAGAAATACCGCAGTCTGGCTCGTTTTGAAATGCTCTGTGCCGTAACCCTTTCAGACCCGAGAATGATTCAATCAGTTCTTTACACACACGAGATGTAGAGAATACTACTGTATACAAAATCATGGCCTTATTGCACAGAAGCGCTGGAAGGGAATCATGATTGGGGAGCACAGTTCGAACTTGTAAGAAATATTTTGGTAACACCCGTGTCTAATACAAGGGTCGTTCAAAATGTAAGGATACAAATGCAATAACTCAAAAACTAGAAACCATAAAAAGTTTATTTGCAAAAACTCTGAAAGGCACATCCTTACTCTACTTTTCGACATAGTCACCTCCACAGTTGAGGCACTTATCCCACTTATGGATCAGCTTGAGGATACCCTCCTTATAGAACGTCGCCGCCAAGTTATTGAACCAGTTTGAAACGTCTTCCTTGAGTGCCTCGTTGGTCAAAAAACGTCTACCACCCAAGTAGGCCTTCAGAGAAGGGAAGAGGTGGTAATCTGAAGGTGCGAGGTCAGGTGAGTAGGGTGGGCGGGGCAAAACTTCCCATTTAAACTTCTCCAGTAGCGTTGTCATTACGCGTGAAGTGTGCGGCCTCGCGTTGTCTTGCAAAAACGCTACTCCTCGTGACAGTGAAACCGCGTCTACGATTCTGAATAGCTCGTCGTAATTTTTGTCGAGGCATTTTGCTGGTGGATTACATACCCTATGGCCAGACAGTAAATTCAGAAGTGTACTGCAATCAGTTGAAAAAATTACGACGAGCTATTCAGAATCGTAGACGCGGTTTACTGTCACGAGGAGTTGCGTTTTTGCAAGACAACGCGAGGCCGCACACTTCACACGTAACGACAACGCTACTGGAGAAGTTTAAATGGGAAGTTTTGACCCACCCACCCTACTCACCTGACCTCGCACCTTCAGATTACCACCTCTTCCCTTCTCTGAAGGCCTACTTGGGTGGTAGACGTTTTTTGACCAACGAGACACTCAAGGAAGACGTTTCAAACTGGTTCAATAACTTGGCGGCGACGTTCTATGAGGAGGGTATCCTCAAGCTGATCCATAGGTGGGATAAGTGCCTCAACTGTGGAGGTGACTTATGTCGAAAAGTAGAGTAAGGATGTGCCTTTCAGAGTTTTTTGCAAATAAACTTTTTATGGTTTCTAGTTTTTGAGTTATTGCATTTGTATCCTTACATTTTGAACGACCCTCGTATTTTAGGTATCCATTTGCATTTCTCATTTTCTCTCGAGCTGACTTCGTTTACCTGGCAAATGTAAAAAACTGCATCTAACACAACATGAGTAACATATTGCACAGGAGGGAAATTTTAAAATTTTGGGATAGCCGGGTAACAGTAACATGTGTCAAAAATGACACACCGTGGAATTGTTCATTGGTTCTCAAACTATGAATGTGAATATAACTTTTACTATTGAAACCCGTTCATTGTGTGTGTTTTATCAACTGAGAAGCATTGTTGACGTATAGTAGTGTTTAAAGGGTTGCCTATGATGAACATTTGGAAGGAGTAAAAATTCTATTTAGTGTTATACGGTTTCAATCAATAAAGTATGGAGGTGTTTTCCTGAATTAATTGTGACTATTAGTTTGTTGACTTAGAATTTGTTACATTTATATTGGTACACTGGGCAAGAAGGAGGAATGGTTATTTCTAGTTTGAAAAACTAGGCTTTTTAGTTTTTACATCAAACAGGGTAACTATTTTGCATATTTCAGTAACACAAAGGAGTTCCAGGAACTGATCGGCCAACAGGTTTCATTTTTTAATAAGGTTGTGAATGTGTTTACAGTTTCTTTAGTTTACATCGTTCTTATGGTGATTGATGTTGGTAAGTCTGTGAAGCAGTGTTCAAAAGGGCGGCTTCCAAAGCCCCGTTTCACATATGCCATGCCGCCGGAACAGCAGCCGTGAAAGCGGCCAGGTATCATACGAGGAGCTCGTGACCAGCAACCGGGGACGGTGCCGTGTGCGCGCCGGATTGAAAATGAACCGGCCCGGCTCCCATTCTCTGTGTGATATCTTGACCGTCTTTTGGTTACCATTCCGGTAACACGGCGTAGTATGACACGGGGCAAATTCGGGTTCAGACATCGAAGACTCACTTTTCATGGAAAGGATTGTGGCTGGAAAGCAATTGAAACGTACATGTGTTTTGGGGAAATTACCAAGCATTTTTAATATTGGAAGTAGAAGTGACATAGTAACTGAATATGATGGAAATTTTATCTGATGAGAAACTCCTTTCTTCACTAGTCTCGCTCTTTCTCTCTTTCTTTTTTCCGCGGCCCCACTATCGTCGTGTCCATCCTCGCCCTTTGGGAAATCATCGCTCAGGACCTGCTGCATGGATTGCATGTGCTGCGCTGATGTTGTCCGCTATCTCTGACGCGTTCGGCGTCCTCCTTGGCCCGCATCACTGTGTCCGCGAATTGGATCATCACTGACCAGTTCTGCGAGCGGGCCAGCATCACTTCAACCATCATCTCGAGAGTAATATGGCCGCTGATAGACGCCTGGAGGGTTGCTCCAGCGTCGTTACACGCAGTTCAGTAAAAGATAGTATGCTGCGCATCATCGACCTCTGCTGGACAATGCGAGCACTGGCTGGGTACTTTGTTCCAACGGTTAAGATAACCATTGAAACACCCATGCCCGGTGAGCATTTGCGTGAGATGGTACGTCAGCTCACCGTGCCGCTGAAAAAGCCATGCATCGAGGTCGTGTACTAGCCTCAATTTCCAGCGGCCATGGGCGGGTTCATTTTAAGGTAAAGGGGGTGAGAAGGTAAAAACTGAGTTTAACTCCTATACATTCTCACATGCCTCTCCTAGAATTGGCTCTAGGCTCCGCCATTGATAACAGATGAAGAGGTAAGTTTCGCTCATACTAGAGTGACCAAAAGAGGTGCACCTGCACAATGGTTTCCTTGTACAGACCTGATAGCTGATCAAACAAATAAGCCATTTTAGCAAATCAGATAATACAAGCAGACATTCTCATGCAGTGAAACGCTCTGTATGTAAGTGTACATACAAGTATATCAGGACTGTGTTCGCCTTTTGGCTCTGTTTTACGGAATCGTTTGCCGAATTCGCAAACTGAAACAAATCATCTGAATTCTCGTTTATTTATGCGTTTGATTTGTTAAGAATCATCGAGGAATATTATGAATATGTATAAGTTGTTTGGTATGGAGGTTCAAAAAGACGGGCATTCGAAAGAAAGTTCGTGTGAAAAAGCCCTTGAAAACACATGTCAGGATATCAGCCGACATACGACATTTGTGTGAAAAGGCCCTAGGCACTGTGATCTTTGCTAATTGAAGAGTACAGGGAAAGAACGTGGAAGACTGAATCAATAATAAAACACGCAGGAATACAAAACAATTGAGCCAAGAAAGAAAGAAGAAAAGAAGAAAAAATAATACGTATACCTTCCGACGAAGTACAGCGAACAACGCGAGGGAAAGAAAGAAAGAGAATGATAAAGTGGATGAGGGAGAAAGGACAAAGGAGAGAAGATGACGTAGAAGGCTCTGAAGTCGAAAAGCAACTGGATTAGAAAAGTGTGAACCCTGTGAACTAATACGCGTAATAGTTGAGAGTGGCAGCCCTGATCTGTCCAGTTTATCGATACGCCGGTGTATAAATGTATACAGCTATGTTACCTCGCTGCAAAGTAAACGCACTGTAGTTCGCGCATCGTTCATATCGTGTAATGTGTGCAGTGCTCTTGCTCTACAGATTTACCGCCGCGCCACCCATGAATCTCTGAACACAAAAATTGTGGTAAAGTCAATTTTTCAGGCTATTTTTCCAAAAACATCATCTCTTTTTTTTTTTAAGAAGCTTCAAACGATTAAAATTATGATCTGTCAGCACTTCGGTAATATTTTGGAAACAATTGATGCATGTGTCAAAAATGACACATGTTACTACTAGTGCTATGTCATGTTGTGTCATTTTTGACACATGTTACCTATGTTGAGCTAACCTCGATTTTGCTAATGCATCTGATGGTGACGAAAGTCAGAATGAATAGGAACTAGTTTTTAAAGCAGGTTGTGAACAATAGGGGTTGTTCGGATAGTTCGATCGAGATTCCCTCGACTTATGCAGATTGTCAGTCAGCTTATGCATTTAGTGGGTGCAAATACAGATTCGCTTTGCAATTTAGTGGCGTTATTGTATGCGTACTCGAGAAATTTGCGATATTCGATAATTTTGTTGTGGTGGTTTCCGTACATGGGGTAAGTGTACACACTCTAATGTGGGTCTCTTACTGAGTATACGCCTGCGATTGGTTAATTTATGTTACCGTAATTAGATATGATAGCATTAGAACGAATCCCGTAGGTCAGTGCTTGATCGACACTACTGTCTTGCGACCCGGTACTGTAAGTGGCCTTACATCGCTCGAAGAGAGCACAGTAGCCTTACATCGCTCGAAGAGAGCACAGTGGCCTTACAGTGCTCGAAGAGAGCATCGAACCAAGGGGGAGCTACTATGCGGAGTTACTGGTGGTTAGCCTGGCTCCGGCGACAATGTACTCTCCCGCTGGGTGCCGCGGCCAGCCTTACCCTGGTGTGAGTTGGTGAGAGAGATTACGTGGGGCTGGGCCGCTGATGGCATCGCAGTTCTAGGGGTTCGCACGGGCGGGGGGAGTATGGCCGTACTCCCGCCGTTGGTCTGGCAGCAAGCTGGATCAGGGACAGGTGCACAATAATTTGTCTCACCCTGTTAAGTTACTTAATTTACCTCACGCTATTAGTAGATATGGTCAGTTAGGGAATTTTATACTCAGGCGTGATCACGCATCTGAAATGATGCAGCACTGAACTGAACTGTGACTGAATTGAGAAGAAAAGAAGAAGAAGCACAACAATCAAAATGATCACTATCTTTTGATTGCTCTATGTCAATGCTAAGTTATAAGAAGTTCTGACAAATAGATGTACTTCGGATGTTCTCCAAACTGTACGTTTGTTAACAAGTTTTGATGGTATTAGTGATCATTTTGATTGTTGTGCTTCTTCTTCTTTTCTTCTCAATTCAGTCACAGTTCAGTTCAGTGGTGCATCATTTCAGATGCGTGGTTTTTGGTAGTGTTTATTGATCTGGGAATAATGGGATGTGAACTACGTGTCTTATAAATATGATGAAAGAATTAACTAATGCCTAATTTTTGTATTCTGTTTCAGGTTTTGAGGGATGAAGTCTTAGCGTTGAGGCTGTCTTCACCTGAGAACGAAACAACGGTGCTCCTCTCTGTGGTGCTGTGAGAATATGCGGGATGTAGTAACGCTGTCAGGAAACGTAACTGTAATCAGATAGCAGAAGAACAATGCCAAGCATAACTGGTATTGTTTGTAAGAACGTTTTCTAGCCCTGCAAATCAGTTTCATTCAAATTTGAGAGTCATTATTTGTTAATTTGTAGGCAGTTCCTTCAGAGAAAATTGCTTTTATCTTGATCTTTGTTGCGCGACTGCAATCTGCCGCTTCACAGTTTGAAGATTTGGTAGTAAAGGCACAGTCGACCCTCTTTGAGTAGCGTGTAGCTGTTTGTTTGTCTTTGTTAATTTCTGTTGTTCTGTGGTTATCGTTTAATTTGTTGATTGCTCTGTGGCAGTAATTGTGTAGTGTTGTCATTTTATGTTAAACAACCTATTGGAACACACATCAATAGGTTTACCATACGGTACTACATATTACTATAAATACAGGACCAACAAAAAGAAATGTTAGGGAACTCCATTGAAGAGGCGTAACATCCGAAAGGGCTACGGACAACAGAAAAAAAAAGTGAATTGGTACACCCTAAAAACAGAGTATTATTAAGTTCAGTGTCCATTTTGGAGTGTGAGTGAACTTGTTATATTCCTTTTGTAGGGTGTGCCAATTCACTTTTCCTTCTTCTGTATTCCAGAGCGCTTTTGGCTGTTATGCCATCATCAGTGGAGTACCCTAAATGAGACTTGTCTCTTGTGGTCCTGTCAGATACCAGAACACAAACAAATAGAACAGCACATATACCAACAAGGGAAAGAATACATAGACAAAGAGAAAAACCGCTACAATGACACAGTACTAAAGAAACTCTACACACTAAAACAAAAAGGAGAAAACACACAACAGGACCAAAACCGACAGCACAAATTCGCACCAAAGACAGTAAACATGACGACTGTAAACTTCACACAAGAAGAAAACGATCTACTGGACAAATGGAACAAATACAACACGACAGAACATATAAGCGACAAAACACTAGAAGAACTAACAATAGACTGTGAACAGATCATCCAGACCATAGAACCAGACTTCAGAAACGAAGCAAGAACACAAATAGGAAACATACTGCTGACCATAAAAAAGAAAAGGAAAAACAAAACAAGACAAAAATGCAGAAGACAGCCCTACAACTCAGAAAGAAAATAGAAGAAAACAACCTAATACTCACCAAAGCAGACAAAGGCAACACCACAGTAGTGCTAAACAAAGACGAATACATAAAGAAAATTGAAACTTACATCCAAAACAACAATTACAAACCACTAAACTCGGACCCGACCAACAAATACCAAGCCAAACTAAAGACTATAATGAAAAACAACAACATAAACAACAAGAAACTCGTAGAAATGAACCCCAAGGCACCACAATTAAAAGGACACACAAACAAGACAGACCAATAAGACCACTAATCAACAGCATACAATCACCAAGCTACAAACTCGCAAAAACAATAGCCAAATTCATGAAAGAACACTACAACTACAGAACAGATTACAGCATAAAAAACACAATACAACTAAAAGACAAACTGGACAAAATAACCCTAAACAACAATGACAAACTAGTATCACTGGATGTAACAAACATGTTTGGGAACATACCAAAACAGGAACTAACAACAATACTGACAAACAACAACTACAAAAACAACACAGAGGGAGCAGCATACGCAAACATCACAAAAGAAATCATTTACCAAAATTACTGCCAGTTTAATAACAAGTATTACGAACAAACAGAAGGCCTAGCAATGGGATCACCACTGTCACCCATTCTAGCCGAAATATACCTGAACAACTTTGAAAATGACATACTAAACAACAGCAAACACAAGAAAAACATAAAGCTATGGACACGATATGTAGACGACATATTGATCATCTGGACAGGAACAGACAGACAACTAGACCAATTCCTCACAGAGACAAATAGCATAAACAACAGCATAAAGTTCACAATGCAAAAAGGCAACAAGACCATCAACTACTTCGACCTTACAATACAAATAAAAGACAACAAGATACAGTACAGCATCTACAGAAAACCCACCCACACTGACGCAATAATACCCAAAGACTCATTTCACCATCAAAAACACAAAATGGCAGCACTACACACAACTACTGCCACAGAGCAGTCAACATACTAAATGACAACAACCTCAGAACAACAGAAATTAACAAAATTAAACAAATAGCAATTAACAACAAATACCAACCACAAATAGTAGACAGAATAATTAACAAACTAACACAACCAAAAAGCACAGACACCGAACCAATAACCACAAAAACAGACAAATACGCAGGAGCAATACCATTCACAGGAACACATACATACAAAATACAAAAAATCTTCAACCAATACAACATAAAACTCGGAATCAAAAACAGACCACCTCTGATCAAACAAATAAGCAATGACAAAACAGAAAAAAAGGACAGAAACAACAGCAGCGGAGTATACAGACTGGACTGCGAACACTGTGACATGACCTACATTGGAGAAACCGGCAGAAAATTCACAACCAGAATCAAAGAACACGAAAAATCATAGAAGCTAAATGATGACAAGTCACTGTTTGGAAAACACTGCAATGACCAGGGACACAACAATGACAAATTGACAGAAAAGTACAAAATCCTACACACAGAAAACAATACAAGAAAAAGAAAACTAAAAGAACAACTAGAAATAATAAAGGCAAAAACAAAACAAAACAACCTAATAAATACAACAACTAACTTCCAAAGTGAGAACTTATTCCAACTAATAACATAACACCCACGGATTGGACAGACCGCACAACCACAGACAACCAATCAGAGCACACAACCAATAACAATAACCACTGATTGTACAGACTGCATATTCACAGACAACCAATAGGAACGCAAGACTAAACAGACTCACCATATGGTACTACCCTCGACTATAACTACAGGACCACAAGAGACAAGTCTCATTTAGGGTACTCCACTGATGATGGCATAACAGCCGAAAGCGCTCTGGAATACAGAAGAAGGAAAAGTGAATTGGCACACCTTACAAAAGGAATTATTAAGTTCACTCACACTCCAACATGGACACCTAATTAAGAAGTAAAACTCAAATCGATTTCAAATTTCTCTCTTATTCCGATTCACAATGAACACTGTTCGTGCTTCGGTTTCCTCTTCTGCAACTACACCAGCATGCCTTCATTCGCTCAGCCCTGGCACCCACATTTGCCGAATCAAGTTCACATCCACATTCCGTTTTGGCTCATTCTGATTGGTTAAAAAAGCCATCGCCAAGTGGTACTCGACGTTTGGTTTTATCATATAAACGCAGACAATATGATACACGTGTACACTCTCGAGAAACTCACGAATGCCAGCTGATTAAACACAGCGTATTATTAAAAATATTAATTAGGCGAGAAAGAAAAATTCAACTCATGCCTGTCCCGTTTCCACTCCAAACTTTCACATATTATTGCTAACCGCTCGAAGATTGCTACTGTGGTTCACTTGCGCTACCGTATTTCGTGTCTTATTTTTCCCCCTGTTCTTGGTCCTTTTCGAAATTGGATAACCAGTTTCGGTGCGGCGTCAGTTGATCAACAAGGGATGCAATTAACAACGTCCTGCTCTTTCTTCATTCTTTCGCCAGGGTCTACTAAAGCCATAAATAACCTATACTTAACTCGGCCGTCAGAAGGCACTCAATAAATAAAAAAATAAAAAAAACAGATGAAACGAAATGTGAATTGTAAAATGTGTGCCCCAACCATCGACGCCATACGTCGATAAAACTGATGCGAGTTTAATGCCGTTGCCCTGTTTCCCTTCAGCCATTCCCTCTTCTATCTCTGAACAGGTGAATACGCTATTCTCAACTCTTTTTTTCTCTTTTTTTCTTTTTATTCAAGAACGCTAACAACATATTATATAGATTATCAGCTAGGCGAAGATTTTCCGCGCCATTGTTTCGCACCAACGTCAACGGTAAATATTTGACGGGAGCACAAAATACGAGTCTGACGGCGTTTGTCGGAGACACGGACCGGAGATACGAACCCCTGACAGTGGGAGCTGTCGGAACCCCGGAACTGAAACCGTTTTTACACCCTAATTAGAAACTGACCGCGTGACGGATTAGGTTTCTGGCGCTTAAGGGCGGATTGAGAGCGCCACATGGGGTAGCAGCTCGCAGGTTCACGTTAACCGCTCGACTCATTCGGATCATTCAGCGCGAACAGGTTGTGCCAGTGATGCCAGTCGTACAGATGTCTCCGTATAATTATACGGAATCTCGAGCTCCGAGAAAAATGTACGAATATTTGGACGGAATTTGGGAAAAATGCGGAATTATGTACGGAATTTATCGCTTTCCTGACTCCTCGGCGAATAAAACACACGAGTTCATTGATATTTACAAAAATTATGAGTACACCGCCTAGATGCCTCTCTTTTCTAATTTTACTCTCAACCCGAGCCGGAATCCGCCCTTTCGAGTATTTCATCGGAGACGTCGGGGAGGCTGTTAAGGCTGTCTTAGCCCTCTTCTCATCTTGCCGAAAAACCAGCACAGGTCAAAATGTAGCGAGTTGCTACGTGGACTCGAACCCCGGACCTCCGGATTCCGAGACCAGCGCGCTATCCATTCGGCCAACCAGATGCTTACACTGGTGACAAAAAATTATGATACCGTCAAATGGGGGTAACTTGAAACTCCTCTCACTTGTGAGTATACGAGCATAATACTGTGCGAGACTGGTGCATTCCAAGTTACATAGCTGTTCCAGGATACTCCAGCTAACGGGACTAAGTGACACATGATCGGACCAGTCGGGCTTGGGTTCCAAAATTTCGAGTAAATTTACACACTGGCCCTATTACCTGGATCGTCCATAACAACCGAAGGTAATTTTGTCCTACGAGTGCGAAAATATCGAAGACCTGCGGAGAAGGTTAAAGAAGGTCTCCGAGAATGTTCGGCAAAGGAAGCATGACGGTGAAAAATGAAGGTGGTAACCTGTTCGTGAACCTGAGGGTTTCAAAATAACTGGGGAGTCGTACATCGAGAAGATTTTTAATGACTGCTTCCCTTTACAACAACCAGAGAGCGGCGATCTGGAAATCCTCAAGATACCGACAGGCGAAGTGAGGAAGGCTGTAGGTCAGGCGGACAATCGCAAGGTACCAAAAGAACTCATCAAGCTCCTCGATGAGCATGGCGGGAATAAACTGGCCAAGCTGTACAATCGCGTTTACCAGACAAGGGAACTACTTACAGAGTGGATGCAGTCCATTTTGTAATGGATTTCGAAGGTACCGCATCCTAGGAGCTGGAATGATTACCGACTGATCAGCCTCACGAGGCGCTGAGATACTCCTCTGCATCAAGAATAGATGCGAAAAAAATCAGAGTAAATAGCAGTTTAGCTTCAGGAATGGCGTTGGGACAACGAGGTCCTTTTTCATTGATCCTCTGACTTACACCTTTCTTCTTCTTCATTTTTCATTCGTGATGCTGTGTGCGCCGAGTACTCAGACTTTCTAGTCCATTGATCTGTTCCTTGGGTTACTGTTACGGATCAGCTCAGTAACTTTTATAGTCAAAGTGAGAATTTTACTGAGCTCTATTATTCTGACTTCACTGGGTGATGGATGCTCTAGTCCCAGTGTTTCGCGTCTTGTTCCGGCTATTGTCGGGCACTGGCATATGATAGGGATCGAGGTTTCTTCCTCTTCTCCACAGTACCTACAGGAACTGCTTTTCACCACTCCTGTTTTATACCACATGTATTTTGTGGCCCCATGCCCAGTTAGTAGTCCGACCATGAGCCTTCCCATGTTTCCTGTAAAGCACTAGTAGGAACTTGGCATACTTACTGGGGGCGTCCCCTAACAGTGTTTTGCTGACTTTCATGCCGCTGGCCGACCGCCAGTGCATTTCCGTCTGCTTACTTATTCAAGCCTTAACTTTGGATTTTATGACGTTGTATGCTACAGGAAGACATGGCCTGGGTGTTGCCAGTCCCTTTTTTATGCCTTCCTTCGCTAGCTTACCAGCGATCATGCTCCCTTTTCTGCCGCAGTGTCCCGGTGTCCATAGTATGGTGACACGGTTCTACTGAGCAAGGGTGTATAGTTTGTTAACACACTCTGCCACCACTAGGGATGTAGTTTGGTGTGACGATGGTGCCTTAATATCCGATTGACTGTCTGTACAGATATAGACAGATATAGATCTGCTTATTATCAAGGCCCTTTTGCTGTTTTCTATCAATAGCCACCGTGATCGTCATTACCTCTGCGTGGAGGATAGTGACGCCTTTGCCCAATGCCATTCAATAGTTGTCAGCGTCTCTTGCATTCGTGATTCCGATTCCTACACTTTGGTCATTCTTAGAGGCATCTGCAAACCACACATTCTCCTCTTTTCCTAGAATGCTTGGCCACCTCTTTTCCCAAACCTCCCGTGTGAGTATCAGCGCACCGCACGGCTTTGTCAAGGAAGTGGACTTACACCTTTAATATTATAATGAAAACCTGCCCTTCACCCACTTTTGGAAAATATTGAAAAGTTATACCAATTATGCACCAATAACTGATATCGCGAACCATAGGTCCATTGCCATTCTCCCAGTCCCATCAAAAATGCTCGAGTCTATTCTGTATAAAAATGTCTCCAGTTTACACACACATCAGGACCAACGTAAGTTCATGGAAGATCGGTCTGTTAACACTAATTGACAGTGGCGCAGCCAGACTTAGTATGAAGGGAGGAGGGGTTTCGTTTCACTTTTACAACATTACAGGTGTACTATTACCAGAATAAATTTTAATTTTTTCACATTTTTGGCTGATGCCGGGGGGAGGGGGATTCAGACACCCTCCGTGGCTACACCCCTGCTAATTGATGAACTTCACAGATTATGCAGCTTCTATTCTGGACACTGACTTCCAGGTAGACGTAATGTATACAATTTTCAGAAAGCCTTCAGTAGTGGATCACAAATCTTAATCCACAAATTAATTAACTTCGGATTTTCTAAATCCTAATTGGTAACTATTTACTTCTCATCTGAAGAACAGACAATACATTGACTACAGGGAATCCAAGAGGAATATGTTTCACTATGTTTCACTGCTTCTCTGGCGTACACCAGGGTTCCAGTTTAGGCTTGTCATTATTTCTGGTATTCATTAACGACATTGTAAAGTAAAACTTCTCATATTCTACTACATGTAGATGATTTGAAACTATAGAAAAAAAAATTAGGACAAGGCAAGATGCGCATAATCTTCAACCCGATATCGATTCATTAGTTTCCTGGAGCTAAGAAAATGATCTTCCGTTCATGTGTCAAAATTTGCTGCAATAATGACATACACATGGCATCTCAATCCAATTATAAGCAATTACACATAATTCTAAACTCAATATTGAAAATGAAAAAAAAAAGGACCTTGGGATTAACATTCAGAGACCACATTACTCATATAACCGCTAGGGCGAAGAGAATGCTGGGATTCCTGATAAGAAATGATCAAGCTTGAGGCCCATGCTTTTTTTAACTGATCGACCTGAAACTTTGTAGGAATTTTTCCCATCTTATTGAAACCGATATAGAGGCCACCTCCGAAAGAATTCGAAATTACCAATAAATAAAGACCATCCTAGTGGGCGAACTTAACACCTGGAAGATCCTCAACTCAGAAGAAATGTATCTCAGTATAGTTTCTCGAGTTGAATTTGTGTTAAACCTCAAACAGAGTTTTTCTCAACGAGCCCTAAAAATATACTAACTTGAAAGAATGCAACTAAGAAAAGGAAAATTTCAATTCTGCCAACTGGAACTATTTGGGGATCAAGAAAAAAAATCCTCTTCATATAAATTTAAGTTTGGGCAGGTAATTCAATTCCGATTTTATCAACGGATTTTCTAGATCGCCCAGTATAATAGAAAGAAAGGGGGAAAATTGGGGAAGAGAAGCCAAAATCTCTGAATTTGGTACATAACCATGGTCGTCCTTGCACAATGTTAACGTACATTTATCCAAAAGTAAAGAAAGGCATAAAGATTATCCCAGGGCCGGATTCAGGTCGTAAGCGCTCCTGGGCACTCGCTTAAAAGCACCCCCCCCCCCCGTCCGAGCTGTTGTGAGTTGCGAGTTGGGAATGAATTTTTGAATATTATATTCAAATATTTTTCCGCCCCTCCAAAATGTTTCGCCCTGGTGCATTAATCCGGGCCTGGATTATCCTGTACAAACATATGTCTTTTTTACGGAATTTGTAAACCGAATAAAGAACCTAAAGAAATACTTTTGGATACAAGCGAGGTCATTTTGATGTACCCAAATACATTTTACGATAATGGGACACGCTGTATACAAGCCACAATGCGCTGAATATTGACCTGCAACTGATGTAAGTACGCAATAGTTATTGTTTTTAGCATTCTACCGGTGATAAGGGTAACCGAGGGTGATGAACTATTTCAAATTTGAAGACATTATGTATATTATTTAAAAAATTTAATTTTTAGAAATATTTTTTATTTAACGTTCAAATTGAACAGGAAGTTTTTTGTAGTAAATTTAGTGTTCTTCAATTTTGTCCCAAACATTCTTTACGTACGGCCCACTGAACAAAACCCAAATTTACTCCTCCCTCTCCCATTATGACGCCATTAGCTCACCTCGAATTTTAAAATAATTTTCAGCGGATCATCAGGGAATGTTAAGGAGCAATCCTGCCAAGTTTCATCTCTACGTCATTCGTTGCATTTTTAGCCAAATTTCGATGCTTTATTCACTGGACTACCGGCGGTCCAGGAAGAAATCCCAGGAGGAGCAATTTAGAGTTTGTAAGAATCTGATGGCAGGATGATACTATTTAAAGTGTCCTGTCACAACTCACGGTTTCTCGACTGGATAGGACCTAACTAAGGAAAGACGAAAACCTCCTTTTTTGCAGAAGAGAAAAATCTACTTATTGTTCTCAATCTCCTCCCTGAAACATTGTCACCCCGCACTTTCCTGAAATCTGCCTTAAAATTTCACGACAGTACCATACAATTTTTCCCTCGTGGAGGGAGGGGAAGTAGCTTGTAAGAATAGCTAAGATTCTTCAATCTTCAATGCTCACGTATGAATCTTTTAAATTCTTGGAAAAGGGTTTAAAACTCGCTAAAATTGTTCAAAATTCGTTTTACGATTTACTACGACTGTTTCAAATTTGATTACGGTTCTGCACACTAGCGCAGGAAGGTCTCAGTCTTGGAGGGAGGGGTCGCTACAGCTCATATCCCGTCATCTTATTGCTGTAATTAAAGCGTTAAAGTACATTGTAAAATGGTCTTTTTAACAGCATTGGGGGCACGGTCTACATTGTCCAGCAAGAGAAAATTATTTTAGAACCGAAGCCGAAGCTGAAGAACGATTATCTGCTGGAGTCGGAGTCGGAGCTGAAGCCAATTTCAGAATTTCACTGGAAGCAAAAGCAAAGCCGACATCAACTTCAGGTTCCGATGTCGGTACCTACTTTCGCTCCGGCTCTGTAACCTTCTACTTCCACTTCAGGGTATCTAACAAAAGTGAAACTGAAAAATTTAGGACTTTTATAGGACCTTTTACATAAGATTTTGATACCAACTTTTGCTGCAAAAAATTCTCCTACGGTTTCACAAGAAAGAAGAAAAAAAAAAGTCATAGTAGCAACAATTTTTATATTTATTTCAAAACAATATACGTAATGGAGTATGATTCTATTTTTTTTTCTCCCTTTTCTTTGTTATTTTATTATGAATTCCATTTGATGATTACAATGTCTTTTTATTTTTCATTTTTAGTCGATATATCTTGATTTTTAACAGGACCAAAATTGAAAATGTAGAACTTTTATAGGATTATAGGACTTGTGAGACTGTTAGACATCTTGCACTTCCTCTCCCCCTGCACCTCATCTACTCTTTCCCTTTCTCCTAAAAATAACCGGAGCCGAAGCAAAAACTACATTCCTCCGGGAAGTACGCCGAGTTCCTACTAGAGCTCGACAGAAAACATGCTAGGATCATAGTCGGACTACTCATTGGACATGGAGCCACAAAAGACAAAACATATTTAGTATAAAATAGGAGTGGCGAAAAGCAGCTCCTGCAGGTACCGTGGAGAAGAGGAGGAAACCTCGGTTCACATCGTATGCCAATGCCCAGCAATAGCCGGGCCAAGGCGCGAAGCATTAGGACTGGAATATCCAGCACCCAGTGAAGTTAAAAGGATAAAATTCAGTAAAATTCTCATTTTAGCTGGAAAAGTAAGGCTACACTGAGCTGATCCCCAACAGCAACTTGAGGGAAAATGCAACAGACCACAAGGTCTGAGCATTCGGCGCATACAGCGTCACCTCACATACACAAAAAAACACATTTTTGATGGAGTTGGAGTTGGATTATCAAAAGAGGAGCTATCTTCCCCATAATGGCCTGAGTCCAATTTTCTCAATCCAGATGTTATCATATTTATCACTCAAATTGAATACCTAATGCACTCTCCCGACGTATCACAATACTTGCATTCTCCAGCAGGACAGCTAGTCGATAGGTAGTACTTTTCATTACCTGCATCATGCTACAGGATACGTTTTTTAATTCACCAACATTTGTTGTTTCGGACTTAGGCCACTATCCCACTATGGAAGTAAGCTCCTCAAAAATTTCCGGCCTGAACTGGGAGCAGAAGCCCGATAAAAATTATTTACCGGAGCCGATGCTCATTCCCAATTTACTCTAGGTCGTAAGGACTCCAGTTTTGAGGTGGGTGCCTCCTTTCCACTCTGGGTAGAACTCTGTATATACTTCGTGTAAGTACGATCTCCGCCATTTTGACTCCAACCGTGCCCGTGGATACCGTTTCCGACTATGCGCAGCGTACCGCGTAGTCAATTCGGCATCGACGGGCGCGGTTGGATCCAAAATGGCGTATGAGCGTACTCGTCTCGGAATACTTTGCTGCACATGTGAGCTCCTTGAAAACCGCGAGTGGGCAGATACAACTGCATCAGAAGAAGTTGCCTACTTACGCGGTTGAAGGCGAATCATCCACGCTCAGACACCCTACATCGAATTCCATCTTTGTATTTCGTCAGTGCCAGCGTCAGCTTTACTTCGTCCAGCTCTGCCTCGGCGATAATCTCGTACCAGAAACCAGCAGGCTTCAAATTTCATTTCAATCGACGCGGCCGCTCGTGAAACGCGACGAATGCCTGTTTCTCGAGTAATTCCGCATTCGCCCCGAGCAAATCTGATTATCTTCCTTCTCGGATCGAGAAGACCTCTTACGACTTTTCACTATTTCTAATAGTTTTTGGATGCGGTATCCGACCTACCTAGCGGCTAACTGTACCTATCGAATGAACGCGATGCGGTGTCTGATCGATGGCCACATCAAGCCGGCCATGCCAGAGCATACGTAGAAAAGTCACAAAAAATAAACTGTTTTGCGACATAGGAAAGACGCAGCCGCATATTCGGTTAGCATACAGGAAACAAAAAAATCTTGCAGCTCTCGCGGGTTCGGTCTCTCGGATCTCTAGATTCGCTCAGTACGTACTACGGTTGCGATGAAGAAACGGGACGCACATTTTTGTCGTTCGACCTCAGACAATAACCTGTCACACCTTCGTCAACTTAATACCTGACAGCCGAGGAAGGTGCGTGGTACGTTGGCATTATATTATTACGATATATCGAAGTCGATTTTCGATATGCAGTTTATAGTGTACACATATACCCCGCCGAGACCATTTTTCAACTCACATCGCAGACACGGTGCACGTAAAAAAAAAAAGAACAGGGCAGAGCCGCTTGATGGGTTCCTATGGTGACTTTTCTCTTCGTACGAGGACACGAGATAGAAGTGGCTTAGTTTTCTCTCCTTTCGCGAGAAGGATTTCGGCGACGAGGAAAATTTCAGCGCTCGCGTTCATGATGAGCAAAATATGAAGGGATAGCGTCGACGTGAGAGCCTCTCGTAAATACCTGAGTAATTCACTCTTTTCGGGCCACAGTCGCTAACGACGAAATCGTACGGCGGGAAATGTTAACGGAATTTGAAGCGAAAAGTGAAACGGAAAGTTTACGAAACCGGATATGGAAATATCTGAATTTTTGGCTCCTAGAGAGCGTTAATTCGGAATGTGTAAACGTAGCCTGATCGAATCAGTTTCAAATTCAAACGTAGAGTGCTTCCGGTTTTGTAATAACTTGAAAGTTGAGCGCGTGTGCGAAGCCAATACACGGAGTTTTGGACCAGGCATGATTCCAGAAGAAGATATGGTGGCGTTGGCGTCTTACAGTGTGTTCAGATCTGTCACAAGTTGGACTTCGAATTTCAGTCGGAGGTAGCCATCGAACAACGTTTCAGTATTTAGGAGCTTCGAGCTTCGCCTCTGGGCTGCAGCACGGATTCATTTTAACTTGTTATTTGTATTCAAAAATCGTCAACTGTAGCCTCACACACGAGTGCACGAAGAAGGCAAGGGAGGCAATCATCCCTCCCAGAGATAAATAATGAAATCAGAAACGCTACACAACACTGTCCTACCGCTTTAAAACAAGCCTGTTCGAGTCGGAATACAGTTCCAAAGAAACTTAAACAAGTTTGAAAGAATCTCGAACGTCGTAAGTGAATTTTGAAGAAAAGTCTAAAAGGGCCTTATACCAAGTCTTGAAAAGTTCTACAAAGCACTAAGAATACTCAAAAAGCCACGATCAAACTTGTAAGAGTCCGGCAGAGTATTAAGCAAGTTTTGGTCCTGAAGTCTTACATGAATCTAGGATGGTCTTAGGGAATATAGGAAAAATTGGGAGAAGTCTCAAAAGAGCATCTGCGGATTGCCTTTTTAAAACGCAGTAAGTTCACTTCTTCAGAATCAGTTAATAGAACCACCAACTTATAAATATCTCTTGGTCAAATTGCCAAAAAAAAAAGTTTCCTGCGTGTTATCCGAATATTTGCTAATGAAAGAGCTCATTTCTAAAACGCAATTAGCGCATTTTAGCTTTTAAAAAAATCAACTTTTAAACTGTTCTCAATTGGGGAAGCTGGGAGCAGGAGCACGTTTTCTCGAAGTTTTATAACAAAAAAAAAATTCAATGACACTAAGTTCGCAAACCAATGGCACTGAAATTAATATAGTGATAAGAACTATACAAGCAGAACCCTACTGACGTCAATGAGAAAAGGACGAGGGGGTAAAAGTAAGGCAATGCATCCGATGGAAAAATACGCATAACTTTTTCTGAAAGTACCATACTGTGGCGAATAATCCCGAACGAGAGAAGCGAAGAAAGATCGACACGTTTCGAGCAGCAGAATAGAAGTTCGATAACGAAAGCGATAAGGAGTTTCGCCGATAACGCCGGGATATATAAAGGCCGCTGGCCGTCGCCGTAGAGTCTAGTTTTATCTGCGATAAATTGTGCATTTTCTAGCGATTTAGCTACTGTTTTCGTGCGTTTGTATTAGTGTGACATTAAAAGTTCTTTTTACGTGTTTTAGCGCGTTTTTTGGCGCGAATTACGTTACAATACTAATCACTACAATTCATGTTAAATATGTATTTTATATATGAGAGAGTAGAGGGGAGATACAAGAAGAACAAACTTGAACATCAAGAGTCTACCAAAGGGGATCTAAAGGTTGGTGTTAGCTGGTATTTTCGTGTATACTAATGTTGGTAGTCTGAGTGCAAACCCACAGAACGAGGAAGGCAGAGTGGTACTTATTGAGATCCTCATATCAATACTTTTGATTATCAATACATTGATGTTTTTTAATAACTTATATCAACTATATCGATTATTAATTATTCCAATCGTCCATATATATTTCAATTATCACTTAATTACTAATTATATCAACTATCATGATATCAATTACTTTGATTCTCTCAATGATTAATATGTGAGGCGCTCTGTGGAAAGGTACCATACGTCGGAGAACTTGTTTTTCGGTAGAATCTGACAGAGCATAAATGTACCTGCATTTCAAACAAAAAATAAGTCTCTAGCTTTAATACAAACTGAAATAGAAGCAGCTGAAGTTTAAAGATGTGAAATCTTAAAGTGACTGTAAAAGTATTGGAGAGATCTGCAGGGACGTATCGATAGGGGAGGGGGCAGTCTTTTTCTGCTTTGATACTTGAGAATTGAGTTGAAAAGTTGGAAAAACCTAACAAATCAAAAAGTTTTTCTACTTTTGCTTTGATACTTGGAAATTTTGAGTCGAGTTAATTGAAAAAATCCAACAGGTCAATAGTTTTTTTTTTGTTTTTTGTTTTTGGGCTTTGATACTTGGGAATTTTGAGTTGGGTCAGTCGGGACTTTCATAAATTTTACCCCCCCCCCCCCACACACACACACCAAGAAAAACTCTTCGGTACGTCCCTGGAGACTTGATTGTCTGTATGTTTTCTTTTCAATAAAGGGGGGGGGGAAGAAAATGAGAAAAATGCGTTCAAAGTTGTAAAATAGAAAAATACACGCAAAAATCGATGTCTCGGCGTCTACTGCGCCAATCCGTCTCAAATTTTGCTATGATATTCTGCAGACATGTACCAAAGCATCCTGCAAGGTTCACCGACAGTAGAGGCATGTACATAGAGGAATACAACTTTGAAGATAACAGTTCGTACGAAGAAAAAGTGAAGGATTTGTTTTGAGAAACTAGTAAGTCCGAAAACGAAGTTCTGCAAGGAAATTTAAAGACAATGGACTCATCGGTAACGCAATAATAGTTACTGTGCGCAGCTATAGTAATAACAGGCGCACAAACGTAAACAAAATCGATGTGACTTATAGTACCTTTTCCGAGCATCCGCTCATAAATATGAAATACCACTTCTTAGTCAACTACTTTCTACTGTACATGGTGGCCAGGTGTGTCTAGAAGCAGTTCCCGTTGAAATCCAAAAAACGAAATAACCAACTTGAGAACACATTTGGTGCAGTAGGGCAAAATTCAGTTTTCTGACATCTGATACCTTTTTACAGAGTGCCTCACATATATTAATACTTCGTAACATCAATTCTTTAAACTATACTAATTATTTTAATCTCCGATTACTTTCATTACTAAACATATTGATTGTCAATCATATCGATTATTAATTATTATGCTTACAGATTACATTAATTAAAAATTATATAGATTATTTCGATAATTTCACTTAGGTATTATATCAATTATTCTTATTATTTTTATTTTTGATTATATTAAATATAATTATTATTGTTAATATCAATTACAGATTATATTAATGGGTGATTATTGATTACATCAAATGTCAATAACACATACATCATATTATATAGCAATATTATTAATTATATTGATCATTAGTTATATTAATTATTGAATATATTTATTATAGAATATACTGATCACTGAGCACATTAATTATCAGAGTTATATTGGTTATTAATTATACTGGTTATTTAGAATATTATCAGTTATATCAACTGTATAAAATTATTTGACGTTTTTGATTATACTGATTACTAATTATAATATCAATTATAAAAACTACTGATTATCAAATATTAGACATATTAGTTATCAAGTATATCAATCATCAAATATCTTAATTATCAATTATATCAATTATCCAAACATATTAATTATCAAGTTTATTGATTAGAGATTATCGATACACTAATTACTTTGATTATTGATATATTATCGTTCATTTTGATTATTGATACATCGTCCGTTATCAGTTATCTCTAATATGTATATGAGGAGTTATCTGTCAAAAGGGCGTTTGACAGATAACTCCTCATATGTAAGAGTTTTTGTTGGTTCAAAATCAGCGGGTGAACTGTAAGTGCTGGGCGGTTCGTACTGGATGTGTTCGTATGAAATCTGGAAAGGTTTTAGGCTAATAAAAGTCGGTACCCTCATTAGGAGAGGCCACAAAATTTTGCCCCTTTGGGCCCCCTAATTTTTCCGACTTGGACTTCTTGAAAGTGTTTTACATTGAACTTCTTCACATTATGTTAAAATTTGGTAGTGTAACTGTCTCCCTTCAGAAATTATTAGGGGATTGAAAATCTGAAATTTCCAAAACGAGCTCGAGGTACCTCATTACGTGTATTACATTTATATCTGACTTAACGCGACCACAGTACACTTAAATATTGTTTCGTACACATTTATGTACCACACGGTTCATTTTCAGCCCCGTATCGTTTCCGAAAGCCCTAAAGTTTTAGTTTTTGAAGAATATGTTCAGCATTTCTTCCAATTATTGGATTGTATTTTTGAAAACATCAAATTTGTAGTCTGAATAACACAGACATGTAGCAATAAACTGCAAATGAATCAAGACCCTCCGACTGAATGCAATACGAGTTGAAGCTATTTTCTATCGTTATCTCCCAGCAACCAGGCGCTGTACCGCTACCCCTCCATCAACAAAGCGTACACACAGAACAGAAACCAGTAGTTATTGTTGGCCTGTATGTGAGATTGTACCACGTGTTTCATGTATCAAAACATGAAAATATGAAATAACTACAGCCAAATATCGTTCATTGTCATAAGTACTTGCATTATAACTAATTAAACTTCCATTTGGTGCACAATTTTACCTACCCATTCCAAAGAAACATGTATCTACCCGACATTAAGTAGGTGTCTATACCTGCGATTACAATAAGGAATGCCTGCATAAAATAATACTTGGCCGGTCTCGCGTCCGAAAACCAAATGTGAGGAAAACTGAGCACCAAATAATTCGTTTAATTAGTAATAATTTATATGTACTGCATTACAGAGCTAGCTCCCAGCATTCCTCAATCTAACTCACTTTAGTCAACTCACTTTAACCGACAGTCTAGACGAGCCGCGAAGCGAGTTAGCCTATTAAATACATGAACTATTCAATATATTGACTGTCGATTATCGATACATCGATTACTTTTATTATTTATATGTCACTTATTTTGACTATCCTTTGGAAACTTCAGCGAAGGGGAGAAGGGTAGTTGAATAACGATTACCAGGTAGGAAAGACATAAAATTGGATTATTATATACGGATAGCCTTTTTGTCAAGACTAGATTTTTTTAGACTATGTTTCAAGACTCTTAGAACTAATGCAAAGCCTTATTGGGTGCAGCAACCTCGAGAGTGTATTTACAGTGGAGACAGCGAAGACTAAAATTCTAAGCCTACATTCTTAGCTCATTTCCCTACCCTCTCAAGACACTATTATGTCAGACTTCTTTCACGTTTTCTTGACTCCAAAACCTTTTCCATTTCGGCAACTTTGCCACAATCCTGATCATATCTGTCAATATTCTGGGGATTTCAACCCCTCCTACATTTCGCAGAGGGCCAGAGATTGGATTCTTCGTGTATGTTAATCTAGAAAGCCCCTCGACTTTTACCCAGAAACTTGTCATACTTTGTAACTAATGCGTCTGAACTACTCTTCGCACTTTTACAGATTCCTAGCACCACACTTACAAGTACTCGTTGCAGGGAAGGATACAGTACTTCCCCCTCGATGAATCCAAAGCTACTAAGTCCTCAAAACAGAAACTTCTCATATCTGCGACTTCTCGCACAATTGGACACTGGGCAGCCAAATCACTGACTTTTATAACACCTCGACATCCAACACGAATGAGTACGCACTACGCACCACGGAATTCGAAGCTGAGTACAGCCCAGTGGGAAGGACATCA
Source organism: Acanthococcus lagerstroemiae (assembly GCA_031841125.1). Taxonomy (NCBI): domain Eukaryota; kingdom Metazoa; phylum Arthropoda; class Insecta; order Hemiptera; family Eriococcidae; genus Acanthococcus; species Acanthococcus lagerstroemiae. The sequence goes on along the minus strand of CM063112.1, from coordinate 57,734,231 downwards.
TCGCAGCCATTCAATATCGTCGTGTACTGTTGTCGTGTATCGAATCTTCCGATATTCTACGTTCATCGTATAAAGTACTATTTTCTATTTCGATATGTCAAGGATAAGTGGTGCGGGCGAGACGGGGCACCAAAGTATACTCGACTCGAGACCACGGCTCGAGGCATACTGCTTATAGATTATTGTAAGATGAGGGGAACAAAAAAAAAAAAATCGAAAAAGAAACTTGACAACGCAGCCAGGCTGTAGCACGATGAACGCTGTACACATTTTCCATTAAATAAAATCCACACGAAAACCGGTCGTACCATATCTACCTAGATTTTTATTCCGCGTACATAATATCGACTCGACTTCTCGCTCCTCGACTTGAGTGTACGAGCATCGCGGGAACCAGCACCAGCAGCCAGCGCAGCGCAGGAGTACCTACCAGCCGGGCACCGTGTCGACCGAAACCAGAGATACCCGACTTCGAATCCCGCGAGTTTTCACGTACGGCTGGTCGCGGTCGTGTATGGCGAATTTCGCGCGCTCGTGAAATAGCAGCGGCACAGAAAAAAACAGACCTTGAGTGCGATAAGATTGCCGTGATATACGACCACAAGCACGCCGATCCGATCGGTATGGCACGTCCACCTCGTGCAGAAGTTAACGAGCTTCGGAGGGGTGCCGGCGACGAATGTGCCGTTCGGAAGGTCGTCGATAGCTGCCCGGAACAGTCGAGTCGCAATCGTTGCACAATTGGCCGCTCACAACTGACGTCTTGCAATCTTACGAGCAAATTCAGAGGAACAGACAACAGACCGTACGAGTACGAAGACCAATCAGCACTGGATACGTAACTTTTAAGAAACTTGACGCGAATCAGTCGTGTTTTGCAAATTAAAGACCAACCCCGCGGGAAAGCGAAGTAAAGGAAAGCCTGATAAGCTGATGAATAGCGAAACAATTAAAAAGAGACAGCCTTTTAGCCTTCCTCTGGACCAAGAACAGCACCGTATTCGTCAAAAAGAAAAACCAAATGACCAACATGATTGTATAATCAGCAGCTTGAAGCAGCTCGTTTGGCAAGAGGATGTAGAGAAGATAGAGGATGATCGATCGGAGGGTGCGCACTCAAGGACAAGTCAAGGAGACGACAGTTCCAGACAAAAGAGGAAAATAGAGGATACAAGCCCCAGTATGAACGTCAAAAACAAAGAAATCCGGAGAAGAAGATGCAGCTGGAGCAAAACAACGTGATATGGAACTCTAAGAAACCGAATGTAGAATATCGCCTGGCAATGATGTAATTTTAAGGAACGTGTATTCACTGATGAGACCTAAGGGCATACAGCCACGCATAAAATACGCATGAGACTTAGGATGTACCTGATATAAATATTATTGATGGCAACCTTCACCTTTCTTGCTGATAAGACATTAAAACAGCCTGAAATTCTTCTTCCTTACTGATAAGACATAAAAACATAGAGCCGGACATAAAATAGACACAAGTCTTAGGAAGACCTGACATAAATAATACTGATAGTTCATTTCTCCTCCCCTAGATAGATATGAGACTTGAGACATTAACTGATCTTTCATCTATGTATTACTGATAGCCGCTGAGCTCTGCCTGGATTGCAACGTACTCTTTGATTTACACATAGTTCGAGTTTCCAAAATGCAATCCCGCATACTTAGTCGCGTATATTCCCTATCGCCAAATCAGAGTTCTGAAATCCGGGTTCAAATCAAATCAATGACCAACTGCTGCAGTCAACGAAAATCGAGAAATTTTTCACTTATTGAACGCTCAGTGGCGGATGCATGAAATTATAGTAGGAAGAGTAATCCAGGATGTCTGAGAAAATTGAATATTTTATCTCGAGGCGAGAGGGAGATTTGTGAATTCGGGCTAGGTGGAGAATAATTTCAACAGTGCTATTCAGGCAAAAAAACGCACAGCCTACGCAATGGTCGCCATATTATACGATCACAGAGGCAGACCGGCTACCTTTTCCGTTTCTGTTTTTTTTTTTAAGAAATTGTACGAGAGAGAAGTGTTTAGTCCGGACCGCTAAGGGCAAATATTACTGATGGACACCTTCTCTTTCTCTGCTGATAAGACATAACAACGGCCTGAAATTCTTTTTACGCACTGATAAGATATAAAGACATACAGCCAGACATAAAATAGACACGAGACTTAAGATATACCGATATAAATATTACTGGTGGCAATCGTCTCCTTTCCTGTTGATAAGACATAGGCAACCTGCAATTCTGTATCCCACCAATAAGACATAAATATAAAGACACGGAGCTAAAGATACAATAGATACGAGATTTCGGATGTACCCGATACAAATATTAGATAGTAACCTCCTCCTTTTCTGTTGTTAAGACATGAAGACAACCTGAAATTCGTCATGAAAACATAGAGCCAGACATAAAATAGACACAAAGCCTCGAACGTACCCGATATAAATATTACTGATGGCAACCTTCTTCTTTCCTGCAGATAAGACGTTAAGACAGCCTGAAATTCTTTCTCCGCTTTGATAAGACATAAAGACATAGAGCCAGGCATAAAATAGACACAAGGCTAAGGACGTATCTGGTATGAATATTATTGATGGCAACCTTCTCCTTCTCAACTAACAAGACATTAAGACAACCTGAAATTCTTCCTCGCTACAGGTAAGGTGTAACGACACAGAGCCAAACATAAACTAGACACGGGACTTGGGACGTCGATATAAAGGAATATTGCTGATAGCAACCTTCTCTTTCATTGCTGATAATATGTACACATTAGGACAGCCTGAAATTCGTCTTCCCCACTGATAAGAAATAAATACATAGAGTCGGACATAAAATAGACACGAGACATAGAATGGTGTGTGGTGGGACGTATGGTGATGCACGCATGCCAAAGTGGCCCCTATGACACCGCACCCCCGGCCACAAGAACTACCCTTTCGAGTATCGCGTCAGTGACCAGAGGGCCCGAGCCCCCATTTCTACATGCTGGAACGGTGCGCACGTCCTACCAGGGCCATGGGGTTCCCTACTGACCGAGGTCTGCACTCCTTGAGCGCTCGCCTGGAAATTTCAGGTCCCCCATGGCCGGACGCACTGCCTCTCTTCACTCACCCCTCACCTCCTCGTCTTGGTCCCGACACAGGCAGGTGGTGACGCCGGTGGAGCCCTGCCGGTGGGTCCGCAGTTCAGCTGCAACAGCTCTTCCTAGGATGGTACAGAGTTCTCCTGTTTGATGGTGTGGGCCGAGATTGGTAACTCGCCGGCCCTCTGTCTCTACCACTCCGTCTGCATCTTCTTCTTCATGATGGCCGAGACGAAGGCCGACACCCGGTTCCAACTGCTTCTGTTCTTCATCATCTCCAGAACCAGGCTGCCCGGCGTGAGACGGCTCATCACGCCGTCGTCTTCATTGCTTCTTCTGCCGGGATTGATCGCTGGTGTGGCCGTCCCGCGCCTCTCCTGCTCCCAGGCCTCACACTTGAACAGGGTGTGCCAAGGTGTGTCCTCCGCCCCTTGATCACAGTGCGCGCACACGGGGCTCGGCGCTATCGACATCCGATGTAGGTATGTGCCGAAGCACCCGTGGCCGCTCAATACTTGGGTAAGGTGGAAGTTAAGCGCTCCGTGCGTTCTTCCTACCCATCCGTCAAGGTCGCGTATCAGCGCTCGAGTCCACTCGCCCTTGGTTGAATGGGCGAGCGCGTCCTTCCACTTCCAAAGCGTGTCCTGCTGGATGACTCGCTTGACCCGAAGTGCCTCCCGTTTCGTCTTCGCTTTCTTTTTTGCACCGTATACCACCGCAATTTCGCCGACCTTCAGTTCAATCGACGGTATACGCTCTAACACGCCTACTGCATCCGAAGAAACAGTGCGATACGCACTGACACACCTCATCGCGGCTTTTCGCTGGATCTTCTCCATCTCCGCTCTCCTGTATGGTATATCAATGGCGTCGGCGAATACTGGCGTCCCATATCGGAGGACCGACATGATAATGTTCACATACATCCTTCGTCGCTGCTCTCTCGGCCCCCCGAAGGTTCGACATCAAACGGGACAGCTGGCCGGCTACTCGATCTGCCTTCTTAGCTGCCCGTCGGAAGTGCTCTCGGAAATGCATCGAACCACAGCCCCAGGTACTTCAGGGCTGTACAGAGCCCAATCTCCACACCTTTTAGGATGAAGGTGGGTGGGCTGTACTTGCGTCGCGTTGTAAACAAAACTGCTTCTGTCTTCTGAACCGCTAAGCACAGCCTCGCCGACGCGATCCAGTGGGGCACAAGACATAGAATGTACCAAATATAAATATTACTGATAGCAACATTCTCCTTCCCAGCTGATAAGACATTAAGACAGCCTGAAATTCTTCTTCCTCACTGATAAGACAAAGACATAGAGCCGGACATGAAATAGACACGACACTTAGAACGTACCGGATATAAATATTACTGATGGCAACCTTCTTCTTTACTGCTGATAAGACGTTAAGACAGCCTGAAATTCTTTTTCCGCTCTGATAAGACATAAAGACATAGAGCCAGGCATAAAATAGACACAAGGCTAAGGACGTATCTGATATAAATTTATATTATTGATAGCAACCTTCTCTCCTTCCCAACTTATAAGACATTAAAGCTAGATGCACACTACGCTGTCGTTTTCGTGTTAACACGACGAAAACAAAACCATCTGGTTCAATTGGAGCGTTCACACTACACTGATATGTCGTCAGATGACGCATTATGATGACACATCAGTGTAGTATGAACAGTCCAATTGAATTAGATGATTTTATTTTCGTCATGTGTCGTGTTAACACGTCGTATGACGTATTAACAAGAAACGTCAGTGTAATGTGCAGCCGGCTTAAGACAGTCTGAATTCTTCTTCTCAACAGATAAGACGTATAGACACGGAGCCACAGACATAAAATAGACATGAGATTTAAGCCGGCTGCACATTACGCTGACGTTTCGTGTTAACACGTCATACGACGGGTTAACACGACACATGACAAAAACAAAATCATCTATTCAATTGGACTGTTCACTCTACACTGATGTGTCGTCATCTGACAACACATCAGTGTAGTGTGAACGCTCCAATTGAACTAGATAGTTTTGTTTTTGTCATATGACGTGTTAACACAAAAACGTCAGCATAGTGTGCATCTAGCTTTAATATGTACCCTAGGCAAATATTACTGATCGCTCATCTCTCCTCCACCAGTGAGACTAGAAAGATCATTGGGAAAATAAGATTTTCCAGGCCACACCGGTAATAATGAATCCATGAGAACTAAAAGGGGTTAAGGACCAAAAACGCATTTTCAGAAAAATGCAAAAAACGGATTTTACAAACATACAGCATTGCACGCGAAGTTCTATTCATGTGGGACAGGCACGGAGATGGGGTACAGTAGCGGCGGTGACCTTTGTGGCGTGTAATGAGCGTACAATTCATCATTTTTATTCCTTTTTTCCCCCCTATTATTGCGTTTAAAAATATTCAGCCAAGGGGGGGGGCATGTACCCATGCCCCCCTTGGATCCGCCACTGATGTGGGACGATGTAGTGGGAACGTACGAACGCGACCACACGAAAATAAACTGCGGTGGAATGCAGCGCGGTCCCTCGCAACGAAAACAAAGTTTTGGACTTAACCCCTCTTAGTTCCAAACCTCCAAAACTGTTTCCAAATCTCCGAAACTGCGTATCATGTTTGCATTATTTTTTTTTTTGCTGATTTTTGCGATGTTGGGACTCCTGTTGTTTCAGACTTAATCTCTTTCATTTTGTTTCAAATCAAGCCGTCTCTCTCGGGATATGATTTGTTTGAGATTTGTTTCATCGTTGTGTTTTCGTTATGTCTTTTGCTTTTCTCTTCTCTTTTTCTTTTTTTGTTGTTCGTAAAATATTCCTGAAACGGACAATATTATACACTTTTACGAAAAATAAAATACACAGAATGAACCAGTCAGCCTCTTTGAGATTTTTTCGCGCGATTCTGAGATCACCACGAGACGCGCCACCTTCGAAAACCTTTAAATCGACCAAAACCCGAAAATGGCCCATTCGGACCTGACCCCTTTTAGTTCTCATGGATTCATTGCAGACTATCCTTCCCCCACTCGCCACATGCCATCACAGAAAGAAGTTGAAAAACGACAAAACGTAACGTTTTTCATAATGTTTACTGTTTTTATTATTATTACTACTTTTTTCAGGGGAGCATGAGGAAGATTGAAACACGTTTTACAAAGTTTAATCATCAGTTATTAGTTTCTGAAAAGTAATAAAGGTTGGTAAAATTTTATTGGCTTGGTATAAACGTTGGATATACTTTTGGGGAAAACAATTTCTACGTTCTCAAATTAGGAACTCAGATGTAGAGGAATAAATTTTGATTGTAATTGTTTTTTTGTCTTGTCCTTTGGGAATTATGAAGAATCGAAACATAAAGTGTTCCCCATAAAAAGGATTCGTCAATTTTATACAAGTTGTGCTAAAATTTTCAGGATTTCATCTTTCCATTGAGTGGAACCACAATCAGTTTGATGCCACAACATAATGACCTTAACAATTTAGCATTTAAGAGCTTATAATTTTACTAACAGAAAGAACAGGTGAGGCTGTTTAGGTTTGTGAATGATTTGAACAATAAAAGCGAGTAATTTTCGCAACTTTTTTCCCCGCAGCTGTGAATGGAAGGATTTTTGTGGACACATTTTAGACCCTTCAACACCTTCAGAAATGTTAGGGGTTTGGTTGGCCGAGTGGATAGCGCGTTGGTCTCGAAATCCGGAGATCCCGAGTTCGAGCCCACATAGCAACTCGCCAGATTTCGACCTAGGCCGGTTTCTCAGCCAAAAAGGAAGAGGGCTCAGATAGCCCTAACAGCCTCCCCGACGTCTCTGAAGTAATGCTCGAAAGGGCGGATTCCAGGGCTCGGGTTGAGAGCAAATTAGAAAAAGAACCCTGTCCGATTGTTTCTTTTCACTAATGATCAAAAATAACCTTCAGAAATGTCCAAAACAATCATCATAGGGTTTCTAGACTTACGATTATTACTTCATTCTTCGAGCTTTTCCTCGTTTTTACACGACTTTTTAAAATACGCTTTTGATACTTTTTCAGACCTATTTAAGACTGGTTCAGACTCGTCTACATACTAACATATATGGCTGAAAGAGTCATAACCAAGTTTAGAAAAGTATTAAGGAGCCTCAAAAAGTATTAAATCCGCCTGGATGACTGTTGAAGAGAACTGAATAAGGCTGAAAGTGAACTACAGCATAGTCTCAGAATGTTTCAAAAAGTTCTGATCATATTTGGAAGAGTTATAGAGAAGTCTTGATGAATACTTACAAGAGTCGAAAAGAGTCTCAATGATTTTTAAAGCGTCTTCAATGAATTTAAAACAGTTTCAAAAAGTCCTAGCCATGTCTGGCATAGTCTTTACAAGTCTAAATTAAACCAGGCATAACCTTGAAACGAATGTGAAAGAGCCTTAGTGACAATCTAAAACATGTCTAGAAGAGTTTTGAAAAATTTGAAACAAGTTCGGAAAAGTGGAAAAGAGCTTCAAAGAATGGTGAACCTATCTGAATAGACTTCAAAAGTCTAAAACCAGTGTAAAAGAGGTTTGGACAGATAACAGTACTAGAAGATATTTCAGTGATTCTGATAAAAGTTTTACAATTCTAAAGGAATCTCGAATGTCTTATAAAAGAACTGAGGCCAGGGATAGTCTTGACCGAATCGAGAGTTTTGAAGTCTGAGAATGTAAAACAGAGCAAGAGCCTTTACTTGAAGAGTTCTAAAGAAGTCTAGATATTTAATTAAGCCTTGAAGTTTCCCAAATTCGCAGATAATGTCAGACACCAGTTGTGAATATACATCGCTTCGACGCTATGTTACGATACCGTAGGTTCGGATGTGATTAAATATAGGTACTAGCCACCTCTGATAGAATCCAACTGAACTTCGGGGGGCTGCCAATTGCCCATACATACTCAACAATAACTACTATCCAGAACGTACTGGTGAAAATTCAACTACAACAGAAGCCCCAGACCAAGTAGCTGGTCTCAAGCTATGCTTCAGACATGAGTAGAATATCCAATAAAATCACTCACCTATTACTAAAATCACGTTGACTTCGTCTCGAATCCTCGATAATGGCAGTGGTTTTCAGACGATATTCATCATGTGGTCCAATCAGCAGTTCGGTACCGCCGTTCGTGAACGGTGAGCTCGCTCTTCTGGTCTCCAGCAAATGAGCATCGTGCTCGGTGGTCGCATCGGGCACGCACAATGACACTCGCCTGTTTTTCAGCGACGCGATCTCCTTGTTGTCGAAGGCGAAATTTCGGTTCGCGACGGCGGTCACATCGACGGGTTTCGCGGACGCGGTCGCACTACGCGAATTATTGGTCGCACGTTCGACGGTCGACTTGGACTCGGCGGTCGGCACTCTATTCGTATCGGGCACACACGGTTTCGAACTGGCGTTCGCGGTCGCAGCGGCGGTGGTCTGATTCGCTTTCGGCTTGAACGAGATCGAGGTGTAGGCTTCTTTGCGAGGCGACTTGTCGCCGGCGTCTCCTCGGTTCGCGCTCGGAGGATGTAGAGCGGCCGAGTAAACCGAAGGTAGCTGGTTGTCGACGAAGCCGTTTAGCTCGGATGCGGAGGAACTGGCGAACGACGTCGGTCTATTCAGCTGGAACACAAGAGGAAACGAGATTAGAACTGGCTGAGGCGACGATGCTCGGTTGCTTGCTCGGTCGATATTTGAGAAGAAAGCAGTGCCTCTGGCACGTTAGTAAATAGAGCTTATTTGAGAGGAGAGAATGGCCTCTGGCACGTCAGTAAGTAGAGCTTTCGAAAATAGATATAGGACCCGGCTATGTGGCTGCATTCAGACCAACCCTTCTTAGGCTCTGCGCAGTGTGACTCGCTTCCTTCTTGTTTTTTAGCTGGTAGTTTCTTTTTCCTTCTGTAGATCGTCAGTCGAACAGAGGGGGTGAAGAAAGACCACATTTTTTAAAAGATTTTCGCTCGTTTATATAATGAAGGAAGTTCAAGGGTAAGAATCCACAACTTGTCTCAAAAGAAAAGAATGAAGCTGATAGTATGATCGACAGCCTAGATGTAGAATTTCATCAAATTTTCGACAACTTCCTATATTAATTTTTTCTTTGTTTTTCAAAAGTGAAAAGGTTTAGTTTCCTTTTCCAATGAAAAATTTCTTCTTTTATAGGGAGCCAGGACATACCATCAGCATTCGAATTTTGAGGTGGGAGGTATCGAGTTGACTAAGTGGTCGAATTAGACTTTTTCGGATTGGTCATTTCAAATATTTAATCAGAGTTTGAATCCAGCTTTAATTTGGTCCCAAAAAACCATTTGATGTGGGCAAAAAAAAACTTGGCCTTGAAAATTGAATAACGTACCAAAATGGCTTTTTGCGAATCGCTAACCCCGAATACTCCATTAGATGTCCAATTCGGATGGGGAGGGTAGCCAGATAAGCCGGAGTGCGAAATCGAATTACTTATTTGATATAAACGACCTGGGAACCTTCCGATTTCCGAAGTCAAGTCAATTTTACCGCCCATCAAGTGTAGGATTTCGATTACAGGGGCTCAAATGGAGGCCCGATCAAGAAGCTGTTGAAATGGTCTAAATTAATCAAATAATTGGGAATATACATTCGAGAGGAGGGCCGCTAAAAAGGGAGGTGTAAGAATACGGTTGAAAAAGTTGAACTTTAGACTTCATCGCATTTGTTTCGAAATTTTCAATCCGAGTTAATAAGCACCACTCAGAGAAAATAGCAATAGTGATTCTTTTTTACGTGTATGGGGGGATGGCAGTGGTGTTGGGGGGGGGGGAAGAGAGTTAACCCCTTTCTCCGAATCAGTTTTTAAGAAGCTCACAGTCTGGCATTTTCTGGGCTAGTTCTTTTCCAGCTTCAAAAGTTTTATTCTGTTCACGATTCAGATGTTCAGTAACTTGTTACCCGCCCCAATTCTTTTTAAATTTCTACTTACACTTCTAACTGAGCTGTTAGCCATTTTTGGGCTTCTCTTTTTCTAATTTGCTCTCCACCTGAGTCCTGGAATCCGCCCTTTCGAGCATTATTATTACTTCAGAGACGTCGAAGAGGCTGTTAGGGCTGTCTTAGCCTTCTTCCCTTCTGGCCGAAAAACCGGCCTAGGTCGAAAATTCTGGCGAGTTGCTACGTGGGCTCGAACCCGGGACCTCCAGATTCTGAGACCAACGCGCTATCCACTCCGCCAACCAGACATTTTTGGGCTTGGTGTAATGTTTAAACCGTTTACTAGTTTTAGAGTGTCAGTTTTAGGCTGTTTATTCGTTTTGGACTGTTTCCAGTGGCGCCTAACCCATGTGGAGCGAGGCGCAGCCGCTCCACATGGCAAGATTTTTGTTCGAAAAAATATATTCGCTTTACAATGACTATTACTTGACTTTGTTTTTTAAAGTAGGTATTGTATTGGGAGGAAATGATGACGGGGAAGAGGGGTATAAAAATTTGAACCCAGAAAATTTTTCGCTCCACATGGGATTTACAAAGTTAGGCGCCTTTGACTGTTTCCCAGTTTTGAATTTTATCTCAAGTTTATGTGTGTTCGCCAGTTTTGGTTTCTCTGGTTATTTTTCTAATTAAGGCGGTATTTGGTCTTTTTTGGTCAATATGGGCTATAGAGGTAGTCATTCCAGGTCATTTTTGGCAGGTGTAGGTCAATTCTCAGGTAGATTTTTTTTTAGCATTTTTAGTTGGATTTGATCGTTTTTAATTTTGGGCTGTTGACCAGTTTTGAGCTGAAGGTTTTTAGCTGTTTGCAGTTTTGGGAGGCCTGTCACTTCTGGGGTGCGTATGAGTTATTACCAGTTCGCCAGATTTAGACTGTCTGTCACCTTTAGGCTTTGTGCAAATTTCGTTAGTCGCTAGTTTTGGGCTGTTGGTCTGTTTTGGACCATTCATTAGTTTTAAAGTATCGGCTGTTTTTGGCCTGTTTCTCAGATTCAGGCATTTTCCAGTTTTGGTCGTGTTTACTGTGCGTGGTTTTCGATATTTTTGGGATATTTTCACTGGATTTTATTGTTATAAATTTTGGCAATCTACCCATGTATGGAGCTGTTTTAGTTCCTCATCAGCTATTAGAGCCATAACATTAAGCTGTTTCGCAGTCGGGGATGTTTCTCAGTTTTGCACAGTTCATCACTTTTGGGTTATGTCGATTTTACATATGTGAGTCAGTTTTGGACTATCGGCTTTGAGCAGTTAGTAGAGTTTCGTTTTCGAAGAGCCGTTCGCTTTTTTTTTCTGACTATTTGTGTTTAGACGGCCTGTAAATATTGAACGGTTGGTCAGTTTTGCATTATTGATCAGTTTGATCTTTCTTGCTTGAACCTGGTCGTATGTAGTCCCGCAGTACCGTTTCATTTATTAGTTTGAAAATCATTTCTGGTTGTTTTTGGTAAATATTGTTCAAATTTTGTCGATTCTGTTTTAAGTTGGATATGGTCGCTTTCAGTCTTGCCTGAATGTAGCTGTTTACATCAGCTGCGAAAATAATGGGGTATAGGGATACATCCCCCTTCCCGAGCCAGAGGAAAAGCTTGTCAACTAACATCTTACGATTTTTTTCTTTAATTATCAAGTTGAAAGTTGTTTTCAAAGCTTTATCACAGTCATTACTTTGCAGCGTTTCTAACGACTCTTCTGGAGGCTGATGTTCACATTCAAAGTGTAAACTATTATTTAAAGCATAACCCCCTTCTCCATATCATTTTTAGGACATATACGAGAATACTGTACACAACTGGTATTTTGCAGTCTTAAATAACTTTCGTGAGGATGTTTCAACTTGAATGAACTTCTTGGTAACTGGAGGTCCGGCAACTTATTATAAGTGCGTGTATAATGGTTTGCCTACCCTGGGAATTCGAATGACGCAGATATTGGAGATAGCGGATGTACTTCCCAACTTTGATCATAAAAGTTATTTGTTCCAGATTGAAGGTGAGTAAAAAGTGCGATTTTCCGGAAATGATACAGGATAGTTATATTTGTACCACCTATTAATAAAATAACTATCAAGATTGATAGAGCAGTGTAGTTAGAGAAAAAATTTAAATAGAAAGATATTAGATTCTAAGCATGATTTCTCACTGACAGATTTGAAGACCTTTTCAATGCATGTAGGTAGGTATTAATTTTAACGTGATCTGATGCAGTCTTGAAATTGGAACATTATTGATAATTCGACCAGCATACTTCCAACAGGACCCAGGGTCCTACCTATTTTTCATTTTTGCTCTCAACCCGAGCCCTGGAATCTGCCCTTTCGAGCACTGTCTCAGAGACGTCGGGTAGACTGTTAGGGCTGTCTTAGTCCTCTTCTCTTCTTGCCGGAAAACCGGCCTAGGTCGAAATATAGCGAGTAGCGAAGTGGGCTCGAACCCGGAACCTCCAGATTTGGAGACCAGCGTGCTATTCACTCGGCCAACCAGACCTCTCCCAGGGTCCTACCTGTCCTACACTTACTAAACAAAATAACAGCTCGAAGAGTCCTGCTGGAAGGACAATATTTTATTCGAATTCAGGGCTACCAGGAGCTGCAGCGCCAAAAAAATTTAAATGTAGATTTTAAGACAAGTTAGAAAGGTAAATATCAATTCATGTTTTTTCCATAACGCAGCAACCCTCATGTGCCGGTTCTGTATTTCTGATCGCTGATAACCAAATGTTCAAGTGATATTCAGCGTTGTCATTAAGTGCAGACCATTTTTTTAAAAAATCATGTTAACTCAATTCTAAGAGCTTTTACTCAAGAAAATGGTCAAATCGCTGATAGAGTTTCGTTCCAGTTACAATATGCAAAAATTCTGATTTAAATCACTTCCCCAATTTTTTGATTGGTTTTTAATTTTCGAAAAAGCACTTACAAAAAATGTGATAATTGCCCAACTTCCTAGTATTTATTACTATTGTTGTTCCAAAATACTCCCCCAGTTTTTTGATTAATTATTTTTTTATTTTTTCAGAAATGTGATAATTGACACCTTTCATTTGTTATTTAACAAAATAAAACTAATTGTGAGTTGAATTTTTTGGTCCTTCCAGAGGGTCCAGTATTGTGTGTGTGTGGCTTAGTGCAGCTTGTCCTGCCGGAAGTACTTCGGAAAAGGCTTCCGGAAGAACGAGACCAAAGTACTTCCGGAAGGAGCTTCCAGCAGGACGCAGCGTTGGTCGAGTTATCATTATGTTGTAGCTTTCATTATGTAAGTGTTGTATTCCAAGTATTGTGTCGCTGTATGATCTGGTAGTTTTTATTAATTCTTGACTGATGAAAAATTGAAAATTTTTTGTACCTCAAATCCATTGTATTTCCACAATAAAATGGATCAAAAATTAGCAATTCATGTGGAGATTAACGTGAAAAATGATTCACATCTTTTTCCATGTACTCCTGTTTCACGTCCCTGCTTGAATCGATACCTTTGACTAATTTTTGTTTAGTAATAAGAGAAATTATTCTTTTTCTTGATGTACTAATTAAAAATCAATTCAACCAAGCAGGGACTTGCAACGTGCAAAAGTGTGAAATGTGGACCATTTGCCATATTAATCTTTAGATGTTTCGGCACACAGCTCATTTTTAATTAACTTTTTCGAGCAAATGTTTCATCAATCGATACATTCATTAAAAATCTATCAGACCAGAACGAAGCATCATATACTTGAACATAACACTCACATAATGAATGTCACAATATGAACCAATTTCAACGTGAATGAACAGCGGTAATTTTATAGATATTTTTCACTGGCATCATCAAAGGCACGTAAAAGTGGATCTGTCATCGGAAAAAATTATTTCCCAGGACACAGTAAAATTAGCATGGCCACAAAATGAAGGGGTAAAGCAAAATTGTATGTTTAGAAACCTAGAGGTGGCGACCTGGCGATATTAAGGGATTTAGAGTACTTTTCTTCTTGCCATGTCACAACTGGAAAGCCTGTTGGAAAAAAGGTGTCCCTTCGCAAAGACTCTTTTTCCGAAAAATAGGTTATTGAATTCGTCATAGCCTGATTATGTACGTAAAAACTGTACTTCTCTACGGTCCTCCTGGGCAGCTACCTCTCAACATTTTTGCAGTAGGCACCACAAACTTTAAACATGTTTTTCTTGAAATTATGATTTTCGCAGAGGGCTCTCCCTCTCCAGCAGGCCTTTCAAATAATCGTGCAAGGCAGTTCATGGTTATTTTTGTTCAAATTTGGTCGGGTTCAGTCATGTTTCATGTGTTTTTGTTGCTCTACGTCAGTCAACTTTTGTTCATTTTGGACACCCCTTCATCATTAGGCTCTCACAACCTGTTGAAAGGGATAGTTTCATTAAAATAAAATAATAAAATCGTAGGCCGTTTTTGGTCAGATTTAGTCATTTCTGGGCACTTTTAGTCCTGTTCGGGGCTTAGTGATGTAAGTATGAAGGTGATCAGCGAAATGCATTCCATCAGTTGTTTCCAAAAAAAAAAAAAATTTGGTATATTTTTCTCAATTCTGAAAAGTTTGTCTCTCATTTTACTAGCAAATATGATTAATTCTGCACGTTTGCTTTTAAGATAGCTCCACTTCTTCTATGAACCTTTCTACCTACGCCCACTGATACACTTTCAAGACAAGTTTCCAACTTACTTCTAACGAGTCGATAAGCTCTTGATGAATCAATAAGTTTCCTTAAGACTTACGTTGAAGTTTCTGGGACAGTAGAGGTCAATCTTCCGTCTCTCTCTCTTTTGTATATCTTATCACTATTCAGATACTATTACTGATCACGCAACTATGCCTCCATACGTCTGTACCAGTCTCATTTCGTGTACCGACTTCGATGGTAATATTTTTCAGCAGCCCGAGGGATTTGTAACGGCCATATTTCCACGCTACAAATGTCAATTCGCGAGCGTAGGCGGGGATTTAGCATTCCACAGTTCGCTGTGAACCTTCCGAGACCTAAATTCGACACCTCTGCAGTGGAAGATCTCTGTCCAATGGAAGGAATATAACTGATACCGATTTTCGATAACCATACGAGACACGAAGTGGACTCGCTCATCAGACCGACTCGTCCGAGGCATTCCGAACGTGAAGATCGCGTTGGACAGGCCTAATGAGAAACCTCATTAATCGTTCGATCAATTCACGGGTGATAAATTATAATTCGAAAAAAATGATCGCGTCTCCCGCGCCTACCGGCCAGCCAGTTGGAGCTTCATCTCCAACCTGACCGAATATCCAGACATGACGGGCCGGAAAAAGCAAACCGGACCCAACAACGGGACTACGGGTTGCCTTCATAAAATATACGCTATAAAACCTACAAATTAAGAAACAATCGATCGTACTGGAATAATTACTTCGGGGCGTGATTCTCTTCCAACTCCTACAAAATTAGTCGATGCTGGCTGCTAGGAAAAGAATAATTCAGTGGTGACCGGTTGCTTCAAGTTTCGAGCGTATCTTTTAAATCAGATACGCGTTACATGGCAACTAAAATGTATTTTTTTACGAGTTGTATATTATAATATAGACAGGTACCTGCTGACACAGTTTGGCCATATCCACTGGCTGTATTTTGTAGAGAGTGGCCAGCCTCTCCAAACGCTCCCGAGCCTGCGGTTCGACGGCGATGACGAACGCATCCTGAACGTTGTTCAAATCGATCTCTGTAAAGAGAAAAATTCCAATTAAAATGACTCGAATCGAGTATGAAAGGTGATACAATTCAATTAATCATTTTATAGGTACTATTTCGAAACTTCCTCAGTTGAAACCAGTTCACTCGTGAAGAAGCAAAAGCTTGAGCATGTAATACCAGAAGATTATAAGAAAATCTTGTATGAGTTCTCACAGAATCCAACACTCGCCTCAAAAACATGTAAGTAAACAATTAACTTTATCTAACACTATCAAAGAGTATGACTGATAACAGCAAAATAGTATACAGGCATCAGTAGCATCGGAACTGGAGGGGGGAAGGTGTACGAGGGTACAGTGTACCCCCTGAAAATGATAGGGTGTACAGGGTTTCATCTGTACCCCCTTCAGAGATGAGATTTACGAAATATCCAAAAGTGATGAACGCTAAATAAAAAATAAAAACTGACCGAAAACGGCCTTTCGAGTTATCAAAAATGACCAAATCCGATTGAACACGACAACGAATGACTAAAATTGCCAAAATTTATCAAAATCAAGGGCCCAAGCAGCAGAGCTACAGTTGAAGCCGGAAAAATTACTTGCTGGAACTAGGGCTCAGGAAAAAATTAGCTGGCTCTGGGAAAATATTCTTGATGGCTCCCTTACTGCTCCTATTCAGGTTGTTTTTAGGGAATGGGTAAAAAGGCGGTGAGCTGTGGAGGAGGAGAGTTAAGAAAGAAGAAGAGAGCGAAGGGAATGATCAAGGAGACGCAGCTAAAGCCGAAGTCGTAGTCAGTTAAAAAGAAGAAAAAGGAAGCGGTTGCGTTCAACTTCTCTCTTTTCCTATATTTTTCCCCTAGACTTTCCTCTACGTCACATCATCTTTCTCCATCCTGCAAATAACTGGATTCGAGTCCCAAGATTTTTTCTGAGCTGAGACCGGAGCTGTGGCAAAATAAAAATTATTTACCAAAGCCGGAGCTTAGTTAAAGAATTGCAGCAAGAGCCAGAATCACGTTGGAGCGACTCTGGTTCCGAAGCCGGTTCCGGGTTCCTGATCAAAACGGATCAATCTTATTTCATTTTTGTAGCCAAGACTTAGACTAAACAACGACCAGTCTTGGGAAGCGCAAATAGCCTCTACACTGCCAAGTCCACCCATTTTCGGGCATAGGCATCCTACATTTTTTTTATCTTGGGTAGTTCTGGTCCACAGTATCCCGAATGCCTGGGCTAGTTTGTCACGCCATCGGGTTGGTGGCCTGTCCCTCCTCCTTGTATGATCTAGAGCAATAGTTCCCAACAGCTCGGGGTCTGCGAACTGATCCGAAAATGTTTCATTCGTCAGGAATTTGACAGTTTTAGCAAATTTGAAGTATATTTAAATGCATTATATACTTAAGTGGTCCTTGAAATTATTGCGATTTTTTCAAGGGTCCTTCAAAATTTTTGTTGGAAACCCCTGACCTAGAGGAGTCCATTCTTCTTCTACTGCTTGTTCCATTACCCAAAATCCTTTGCTACATGACCCGCATACCCGAGTTTAAATTACTTAGCGAAACCTTCTATACCTCCAGTGTTCGATTTTGCCCTGATACGTATAATTCTGTCTTCGTCCTTAATTTTAATGCTTGAAACGTTTCTCACCATTCTCTTGTGGGTTGTTCTCAACTTTTCTACTTGGGATTTGGTCAATGCTCTTGTCTATGCCCCATACAGTAGCAAAGGAACTGTGCACTGGTTAAGGATTTTCATTTCCAGGGACAGATTTAGATCACTTTTGAAAATGTTCTTGTGGGACCAAAAATTGCTCCAGGTATTTGCTGTTTTGGCTGTTTGCACCTTTCTCATTCTGTTTTCAAAAGCTAGTGTCTGGCCTAGGTATTTGCATTCAGAGACCTGATCAATTTTGTAACCATCTACAACAAAACCAATTTAGTTTTAGAGGTGTTGATTGACAGACCAACTATTTTGCTTTCGTTGCATAGGTCTTTGGCTATTTGCTTCAAATCTTTCATCTTGCTTATCAGGACAATGTCTGCAAAGCGCAGATTGTTCCGCCAGTAACCGTTTATTTTGATTCCCCTTCCTTTCCATTTAAGATTACGAAAAACTTCCTCCAACACACTGTTAAATAGGTTGGGTGAAAGAGGATCATATTGTTTTACACATTTACACCTTTCCCTAGATTGAATTCTTCGCTTTTCAAATTCAAGCTTATATGGGCTTCAGAATTTTTATACATACTCGTATGTACAGAGTTTGTAGAACCTTGATGATATTTGCTCCCACCCCCTGATTTTTCAAAGTTTCCTATACAGCACTATGGAAGACCGAGTCAAAGCTTTGTTATAATCTACAAAAACATAAGGTGGAACAACGAACCAAAAAGACAAGGTAAACTTTATCAAAAGTGACCAAATTTGATTAAGAATGGTTGAGAATGAACTGGATTGAACTCAAACCACGAAAACCACGAAAACCAACCAAACTTCAAGTAAAACCAAAACTGATAAAATGGCCAAAAACTAACAAATTTTTTGAATATGATCTAAATTGATTAAAATTGTAATAAAAGAAACAAATCCGTCTGAAGTTGTCTAAATCTGACTAAATTTGACCGAAATCAAAGATGATCAAACACGACTACGAAACGTAATACTCTACATTGTCCGTTAATTTACGTTTCCTTACAGTCATAGTATAAGACGTATATCTTCAACTAAGAACATTGTAAATAGCTCATGGCTCATATCAACCTAGCTCAAGTCGGGAGACATATCTCTGATAGACTTTGGGAGTTTTCATTCTGATTTCATAGTAAACATTGTACGAAAGAAGCTGACAGAAAAATCTCAATCGAAATAGAAATAGGTGGAAAATACGGGGAACCAGGGGTAACCACCTCACGTATTGTGCCAGGGGGAAACAGCATCGCTCCCCCTCCAAAAAAGTTTGGTTTTATTAATTCTTTATTACGGTTGTTTTCATGTTATCGGTAATTCCTCACGCATGTTAATCCTCTGGCGTCCCAAAAAATAATCATTAGCTCATTCCCAGTACATTTACTTCGCTAAATACGAAAATAAAAGTTTTCTGTATTCTTAAATTATGA
The DNA here is from genome assembly GCA_031841125.1 of Acanthococcus lagerstroemiae. Taxonomy (NCBI): domain Eukaryota; kingdom Metazoa; phylum Arthropoda; class Insecta; order Hemiptera; family Eriococcidae; genus Acanthococcus; species Acanthococcus lagerstroemiae. Next base: position 57,715,351 of record CM063112.1, on the reverse strand, counting down.
GTACTGGAACTTCCGAGTATTACTGCCCACTGCCTCCAGCAAAAAACTTTTCAACCCCCTGGCCGTTCATTTTGGTATTTTTTATTTGAAATCTTGCACCCTCTCCTTGCAAAAACTTACAAGTTTTCGTCCATACGGTAATTGATCAAAAAGATAACAAAAGTGACTAAATCCGTCCCAAAACCCAAATCTGACCTAATTTGACACGTACCAAACTTAAAAACAATCAAATCAATTTTCTTAACCTCAAATTTCTCACCAGAAACGAGGTTTGACTTAATTCGACTCAGTCTATTGACACGGACCACTTGGAGCGAATTCCATGACTGGAAATTGGAAATTTTGACTGAAATAAGGCTCTATATACTTCTTACGGGTAGAGGCAGTCGCCATTTTCTTTCCACTTTGGTCCGTCAAAAGTAGGGCTCAATAGTTTCACATAGGTATGTTGGACCGCCATTTTGGTTCAGGTTTTGTTGCTACCAACGCACTAAATACACAGCGTCGCGCAGTATCATTCGCTCTAGAAGTTTTCAAAAAGCTGAACCAAAATGGCGGCCTAGCATACCCATGTGGAACTACAGAGCCTTATCAAAAGAAAGACCATTCAGCGGTAACACCACGTGACCAGTTTTCGTTTCACGGAACAAATGGAAAGAAAATGGCGGCTGTCCTTACCTGTTTTTGTATAGAGCTCTAACTGAGATTAACCAAAAATAATCGGAACAGAACAGGATCAAAATACCTATTCAAATCTGATGAAATATGACGAAACATGTACGAATCCGGCTCAAAACGACCAAAAAGACTAACAATAAGGTTTTAAAACACTTTCATTTTCTTTTTTCTTCACTCTGTTTTCTTTAATTTTCTTTACAGCCGTTCCTGCCTCATTCTCTCATTTGCAACGTTAAATCTCAGCGTTCTTAAGGCCCCCCGGCCCCCTTGGCTCCTAATGGAAATTCAGCCTCGACTGATACCCAGGGGCCTGCTGAAGGAAAGGAGTGGTAGGGAGCCTCTCCTCAAAAGTTCGATAGTTAGGTCCATTTCACCAGCTCCCCCAAAGTGCTTTTTAAAAAAGTAAATGGGGGCAAAAATTTGTGTACAATTTGTGTAATTTGTGCACACCGGTCCTAGAATGTGTGTACGCTCCCCGCCCTCGCTAGGAATGATCAAAGTTTGGAGGGGCTGGAAAAAAGGCTAGCCCCACCAACTTCAGATAGCATTCGGGAGAGGGGGGCAAAAATTTGTGTAATTTGGTGTATCCACCTTCCTCCATTTGTGTACCCTTCCCTTCCCCTCTGTGGATAACACAAGATAGGTAACCTTTTAGATACTACCCCCACTCCTCGAAGATGAGATAAAGGTCCGGAAATGGCGGCAAAAATTGTGTAATTTGTGTATCAATCTCCCCAAATTTTTATACCCCGCCAACCCCTCTCTGGTACATACAAAATGAGTTACATGTTAGGTGCTCCCCCCCCCCCGTTGAGATAGAGGTCTGGAAATGGGGGAAAAATTTATGTACCATTTGTGTATTTTGTGTTTCCACCTTCCTCAATTTGTGTACCCTTCCCTTCCTCACTGTGCACGACACAAGATAGGTAACCTGTTAGGTGCTGCCCCCTCCCCACGTTGAGATAGAGGTGTGGAAATAGGGGTGAAAATTTGTGTACAATTTATGTAATTTGTGTATCGATCTTTCCCAATGTATGTACCCCGTTAACCCCTCTGTGGACCATACAATATGAGTTACATGTTAGGTGGTGCCCCCCAAGGTAGGATAGAGGTCTGGAAATGGGGGCAACAATTTGTGTACAATTTGTGTATTTTGTATTGCCACCTCCCTCAATTTGTGTACCCTTCCCTTCCCCATTGTGGACGACACAAGGTAGGTAACGTGTTACGTGCTGCCCCCCAAGTTGAATTAGAGGTATGGAAATGGGGACAACAATTTGTGTACAATTTGTGTAATTTGTGCACACCGGTCCTAGAATTTGTGTACGTTCCCCGCCCTTGCTAGGAACGATCAAAGTTTGGAGAGGCTGCAGAAAGGCTAGCCCCGCCAACTTTAGATAGCGTTCGGAAGAGGGGGGCAAAAATTTGTGTAATTTTGTGTATCCACCTTCGTCAATTTGTGTACCCTTCCCTTCTCCTCTGTGGACCACACAAGGTAGGTAACCTGTCAGGTGCTGCTCCCACCCCCTCCCAAGTTGAAATAGCGGTTCGGAAACGGGAGCAAAAATTAGTGTACACTTTGTGTATTTCGTGTATCGATCTCCCCCAATTAGTGTACCTCGCCAACCCCTCTATGGACCATACAATATGAGTTACATGTTTGGTGATCCCCCTCCCCAGATGAGATAGAGATCCGGAAATGGGGACAAAGATTTGTGTGTAATTTGTGTAATTATTGTATCTACTTTCCGTAATGTCTGCGCCCTTCTCTCCCTGGCGTAAGCTCACAAATACTGTGGACACTGAAATTTCAAGCCCACTCCTAAAATGGGGTGATGATGAGAAATTTTTCCCCAATCTTTCATGTTTTGTGTATGTGTGTGATCATTCGCTCAGATCTGTTGGTTTTAGCACCCTACCCGTCTCTTAGACGCAGCAGTCTGCAGAACCTGGGCTAGTACATCCCCCCCCTCCGTTTTCAGTTAGTAAGCCTTTTTGCTGAAAGAGAGGCCTTCATATTTCTGTGCAAGAATGTAGTAGGAAATTCTGAGAAGTAAATTGAGGGAGGTGGATACACAAAATATAAAATTGTACACAAATTTTTGCCCACATCTCCAGACCTCTATCTCACCCTGGGGGGCAAGCGCCTGACATGTAACATGTAACTCATATTGTATGGTCCATAGAGGGGTTGGCGGGGAACACAAATTAGGGGAGATCGATACACAAATTACACACTAATTTTTGCCGCCATTTCCGGACCTCTATCTCATCTTCGAGGGGGGAGCAGCACCTAACAAACTGCCTATATTGTGTGGTTCATAGAGGGGAAGGGAAGGGTACACAAACTGAGGAAGTTGGATACATAAAATACACAAATTGTACACAAATTCTTGGCCCATCTCCAGACCTCTATCTGAAGTTGAGGGGGGCTAGCATTTCTCCAGCCCCCCAAACTTTGATCGTTCCTAGGGAGGGCGGGGCACGTACACAAATTTTAAGACCGATGAACACAAATTACACAAATTGTACACAAATTTTGTCCCTATTTTCCGTTTTAAAATGCACTTTGGGGGGCTGGTGAAATGGACCTTCGATAATTAGCTTCAGTTGAAATATCAATGGCTCTGTTGAGGAACGTTTGAAACTTTCGAGATGTTTTTGCTAAAAAAAAAATAATAATAATAACTGATATCCCGGACTTCATAATTAAATAATTCCTCTCCCCAAAACAATTTATTTTCGGTACGTCCCTACGGTTACCCATTATACTGCTTACGGTAGTATCGTATGGTAAACTGTCCTATTCTTAGTTCCTGTGTTCTGATGAATCTCTGGGCGAAATCGACATGAATAACTTTGAAAACAAAGGTAAACTCAATACGTACGACTAACGCTGCGGATTAGAATGCAGAGAGACTGGACTAAAGCTTGCTCAAAATTTAAATAGTCAAAAATGTGATGGAAGCCCCCTGACAATTTTCAGTCGAATTGTACTTGTTATTCAAAAATGCTTTTTCTGTTTGCTCGGTTCTGTTTGAGATCATCCAACGCACCGATGACTTTCGAAAGTCTAAACATTACCTTTCTCGGGCGTACACCTCCAGCTACTTTACAGGTTACAGCCGCAGTCAAGTATATTTATGTAGTCAATGGAGTCGTACGTATAGGCTAGCATCTTTAAACATTTCAAACAGATAATATTGGAATGCGGTTCTTAACCTCTTGCCCTGTCTCGTATCACAAATTCATTTTCATATAAACCCGAGGGTATATTATTGTATACGAATCCTCGTTACACGTTCTCTAGCCTCTACAATTGAGGAAGAATTTCCATCGAAAGCCGTACGATCCGTTAACTGGACGAAAAAAAAATTATTACCGTTTCTTCGGAAGTTAGAAGACCATAGACTGTATACAATTAGGACGGATTATAAATTTAACGCGATTCTTCTAATCGGACAGAGACTGCGTTAAGACCTCGTGAAGAAAGAATGAGAGAAAGAAAGACAGACCGACGGGGTAAAAAAAGAATGAAAGAAAAAGAAAGAAAAAACATTTTAGAAGTTCAGTCTCGAAACTCGCGATCAGATTTAGCGTAAGTTATATCGAGAAAGAAGTATGCTTATGGCAAAAGCAGGCCATAAAAACTGGATTGCAAGTCGACTAGTTTTATAAACCCAATGTCCTACATGCGGTGTTAGTGGCGGAGATCAAATTACTCGAATAGAATTAGGCTTTTACAATCCTGGCCTCGCTCATATCGAATTCCGAGAAATGTTCTCTTACATCTATAGTTCGAGTTTCCAAAATCTAATCCCACATACTTAGTTACATGTATTCATTATCGCCAAATCCGAGTTCTGAAATCCGGGTTCAAACTGACCAACTGCTGCAGTCAATGAAAATCGAGAAACTTTTTACCTGTTGATCGCTCAGTGGCGGATGCAAGAAATAATAGTAGGAAGGGCAATTCAGGATGTCTGAGAAAATTGAATATTTTCTCTCGAGGGGAGGAGGAGATTGATGGGCTTGGCCTAGGAGGAGAATAATTTCAACAGTGCTATTCAGGCAAACGACGCATAGCCTTATGCAATGGCCGCGATATTCATTTATTCTATGTAAATTAAAAAGATAATATCCGTCTCCTTGGTTTAAAATGCTAGACGGGTTTCTGAAGAATTAAAGGGACAGACCAGCTAGCTTTTCCTTTGCGGGTTTTTCGAAAATTATACGAAACAAAGAAGTGTTCAGTCCGAACCGCAGCAAGGGCATTCGAAAATAAAGGAACGAGAGAGTAGGAAAAGCGCGTGTATCAGTTGACAGATAGTAAAAACAGATCTGCCAGAGAGTGCTAAACATAAACTGTGGCTGTGATTAACTGACCGATCAAGAGAGAAAAAGGAGAGTGAGTCATGGGAATAAAACGACGAAGACAAACGTGGTTTTAAAAAAATCACGCACAGAAAGTACAAGTGTGCAGGAGACAAAAGACGTTTGTGAGACGTTCACATCGTGCTACACAGGAAGTAGCCAGGCAACACGATTTATACAAAAATATACTTTGGTGATGAGAGGGTCCCGCACCTTCACATCACTACTGATGAGACATGAAAAAATCTATATCGAGATAAATATAAGACAGATATGAGACTTGAAGTATATCCAATATTAGTACTGATGGTTATACCTTCTCCTACCCTACTGATAAGACATTAAAACAGCCTCCAATTCTTTTCTCTCTATATGTATATTAAAAACCAGAACTCCTCCTCCCCCTCCTGAAAAAAAATTCCAATGAGCCTAATATCTGAATTCCGGCCTTTGTCTAAGACATAACAGACATAAAAAGACATATAATGACATAATTACCCATATTGCGGGTTGCCTGCCTAAAAATCAGAAAAATTGCAGGGGCAGATAAGCTACTTTCAAGTCTCTCTGTATATTGAAAACCAAAACTCCTCCTCCCCCTCCCCCTCATGAAAAAAAAACTCCAAGGAACCTGATATCTAAATCCCGGCCTTTATCTAAGACATAACAGACATAATAAGCCATAAAAATACATATAATGACATAATTACCCATACTACGGGTTGCCTACCTAAAAATCAGAAAAATTGCATGGGCAGATCAGCTACTTTCAAGGACATAATCTGTTTTAATATAAAAGATCTCCAAGTTTTAAGACATAACCAACATAATAAGACATATAATGACATAATTACCCATAATCTCCAAAATCTCAAATCGCTGCGGGTTGCCTACTCTGCCCCTTAATTGGTCAATTTTCCAGGGGTAGCCTATCCTCAGGAGGGGGTTCATGGTTGTGGAGGAAGCTCCTGAGGGCTGTGGACGGAGATGGAGGCCCTGGGTGGGGCAGGGGGTTCAGATGAGTAAGAGGACCCGATGGAGGAGAAAGTCCTTGGTGAGAGAGGAGACCAGGGAGAGAAATGGCAGTGGTGCGGGAGGGGCTGGTGACGGGGTGGGGTCTTGAGAGGGAAGGGCTCTTGGGAGACATAAAATAGACCCGAGACTTAGGACCTATATAAATATTACTGATGGCAGCTTTCTCCTTTCCTGCTGATAAGACATTAAGACATCCTGAAATTCTCTTTCCTCACTGATAAGACATAAAGACATAGAGCCAATGGTATAATAGATGCGAGACGTGAGAAGTGCCCGATATACATATTACTGATGGCAACCTTCTTCCCTGCTGATTAGGACAGTCTGAAACTCTTCTTCCCCACTGATAAGACATAAGGATATAGGGCCATACATAAAATAGACACAAGACTTAAGAAGAAGTACCAGATATAAATGTTACTTACTGACGGCAACTTTCTCCTCCCCTGTTGATAAGACATAGACGCATACAGCCACACATAAAATAGACACGACACTTAGACGTACCCGATACAAATGAATATTACTGATGGCAACCTTCTCCTTTCATGCTGATAGACATTAAAACAGCCTGAAATTCTTCTTCCCTACTGTTAAGACATAAAGACATAGAGCCAGACATAAAATAGACACGAGACTTAAACATACCCGATACAAATATTACTGATGGCAAGCTTCCCCTTCCCCACAGATAAGGCACTGAGACAGCCAGAAATTATTTGTCTACAATACATGATCAGAAAGACAATGTTTACTTTAGTATTTTGAAAGTGAAAAGTAGTACTTTTCACTGACAAATCAGATAAAAGTATAACCTCAACGTAAAGTTAACGTGTCTCAGTGTAAAAACATGAGTCACATTTTTACATGCAGGCACGTTCATCAATGACACAACGGAGTGACACCAAGAATACCGACGGATGCCGAGAATGGCCGACTAATGCCGAGGATGTTGTTACGACATTCTCATGGCACTTGTTGCTTCCTGTTATTATTTGCTATTGGAACTGGAGGTTTCCTTTCAGTTGGGAAAATGCGTACTCATACTGAATTTTTCAGCGTTGCTTTTTTTTGACAAGTCAAAGCGGTTAATGTTTTCCCTTTCTGATCATGTATTGTAAGAAATATCTTACAAAACAACAGCCAAAAGTGAGTTCACAGGGCTCGGGAACTGCTCACTCGCTACGCTCATTCGCAAACTTTCCCTCGCATGTAAACACTCACTCTTGACTCTTGGTGAGGAATATACCATTCCCTCACTGATAAAACATAAAGACATACAGCCAGACATACAACAGATACGAGACTTGGGACGTACCCGATATAAATATTACTGATAGCTCATTTCTCCTATTCTACTATGTAATAAGTTATAGAGACAGGCATGGAACTTGAGACATTGATTGATCTCTCAACTATATATATTACTGATAGTATGGCCCTATAGTTTCACTACAGAGCCTTATATACTTATAGCTGAGCTCTACATTCATACAGAGATAACACCTGACAGGTTTGCCCATCCGATAAATAATACAACAGAGGGGAGGTCAGTTACCTTGGTATTGGGACTGTGCAAAATGTAGAAGCACTAGCGTCGAATAGGTGTTTTCTGATAAACGAACGGTGATCTAACGTCACATTGTGAGTTACTGTTAGCAAAGATACCCAACTTTTGGTCAACGAACGTTTTTGACTCCCATAAGAAAAACACACGGAGCAAAGGTCATTATGTTACTACCTAAGAACAAGAAATTTGTTAGAAACCAGAAGTTCATTAACAAATGCTAAAAACCCTCTGGATTAAAAATGTATACCTTTGGTTACTAAGAAATTTCTTATTCTCAGGTAGCAACGTGATGATCTTTGCTCCGTGTGTTTTTCTTATGGGAGTCAAAGTAACAATCACCGTACGCTTATCAGTTAGATTTACTTCCGGTGTTGTTTGCCCAGTCCGAATCCGAGACTGTAGTTCCCTGTTTTTCTACAGTTGCCAAACCGGTTGTCCGTCAGTGACATCCCTAGCTGCATGATGACTCCATCTCATCTGGGTTGCTTAGTTAAGACATCGTTATTAGTTTCATAATCAAAATTTTGCCTAGCAACGATGCTATTCTAGGGAATGGGTATTATACATAAATGCATGATCTCACGTCGATTTTTAGCAGGGGCAGCAGATTGGGACCAAAAAAGCAAAGGAGCAAATAAATTCTTGCCAGGCCACTTGAGCAGGAAAGGACCATTTACTTCAAAAGTTGTAATGCGTGTTCATGAGTTATGAAAGAGGCAGATTTCTTAAAATTCAAATGCTTATTTATTTCACAGCGGGCCACATTGCCGACCAGCAAGATTGCCTCCCTAGTCAGTTTCAGTTCATCACTGAATTTTAGATGCACTTCCCATCAGAATGGGGTTCCTGTGGAGACTGTGGGACTTTTTCTCAAAATTAGGAATTTCTGGGGAACTTGGAGAACCTATGGGTACTCTGTTTCGGAGCTTCAGACCATGTGACCAAAGAGAACTGCGGGAAGTTTTGCGGTTTAGTCCTAACCCGAGCGACATCATACGAAATCAATGAAACGAAAGCGTGTAAAAAACGCGTCTGTTCATCAATCGATAGTGAAAACAGATCTTCGTGAGGGTAAGCATAAACTGTAACTGGACTAAATGGATGTCTTGCCTGGCCGGTCGATGGAGAAAAAGGAGAGTACGCAAAAAGTGACCAGGCAGACAAGCCGGTTTATACGGAAATGTACAATGGCGAGGAGAGGGTCACTGTAAAACCATCAAATTTACAAATAAGTTAACCTGCTCCCTACGACAAGCAACGGTCCACAAATTACTTTACGCCTTTCGCACGCTCATTCGCGATCGTAAGTAATTGTGATTAAAACCCTTAGAAAGGCTGGTAGACAGGCACCAAAGAGCGGTTACCTTGAGAAGGATCCCACTACACGAGAACCAGCATGCATACAGGGCAGCCATGTCAAAGTCATCATTGCACTCACTTATTACGGCAATTGAGGCAGGGATGGCTGGCGGAAGTTATGCCCTGGGAACACTCATGGGTATACACGGAGCATTTGACGCGACCTTTGGTGAATCAATAGAAACAGCCCTGAGGAAAAGGGAAGTATAAGAGAGCCTAATAAGCTGGATAGTACGAGGGTGTTTCAGTAAAGCCTGAGACAAAAATTCCAAAAAATTCATTTATTGAGATTCCGGTTTGACAACGCGGTTACGTTTAATATATTCCCCTCCCAATGCAATGCACTTGTTCCAGCGTTCCAGCCACTTCTGGAACACGTGCGCCAGGCCATCCTTCGAAAGTCACTGGAGTTGGCTATGTACAGCCTGGATGGTCTCCTCCCTGCCGTCATAACGGACCCCGCGCATGTCCTCTTTCATCGAAGGATGAAGAAAAAAGTCAGAGGAGGCCAAATCCGGGCTGTAGGGGGTGCGGAATGATCTCGACGCCCTTTTTCGCTAGAAATGCGGACATGAGCGCGCGCATATGCGACCGTGCATTAGGCCCTTCCACATAAGCGTGCGACATGCAACATGCGGGCAAGGTGAATCGTCACGTGATTCCAGTAACCAATGAGGACGCTTTGTCGCAAGAAACCTGGGACAGCTTCAAACATTTTGAATCTGTTGCATGTTGCACACGCTGTCGCGCATCTACGTAAAAGGGCTCATTGTCCAAGTGCAACTTCCAATTGCCATGCGCGTACTGCGGACGCTTCCGTGGCAGATGATTCCGCATTAACGTCTCCAAAATCGTCTAACGTGCTCCAGTGATCATAGGAGGACATTAGAAAGGAACTGACAACGTTCAGGCCGTGTCTTCCCGTAGAATACAACGTCATAAAATCCAAGGTGAAAGCTTGGATAAGGAAGCAGGTGGAAATTCAGTAGCCGATGGCCAGTGGCATTAAGGTCAGCAAAACACTGATCCAGTTCTTGCTAGGGCTCGATAGAAAACATGCTAGGCTCATGGTTGGACTACTCACTGGACATGGAGACACAAAACACATGGGGTGTATAATAGGAGTGACGGAGGAAACCTCAATTCACATCATTTGTCAGTACTCAGGCACGAAGTGTTGGGACTGGAGTATCCAGCACCGAATGAAGTCAAAGGGATAGAACTCGGAGAAATGCCCACTTTGGCTGTAAGAATGAGGCTACTGAGCTGATTCTTAACAGTAACCTGAAGAAAAGACCCACCCACCTTTGTCCTAAAAGGTGTGGAGATTGGGCTCTGTGCAGCTCTGAAGTACCTGGAGCTGTAGTTCGACGGAAAGTTGGTATTTCGAGAGCACTTTAGGAGCGCAGCTTAGAAGACGGACCTCAGGTCATTGATGCGTTACTCGAAAGGGCAGTTTCCGGGGCCAGGGATGCGGTGTCTGGGGAGCCACTTTGGCATACGGGAATCGCCATACGCTCCACCAAGTGAACCTGAGGAAAACTGCAATGGACTATAAGGTCTGAGCATTCGGCGTATACAACGCCACCTCATATTTAAAAAAAAGTAGTCGTGAATTTGACATTACCTGCGAGAGGTACACACACCTATATAAAATACTACCAATGCGCGTACACGAAACACGCCCCCTACTGTCTCGTGTTATGCAAACTTAATCTCAACGTGAAATACGAAATGGCGAAATGTCATAACCTAATGTCGACTTCTAAATAAGCCTGTCATTATGGCGGCGAATGCATAACTGAAAAAAAACGTACGTACGCTGAACTTGTAAAAACCTTTCATAATCTAATCCGGATGACATTTCGTTACATTTTATGTTCGTGTTTCACGTGCACCAAATGTACCCAACATATTCGGCACTCGTATTGTAAAACATTGTAAAATGAATCGTCAAATCCTGCGACATGAGTCTGGCCAAGCACGCAGGCTGTACAGATTCGAGTGGAAATGAAAGTACATGGAAATGTGGAAACCACGGTCGAATCTATACAATCCATACGTGCTTTCCAATCGGCTAATGTATTCGGATGTATAGGAAGTACACTTCCACGTCAGCATTAATTATCAACAAACAGGCCGTACATTGGCCATTAGCGCGGCACGCAGGTTCTGCCATTCGGATGTCGAATGCTTCGTCCGATGGCACAGCACCACCTCTCCACTCTTGGCCGCGCCATCGAGGTCGTTATTGATACGGAAATGATCCATTGTATTTGACAATTGTCATGCAAACTGTTCCGTCGAATTCCTGTTTTATTATTTATCACTATTATGTCGCCGAACAAGAAAGAGCGAAAAAAGAACCGAGTTGATGGTGTTGGAAAAAAAAAAATCTCAGGGTGAGGTCCAACGCGGTGCGCTTCCATTGCCCCGGTAATAACTTGGTAACGGTATAACATACATACATTTTTTTACGCTAGTGTATCTGAATATCTGTAGGTACTTTTAAATCGCCATGTGATGCCTACATATGCAGTCTCACCGCTGTGTTTCCTCTCTTTCTTCAGATATTTCACGATGCTATTGATGTTTACACTATACGAATTGCACCTCCGTCTTCTATGTGTAGAAGCCACAGTCGAGGTGAATGAACCAGCGTCACCATCGACGTTCAATCCTCAACTCTGTTGGTTACGAGTTTTTTTTTTTTTTTTTTTTTTATTTGATGTAGGTACATATAAGACGATGATTACGGTAGCGGCGGCGGTAATTACAATTATTTTTGGTGTTTTTCTTCCATCCGCTGCACAGAGGCAGAAGAATCGGGCTAATCGTAAAGCGTTAACGTCTCTTCTTATAGCACGTTTAGAGATAATCTAAAATCTCCCATACATGAAAAAAATGCGTAAATTTTACGCCTAATGTGCTACAAATAATTCTAGTGACTTCCTTCTTCTTTCCCCCAGTACAGGTCTTCTTGAAAAGTCAATTTCTGATCGTCGCTGAATTCGTCGTTGATGTTTTCTGACGAAACTAGAGCATTTTAGAAGAGGAGCACTGGATTAGAAGTGTGTGACACAGGCCTGATGCCGGGTCCCGATCTTGGAAGCCGGGGCGGCAATCTAGATTTTTCCCATGTGTAGCATAACAAAAAAATTCAAGTTAATACATCAAAAAGTATTAATTTAATGTTGTTTTTTTTTTGTTTTTTTTAAATCTCATGTGTAGCAAAATCTTTCCATGTGTAGCATCTGATACACACGCAACACAGAAGTTGCCGCCCCTGCTTGGAAGGGGGCCCACCAAAAATACCAAAAATGCAAATATATGATAATAATCGAAAACAATTTTTATGAAGCAAAGCAAAATGAAACTGAACAAAAACATTGATAAGTAATCGATGCGAATGGACCCATTCGCAGTAACTGACATGGCGAAAGGTCTTTTAGCACATTATTGCGTACAAAAAATCACTTAAGATCTTGTTCTGGCCAGGTTCGCAGTACAAGCTTGGCCATTTTATCTATACAGGGACAAAACTATAGGGGAGTGTGGGGGTTTGTCGGCCAATTTTGAAACTATTCGTTTGAATTTTTCATTTCTTATAAATGTTTGTTTGTTTGTTTAAAAATTTTTTTTTTTCAATTACGAAATATTTTGGTTAAAAAATCGGCAAACTTTCAATTTTTTGAAAATTTTGTCAGTGAATTTTTAGTTTAAAAAAACTAGGGGCTTCGCCCGCTCCCCCCCCCCCGCCGTCACAGTCCTCAGTGTTTGGTCTGAAACTTTTGTTCCTGAGTTGAGATTTGCTTTGTGCTTCTTTTGCTCTCCCACTATCAGCGGTCCTCAATCTTCCACCATGAACCCCCTTCCATCCTTTCTTCATCACGAGCCTCCTCCTCCTCCACCACGACCCCGTCGTTGACCATGGTTGCTCTCCGCCTCCACGGTCACACCTCAACAGTCGCAACCCTCCTCAGCCACAAACTCCTCCTCTACAATGGCCATAGTCCTCCACCTAGTCTCTCCTGATCACCTTCTTCCACCACGAGTGCCCTCCATTAGGGCCACGTCCTTCGACCACCCCACACCACTGTGGCCTTCATTTTCGTTCACGTACCACACCCACCAAGACCTCTTCACCCATCACTACGACCTCCCCAATGGCGGCCTTAGTCCCTCTCTACAGCCTTCCCCTTCTGCGGCTCTGTCACGCTTCGGCCTCCTCGCTCAACCACCTCGAAGATCCCTTAGTCCTCCAACCCGGAGCTTCCACCACCATGATCACCCCTGCCGCTCAAGAACCCTTCCCCTCAAGACCCCTTCTCCGGGACCAGAACCTTCGGCACCATGGCCTTAATTCGCCTTCCCGGCCGCCTCTCTCACCAAGAACTTCCTCCTCCACCAGGACCCCTTCCTCCCTATTACCCCCTCCCCACTCGGGGCCTTAATGTCCCTCTACAGTCCCCACCACCATCATGTTTTCCTCCCCTGTAGGAGCTCCTCCTCTACCATGAGTACCTCTTACACCCCCAGGCCTTTATCTAGAAAAATTTTACTGCCCCTCTAGGATCCTCACCCACCACTACCTCCTCCTTCCTCAATGGCCAACCTCTCCTACCAAGGATTTCCTCCGCCACAAGGACCTCTCACCCACCGCTACCCCCGGGCTTCATCTCCTTTCAGAGCCCCTGTCCTCACTATGGCCCTCCAACCCCCTTGAAGATCCTTGACCATCCACCCAGGAGCTCTCACAACCATAACCACCCCTCCCCCGAGAGCCCTTCTCCCTCAAGACCCTACCCCGCCATCAGCCCCTCTCGCACAACGGCCATTTCTCTCCGAGGTCCCCTCTCTTACCAAGCACTTTCTCCTCCACCAGGTCCTCTTACTCCCGCCCACCCAGGGACTTCATCTCCGTCCACAGCCCACGCCCTTACAGGGGCCCTCTTCCCTCTTCAGGAGCTGCCTTCTCAGCCATGAACCCCCTCCTGAGGGTCGGCTACCCCTGGAAAATTGAGCAATTAAGGGATTGGGTAAGCAACCTTCAGAGACTTGTGATCTTGAAGATTATGGGTAATTATGTCATTTTATGTCGTTTTATGTCAGTTATGTCTTAAAACTTGGAGATCTTTTATGTTAGAACAGATTATGTCCTTGAAAGTAGCTGATCTGTCCCTGCAATTTTTCGGATTTTTAGATAGACAACCCGCAGTGCGTTTTTTTTTTCGGGAGGCGGCGGCGGCGGATTTTACTTTCTTAGTATATAGAGAGATAGAGAGAAATATTTATCGGCCAATTTTTCTTCTCCACCTCCCCAAATTGAAACTGAAATTTCATTTCTGAAAATGGAGTACCCTGGACTCCTGTCAGACTAGTCAGTCAAAAGCCGAAGGTTTCAAGCTGAGTATCGAACGTTATCTTAACAGGGACGTACCGAAGAGTTTTTCCTGGATTGGGTGGGGGGGGGGATAAAAATTGTGAAAGTCCCAACTGACTCAACTCAGAATTCCCAAGTATCAAAGGGGAAAAAACCGTTTGACCGGTTAGATTTTTCCAACTGACTCAGCTCAAAATCCCTAAGTATCAAAGTAATAGAAGAAAAACCTTTTGACTTGTTGGGTTTTTCCAACTTCTCAAGTATGAAAGCAAAAAAAAAAAACGGAAAAAAAAAACTTTTAAACTCGTTGGATTTGACCAACTAGCATGACTGAAATGGTAGATTTTCTCAACCACTGAGTGAAAAATTCATGCGGGGGGGGGGTACAGTCGACCCGTGCTCCCCCCCCCATTGGTACGTCCCTGTATCTGAAAGGTTGAAAAAATGTATTTTTACTACTCCTCTATGCTCTTTACACCGCAGATCTCCTAGAACCAACCTCATCTACACTGGCAACTTTCGCAGATGATACAGCTTTTCTCTCCTTGGCAACAAACTACCCGACTGCCGTCTGTTCTCTCCAATCAACACTGAATGATTTTTTCACCTGGATGCAGCGCTGGAAAATCCGGCTCAATAGTGAAAAATCAGTCGACTTGGCGCAGCCGTGATTCCTTATAAATCTGCAGTAAAATATTTGGGCGTTCACCTAGAGGAGCGACTAACATACTCTACCCATATCCACACCAAGCGCAAAGAACTTGATCTGCTGCCCTGCACCAACGAGTTTCCACCCTGCCGGCGATTTCCCCCTCTAGCTTGTGGCCAGTCGGCCCCTCCTCCTTTTGGGATCGTAAGGGACCCAGAAAGTGACCCTTCTACACCCCCACTCTTCTCCCATTCTGGCTAAATGGCCCTCATGGCTCTGTCTGTACATTGAAAATGACGCTCGCACCTCGCACAGAGATCAAGATCAATGAGCACTACTGAAGAAGGAAAAAACGAAGAGAAAAAAAGGGCAGTTGCACGAGGCTCGTTACCGACCCTAATAAAATCAAAATTATTGCTTATAATTATTTCTATTTATTTCCAACTAATTGTTTTCCCGAAAATAAAGTGCTATTGAACTGAACTATGACTCAGGTCACACATATTTCAAAAAACACTATACTGAACTGAACTGTGACTGAATTGAGAAGAGAAGAAGAAAAAAAAAGCAATTGTAATAGGCTCGCCTACTCGTAGCTGACCCTAAAAATCAGAAATACAACAATCAGAGCAAAAACGAACAGCAAGGGGCAGAGCTGAAGGTGGATTATGCGGGTCACCTAGCTCGAGCGGAAGAAGATGGAGTAGAAAACTATAACGTTGAGGAGGAGAGGCAGGCCAGCGACCAGCTGGAAGGAAGAAATAATTGGAAGGGTGGGACTACCCTGGTGCAGGGCGGCCCAAAACACAAAGGCTTGGAAGAGAATCGGGGAGGCCTATGTCCACGATACGGGGGCACGATATACGGCATAAGGAAGGGAAGCGGGATACGGGGATTAACCGCATAACTTATTTGTATAATCAACAAAGGCTTTTCAGCATTCATCATTTATCATTACCACTAAATCGCCATATAGATTTTTTAAGCACATCTCCTTTCCCTTACCTGTCTCAATTGATGGAAGTATTAGCTAGAGGTACATACACCGTGGATGGAGAATGAAAATCAATGGTAATCAAGATATTCGACGATGCCAATGACAAGAGATAGAGAGAAGCAACACGAGCGAAGGAAATAGAACGTAACATGTTCTCATTATATGTAGTTGATGAAATAATATATACTCTCTGCCTCACCCCCTTACATAACTACTGAGCTCCGCCTGACCTTTCCTCGCTGTACACTGTGGTTCGACTTACAAGACGAAAGTCATACATCATACACCAATATCGTCGCTTTCGTTTATTTTTCGACGTGACTGTGCACGAAGAGTATCGAGTGTATTTGCACCGAGGACTGAGAATACAACCTTTTCAGAGATACCTGTAATGCCAGCATCATGGTCGCATGTACACGAATCTAAATCTTGAACAATCATCTCAGATGATGTTCCTTCTGGGTTTGACGGACAGGCTTCTTGCCTAAAATTCAGCCCGTTATAAGTACGGTGCTAGTCGGACGAAAATACACGTACTCGACCAGCTCACTAAAGCAGCAGCCAGGTTAGAGATGCACGTCGCTTCAAAATCGAGAAAATAAATAAGTGTGGTATTTTGATCTCCTCTTTCCGCATGTTCAGTGCTCACGGTACCGTGGTAAGCAGTAACAATATTACAGTCATCGCAAATTAGATTGGAATGCGGTTTTACGCTAGCAGGCATAATATCATCTGCTCTAAGCAATGACTGTGTGTAACGTCTTTCAGTAACTCGTTTTCGGGTTCATTTTTACCTGGGCTGCGTTTGTCTGAAATTGATATCCAAGCCTATGATGGTGAATAATATAACATTTGTCCTATATCGAAGATTGTAAAGTCGACAGAACTAACATTTGGAGGCAAACAGTTGAATAATAATAGGAGGTTCCCTTAGCGTGACCACTTTACCGATGGGTGGTGGAGGGGATGGAAAATATGACAACTATTTTAAACTGCATAATTTAGTCAGCAAAGACGTTATCAGCTTATCACTTTTCTATTAGTAGCCAAAGTTTGAAGTTTTCCCTATACTTTGCCAGACTTATTCAAGACTTACAGATCGGACTGTTTGAAGTGCATAATGCTATAGAAGGAAAGAAATTAGGAATGACTGTACAGGAAATTCGAGGACAGGAAAGTACAAGAGATTATCGAAAGTACGCGGTCATCTAAGAAGCTGAAAAGTGAGCTATAACCGTGGGGCTGCTGAACAAGAAATGAGCAAGAGTTACAACCAGGGGCGACATCCTGAAAGAAGCCAAGAATTTCTACAAAGAGTTGTACGATATACTACCGGATGTATCAAGGAGGTCCGCGTACAAGTATGGCCACACAGTGCCGTATATATTAAAATGCGAGGTGGAGGCCATGCTCACGAATTTGAAAATTGGTACTGAGAGCACCAGGCCCTGATGGGATGGACAACATAACACTGAAAGAGTTTGCAGATGAAATGGCAGAGCCGCTAATTAGGCTGTTCAACCGCATCATTGAGGAGGAGGTGATTCCGAGTCAATTGAAAAAATCAGAGATAAAAAAAAGGTGACAACAACCAGTTGAATAACTATAGGCCGATCAGTCTCTCCTCCAACATAAACAAAGAATTCATAAAAGTATTAAAAAACAGAATCTGCTCCCAGTTGGATAGCGCCCAGCATGTCGAGTAAGTAGGTCTTAGGAAGGGATACGTCACGACCGATCACATACATACACTCAAGCAACTAATAGAAAAAGCAAAAGCATATCAGGTAGAATTTAATTTGGTATTTGTAGACTTCTGCAAAGCATTTGATACCGTGGACCACGAGTACCTATGGGGCGCCTTACATGACCAAGGAAGTAAATGCAAAACTAATTAGGGTCTATACC
Source organism: Acanthococcus lagerstroemiae (assembly GCA_031841125.1). NCBI lineage: Eukaryota > Metazoa > Arthropoda > Insecta > Hemiptera > Eriococcidae > Acanthococcus > Acanthococcus lagerstroemiae. Next base: position 57,697,398 of record CM063112.1, on the reverse strand, counting down.
GCAATACACATGCGTATGTAAAATTGGTATGGCTGGCCCCATCTCTAGACCACATAGAGGAGTATATCGAGGAGACCCCCGTCACCAAACCTCGGAAACTGAACTGGGCAAAAAAGGGGAATCTTAATTACTTGAGACTCGCAGATGATATCGTTTCAGTAAGTGGTGACAGAGGGGAAGCTCAACAGATGCTCGATAACGTGGTGGAAGAAAGCAGAAGAGCAGAACTCGAAATAGCGGCGAATATTCCCGAACATTCGAGATAAGTGAAGAACGATCGACACGTTTCGAACAAGAGAATAGAAGATTGATGAAGAGAGCGATAAAGAGTTTCACCGATAATGCCAGGTTAAAGACCGCTGGCCGCCGCTGTATGGTCTAGTTTTGTATGTGATAAATTGTGCGTTTTCAAAGCGATTTTACTACTGTGCAGTGCCGTATCCAGGAATATGGCGCGAGGGAGGGGGTGACCGAACATATGGGGTTTCTAATGTTTCGGAGAGCCGCATTTTTCCTGAATTCTTAAGCACATGGCCGTACCCAGGGGGGGTCAGACCCCTAACCCCCCTTGTATACGGCCCTGCAACTGTGATTAGCGTTTTAGCGTGTTCGTATGTTCGTAGTGGAATAAACGTCGTTATCCCATAGGGCTGCAATGGATTTGGGCGAGTAGACGAAAATAGTCTAAATAAGTCGCAATGGTTTTAGGCGACTGATAAACGAAGTTGATCAATGCTTTTGGCGAGTACAAAATATAATCTCAACTTGCTGGAACACGTCTTGAAGATAAAAGAAATAGTGTTTCTCCTCTTCTATAGGTACTCTGAACATCTATTTTAAACCGATCAGTCTTGAAAGTGGCATTACGTAAATACGTTTATCAATTATGGATGTGACAATTGATTCAATTTTTGAAACTAACCGTGGTGTAGTATGTGTTGTAATTGACAAATTTAAATTCACAAAATCAAATACTTTGGCCAATGGAAATTTCAGATTTCGTTGTACTAATAAAAAATGTTTGGCCAGTGTAGTGATCGATACCGCAGTCAATTCAGTATTAGAAACAAATGGTAAGAGCCATAATCACGATCCAACAACTGAGCATCAAATAGCTGTGCAGTCTGTAAGAGCAGCTGTTAAGAGAAAGGCTGTAGACACTATTCATTAAAGACCAAATAAAATTATTAGAAAAGAATTACAACAAGTGAGTCATTCATGTATTCAAGAGGATTTTGTTCATTCCGATATGAAATTGATGAGAGAAGCTGTATATCGAGCCAGAGAAAAAAAAAATCCAAAAATTCCTCAAAGTACGGAGGAGGCATTAGAGCAATTGTATCATATGCAGTCTTCTTTGACATATCATGAAAATTGAGGTAAATTTTGCTTCGTCGGTGAGAATCGAACTTTGGCTCTTTTCACTACTCCACGTAACTTGCAAATGCTTTGTCAAAGTGATGTTGTTTTTGGAGATGGCACTTTTAGTTTCGTCCCATGTCACTTTACTCAATTGTACACGATTCATGCGTATATTAATCGATTTTACCTGCCAGTTGTAGGGGAAACTGTTGTACCTTGGAACAAAAAACTTTGATCTCCATTTTCTCAGTTTTGAGAGACTGAAAGTAAAATTGAAGCACATAGGATGAACGTACTGGTAAAAACGCTTCAAATGGTTAGGTTGATCTCAAATTTACGATAAACTGAAACCCTACAATTTGAATTAAAAATTTTCAAAATTTGTTCCAAGGCACAACACCCTTATTGTACCTTGAAACATCACCTCGTGTACCTTGAAACATACCTCGGGTGCCTTGAAAAGTAGATCAGAAATAGTGGTTTTAGTTTCCTCAGTTAGCTGAATTGCTGAAATAAGCTGTGGTAAGTTGAAGAAAATGCTTCCATTACAGAACCAATGAACAAAATAAAAATTACAAAATCAAAAACTGAAAAATGAGCTTCCGTTACTTTGCGGCATACCTAAGATAAATACAGAATTGATAATAATTTTAGAAACTAAGCTAATATTATCGAATTTTATTTGAATTTTTTCCGGTTTTAAGGTACACGATGCAATTTGAGATCGCATTTTACACGTTCCAAGGTACACAAGTAGGTGTTGTTCCAAGGTACAATGGTAGGTCAAATAATGAAGATGACCCAATTTGGGGACACACCGCATCGATTCATATAATGTGAACATCAGAAAAGTAGCTAAGAGGAGTCTATTTTATGACAGTACCAAAATAATTATACTAAATTTGTATAAGTCGCAATACATGGAAATTAAAAAAAAAAAAGCTTTACTTTTTGATGTGACATGTCGCAACTAGTACAAGATAATGAGGAGTAAGGTTGGAAAGTAAGTTCATCTCTGAGAACGTAACACTAGTTTCCACAACCAAAAAACCGCCACCAGAGAGCAGCACCACGTCGAGATATTTCAAGTGTTTCAAGGTACATTGTTATCAAGGTACAACAGTTTCCCCTATATTGTTTCTTTTTTTTTTATTGAAAACCATGTCCTGTACGTGTATTTTGTTTTAATATCAAATTTGCATTAATATTTTTGAGAAAAATATCGTTCCAATTATTTCAATTAGCCGAATGCTGGTCTGTCGAGTGATAGAGTCTCAAATCCACCCAGAAAAGCTTTGAAAGTGAAAAATTTGTAACCTCAAAGCCAGAATTCTATTTGGTATACTACCATGGATATATTCGAAAAGGGTCGCCCAAATCCATTGCAAAAACTCGCCCAAAAGCATTCCACTTCCCCTAAATTCGCCCAAACGCGTTGCAGCCTTCCACAGTTGGTGCGTCTTTTAGTGCGAAGTTCGTTACAATATCCAAAACTAAGGTAATGAGCAACCGTACCGGAGGCCAAATCACGGTGGGAGATGAAGTTCTGGAATCAGTTGATGGATTCACGTATCTCGGTCAAATTATATCCGTTTGAAGAAAAAATGAGTAAAGAGGTAGAAAAGAGAATTAGCCAGGCATGGAAAGACTATTGGGTCTTGGAGTCGATTTTTAAGGGCAATCTGAAAACCTCATCGAAGATGAGACTGCCGGAAGTATGCGTTCTGCCTATACTAATGTATGGGGCCCAGATGTGGTCCCTCACACAGGCTCAGACCATGAGGCTGGTGGCCACGCAAAGAGGAATGGAGAGGAGCATTTTAAGTTTGAAAAGAACAGACAAAATTAGAGCTACATCGATCAGAGTGGAAACTAAATGCAATACAGTCTACATCATAGTGTTTTCCGTAAGAATTTGTGGTTCACCGTATCGAACACTTTACAGAAGTCAACAAACACTAAGGGTAGTTCAATTTGATATGTTCTTGATTTTTTCAGAAATTAGTGTGTGAATGTGATCGGTTGTAGAGAAACCCCTCCTAAAACCTGCCTGCTCGACCGGCTGTGCCTCCTCTAGTTGCGAATAGATTCTGTTCTTTAATATGTTCATAAATATCTTGCACGTATGGAGGAGACTTATTGGTCTATGGTTATCCAGCTGGTACTTATCTCCCTTTTTGTGAAGAAAGATTATCTCGGCCAGCCTCCACTGTTCTGGTATACGATTAAAGAGTAGTGTCATATGGGTTCGGCCACAGTTTTCCAGAACATTTTCAGTATTTTGTTTTCTATCCCATCTGGTCCTGGTGCCTTACCAATTTTCAACTTTTTTGAGGTTCTTTCTATTTCGTATTTTAAAATTGGAGGGAACGGTTCCTTGCCTCTGGGAAAGCGCTCGGTTGGGTCCCTCTCTGCTTCCTCCTCCATGCTTGCTTCGCTATTGTCGCCGTACAGATTCAAGTAGAATTTTGTAACTTCTTTCAAGACTTCCTCTCTATTTGTTACTCTCTTTCCTTTCTTATCGACAGGGCCGGCAACTTTTCATAATCCCATGTGTAGCGAAAAAAACAACACTGATTTTACACGAAACCAGTTTATTATCGAATCATTAGGCCGTATGCATAAAAATTAAGTTTTAACGTTGGAGCAAAAGAGCGGAGTGAGAGCCTTCGCTCCGAAGGAAAAGATAGAAATTTGAGGTTTTGCGTCAATCCGTATGCATAAGCTTTCTCTTTCACTTCAAAGCGGATGCTTCACAAAATAAAGAGGGTGCTTCAAAGATATCAACGTTTGTTCAGATTGTTGCCAGCCGACGAACGTGTCCAAGAAACTTCTTCTAAATCAAAAATCATTCAAAGAAGCGAAGTCAAAGATGATGGTGGTGTACAGGTTTAAAACGTACCAAATGTACAAAACGATGAAATAATTTTCGACAAAAATCTCCGATGATTTCCGAAGAATTTCATCAGAAATCTTCGAGAAGATTCCTTTGATTTCCAAAAATAATTTCCGAAGAATTTTAACGAAAATATTAGAGAAAAATTTCCGATCATTTTCGAAGAATTTCATCGGACATCATTGAGGAAAATCTCTGATGTTTTCAGGAGAATTTTTTTCTGAAATCTTTTCCTGAGAGTTTCATCGGAAATCTTCAGAGAAAATTTCCAGTGTTTTCCAAAGGATTTTTTCAAAAATCTTCAGGAAAATTTTCCAATAATTTATGAAGAATTTCATCGGAAATAGTTGGGGAGAAAACTCCGATGGTTTCTGGAAGAATTTTATCGAAAATCTTCAGGAAAAATCTCCGATGATTTCCAGAGAATAATTTTATTGGAAATCTTCGAGAAGAATCTCCGATGATTTGTAAGGAATTTCATCGGTGGGGGAAAATCGATAATTTCCGAAGAATTGAGACTCCTTTCCACTCATGCGATAGAATCAGAGATATTTCCCGAAGATTTTCGATGAAATTAGCCCACAATTTCCGAAGAGTTTTATAGAAAAAATTTGAAAAAAACTCCGATAATTTCAAAAAAAATGCCATTGGAAATCTTCAAAAAAAATTTCCAACGATTTCCGAAAAATCTTTGGGGAAAATCTCTGATCCCATCGTATGAGTGGAATAGTTTCAATTCTTCGGGAATTGGTATTTTCTCCGAAAAATTCCCGATGAAATTCCTTATAAATCATCGGAGATTCTTCTCGAAGATTCCCGATGAAATTCTTCGAAGATCATCGAACATTTCCCCTAAAGATTTTTGATAAAATTCTTCAAAAACTATTGGAGTTTCTCCCCCGAATATCTCTCTACATATGTATTTCCTATAAAATCCTTCAAAAATTATCAGATAATTTTCTCGGTGAATTTTGATGAAATGTTTTGGAAAACATTGACAATTTTTTCCTAAAGACTTCCTACGAGATTTTTCGTTAATTACCGGAATTTTCCCCCAAAAATTTCCGATAAAATTCCTTAAAAATCATCGGAGATTCTTCTTGATTTCCAATGAAATCATTCATTGGAAATCATCGGAGATTTTTCCTGAAGATTTTCGATAAAATTCTTCAAAAACTATCGGAATTTTCCCCCGAATAATTCCTATTTAAGAGTTATCGGGAAATTTTCTCAAAGGATTTTAATAAAAACTAGAAGACCCGTGCTGCTCCGCAGCATTAGTTGTTAATTGGTAGTATAATGGCTGAAGCTGAGAGCCAATCAGAATGAAGCAAGTGTTTTTTATTTATTTTACTTTAATCTATCATTTTTTCCCTTCTAAAATTATAACAAGTGAAGTTGAATGTCCACTCACAACTGTCCTCAGACTCAACTGATTTGAAAGGTCACAAGATCAAATGAAAGGTTTTGATCCAGTGAGTGTTCTTGTAGCAGAACAAATTCTTTACCTCAATTAGAACCTGAGATATAGATCTTTGAGTGGAGGAAAAGCTTGGAAAAATCATGAATTAAGTCGCGTTTGAGTATAATTTAAGTAGGGTCAAAATTAGGTGAATTCCAATACTTGATGACATATCTACATATAAATACCTTATATTAAAAAAAAATACAGCAAATCGGCCGGATAGAACGGCTGGACGAACTCGTATTAGTTTCTTTTAATATACAGATTTTTTTGGAAACATTGAAAATTCTCGGGATTCTTCGGAAATGTTTTGAATTTTTTCCCAAAAATGACCGATGAAATTCGTTTAAAATCATTGGAAATTCTACTGGAAGATTTCCAATGAAATTATTCTTTGGCCTGATGATTGCTGATTAAAATTCTTCAAAAACCATCGGATTTTTTCAAAATATTTTTGATAAAATTCTTTAAAAATTATCGGAAGATTTTTGAAGAATTTCTTCGGAAAACGTTGGAGATTTTCTATTTTCATGAAATCCTCCGGAAATTATCAGAGATAGATTTCTTGGAAATCATCGGAGATTTTCCCCGAACATTTCCGATAAAATTCTTCCGAAATCATCGGTAATTTATTCTAAAAATTTCCGATGAAAATCTCCGGAAATTATCGAACCTTTCTCCTGAAGAAATGCTTCAAAAATCATCAGAGATATTTCTCGATGATTTCCTATAAAATCCTTTCGTATCGTTGGAGATTTTCCTTAAAATTTTCAACAAAATTCTCCTGAAATCTTCGGAGATTTTTCTCAGTGATGTCCGATGAAATTCTTCGAAAATGATCGGTAATTTTTCCTCAATATTTTCGATAAAATTCCTCGAAAATTATCTTCAGAAATCAAAGGAATCTTCTCGAAGATGAATGATAACTACACGTGTTTTTCGAAAAGACGTCTACTCGGGACTGGATGCATTTTTTCGCGAGCGATAGCTTCAGTTTTGAAGTTAACACTCCTCTCTGTACGCATACAACTCGAAAGGAAACCTTTTTCCCGAAGCAAACGATCTCACTCCTGAGCACAAGCTTCCTTTTCACTTTTTTTATGCATACACTCTGCAGCTTGCACTGAACTTTCGCGAAGTGAAAGCTGAAGCTTCTCTTTATGCAGACCTCCAGTTGTACCAATAATTTCCTCGGTGTTGCCATTTCGCTACACATGAAATTTCCCATATGGGTAGCATTCGCTACACACGCTATACAGAAGTTGCCGGCCCTGCCAATCGAATAATCCTACGGCTGTTTCCCGTAGCACAGTAGTTCTCTTTTCATCTTCTGCCTTGACCATGTACCCTCAATGATCTTTCTAGTTTTCCCGTTCTCGAAGTTTTTTTGTTTTTTTTTTTGAAGGTTTTATTATACAATTTTACCAGCTATCAGAGCTCTAAAAATTTACATAATGGTACAAATTAAATATATGTGTACTATTTACAATAATTTGGTAGAGGGATTCTCAGCCAGTGCTGAGCCCTCTTTATTTTTGCAATCATCTGTGTGTCGCGGTTTAAACGAAGCTCCTACAGTCTTTTCGAATTTCCTTCCTGACCAACTTCTGTAACTCCATCCATTCAATCTTCTGTGCCGCGCTTTTATTTTCCAATTTCCTTATTTCCTCTCTTTTCCTGATAAGATCCTTGGTTGCACAGGCGTAGCGTGCTCAACATGATTGGGGGGGGGCAATCCACTAGAGAAAATTTAGCTTGAATTATTACCGAGGTAGATAAAAAACGATATTCCTTTACTATAACTTAATGTAAAAATATTGAAGGGGTACGTAGTACGTACCCCCCGACGCTACGCCCCTGCTTGGTTGTCACTGAAAGCTTGTCGTCCGTTGTTTCCTGTACTCTCCCCCTGCTGAATCTCTTCATCGTCTCAAAGGTAACGCTTTCGGACAGGTTATAGCGTTCCTGAACTTGCAGGTCCCCGAGTATCTTTGCTTTCTGCGCAAATCCTGCCTCCATATAGCTCCTTGCTTCGTCTTCTCTGTGTACCGAGATTGATTACCGCCTTCATGCTCACTTTCCCTTCTTCCTTCCTGTACCCTCTCATTTTCGGCCTGTCCGGTATTCTCACTACGCATCTCCCTGCCCTATGATCTGATGAGAACTCGAGCCCCGCCAGGACACTGTGATCAACAATTGAGACAAACCCGAAAACATTTTCAGTAATCCGGACATAGACAGGGGGCTGTTATACTCTCTGGACCCGAGGACTTCAAAGGCTTAATCCAGCCCTGGCTCGTGCAGTTTGTTTTACAACAGTCATCTCCTGTACATGGACCAGTGAAAATGCGGGATTTCGAGGCAAAGCGAGTCATTTATCCGGAAACAAAAACACGCAGATCGTAAAAATTCCTTTACAGTCATCGTGCGGGACGATTGTACATTTTCTCGAGAAATTTTACGATCGATTCGATTATAAAACTATTCGGTGAGCTGGATGCGAGCGCGTTGGCAACATTTCGGAGGTTGTAACTTGTAACATTCGTGTGTATTTTTCCTCTCTCTAATATTAACGGACTGAGTACATTGTGGTTCACTACACGGCCCTCCGGAGTGAGAGTTCGAGTGAATTTCTCAGTAGCTGCGCTAAATTAGCGACGAGGGCATAAAATTGAACGTACGCACTCTACGGGAATTTCGCCTTCCGGCTTGTTATGAGTTGTCACCGAGAATACGACGTTACTCGAATTTTTACAAATCGATTGTATTACAATGGAGAATTAACGTTGAAAATGGACGGTTAATTGCGATCATTAGTCGAATGAAACGATTATTTAGTATCGAGGTTCCAACTATTATAACCATCGGGAATGGCACTTCCGGGGTTGAAGAATGCCAGGAAAACGAATACCCGATGCTTATACAATAAAGTGTACAATGTGTAGGTTGTCCATACTGTCGCAGATGGTGTAGCCACTGAGGAGCCAATATGAGTTCACTTAAGGAATTTTGGGACTTCGAAGCTAAAGTTTTCGACAGGGACGTACCGATAGGAGGGGTAGGAGGAACTTACCTCCGCTATAGGAACTTTTCACTCAGCAGTTGGGAAAATTTACCATTTCAGTCAGACGAAGTTAGAAAAAATCCAACAAGTCAAAAAAGTGTTTTTATTTGCTTTGATACTTGGGAATTGAGTTGAGAAGTTGAGAAAATCTAACAAGTCAAAAAGGTTTTCCCTCCTTGATACTTGGAAATTTTGAGTTGAGTCAGTTGTGACTCACGATTTTTGCTCCCCCCCCCCCTCCCTTCAGGAAAAACTCTCCGGTACGCCTTTCCGAACTGTCAAGAACCGACGAACGGTCAGAAAGCAGCGTTCAACTGTCTTCAAAGTTTCGAGAACTTGAAGAATGCAGATACCCGATATGACGAAATGAAAAATCCATTATACCCGACAATAAACGTTTTATGAAGGCCACCAGTCGCATATCGGAAAAAGTAATTAACGAAAAAGGAATTGACGTGCGAAAAACAGATTGTCCACGTATTGTATTTCAGTCTGCGTTAAATTAAGTGGCATTTTATGAGGCGTTGCTTTCGAACTACCGGCGTACTCCGGTTTTACAATCATTAGCAGTTTACGGAACAAATGATTCCGCCGATGGACCACACAAACGTGAAAAAACACAGACTTTGGTGTATAACCAAGACGGTCAACAACACAGCGCCGCACAGTGGTCCGCGACCTCGGAAAGGCGAACAAATACGAACTAGATATTATTCACTATCACCTCGGCCCCCTCTGTGGGTGCTACCTAGGCGTGGTGAGGGGGCTTAACCGAAAGCTAAAGCCACACAAGAGAAAGAACAGTGGCGTAGCCAGACTGGGCATGAAAGGGGGGTTTCGTTTCACTTTTACAACATTACAGGTGTAATACTTATTATTACCAGAATAAATTTTAATTATTTCACACTGTCGGCCGATGCCAGGGGGTCCAGACCCCCTCCCCGTAGCTCCGCCCCTGAGAAGGAAAATTTCGATGGATAAACTCCAACGAAAGCAAGGGGAAACTCAAAAAATATACACACTGTCCTCCTAGTGTCGGACAGGCCCGGGTAGCTACCTGACGATCGCCAGGGGCCAGCCGAAAGGAAAGTTTTAAGGGGGCCCAAAAACAGCTGTACTACAACAATATTGTGATTGAGAAAAATTTTCAACAAAAGTTTGAAGGAAATTTGATGGCGCATCTAACATGAAAGGTGACTTTAAAGGCTTAAAAAGCAGAATTAAAAATGCCATTTACACACATTGCCAAGCGCATGTCCAAAATTCAGTACTGAGACATACACAATCTCTAGTTGCAGTAAAGCAGAAGATATGTTTGAAATATTCGACAGGGTGCAGTATTTGTAAGTGACTCATATAAAAGAATGGATTTGTGGAGAAATGAACTTGCGACTATAATGGAAGGTCATAATAAATTGAGGCGTTTGTGCAAAATTTGAAAAACAAGATGGTGGAGCCAAGATAAGGCTTTATCTTCAGTTTTTGAACTACCTGCAAAAATACGAGAAATAAAGAAATCACGATTTATTATTTTTTTGAAGTATCTCAAAAAGGTAGCTGTTGGCAGGAAATTTGATTGTAGATCAAAATTTCAGGAACGAAGAATTGGGAGAAATTTGATACAGTTTTTAACCGCCGTAATTATTTTAGATTTGTTTTCTGTCACAACTCCTGTTTCAAAATATTTGCGGTCTTCTTCATTAGATTATCCACGAGCATGGAAAATGGTGGAAAAACCGAGCTCCCAAATCGAAGCCAAAAGAAATGAAGCATATTTTTTTAAATTATATGAAGAAACAAAATTATTTGTAAGAGAATGTAATGAATGTTTTGCAAAGCAAGAGGCCGATGAACTTGAATTTGAAGACATTAGTGATGACGATGACAATGATAAGAAAGAATGTGAGCTTGAACGGAGGGAATTTTGTCAATAGAAATAGTGATGAACGACCAGAATTAAGGTATTAGGTTTGTCCACAGATTTTCGTGTGAATATTTTTATAGCATTAATGACAATACTCAAGGAAGTATCAAGAAGTTTATTCAAAATAAAGATTTATACATGGATCGTTCGTGGTTGGATCCAGAAAAATTTGAAGAAATTTCAAACATGAAAAGTATTTCAGAATTTCCCACGTCAACTTTTGTACAGATAAGTGAATTAGCAGGCTTAAGCAGAATATCTTTACTGAATGAACTCGAGCAATTTGCAGGGCAGTATGATAGCTTGACTTAAAATTGGCGGAAACTTTATGCAGCTATAGCAGCAGTAGGTCATCAAGACAAAGAACAGGTTGAGCATGATCAAGATCAAAATTTGGAAAGTTCAGCATCTGAAGAAAAATTAGATTTAGATTCAGGAATGAGAAAATGACAGTAACTCAAGCTCACCACGATGAAGATAAAAACTGGGCCTCATGGTCTGGGATGCCTCTTTTCAATTTTGCATGAATTAACAACTATGTCTGGGATCTTTAACAATTTATACGCAGCTATAAAATTTACACTCTTGTTGTCCTGCACCCAAGTGTATTGCGAATGGTGCTTTTCGAAGTTGAAAAAGCTCAAGGACTGTTCAAGAAATACTCTTGGCCAAGAATTATTAAGCCCTTTACTGTTGATGTTTGTAGAATCTGATCTAGAAAATATTAATGTTGATGAAATTATTGACCAGGTTGGGCAATCCTCAAAAGAATTAAAGAGATTACCTGTTTTGATTTTGTCTTTGTTATTAGTGTATTTTCAATTGGCAACACTGTGCTTTTTTTGATTTCAATTCTTATAGAATTATGTTATCGTTTTACTCTTGATTTTTTCTTTTATTCGTTTTTGCATTTTTATAACGAAGTTTAATAGAATTCATTCCAAGTATTTTTTGCCTTTTCATTGAAAATAACATACAGTCTTTCCTGTTATGTTCATTTGTTGAAGGGCAGAGTGGGGTATGACACGGGGCCCAATGTGCGAGAATAGCCAGGGGCCTTAAAGAAAGCCAGTCCGACACTGTGCCCTCCTATACGAATGATAGCTCAATGGGAGGTTTATTACCAATATTTATGGAATAAATTGAATAACCGGGAAAGTTAAAAATTTATGACGTTGGTGCGCCCCGGGGGGCCCTTGCTTTTCCAATTTTTCAGTATAATAACCAAGGAAATTTAGAGAGAGTAGTTGGGCAAAATATCCATTAAAGATAGTTTCGCCGATCTCTTCAGATTGGACCTCTAATCAACATATCAAAAGTATCCAGTGATTCTGGTGGAGCTTTTCTCCGAGGGAGCCAAACGCACTACAAAAATCAGTTTTTCTCAAAAATCTCGAGAACTATCACCGATACGGGCAGGAACATACCAAAACTTTTTCCTGTGGGCGGGGGGGGGGGGGGGGTTTATAAATTGTGAAAGTCCTAACTGAGTCAACTTAAAATTCCCAAGTATCAAGGCAAAAAAAGAAGAAAAAAAACTTTTAACTTGTTGGATTTTTCCAATTCGGCTGACTGAAATGATAAATTTTTCCAACTGCTGAGAGAAAAGTTCCTACGGGAAGGGGGTGTAAGTTCCCCCATCCCCCTTTTGGTACGTCCCTGGATATGGGGAAAAAGAATAACCCAAATTGTTCCTCGCAGAATTCCACATGAAAAAAGTAGTTAATGATTTTTTTGTAAGTCGCTTCCAAGACCGTCAATTAGAGAGGAGGGAGGTTAAATGACCCCTAACACTTCAAACGTGAACATGAGGGGAGATTTAGAATTTGTAACACGCATTCCCTCTCTTTCTCAAACTCTAGGAGTCGCTGAACTTGATTTTTCCATTAATTCGAACCTCATTTCAAAATGGTGGTTTCAGGGGACAAGAAATGATAGAAAAAATTCATGAAATTCAATACTGGTAACATTCTATTGGTTTTGGAAGGCGCTAAATTTGATTTTTACGCTTATTTGGCCTTCATTTCAAAACTGAGTACCCTGGAGGAGCGAAAGCGGCACACAAATGAACACAATCAATATCATTTTTACAGATTTCAGGCATAAACGCAAATAGCCGATCTTGGATGCGGGGCTCACGGAAGGTTGCCAAATACCAAAATCACACTAGAATTCTTTTGCTCGCATAGTTTTCACTTTTTTTTTCGAGGGGGGCTTTTAAAGGATTTAAGAGGGGCTAAGCTCCCGCAATCCCCCCTCCCATTTGTGCGTATATTTCTGAAGTCGCTAAATTCGCAGTTAGCGTTAATTTGTTCCTCATTTCAAAACTGAGGCATACAGAGAGTAGGAAAATGGATACAAGAATTTGAATAATATAAACCTTATTTCTTGAAAGTTCAAATTTGCGGAGTGCAGGTAAACAAAATAAATGGAAATCAAGCAGCATGTGGTGCTGGCGCTCACACTCAAAGCGCGCGATCAGGCGGGAGGGGCTCATCTTGATCATATTAATATCAAATTTATGTGAAGAACCAAAATTCCTAAACTTTTAACATTGAAAAAATGAGACGTATGCTGTTATTGACATTTTTGTGCAACCTCCATTGCTCCCTGCGTACCTAAATTCTGAAATGAGAACGATTGCCAAAATCAAATTAAATTGCTCCCGAATTCTAAAAGTAATACCCACGTTGTATTTCATGAAATTTTCCCATCTTCCCCTACACCATGGTTCCTGAATTTTGAGTTAAGATTCAAAGTAACGTCAAAATCGAATGATATCCTTATTGCGATTCTTGTCATATTTATTTTTGAACCCCATTATACACTATGAAAATATCTGACATCCTTTGTGCTTCCGGGTGTCTCAGTTTTGAACCTCAAGTACAAAAAATATTGAAAATGAATTGAAACCTCCACGCCAGGTACCTCATTTCCATTATTCGGACTAATGAAAGCTCAAAATTTCCATTATTACAGTTTCTATAAAACACCGAGAAACAATTTTTTTAAAGTACAGTATCTAAGGTCCGAGGAGGGGGAGAAACTTCTCCTGGGGGATGGATATGAACATAAAGAAAAGAGTTAGGGGTAGTTGCATTCCAAGGAAAGGGGCGAAACTTCCTCTAAGTGGTGGGTATGAACATAAGAAACGAGTTGGGGTAGCTGCATTCTAGGGAAGGAAATGGGCAAAAACTTTCTGTAGGAGGTAGGTGTGAACATAAGGAAACGAGTTAGGCGGTAGTTGGCATTCCAGGGGAAGGAGGGAGCAACAACTGCCTCTGGGTGGTGGGTATGAACATAAGGAAATGAGTTAGGGAGTAGATAGCAATCCTTGAGTCTTCTGAAGTTGGCCAGAGGGAATGAATGTCAGAAATTCTACATTTCGCTCCACAAGGTCTTTGTTAATGTATGATCGTGTTAACACAGAAGTGGGTTCCAACTAAACCATGTCCTTTTTTGAGATACATTTTCAAAGTCACTGAATTCAATTTTGCGGGTAATTTTTCGATTTGGCCTTCTGTATTTCGACCAACGGTGGTTTCAATTGAAAAAATGTCAATACGATAGTCAGAACCCCTTCGGTAGCGACCAAGGAGGTTGAATCTAAAACCTACTATCAAAACTGAATCAGTGACTTACTACACTTATAGACTCAACAGGCGGGACCTCATTTGGTAGACTCCAATCAAATTGTCGGAGGGGGAGGGGGAAATTTAAGGAAGGTATTCACAATAAGCGTACAAATTCTATCTAAAAAAGTTGTATTGTTTCTAAAATTAAGCATTGGGATTTTTCAAAATTTAGTCTTTTCATGTCTGATTGGCTGAGGGGTCTGGTTGGCAGAGTGGATAGCGCGCTAGTCTCGGAGTCCGGAGGTTCCGGATTCGAGCCCACAAAACGACTTGCTACATTTCGACGTAGGCCGGTTTTTCGACCCGTAGAGAAGAGGGCTAAGACAGCTCTAACAGCCTCCCCGACGTTCTGAGGTAATACTCGAAAGGGCGGATTCCAGGGCTCGTGTTGAGAGCAAAAAATTAGAAAAAGAGAACCCAACGTTCTAAGAATTCCTCACTCAAAATTTCAATTTTTAATTTAGGAAAATATGAAAATGTTCAGCATTTTATTCTTCTAGGACGGGTTGATGCCACCCTTTCATGTTTTCTTCCTCGGTAAGGATATTTTCAAACCATAAAGATATTTCGAGAAATTCTTACGCAAATCCTATGTTATTAAACTTCAAAGCCTATGGGCACTGATCAAATTTTTCAAAAACGTCAAAAACTTAACAGTTACGTTTAGGTTAGGTCCTACGTTATTTAACAGGTCTAGGGGCACTGGTCAATATTTTTCAAAAAATCCTAAAGTTTGACAGTGTTACATTTCAGTCATAAGGGAAAGGAGAATTGGCATTCCAATTTCAAAAACTGTTTAAATCAGGACCACCCTAGTACCGGCACAATAAGTAAGCAGAGGGGAGAAAAGAAGTAAATCCCAAGCAGTTACGATGTCCTCTTGTTCCTCAGTTCCACAATGCCTATGGATGGACCACTGTGCATCCTTTTTAGCTTGTCTTCACAGTGATCTCCGACTTTGCATGCATACAGACCTTCTAATACAGGCCGCTTGTACAGTAAATTTCAAATCACCGAGCTTTTTCCATTTCCAAGGTTTTTATTTTAAAGAAGAACCCATTTAGTAAGAGACCCCCCACGAGAAACCCAAGTGAACACTGGTAATTCTCACTTACATATACAGTTCCTAGCATTGAATCATTACGTTATTCGTTTTCGTTTGCCTGGTGCCTCTTGAACCGGCCTATGTAAAACACGGTATCGGTTTTCATCTTCCACTTCAGAAAATCTTCTTAGGACGAGCACTCGAGATCTCACACACGAACAAATCTATTCGAACTCAATAGGTAGCACATCACTGATTTGTATATGGAGAATTCACACAACTACACAAAACCAGATTTTAGTTGATAGTTCGAACGGTCGTTATCTATCGACCTTGGAAAATGAAAAACCGCGCAGTTGTCTTCAGTTGCTCACCTTTTCAGCCAGCCCACGTCGTGTAATTACTTCGGATTTCAGTCGCGAATACTTGTTTTTGCATTAAGTCAAAGTCAAAAGTTGGTTGGCGTATAATCAGCACCGACAATTACACGACAGTTATACACGGTGTACGAGTCATTCTACATGTGTACGTACTAAAATCTTGAAAAGCGAAACGAGGGAGACTGATATATAGCAACAATATCCAGATAGTGGGCCGATTTGAACTCAGACTTGAGGATTTCTAGGTTTCTGAAATATCGCTCACCCCTGGCACCAAAGCCAACATTCTCTTTCAATCAGCAAGTTATAGTCAGGCAGTCTATCTGTCAGTACATTCACTTATTTCGGATATTGGAGTTTCATTTCCGGTACTGGTAGAAATGGCAATGTTGAAACTATGTCCATCTTTCTCTTCCTGTTCATCTACCTGCGACTCAGTCTGCTAGTCCGGCTGCCTACATCTCATTGCCTCCCTGACTATAACACCTACTAGGTAGTGTTTTGGATTCTAGAGGTTGGCTTCCACCTGGTGCTCACAATACCCACTGCCCTCTCCGTGTATCCACCATGGCAAATTAGATATATTCAGCTACCCTTAAGAATTTATTAAGCTCATCAATGAATTTGGACATACATTCAGTCTTCCCAAAAACTCATTCAGCCTTTGCTAAGACTGATTAGGCTCTCTTAATGACTCGTTTAGCCTCATCAGACTCTTCCAAAACATACTAAGACTTCGTTAAGATTCGGTAATATTCAGTCAGACTATAATACGGCACTTCAGACTCTTCACACCAGCGTTTAAATAGATCTCCTTGATAAAACTTGTTGGGACTCAGAAAAAATCGTTCAGCCTCTGCTCGGGCTCATTTACATGTCATTAGGACTCTTTTAGAGAACGTTGTTAAAACTGTGATAGAGAAATCTGAAAGGATGTTGGCTGTTGGGTCCTAAAGCCGTTATCTCGGCTATCGAATTCATTTCCATAAGAAGGAATACATGCAAGTTCTTTTGACTAAGGCGCTGCTAGAGAGATTTGGGCTTTTGAATCTTACATATTTGTGTTCAGTCTAATTTTTCCATCATAAATGAGGGCAGCATAAACCCCGTTTCTTTGCGTAAATTCAAACAATTTTCATTAAAATTCTGTTTTTCTAACCATCAGCTCCCCAATTCAGCATTCAGACATGATATCCAAGCATGGAATATGTAGTTGCTCCTGAAAGCCTAGCGACATATTTCTCAATTTATTCTCAAAATCATACGCATATATAAGGTGCACCATCAGTTTTTGGTATCTTGACTAATTACTGTATCATGAAAATGAATTATGAAAAAAGCAGGGCCTCGGATGGCGGGGCGGACAAAAGCGTTCCCTTCTCCCAGCAATGTATGGATTTCGCGATGACTGAAAACATGCCAACCCACATTACAATGGTGGAACTATATCCCAGAACCAAAGTCCTCCTGGTAGGAGGCAACGAGGACAGAAAGAAAGAGAGAAGGCGAGTCGCCTCCACATTATTGGAGCAAGAGGCGACGACACTGATGTCGACAGTCGACGTCACCGAATCTGTCAGGAGTGGGGGGGAGGGTTATTAAGAAAGGAAAACCGGCAGCTGATGGTGAGCTCAAAGAGAACGACCAGAAAATCGCTGAAATGGATGACAAAATGAAGCTAATGGTCACAGGGCATGAACAAGAACTCCAGGTGCTGAGGGAAGAGTTGCCGGAGATTCGGGAACAGCAACAGCATCAGCCGGATTGGCAGCAGCAACAGCAACGCTGGTTACTAATGCGATACTCAAAAGGCTAATTTCTGGGGCTGCGGGTGCGGGGTCTGGGGAGTCAATTTGGCATGCGTGCATCACCATATGTTCCACCAAGTGGATCACTGAATAATGAAAGTGGCCATAGTCTTGCAGTTTCATTTTAAAACCATCCCCCAAGTGAACGAATTTGGAATCATGTCCTACTGACTTCATCTTGTTTTTGGAATTATACAAACGAAAATTTGAACCCAAGAACTATTGTGAAAACAGATATATAATTGATGTATATGCTTAAGTAGATACAAATGAGGAACTATATAGATGATATCAAAGGACCGAGGATAGGCGGTAGAATGGAGGACATAGGAGGTAGCATCCCCTTCTGCTAAAATTCAGATAACTAAGTATTTCTTCTGGAATGTTCTATTGTTTGCAATGAAATAAATAAGAAGGGATTTGTAATGTTTGGTAGAAGGTATGACGATAAACGCATGCCAAAGTGGCTTCCCAGACATTGCACCCCTTTCCTCGGAAATTACCCTTTTGAGTATCACGTCAGTAACCAGATATTCGAACATAACACCTTATTTTTGTCTAATGTTTGATGGATTATGCCACCCTCTTTACGGCAGTGATGCTTTCCGTTGCCACTGCATAGGACAGACATGAAAAGTTGGGGGGAAAAAACAGGATAAAAGGACACCATAGAAGTAGATATATAGACCCAAAATTCATTTCCAAGAGACATAATGAGAACACAAGAGATATGAAAGTGGTTCAAAGAGGGAAGGGTTGGAGATATGTACCTAAAACTAAGAGGAGGGTATACAAATGAGAATCTTACTCTTAGTCATCAATAACATCTAACATGTCAGTTTGACTTCCTCTGTTATACAGTTGTTAATATTTTACAAAACAAGAACGTGGTCAAACGTCCATCATTACAACAATTACGCCATTTGTTATAATTTTGGAAGTTACAAACATTTTTAAAGGACCCTTCAGCCTCTATAACAAACATGTGCATTATACCTACGCTGACCTACATGTGTCAAACATGTCATCAGTGTTATTTTTGTGGGAGGTGGCGCTGCATGCGCCGAGTGCTCAAACTTTGCAGTCCCTTGCACTATTCTTCAAGTTGCTGTTAAAGATCAGCTCAGTAGCCTCACTTTTAAAGCCAAAGTGAGAATTTTACTGAGCTCTATCCCTTTGACTTGACTGGGTGCGGGATACTCTAGTCCCAGTACTCCGCATCTTGTCCCGGCTATTGCAGGGCATTGACATATAATATGGATCAAGGTTTCTTCTTCTCCTCCACAGTACCTATAGGAGCCGCTTTGCACCACTCCTATTTTATACCATATGTGTTTTGTGGCCCCATGACCAGTTAGCATCCCTCATGAGCCTTGCATGTTTCCAGTCAAGCCCTAATAGGAACTCGGCATACTTACTGGGAGCGTCCCTTATCAGTATTTTGCTGACTTTCATACCACTAGTAAATCGCCAGTGCGTTTCCATCTGCTTACTTATCCAAGCCCTTACTTTGGATTTTATGACGCTGTATGCTATAGGAAGACACGACCTGGGTATTGCCAGTTCCTTTTTTATGCCCTCCTCTGCTAGTTTGCCAGCAATCATGTTCCCTTTTATGCTGCAGTATCCCAGTGTCCATAGTATGGTGACACGGTTCTCCTGAGCAAGAGTGTATGATTTGTTAACACACTCTGTCACCACCAGGGATGTAGTTAGGTGTGACAATAGTGCCTTAATACCCAACTGACTGTCTGTACAGATCTGCTTATTAACAAGGCCCTTCTGCTGGCTTCTATCAATGGCTACCATGATCGCCATTACCTCTGCTTGGAGGATAGTGACGTCTCGCCCAGTGCCACTGAACAGTTGTCGACGCCTTTTGCATTCGTGATTCAGATTCCTAGACCTTGGTCATTCTTAAAGGCATCTGCAAACCACACATTCTCCTCTAGATGGTGTCAAACATGGATATTAAACAAAAAAATCTGACAAGAAGGTAAGCGGTATTGGCTTTCATCTTCCACTTTAGAAAATCTTCTTAGGACGAACACTTGAGATCTTACACATGAACAAATCTATTCGAACTAGATAGGTAGCACATCACTGATTTGTATTTGGAGAATTCACACAACTACACGAAACCAGATTCTAGTCGATAGTTCGAATGGTCGTTATCTATCGACCTTGGAATATGAAAAACCGCGCGGTTGTCTTATGTTGCTCACCTTTTCAGCCAGCCCACGTCGTGTAATTACTTCGAATTTCAGTCGCGAATACTTGTTTTTACACTAAGTCAAAGTCAAAAGTTGGTTGGTGTATAATCAGCACCGACAATTATACAACAGTTATACACGTTGTACGAGTCATTTTACATGTGCACGTTCTAGAATCTTGAAAAGCGAAACGAGGGAGACTATATAATATAGCAACAATGCAATGGAGCGCTCAATCCTCAATACGAGGGGAAAAGTCAAAATTAGACTGGAAGCAATCAAAATGGAATAAAAATATAAAAAGATGCAGAGGTATGTCAGAAGGACAAAATAGAGATGGACAAGACATATCACCCGCCTGAAAGACGACTGGTGGACTTATGGAAAAACATTCTAGCAACCCATAAACTAAAAAAGAAAAGTGGAAAATAAAGATGGAGAAAATATTATGGTAACTTTAAAAAAAAATATCACAGAGTAGCAAAAGTAGAAGGGAATGGGAGCATTTGCGGGAGATCTTTGCTCTACATGGACCGGGGAATCTGTGGCATAGATCCTGACCTGGTGTTTATGAATCACAATGTAAACTAATAATGCCAGAAGATTCCCTAATCAAGGTAATTTCAATTTGAATGTAGACAATCTACGTGATGAAATGTCGAATTGACATCTACGTGTCCCAAAAACCCGGTCAACAGTCTCTTTTTTCTGCTACACCATCCACTGCATAGTACATACTGGACTTTGCAGAGCGGTAGGCTGTAGTGAATAACTCTTCTACAAGCTGGGCAATGCTCTCATTAAAACTATTAGCTATGACATGGAACACTACCTGCCCAAATGCCTTTACCGGTCAACCGCATAGCGTTGGGACCTGCATGTGCACTCAATAACAACCCAGTTGGTAGAGATTTGCAATCCAGCTTTAGAGGGCCAAGTGGTGGCAATAACTGAAAGCCATTCCAGCCTGGTAAGTCTGGCACGCGATGCAGACAGCAGAGAAATCCATACAACCTCATCCGAGAGAAATTTCTCAAATTTGAAAAGAATCATATTAATTCAATATCTATACACTGGAAATGTAAAATTTAACTGATCGCTTTCGAAGGCTTTCAATTCACACATCTGCAGCTTCGGAGAGGGGGCAAGGGGGAATGTCTCTCCTGGACCGACAGTGTTCTCCCTAGCAAAAAGTCCATAACTTTTCCTTTTTTCGGTTTTTTTTCTTGTTTTGCTTTTTGGGCCTGAAACTTATCTGTTCGAGGTTGCCCCTTAGAAAAGGGTCACGCCACGAATCCACACAACAAAAAGCATTAAATGGGTTCTGTTCAACTCAGCACGGTGGAATAAGGCACACAGCCTCCACATGAACCATCTCCGAAGGCTGTGGTATGGTGAGACCCCATTATTTAAATGAATGAAAACTCACAGGCACATGATGGAATCCAAATTGGTGGGTGCAGCCGGAACAATACACAATGCGTTATAGGCGTTAACCGCGAGAACGAATGAAAAAAAAAAAGGAAAAACCAAATCACTGGGTACCAATGATATCGAATAAATTAAAAGCGATGCAACCGATAAAGCACTACACTAGCCACCAAACACGGATTAGAAAAGAACTTCGAGGGAAACCGAAAATGGAATAAACGAATATTTGAAAACCAGCGCGCATAAATAGATGGAATATTTAAAAAATAAATTAACAGGTAGAGAAAAAAGTTCTAAGGTACAAACAAGTACGACCAGGTAACGCGTTGCACTGAGCAGTTCTCTTTGACTAAATGACGTTACCTGTTCGCGTTGAAGGAGTCCAGATTACAACGAATGAACCTGTACCGAGTATCAATGACGTCACTGTTGACTCTTTGTTCCCCCCCGAATAAAATTATACCTGTAGCTACAGTTGTCGGAAGTATAGAGAATTGATTCCTGCATTCGTTTAAAATTAAAGCGCGAAATTGAACGTTGATTGGCTGACAGGGAGCTTGGTGCTGGAATTCGAAAATCGCGGGAGATCCTCAATTCATAAAAGGTAAATGAATTTTGAAAATATTCCGCGAATGACACCAGCGATTCGTGGACAGAGTCATTGAAGAAATGATTAGTAGGTATGTGCGTTTTCGAACAAGGTATGAAAATTCCGTGAAATGACCCTGTACAAGTTGACGCTGCTATCAAGGGAGAATAAAAGTTAACGATTCGCGTATTTAATTAACAAGCGGTAATGAAGGTATGGAATGCAACACAGCAACAGGTATCTGTAGAATAATTGGTAGGTCAGGGTTAGTCCTGAGTACCTACTAACAAACCGAACCAGTACATTGGTTCTTGGGATCGCATACTTCAAAGGACGAAGCAAAGGCGATGAATAATAGCGATCTGCGGTATGTTGACTATCTAGATCTAACATCTAGATTACCAGTATTAAGAATGTATAAATGAATAACATGTTCAAGTTTTACTTTGTTCTCGTTCTCTCACACTTGAAAACTATTGAAAGGTGCTTCCACGGGAATACTATTAGTCCAGGCATTTTAGGAAATGTAAAGGGAAAAATTGCTGCAGAGTAATAGGCAATACATCTTACTAAGATTTTTTCCATCCAAGCCAGTACTACCAGCCCCCATAATCAGATTATTTATTCCGTCAATTATCATGTCTTCATAGTGTTTTTTTTTTTTATTGTAAACTGTAAAACGGCATAGCCCTTCAATTTGCTCATAGGCAACTTTTCTTACTTAACCGTTTTTAGTTTTATCGAGTGCTATGCGTACTTAGCGGGTTCTTGAACGAAGTCCGGACACCCTGTATAATAGTCAATGAAACAGTTGGATATTCGACACGAAAATCAACAAAATGTATTCAAAAACTTGGAACGCGTTTTTCTGAAAATCTTGTTTTTCAAAAATTGCGAGGTACCTCTTTTTTAATGGGTGTAGAAAGATGAATATAGCACATAGGAAGCTGGAAAAGGCCTCATTTTGTCAAGAATTGAGACTACTATACAAACATGGGCTCAACTCGAAAATGACCTGACCGACAAATTTGACCCTTTTTATAGAAACTGCCACAATGTATAATATAGTCCAGGAATATTAGACCTAAAAAAATAGCATATGAAGGGAAAATTTGCTGCATAGTTGAAACTTGGCATGATTCTAATAAACATACTAACCCCCCCCCCCCCGCAGGGGTTAGTATGATCCCCTAGAGCTGTAAAACCGTACCAAAAAACAGTTTTTTGACCAAATATTGATTTATGTGCGAAAATACTTCCCAGCTAAATTACAGACCATAAAATTCTCTACAAAAAAAGTCTCTTTTACTTTCGTCTCAGGATCAAGACTGACCGAGATAATCGACCAAGAAATATCCCAAAATCATCAATACCTCATAGTATTCATTTTATAATAATGTACTAGGGGGCGGGTCAGCGAAATAATAACAATGTTGTAATGCATGCAGGCGGCAATAGAAAGATATGATTGTAGATTCTTTTCTCCTGACAACTCGAGCCCTATCATGCCGAAGTCTACCAAGCCAAGCAACATTGCTAAACAACAAAAAGGAGCAAAAGATCTGTCGGAGTTTGAATGTTCCTTTGCCGTGCTTGGATGTTCCATCGTCATGCACAAATCAAGCTCTCTGCTTCCACCCAAAGAGTAACCTGTTGGTTCAGCCTTGTTTATGTTTTCTATAGATCAACCTTAGGGCTTTGACTAAAACAAAAGTTCCAAAAATGATGTTTACAAACTGACAAAAGTTATAATCAAATATTCATCATGTTGAAAGAATTCCCACTTTGCCAAAATAACGACCATCCTAGTGAATACCCCGTATATACAGAAACGCCTAGGCTCGTGAGTACTAATAATGGCAGTAAACTTCTTCGGTCCTAATTTGATATGCTTTATCAAAAGAGAATCAAATTTGATTTCAGATATTATAATAGCCCCCATAAATAAATAAAAGAATTTGAGGAAGAAAAAGATGACTAACAATACAGCCCAGATCAGTGGCATAGCCAGCCTAGAGTGCGGGGGGGTGGTCTTGACCAAAAGAAGAGGGCGTGTTAGAGGGGGTGCTAAAATTGGAAAAACTACTACTTGACAAAGTCGCAAAGGGGGTCCAGACTTCCCTCATTATTATTTTGTCATGTTATTTGCAAAATAAAATATATTCATAATTCATTTTCCTTCTGCATCCAGGGTGATTTCCCACGATTTCTGAATTCCAGCTCTAAGCTTCCTGTCGGCCAATCAGCGTTTGAATGTCGGAATCATATTTCAGACAACTGAAGCTGTACCTATAATTTGGTTCAGGGGGGGGGGGCAATGAGTGATCAGTAACATTACTGAGACTCGATACATGTTCATTCGTTGTAATTTGGGTTTCCTCAACACACGAACAGGTAAGATCATTTAGTCAAAGAGAACAGCTCAGTATCACTTCTATTTTGATAATCGAAACTCGTCTCTTGTAACCACTAGTACTTTATTAGAAGCTTTTTAAATGGTAATAGGCTTAGGACATGTTGTAGTGTGTGTCATTTCTATAGGTATACCTTCACTGTTGGGCTAATATGAGAAGTAGATACAAAAAACCAAATCATTAGGTATAATAGTTTCTAGAAAGCAGAATGTGATGTGATCCAGAATAAGAGGAATACAATAAATGAACAAAACTGATTTTCCACTTTCAACTACAGCTGCAGCTAAAGTAAGTAGGAGCGTTAATAGTAAATGTGCCGTCTAGAATGTAAGAATTTCAGTTAAAACCTAAAAAAGAAAAGTCGATAGCTTTTCAGTTTCGTCAACTGGCTACAAGAATTTGCCAAATGTCAATTTTTAAGACATCATTTACGAATTTGATACTTTCATATCCCCACCCCTGGCCATGACTGTGTTTATAGCAGTATGTTGAGCGAGCATTCAAGAAAAATAACCAGCTCAATTCGACGCAACTGACGGAGATGAAGCGTTTTAAAGTTTCAGTGCAGTCAAGTTTCTCAGAGAGAAATAGAATGACTAAAATTACAACATCCGATTATTGAGGAACCTACAATCGAATGAATGTACTACAAGAATAACGGACAGGCGAAAGGAAGAATGACTTATTCTATGCCTACATGAATGAAGACTAAGCAACAGAGTGTATCACAATTACTAATTACAAATTTTTCTGAAATGAATATCTCATTACAGAACCTACCCTAAAACGAGAATGGTTTGAGTAAAAAGAAATTGAGGAGCTGTTGCCACCATAATACAGTAAAATTTTTGCCACGATGACACACTTTTTTTTAGCATTAAGTACGAATAATTTGTTTACTTAACTTACCTACATAGGTTTAAGCATTTATCTTACATCATAAACATGTTGATGAAGAAAAGTATAACAAAAATTACAATTATTTCTTCTTTCAGGTGTGTCATCATGGCAACCGAAAATAAAATGCTGTGTCATGGTGGCAGTTCTTTTACTAATGTGTTATTTAAATGGACATTCCAGTGTGTCATCGTGGCAAGAGGCTGTGTCATGGTGGCTAATATAATGGCCACCATGACACACAATTTCATTTTTAGTTTTCTTGCACTATCTCGGTTTCCTACAAACCATTCTGTCTGTAATTTTTATTACAGACGTGCCTTTAGCTATCAATTGATATAGGTACAATTAAAAAAAATCCGAGCATTAGCGCCTGCGTGACAACCCGAAACGTAAAAACTGTGTCATGGTGGCAGACCTTACCTTAGTATTTTTTATACAAGATCACTTGATACTGAAATTTAAAAAGCGACATTCTGAGAGTTGACAACTATTTTTTGCTGACAACCCGTGAATCGAAATATTACGTTTTCTGACTTATCGTACCTTCACTTGGATAGCATCGTAGAGCTACTGAATGAAGAAACTGTACTCACCCGGTCTTTGAGGTGTATGTCTGCATCGTAAGCAAATGACTCTGGATTTGATACACTGCAAACAGAGAAATAGGAATGTATTAGATGTAAGAAGTGCAAGAACCTCAAATAAATTCTGTAACAATGCCATATGCCACAACGATTTTCAGTTCTAAAAACATCGAAAGTATCATGAAAATTAATAACTAAATATTTACGCGGAAAACAAAAGAAAAAAAGTAAAAAGTGCGGCTATCTAGGCACTGAGAACTTGGAAAGTGGAATTTAAGCAATTGAATCACACGATTTTACTATACAATAGAATGAAACTAACGGTTAGTATTCGCGTATTATATGGTACCTATTATGCATTGTTTAGTATTAAGAATATGCTGCAGGTAATATTTCAATGTAAATCGGTATTATCAGCGGAATATCCACGCATAAATTGTGGTACCTTCTCAGCTTTAATTGCTCATCGGGAGAGTTTAAACAAAATAAAAGACATTTTTAAATTAAGAAAACAGTTCGATCAGTTTTAACAGACCTTTTTAATAACTGTTTTCGAAATTAAAATAACCCTGTCTTGAGAATATCAGTAGTTGATTCATCAAAAGAGAGAATAAGATTAGTATTTCCTGAATTTTTAGTTACGATTGCTTCCCAATACTTTTGATCTCAATTTTGCGAATGTTGAAAATATTTGAGAATTTCGTATTTTACAGTCTGCTCCATGTTTATCGTAAACTATAAAATCCAAACCGTGTGATTCTTTCACACTCTAATCTCATTTGAAGAAGTATGTTAAATTCAAATTACTTGATTAATATGCGCAATTGCTTGACTTCGAGTAGCATTTGACAGCGTATGTCCGTTGACATCCAATATCTCATCGTCTATTTTCAAATCTTCTTTATCAGCAAATGAACCTATTAAGTGAAATAAAACAAACACATGAATGTAAGAAGGAGTATACATCCAGGGTTTATAGAAGTAGATACAAAAAGTAATTTGGGCTTCTTTTTCTTTCTTGAAAAATGGCTGTTATATTACCTACTCATAATATTCATTCATACGGCCTCATGACCTGGGATCAGTGTTGGAGCAAAAAACATGCTTTTGGAGGAGGAGGGGGCAATACGCACGAAAAATCACGCTCAACATTTACAAATTTCAGTTAACTAGCAAAATAACAAAATAACAAAAAAAAAAAAAAAAAACTAATCTTCGCAATTTTCTCAACTGGGTCACAGAATGTCTTGACCAGGTCCCACAATTTCTCGACCAGGACCTTCACAATTTTCTTGTTCAAGTTTTCTCAATAATAGTTAAATAAAAAAAAAAGTCTCTAATTCGCTTCAAGCCTTTAGCACCCGGAGTCATCTATCATTATCGATACCTATGTATATTTATTTTTTAGGCATCCCACCATAATCATTTATTTTTTTTAACAGCTTCTCGGCGCTGAATTTTGAATACAGATTTTTGATTGTCTATGGAAAAATGGCGCAAAAATACATGACCACGATTTTTTCTCAAATCTCATCCAAAATTATGATTTTTATAGCAGTTTTTATGTTCTGAGCATTTACTTCATATTGTTTCTATGAGTAATCCTAAGCAAATTATACAAGAAAATTTCAATAAATTCTCTTGTCGTCTCCTAATCTTATTAGGTCATGATTGGTTGCGACAAACAAATATATGCAGAGGTCTCGTGAGTTATTTATTACCAGGGGAGGGAGACTGCAATGCCCAAATTTCTCGAATGGCACAATTTTGCCGAATCATTACTGAATGTACTAAAAATGCTGAATAAGCGCCCGTTCTAAAAGAGTACCACACGCCCCCACACATATTTCTTGTTCCACAGCTCCACACGTACACCTCTACAGAGCATGAAATTGAATCAAAAAAATTTTTATTAGTTTTATTTTTTGTATATTTATTTTTATTTTATTTTATTTATTAAAATTTTACATTAAATTAATTTTATATAATTAAAACCTGATAAGAAGTCAGATAAGTTTTCAGAGCAATACATGGACTTTTCCCAAGGGAGAAATGTAAAGTTTCAAAACAAGGGCGTTACAGGTTACCTATATGTATTATCAATCAACATTAAGCTTTCAGAGTAGTCGGGATACACTAATTCGCTCAAAGGCACAATTTAAGGTTAAGAAACAGGAAAACTTTACAGTGTGTTATCAATCTCTGTCCCTTTATGTTAGGTACTTTTTATCTGAGAGAAGCACATGCGTTTCCCTTTTCCCACAGGAAACGTTTGTTTCAAAAATAAAAAAAAAGCATGCTGTTGGTCATCAATCTATATCGCTTTCATAACTTTATCAAAGCAGACATACCTAGGTAGACTCTCCCAAAGGAATAATTTAATGTTTTGAAACAGGACATATCTTCACTCTATGGTCAATGTGTGTATCATGAACTTTTAAAGCCGCACACCAACCTACCCAAAGGAATGATTTTAGATTTCAAAACAAGAGAGCAGCTTTCTCTTGTGGAGTCATCAGTCTATCATCTACATAATATATTCCTTTTTGCTTTTAGAGTAGCACATCTACATTCCCAATGTTCAACCGAAAAAATTTATCGTTTTAGAATAGGAAAACCGCATCCTGTTTTCAATCAAATCTATTATTTATGTGTACATGCAGGTTTAAGTGCAGTATATGGAGCCTCCAAAAGTGTTTTGAGGTTTCAAAACAAGAGAAACCGTACTCTGTTAGTCATCAAAAGCCATAATTTATGTTACTTTTCGCAGTCAGAGCAGCGCATGGTTTT
Source organism: Acanthococcus lagerstroemiae (assembly GCA_031841125.1). Taxonomy (NCBI): domain Eukaryota; kingdom Metazoa; phylum Arthropoda; class Insecta; order Hemiptera; family Eriococcidae; genus Acanthococcus; species Acanthococcus lagerstroemiae. Next base: position 57,668,898 of record CM063112.1, on the reverse strand, counting down.
CCACGCAACTTATTAAAGAAAAAATTTGGGGGTTCAGAACAGGAAAATTCTTCATGATGTTTGCTATCAATCTTTTCATTGTTTATGAAATTTTCAGAGCAATATAGGTACTGAAACTTCCAAGGGAATGTTTTGAGGTTTCAAAACAGAAGGATTTAATGCTGTTTGTAATTCATATTTAAGTTGCTTCTTACTTTTAGAGCAGCTCATGGACTTCGTTAGTTTCTTGCAGGAAAAATTTACGGTTTTAGAAAAGGAAAACCGCATGCTGTTGGTTATCAACCTACAGTTTTTGAATAGAAAAGCAGCATGCTGTTGGTTGTTAATGTATCATCTAAAAGTAGCTTTTAGAGAAGTATACCAACTCTTCCAAAACAGTGTTTTGAATTTCAAAACAGGAGAACTTTCCTCTGTCTGTGATCAGTCCATACTTTGTGTTACTTTTGGCTTTCAAAGCAGCACATGGTTTGGAGAATTTGAGTTTCAAAACAGGAAAACTTTATATATGCACATGCTGTTTGTTATCACTTTATTGTTTTTGAAGCTTGTGGACTCTTCCAATGAAATGTTTTAAGATTTCAAAACAGAAGAACGTTACTCTGTTTGTTATCAATCCATCATTTATGTTACCTTTTTCACTTTCAGAGCAGCGCGTGATTTTCCTTATAGTTTACTAAAGGAAAAATTCGGAATCTCAAAACAGGAAAACCATATAATATGCTTTTTATTATCAATCTATGAGATTATGAAACCTTCAGAGCAGTTTATGGCTCTTCCAAAGAAATATTTTGAAGTTTCAAAACAGGAGAACTGTAAGGGAGATTTGGGCAAGTGGAACCACTTAAACGTGAATTACTGTAAAGTTTTTTCTAATAATTTTGAATCTGAATACACCACTAAATAAAGCATACTTTAAAAGCTATAATACGTTATTTTTATGTCAAAATTAAAGTTCTTTAAGGCGATGAAATTTTGATTTTCCAAAGTGGCTTTTTTTTTTACCTTTAAGAAAATGTCTGGGCAAAAGGAACCATGAAAAAATGATTATAACTTTAAGTATACTAGGAAACGAATTCCTATTTTGATGGACAAATGAAAGATAAGTCTAATACAATATTAGTAACTTACCTAACTTGTAAAGCTGTACAAAAATCACAAACATAGGAACCAATGCCTGCACAATCTCTACAAGCTTTGTGGGCCCAATGAGAACAGTCTCTTGTATTTAAACACCATTTCAGAAATAGAAAGTCGCAATTCCAGCGTTTAATTGCATAAAAAAGAGTATTTATAATCAAAAGGAACTATATAATTCATTTGGTGGTTCTTTTTACCTACCTGGTTCCTTTTGCACAACACCCCAGCCAATAATTTTTATGGTAGCGCGATCATAGCAGATGCTATCAAACTAACACAATGCAATTATTACAAGTAAATACACAAGGTGATGTGATACACAACAAGCGGGATGTAGCCTGAACTACTATATGCTACAGTAGCGCTATTAGAGCCTATGCTAGTACGTTGTATACACATAAAAAATAAAACTGTGGTAGCCTGAACTACTACATGCTACTATGTATAACGCGCATCTGTCTCGCGCATCTCTCTCGCGTCTAGTGTATTTCCGAACGGTCCCAGCCAATAATTTTTATGGTAGCGCGATCATAGCAGATGCTATCAAACTAACACAATGCAATTATTACAAGTAAATACACAAGGTGATGTGATACACAACAAGCGGGATGTAGCCTGAACTACTATATGCTACAGTAGCGCTATTAGAGCCTATGCTAGTACGTTGTATACGCATAAAAAATAAAACTGTGGTAGCCTGAACTACTACATGCTACTATGTATAACGCGCATCTGTCTCGCGCATCTCTCTCGCGTCTAGTGTATTTCCGAACGGTGTTATCAGTTGATACCTTGGCCGGTGAAGCCGTTACAGAATTTGAATTCCTGTTAGTGTTTTGTGATTTTCCGCTCACCATTACAATCTTCAGTTTGTGGAAGCATGATCAACAAATATGTAACCGTTAAGAGAGGTAAGTTATTATGTATGTAGATACATGCGTCTAATATAGTAGGCGCTTGTGAACTTTTCTACAGTTTGGTATTCACTATCTGTATTCCAGTTTCTCGATCACTCAACATTGAAAGAATGTCGTGAAAGAACTTTGGTAACGATTTCTTCCTCTGGAAATCAGAAGGTAAGTTATTACTCCCCCAGTGATAATTACTATAGAAGTTCTCCATGTACCTAAGTGTTGGTGGTCTAATTTTGAATTCGTTCTGCCGATTTACTAAGGACGCACCAAATGATGAATCTGATGCAACTAACACTGAATTATAAGAAGTATCCAGAAAGGATGTTGCAGTACAGACTAGTTTAATGGGAATAGAACTCACTGAAACCATCAATTAACCCAGAGAGATAAGAAATCTTCACAAGGACAGCCGAGGAGACGAAATCAACGCGTGAGTAATATTCCTGAAATGTAAAAATTATCGAAAAATAATGGATGGTCGAAGAAATATTGTCTTTGTCACCCGCGTAAGTCTAGTGACCCATCTGCTGTGTAGTCTTGGTAGAGGATGATGATGCCGATATATCGACCAGTTTTCTTCTTGGGCATCCTCGTGGTCGTCTTCCTATATACCTCTAGCTCATCTTTTGGGTGAGTGATCTTCATCCATCCTGCCCACATTATTTTGTTTTTTCTCCTGTAGGTAATCCTTCACTTTTTTTTAAACACCGGTGTAATATGTTCAGTTCTTTCAGAATTTGTCTTCATTTCGTTTTCTATCCTGTAATCTGTAATGTGTAACCAGCCGATCTTCTCATGTAGGGCATTTCCGCAGCGGTTATTCTGTTTGTTTTGCCAGGGCCGCCGAGAGAGGGGGGGGGTACCTTTCCCCGAGCCCGTTTTTTTAGATGGCCCGCAGAGTCACAGAAATTATAATTATCAAATTTTTGCGAGCAAATAATTTCAGTATAGGTCCGCAGATTTTCCCCGTTTGGCTCTTGGCGGCCCTGTGTCTTGCTGTCTGAGCACCTGCCCTTCACACACGTATGTCAACAGTTATTGTATTAGACTCGTGTTCGTGTTTTTCATCTAATAGTGTGTGCCAGTATGATATGATTTATGAGGCTGGAGCAGGCCTGTAACCAGGGGTAAGGCAGGGGGCAACACCTCCTAGCTACGCTCTTTGCCACCTGGCAAAATTACCCCCTTTTTTTTAGACATCTCACAGAAAAAATGAAGCTCCCAGCTTCGAGGTCATTTATCAAAAATTTTAATAATACGGTTCTGTTAAATTTCGCTTTTTTTTTTTGCTCAAAGATAAAAATATACGAATCTGCAAGTATTTTTAGCGTCGAATTCAGTGCCACGACTCGTTTTTTCTTGGACATCAAGATTTTTCTCAGTTTTATGTTAAAGTTTTAAAAAATGAAAAAAACAAATTGCACCTTAAAGTTTTAATGTAGCCAGAATTTTTCCAAGGAGGGCATGAAAAGAGGTTAGAATGACATATAGCCTATACAACAGCAGTTCAAAAATAGGTCAAAATATTTTGTGTACTTGAACTGTAAAGGTTCAGTAACAATAATAAAAACGGGGTTTGTTTGAAGATGCTTCAATGGGTACTTTTTTTATTTTTTTACAAGTCTGAATCAGTTTTGCCTTTCAAAATCCAACAGTAGTCTACTAACATGTATACTTGCACTGCATTGTTTCAAGTACTTGCTGCTAGCTAAAGCGCTACCATTCTGTAAAAACTCACGGACAATTTGTCTATGACCATTTTTTATTAGATGACCAATTTCAACTTTGTTTCAGTCAAACATAACTTCTTTTCAAAGTTTACGTATATTTCTAATGAATGTATAAAGTTCCTCTATCGCAGTATAATTTTACACACTTTTTGCAGATAGGCTTGTAACTGTTCTCAGTCGCATGTAAGTGCACTCATTTCTAAATCAAAATATTTCCCTAAATCTTCTTCTTTCCATTAATATCAAACATGACTACCGTTCTTTCATTTTTATCCCACTGGAGTGCGTTGAAGCTTTAAAAACATGGGAAAATGTGTAAAGTTACCTGCGAGACCGAGCTGAAAACGGCAAAAATCTTGAACATTTATTTTTCCTTCCAAATTGCTACATTTTCCTAATATTTTGAAAAATTCCCTATTATTTTTATCAAACTCATTTAAAAGCCATACCATAAAATAAGATAAGTTGAAAAATATAAAAAATAGCTGTTTTCGACAATTTTTTCACTTTTTAGGAGTTTCTCCGTGTCTAGGAGATTTTTCATGGGTGGGTTCCTATTCAGCACATCAAAATACTATAGAAATGATAATTTCATCATTGAGCATTTTTCGTGTAGAACTATGTCCTAATTTTAAATAAAAATCTCAGAAAAAATGTATTCCCACAAAATTTCAAAGTTATATTTATGTAGACAAATTTTTGTAGTTTTCTCATTTCTAGTGAGCAACATTGCTAGTATTCGAAATGAGGGTTGTTTTGTTTGTTTTTTGGGGGGGGGGGGGGTGTGAGAGAAATCACAATTAGAAGTATTCAAAATGTATGAAAAAATCTTGCCCTCTCTGGTCTGCAGTTTGCCCAACCCCCTTCAAGATTCACTCTGGTTACGGGCCTAGGCCGGAGCCTCCAAGAAACTTTGTGTAGATTCCAAAAACATTAGAGTCCTTGTTGATGCATTCGAACGATAGTACAAAGTTCTTTGATACAATCACAGAATAGAAAAACTATTATACAATAAGGATTGAACTGACACCCGCAGCAACTTTTGAATATTCATTATTTTTATAGAGGCTGCTTCCTGATCCAAAAAATAATGACATTTTAAAAGAAACATTTCAAACTATATAAACGATCGAAGGAAGAGACATCATGATACTCGTATTCACTCGCCAAAAAAGAACACCCGAACTTGGAAGAACGTTACCGCATACCTGAAAGGACAGGCGATAATTCTAAAAATTCTTAAAATCTATTGCATGTTAGTTTTAGAATTACAATATATGTATATATATACACTTGGAATATGAAATTGGAAATACTAATCAAGTTATCGCACTTTACAGATGAACAGTTTACAGCATTATATTTTTTTTATAACGACAGCAGTTTTGTAAAATTTATTACTACGTTATCAGCGACGAGTATGCTGGGTCTAAGGAGTCCTATTTAGTACTATTTCTGAAGATTCATAAATGACAAGTGTTTTTTATCAATAATTGTGAAATAGTGCATAATAGATCTTTATAGTTATCACTTGCACTTGGCTAGAGCTGGCTATATGATGAATCATAGTAACTTAATCTGGTCCACATTGCAATGGGTCATACAAATGAAGAAGTATTTATACAGTTGCAGAACAATCGAGGTACTTACATTGTGATAACGAAATAGGTACTTATTTTGTGATGAAGTATCTGAGAGAGGTTTCGATGTTAAGACTGAAGATTGTAAATGCGAGGTGTTTGACGAAAAGGGTGAGGTGTAAAATAATGTGAGATATCTTAATGGAACAGCGAGCTCATTACTTTTAAAACCCAAAGGTTGGAAAAATAAATGCACCTACTCGTTCTTGAATTTTATGCGGCCTCCAATCTGTACAAAGCCTGCGAATTTTTCTGGTACACTTTTGCCTTCAATGAAACAAATTAATTTTTCAGAATCAAAGACCATTTTTTATGAAGGCTTCACGCTTTAGGCCCTACAGTCTCCTCCTCAAATGAGTTGTTTTATTAGTAACTATTTTGAGAGCATCTCAGTACCGTATTCAGGAATATACTTGGGGGGGGTGGCCACACATGCTGAAAATTTTAAATTAAATTAATTTTTTAATGTTTCAGGGATCCGCATTTTCCTGACGTTTTAGACACATGGCCATGAACACCCCCCCCCCATTTTTGTATACGGCTGTGGAGCATCTAATGGTATTTGCTACATATAGTTGGGGGGGGGCACACATAGTTTGTTTACGTTCAAATAAGAAATAAGAAAGTAAATTCAGGTAAATTACTATAAGCACATCAAAAAGTAGACATTCCTTCAATTTGATACAATAGTTACCTTATCATTTCAGACAGTTGGTAACACTGCAATTCGATAGCTAGTAACTATTTTCAGGATTGTGATCTGTGAAGTTTTTACTTTTGTGATAAGAAATTTGTGAAAGGTGATTATTGAATCTTTTAAAATACTGCAGATTTTTGAAGTAGATTTTTCTTATAAATTCAGTGGACAAATGTAACTATTGTATCAAATTGAAGGAAAATATGTCTACTTTTCAATGTGCTTAAGTAATATTTACCTGAATTTACATTCTTATTTCTTATTTGAACGTAAGATGAACTACTTGAAATAACTTTTTTAATAATCATTTCAGACGGTTGCTGTTCAAAGATCACATTTCACAAATTTCTTATCACAAAAGTAGAAACATCGCAGACTACCAACTTCACAGATTACAATCCTGAAAATAGTTACTAGCTATCTAATTGCAGTGTTACCAGCAACTGTCTGAAATGATTAGGTATAAAAAAAGTTATTTCAAGTAGTTTCTTTTGCCCAGCGGCAGCGGTTGTTTACGTTCAAATAAGAAAAATAAGAATGTAAATTCAGGTAAATTACTTAAGCACATCATCGAAAAGTAGACATATTTTCCTTCAGTTTGATACAATAGTTACCTTTGTCCGCTGAATTTATAAGAAAAATCTATTTCAAAAATCTGCAGTATTTTAAAAGATTCAATAATCACCTTTCACAAATTTCTTATCACAAAAGCAAAAACTTCACAGATCACAATCCTGAAAATAGTTACTAGCTACCGAATTGCAGTGTTACCGACTGTTTGAAATTATTATAAAAAAGTTTTTTTAAGTGGTTCCTTTTGCCCAGGGGTTCCACTTGCCCAAATCTCCCTTATTCTGTTTAATACCTACACATTATTTTAGCCAACTCTATGGACTTTCCCAGATTCTTACAGGAACAATGTATATGGTTTTAGAATTGGGACTCGGAAGTTGGAATCAATGTGGCTGACATCTAGCGGATATTTTGTGAACACTCATTGAGTGATCAATGGAGAAAAAATAAATAGGTCGCAAGGGTCGAGCCAGCAACTGATAACGTACCTCTCATTTTTTAGTTCACCGCACTTCTGTTAATTTTGTTAGCTGACTCATTAAATTTTTAATCGCAAGTTCGAATATGTAGCTCCCTGTAGTTCAAATTTGAAGCATGTGTATCATTTCTTTATTTTATAATGATTTTTTGAAAAGACCCTATTTCCCATTTACGGCAATGTTATTTCCCTCCATAATCACTCAACCTTCTATTATGAGGTGCACATTAGCGCTCCTACATTCCGTTCCACATCCCAATAGAAAAACCCGCATGCTGTTTGTTATATCAATCTAAGTATTATTTATGCGGACGGTGTTAAGCAAAAAGGACTTGAGCGACATTTGTTTACAAAATGAGTTACCTATTAGTACTGTTGGAAAGAGTGTAAAAAGTAGAATTTTTCAAAATTGGGTCCTCGATACAAAAATGTGACCCCGCGTTGAAGAGAGCTAATCAGTAAACGGTATTTACAGTTTCTATGTGATATGCCAGGAGGAAAGGGACCTGTGTGTAAAAATGTAAATTTTACAGAAGAGGGGATAAACAAAATTGATAACGTTTTCACGTCATGACTCCTGAGACACTCAACTTTGAAAACTGACAGCAGTTTGGAAAAATTTTTTAGAATTTTTTCGACAAAACCAAGCGAAAAAGCGGCCAAAGATTAGTCAAAAACAGTAAGTTGTTATCACAATTTTTTTTTCTGCACACAGGTCCCTTTTCTCCTGGTATGTCACATATGGCTCTTGAATTTTAAATCACAATGAGTTCTCAAAAAAACATATTTTATCGCTTGAGTCTGTTTTGCTTAACAGCATCCATTTCTGCATTTCTACTCTTTCAAGGGATGGGAATGTGTAAAAATTTCAAAGTAAGAGAATTACTTTACATATATTGTTTGTTATCAATTCATCATTTATGTTACTTTCTTTTTCAGAACAGCACATATGGACTTCCCGGTTTCTTCTAAGAAAAATTTACAGTTTCAGGATTAGGCAATGTCGGGAACGCTCACTGGGTGAACGTCACTGTACATTTGTTTATGGGAGAGTAATGATAAAAATTTTAACGTATATGAAACTTGGAAGTTTACCCAAATTGAAGAAGATTTCAATATCAACAAAACTTATTCTTATGATTTTTTATATAAATGCCGATTTGATGAACTATTTGGAAAAGAATTGTCTGTTTGAAATCGTGTAGGTAAATGTCACTGATAACAGATAGCTTGCCACCCAGTGAGATGTCATCGCAGTTGGCGACATTGCCTAATAGGGAAACAGCATGCTGTTTGCTATTAATCTATCCTTTTTTTAATTTTTAAAGCAGCGCACAAATTCTTCCAAAAGACTGTTTCGAGAAGTTTCACAATAAGAGAGCTTTATTTATCAATCCATCATTTGTTACATTTCGCGTTCGGAATGCATGGTTTCCTAATTTACTAAAGGAAAAAGTTGAGGTTTCCAAAACACTTGAACCTTATGTGCTGTTTGTTATCAATCTATCCTTTCTGTAGCTTTTAAAGCAGCTTATTGAGTCTTCCAAAAAAAAGGTTTTGAGAGATTGCAAAATAGGAGAACTTTGCTCTGTTTATCCTTTATGTATCTTTTAAAGCAACATACCTATATATCAACTCTTCCAAAGGAAATGTTTTAAAGTTTGAAACAGGAGAACGTTAAGTTGTATCTGTCATTCATGTTACTTTTCGCTTTCAAAATATTCTCCTTCACGTTTCAAAAGATAAGAGATTTCAAACTAGGAAAGCCATCAATTCTACAAGGTTTGTTACATCTCACGTTCTACTGTTGTGATGATTGCATACTAGCGTTATTGGAGGCTAGTACAAATTCCATTTGCTGTCTTTCACTATTATTATCAAGTGGTACGTGTATTTCGGATCGGGGAGGATACTAAACTTTGTTTCTGAATCAGTTGGGTATTTATGGGGCTGCATTAGTTTCCCGTATGAGTCAATAGTTATATCTACAGTTTAAAAAAAGTTCATTTACTCACCATAAAGCTTGATTTTCCTGTCCTTGGTTTTCAGCAGTATTATAACGTAGCCGCCAACGTCCACCATAATTACACGAGATTTATACAAACATTTAGAAAAGGAAAGAAACTTTAGAATTTATACTAAAAAACGCTTAAAAATAGATAGGCCACGTGTGTATTTTGATTTTGATAATTTAATGAACACATAAACCGCACCAACGCGTCTTTACTGGTGGCGTGCTGTAATTTGCGTTAATACCGCGAAAATGGAATTCGGTTTTTTCTTTTTCTTAAATTTCATTAGAGACGCGAAAGTGGCCGCTAATGCTCGCTAAGCACCGTCGACATCTCATGCGGCCTCGTCATCAACAGCAGTTTCAATGGCTTCAGCGTCTTCCATTTAGTCTTTACGATTCCGCGAAATGGATGCGGACTCGCATGGCTGCGGAATTCGCTTTTCGCACACTCCATCTCATCGACGGTGTCGGATGGCGAAAAGCTAACATTAATCTAGCTGGACTCGGTGTTGCACGAACGTAGACCTGCATCCATTACCAATTAATTAGTATAATATATTATTTTCTCTGCACATTATCCGCATTAATAGCTCGGACAGTTCGCTCTCTGAACGCAGTTTTACGTACCTTTTCGCTTCACATTTAAACGAGTCGACGAAGAGTCGTCGCGAACATACACAGCCGCGTTGCGTAAACGTAAAAAAAAAAAGAGGCATGCACGAAAATTAAAAAGCAGCGAGCGAATGCAGCTAGAAATTATAATTGAAAAATATAACTGATTCCGACCCGGAGATGTAAAACGAATGGGTGTGTAAAACGAGCTTGCCAAAGCGCGACTAAAAGCTTTAAGCACAGTGCAGTAGATCAATAATGGTCCAGGTTTCTGTTTTGCCAATAGATCTCAGTACGTCTGTGCAATACGTTCCGAACTTCGTGTACGGCACATTTCCGAATATCAGATTGTTATTTCTCGGTTACGCCACTTATTTTCGTGCTAATTAAATAAATAGTCTTCGGATTTTGCGAATACTTTTTTGGGGGTAATTTTCGAGTGCATATGTACGAGGGCGAGACAGAGCGTTTGCTCGGATGCTGCAGGGTTGCGTGTGCGAGTGTCGGTGAAAGAGCGAAGAGGGTTCACGAATTTGAAAATACGAATAACCTACGTAAAAGCTGTCTGTTTTGGGGTAGGAGGCATTCTCTGGCTTTGGGGTGTTGAAAGAAACGTCCACTAGGGTGGATAATAGAGCGAGAGTTCATTGAGATGATGTGTATTAGTGGTACACATTCGTGAAATTCATCGACTACGATATACTCCAGCTTATAGTCAGTGCGCTTATGGAAATAAGGAAACTGTACGGTGTAGTCTTGCGTGAAGATTTGAAAATGAGGAAGGACACGTGGTTTTTCTTCGCAGAATTCGAAAAAATTTCCGTCAGCAGGAGATGAATACCGTAAGGCGGAATGACGCACGTGAATCCAGTTGTAAAATTCATCATATATCCTCATTTTGTCAACAGGAAGCTAAAATTTACCTGCTTTTCGTATATTTACTTATATTTGCATGAATATGGCAGAATAACATTTCAGGGTGTATCTAATGCAATTCAGAACTTCAGTTGCATTGTGGGAAACTTATTTAATTATTTCCTATGTATACGAATGTACTAAATAAGAATCCTATACCTACATGTTAATGAAAATAATCTGATACGATCAGTGGAACTTGAATGTTACTATACGAACTGAATATACTTACTGTGTGTTTTAATTATTCAAAATACCTCGTCGACATTATGTCAGACACATAGAAAAATCTCTCACAATGATAATAATCACTATTCAAAATACCTACGTATTTATAATAAGTACAATTTTCCAACAGAAATGTACAAAGATTTTTTCATTTTGTTGTATGGGCAGAGGGGGCCCACAATTTTTCTCTTAATGTAACTGTATAGTAAGCAACTGGAAAACCTTATGGATAAAAGATAAATGAAGCCAGGTTTGGACAAAAGAGCATTCAGTAAAAAAATATATACCTACTGATAATTCATATTGCAATCTTAAGCATCCCAACAGACTTTTACAATAATATTGCGCAAAGAGATTGCACTAAAAGAAAAGTTGGCCCAAACATACAATAATATTGCACAATAAACCGGCTTGTGCAAGACAAATTGATTGGGACTGTATAGATACTATGCATTAAAGGACCTTGATCAGCAACTGATGCAAGATTGTACAATGTTGCCTACACACGATAGAGGTGCAATCTTTTCATGCAGTATTGCACAATATCTAAATTTTTAGATATCACGCAATATGTGGTCCAGCCCTTCAATATCACCTACACATGGATCAACCTTATTGCGCAATTACAATTATTGTGCAATATTTTATTGTACACGCGAGCCGCTTTCGGATGATTCAGATCGCCATTTCTTCTTTGATATATTGGGATTTAAACTCGGAGTTTCAAGTGTTGGCAGCCCTGCGATATGCCTGAGTGATCACGTATGATTTACCATAAGCGTGTAGCAAACTTCAACTATCATTAAGTCGATTAGAAATTCCCTTTCAAAGAAAATTTGTCCTAAATTCGACTGCATCATCAAAAAAATTAAATTATAATCAGTTCTACTGGCAGAATAATTTTTATTCGGTTTTTTACCCTACTGAAGATAGCAGTGTTTCTATTTGAAAGTACACATGATATCACTCACTTATTTTCACCCGCTAACACCCGCGCAGGTAATTTTGCAGCGCACTCTAGTGCAGGTTTAAATCCCTGACTATAATCGTGATTGTTCTCTGATTTCTAGACGATCCATGCAAAGAACAAGATCTCAGATCAAAATGATCCCAAAAATCAAACATAATCAAGCCCTGAAAAACATAAATTTCTCAGATCACGGTCTTATTATTTTAAAAAACTCCGTTTTCATATATTCTGTTCTTAGAATTGGGATATTTTTCATTTTTTTAAGCGATCTGCGCGATCTCACATTGTTATCGTTGACCACTCGGAGATAAACAATTGATCGCTGTTAAGCGAGACAGAACCAAGCGACAAAATCTGTTTTTTGAGAACGCGTGATTCGAAGTTCAAGAGTCATGTAGACACTCTATGACATATAGCGTTTACTGGTAGGCTTTCTTCAACGTGAGTATACATTTTTGAATCCGCGGCCCAATTTTGAAAAATTCTACTTTTTACGCTCTCTCCAACAATACTATAAGAACTCATTTTGTCAACAAATGTCGGGTTCTCGCTTATGGTAAATCATACGTGATCACTCACACATATCGCAGGGCTGCCAACACTTGAAACTCCGAGTTTAAATCCCAATATATCAAAGAAGAAATGGCGATCTGAATCATCCGAAAGCGGCTTGCGTGTACAATATTGCACAATAATTGTAATTGCGCAATAAAGTTGATCCATGTGTAGGTGATATTGAAGGGCTGGACCACATATTGCGCGATATCTAAAAATTTAGATATTGTGCAATACTGCATGAAAATATTGTACCTCTATCGTGTGTAGGCAACATTGTACAATCGCTCGCCTAACAGCGTCCCATTAGGTATTTAAGAAAAAGTTGATTTGACAGTGATGGAAATTTTTGAAACTGAGAAGCCAAAAAAAAAGAAAGAAAGTTCACAAATTTGCCAACAAATGAAACTGTTCAGAATCGAGAAGTTAAAAATGAGAAAAAACAAGGGCGCAACCAAGAAGGGCTAGGAGGCTGGCTATAGCCCCCTAAAAAAAAAACCGAAATTTTTTCAAAATCAATTCATGAAAATAGTTGGGTACCAAAAATCGAGTTATCATCCAGGCCCAAGTTTTGTTTCTACATTCTAGCCCCCACCAAAAAAAAGTTCTGGTGGCACCCCTGATAAAAAATGCGTATCTAGACCTTTGAGATTTTCCTAACTAACGATATTATGGGGGTGAACCGCCATTTGACCCTTTCGATGCACGTTACAATGTCAAATAATTTATCATCGAAACGAAAAAGCGAGGCAAAATCGGTGTCACTTGTGAAGTGGGCATTCAGTGCGAAATTAGCACTTCAGGGAAAATCATTCGAAATAGTTCTCCTCTTCCCGAAAAAATGAAAACTGACTCAAATGCTCCTTACGACCACAAATTAGTTCAAATTAATTTGCAGCTTATTACGCTCACAGTCAAGAAGAATGCCTTTTCGTGACACTTTCAAGCAGCTGTGTAAATCAAAATTCAAGAAACAGAACAGTATTTTTTGAGAGGTGAAGGAGGGGGGGCTCTACTTCCCGTTTGGTGCTGCTTCCTTTCATTCAATAAGGCTCTAGTATCGTTTTAAATAAAAAAACAGGTGGTTTTTGCTGCCATTAATGGAAGTTATTCTCACTTGACATTTGATTCTTTCCAGTTCCAGGAAACATGTCACAGTATAGGTACTTATCATATTTTGATTCTGCGGGTCCGATTCTTAGTTTCTAAGACTACAAATTTCAGTTTCTCAATCCCATAATTTCTGTCTTCGTTTTTCCTATTTTTCATTTCGATTCCCGGATTTTTTTCCTAACCGTTTCAATTTCTTTTTCTTTTATCAGCATTAGGGGCGGATCAAGAACTATTCTAAAACTGCTTGTTTTTGAGGTTTCAATTCTACTCTTCTACTGTTCGGCCCCATGTACCTATTATTAAACGGTTCCAACCATGTTCCTGTTCTTGGTAGAAGGGTTTTATTTTCTCACGAAACAACGGTTCCGGTTTTCATCTCCAGAGTTTGAAAACAGGGTTCCAACTTCCAAAAATTTCCGACAAGGAATACAGGGACATATTTTTCCTGGGGGGAGAGGGCAAAAATTGTGAAAGTTTAAACTAACTCAACTCAAAATTCCCAAGCATCAAAGCAAAAACAACAAAAAAGAAACTTTTGACTCGTTGAATTTTTTAAATTCCGCCTGTCCGAAATGCTAAATTTTCCCAACTGCTGAGTAAAAAATTCCAACAAAGAGGGGGGTGCCGCCCCCTATCGATACGTCCCTGAAGGAATATTTCTATGGGTATCTCATTTTGGAAATTATTCATGCCATTTGATAATAAAAAATATGCAACTTTACTGGCAGCAGGGATGCGGGCAAGACCATATCATATATATACATACATATCATTTCCAGATGAAGATCCAAGATCATGTCGAAAGATCAGAAAAGATCATGATCTTCTGATCCAAATCCGTTACTTTTTTCCATTCTGTAACTGGTCTACGGATCAAGATCTTATAGTCTTAGATCACCAGATTCATGACCTTTCTTATTCCTAACAGGCAACAGGATACAAACATGTAGCCTTACTACCCTGAACAGTTGCAGACTTGACTCCAAACAACGGTTCCTAAAGTGACTATCCATAGACTTACAGTAATGAGATGTAGCTTTTGAGGATACGAGGAACATACTACATCCTGATAACGTGGACAGTTCGATATAATGTTTGAATTTGAAAGTAATATGAAAGTGATGACATGACGGTGAACTGGAGATGCTAATTTGCTAAAATGCTTCTGAATATCAAAAACACGTTTCTTGGAAAGTTGAATTTTACATCACAAATGAATGATGCAATCACTCCTTCATCAATTAACGATAGCTTATATTAAGATTCTTACAAAATATAATTTCGGAACAAATTATCACATTATTCACCGCGGAAATATTTGGTAGGACTAGTAGCGGTAGAATACATCTTTCTTTTGTCACTTATATGGTTCTGATACCGCATTTCAATTATTTTGTCGAAAAATCGACTACATTTGACTGCAGAACTAGAACCCGGGGCTAGTGATCTTGCTTGCTGGCAATCCTGTAAATGAATGATACTGTTAATGAAGAAAACACACTAATCGTATTACCGAAATGCAGATTTCGAAAAGTACCAAAAATATTTCATCCGCTCCGTATTCATCACATATCATCGACGATCTTTTGAGAGCGCGGATGCGCGAATCACCAACTAAATCCAATTTGGTGCCAATCACCAGTACAGGTATCTACAAAAGAGAATTTGAGTAAGATTCAACAGCCCACGATGCAGTGGAATCCAGACATTAGTTCGGAGCTGATAAATCGTATCAAGAGTAATAATTCTAGAATTTAAAAACTGATGGGAACATTTAAGATTAGCCGAGTCAGATCACCAATACGAAATACTCAACATTATACTTATTTTCAAGTGAAAATCGATTTGTGGAACCTATGAAGCGATTTGTAATGAATGCCCCACTCCTAAATTCATCAGCTTATTCTTAATACGCATTATATGAGAGATAAATTCTTAAACTAGTACTTGAGAATAACCAACAAATTGCTCCGCATCATACTCTTCATTTTTCTTCATTTTCGAACCATTTTCACGACTGAAAACTTCGGCCAACCATTTATACAAATTTTCCTGAGATTTTCTGTTAGTTAAATCGTGAACCAAAATGATACCTGCAGAATTGAGAAGAACAATTAGGGATACGTTTCATTCTAGATGATGACAATCAGAGTGAATTGGTTATACCATGTACACCAAGATAGAAAACATGTCTAGCATTTCGGTGACTGGAACTTCCACCAACGTCCCATAGCTCGATGAAGTAGGTCTTTTGGTGCGGAGTTCCTTCCTTGTACTCGTGAAGCTTCACTTCAACGGAACATCCAACCGTCCATGTTGATTTGCTTACTGGTACTTTTTGAGTAATCAAGTAGGTCAGGGAGGACTTTCCAACGCCTATCAGAAATACAGGCTCGATCGAATTATGCGGAAAAATGGAAGGTAGATCATCAGAGTTCCTACCCATTCCTACCGTCGGAACTCTCTATACGATAATAAAATGTTACCTGAGTCTCCTAAGACGAGCACTTTTACTTTATCAATTCCAGCCATCGAACTTATACCGACTTCATTTAATTTCCATTCCGATTTGCACGCACGGTTGAGGATTAATTAATGTTCACTTCGAGAACTAGTTTCATACTTTTTCACCGGAAATCTAACCTAATAAAATATTAATTAAACAAATTAATGCCGAATAATTCATCTATCAGTTTATCATTTGCACACGTCTACTCCTGCACACTGGGGATGGGATATCGACACTTGAATAATGAAAAAGTATCAGCAAGTAATCAGAGCTAAGGTCCATTTTCATTCGCAGATTTTCTCTACGCCAAAATCTCAATTTGTAGTACATTGATTAATAAACGCATGTAGAGTTGGAGTCAAGTTGGAGTGGACGTTCACTTTGAATTTTTTGGCTTTTAGGACCGTCAGTGACGGCTGATGTTATAACTGATAAGGACAAACTCTATGTTGTAGTAGATATTCTATGTTTCGATATCAAACAATAAAAACAAAAACATTAATTTGCCTCCGAGCACGAAGCCGGTCGATTTGTTAGGAATAGTTATTTCTTTGTAAGTTTTTGATTTTTGAAGAGCATTTCAACTTTCAATGATCTACTTTCTCCTCTAATTCCCGGGACAAACTTCTTCCTGAACGATGAAGATTACCGAGTTACAGTGCTACAAGTTGGCAAGCCACTTCTCCCTACCAGGCTCAGATTTATGTTCCTCTCGGAACGATTTCGCCGTGATTGTTAAAACCGGAGTACATATATTAGTAAGTGTATTCAAAATATCTTCGCATTTCTATTTGGCAATAGGCGTTTACATTTAGATTTCTTCTCCGCAGAGCTTCCGGCCCAGCTTGAGCACCGATGAGACGAAGCTAGCGGTACAACGTGCGATCATAAAAACACCCTCGGAGCTACCGCTCAGCGATCTGCCGCTTGATTTCAGCAAACTGGACCGCGAGAAGTTTTGTTTGTTGTATATGGACTCGAAGCTCATGCCGAATGTTGAGAAAAGTGTTCCGACTGTGCCATATGTAAAGCAAATCGGTTGGGTTGATTTGCGTAGCTCTATTCGCAGCAGGTAGCCGATAAACACGTACCGAAGGCACCGAGAAGAAATCAAACCTGATTTTCATTCTCGGTGCCACTGTCTAAAAGATGGTTGTACGGGTATTATAACGTATGTTAACTGCAGATCTGTATTAGGAGTGTTGACCAACCACGGTTGCTTCCAACTGTTCACGTACTATCGTTTTAAATGGGTAAAGGTCGCAGACATCTCGGCATTATGGAAGCAGCACTGCATGAAAAGCATCTTAGCCGACGCTGGCAATGATTTCGAGGATTTCAAACGGCGGTACAAGTGTATTAGAATTGTCTGTAAGTGTTTCTGTTATTCTGAAATATCACGTTTTGTAGTTCCATGTTTGATAAACGGTATGTTGCAGCATTCGTATGGTGCCCTGGATTCAGTCTAGAAGATGAGAATGAAGTACTATTGGCTTGCACATCCGAAAACGGTGTTGTATCTTTGTGGAGAGTCCGAGGGAACATATTAGACGACCAGCCTATTTTAATCAATACGACCGAACTACAGACCCCTGTTCACAGTTTGTGTTGGCATTCTGTGTCTAGTGACTCGGGTATGAAGTTGATGCAAAAGTTCGCGGTAAGGTTGGATGATTTGATTTGCTAATGTAATTCGAATTCTCGCAGGTTGGATGGTTGTGAGCAGCACCGACGGTACCGTGAAAATGTACTCATGCAAGAAGAACTATGACACCGGACAAATACTGGTGACTCTTCTGTATTCGCTGTGGGCCGATGCCGACCGAATTTGGAGCGGGAATGTCAAAGTAAAAACGCATCTGGACAGGTCGATAGTAGTGCTGTCGAAGGAGAATTACGTACTTATTTTCCACCTGGATTCAGAAGTTCGGGTTATAACTCACGAATTCGAGAACCGAGTTGCTGGTGCGATTCTTTCATTTTGTTAGTTTTGAAACTAGGAGATACACAGAGATTTGAAGTTGACGATTGTTACAGCGCTCGAGTTCATGGATGAATCGACCGTATTCGTGTCGTTGATCAATTCAAAAACCTACACCTTAGTCATCGCAAAAAATTCCTGCGAAAGTGTACCTATTCCGTTCAGCACTAGTACGAATATAAAGAACCACCGATGTGCAGGGGTTGCGTTTTCAAAGAACAAAGTATTCTGTCTGTTTTCATTGAAGTAAGTCAGTTTCTTATTGGAAGTATTTGTACGTCGAAATGCATGATTGTAATATACTTGGTTGTACAGTATAGCAACGTTTCACGACCATCTGACGCTGAAAGAACCCTGGTATTTGTTACTCTGTTCTGCGAGAGAGGAAATCACGTTACAAGTATTGCAAGATATAGTAATCAGGGGATCTGTTCACGATGCGTTCGATTGTATCGAGAATTTCAGGTAAGAACTCGATTAAAACCCGCCCAACCTATTCAAGAAAAGTATCTTTCTCGAAATTGTTTACCTAACCTGCATGGCGGATGCCCAATGGAAAACGATTTTATCTCGGATAACACGATTGTTTCGCGAAGACTGCAAATATTTAGTCCCCTTAACTGGTTGTTAAGTAATCAGGTGATCTTACAGACTGCACTCGATCAAGAATCAGTCTTTCATAGACAGCAGCATGTTGGATGTAATGTGGAGTTACTTGGACAAGGACGCGCAGACCCGCAGGCGGCTTCTGCAGCTGTTGTACATCCTAGTTTGTGGCTGTCAGCTAAGCCGGAATCCGGTAATCACTTTTCAGTTCTCTATTTGCCTGTTGTTGATATTATACGGGGTGAGTAACTCGTTTACGATTTCAGGATGACGTGTTCGCCATCGAGACGCTGCTAAACGTTTGTAACTTTCACAATTACGAAGAAAATAAAACCAGTCCTCGGCGGCAGTATTTCTTCTACAAGTGGCTGCGAACGAATTCGACTAAGTTGCCGGAACAGGTGTCGGGGAGCAAACTGATGAAAGATATTTGCTCGGCAATGGATGCGTTCCAGTTCGATGACAGTGATGTGAAATGCGAACTATGTCCTAGCCGTATCCTTTTTACTACAGTGGAAGACTTTATAATATGAACGTTATTTGAAGATCAAACCTTAACTCCTACTCGTAGCTATTTCGAGTCACGATAGCCTAAAGTATGTGATCTGCGATAAGGGTCACAAAGTGCTACGATGTTCCTACAGTTTCATTCCGATCGGATTGCAACCGTACCTTGAGTGTTCGTTTTGCCATAGCGTTATGATCCAGTCCGAAGGTGAGCGTTTGTGTTCTCTGTTTGGGTATCTGGTTTGGGCAACTAGATGTACACGTTTGTGTTATTGTTTCAGATGTTCGGCGGTGTGTGACCTGCGATTGTGAATTGTAAATAATGGAGTGGATAAGCGATGGAGAGGCATAATTATACAGATTTTATGTTGACGATGCATGCATTGTATATATATTGTAAATAAAAACGCTGCTTGGTTTATTTGTGTCGTTGAGATGTTTAGGAGCATGACCCTAATCGTGTAACGCTGCTGAGCAGCTGTTGAATTGATCACGTTCCCCTTATACTCACATTAATTGAAGGGTACATAAAGAATCAAAAATCACATTTGCCATTTTACTTCAAGGGCGCAAATAGGCAAAATACTGTACACGGGTGCAGGAATATCTTCGCTGCGCTTGTAAACGTGGAGTATGTTATACATATCGCACATTCACAGGCGCAGCGAAGATATTCCAGCACCCGTGTACGGTATTTTGCCTATTTGCACCCTTGAAGTAAAATGGCAAATGTGAGTTTTGATTCCTTACCCGTCAAAATTATCAGTGAGATGGTAACTAAATTGGTGAGTGAATACACAGCAGAGGCAGTAGAGCAACTGCCCCTCCAAGAAGTAAAAGCTGAAACAGAAAACGTTTTGCCGAGTCTAACTTACAGTAATTTTAAACCAGCATGTGAGAATCTCGGAAGTCGTAAGCCAATTTTATAGCTTTTAACAAGCCCAGGAAAGTCATACTGAGACTTCATATTTTTGGAATCGTGAGTGGGTCTAGAAAAGTCTGAAAGAGTCTTATCTAATCACGATCAAATCTTCAAAAGTCCGGAAGAATTTTTAAGAGTTTCATGGAATCTTAAACAAATTATGAAGAAGTCTCAAAACTCGCACACGATTCCTAAACGGTCTTAGCAAAACTTGAAATAATTTGAAAGAGCCTCGAAAAGCATCTGCTTGTCGCAAAAATATATGAAAGAATCTTTTATAAGTCTTGATTAAGTTTTGAAGAACCTCTATACAGTCAATCTTCAACGAGTCTTGAGCAGTTATCAGTGTGAATCTTGAATAAGAGCCTTACAAAGTTTTAAACAAATCTGGCCGAATCTTCCAGCGCCGTAGTCAGTAAATTTTTTCGAAGAAGGAGGAGTAGATAGCAACAATGCCGAATAGAAAAATTTCAGTCGAAACGTTAGAAAAATATCAACGTCCTAATTTTTTCAATGCCGTCTGGCTGATGGAATTGGCCGTGTGTCATTCAAACAACTTGAGGGAGGAGTATGATAATACCCCACCACAATCGCTAAGACCCTGGAGTCTTGAATGAGCGTTGAAGTGATTTAAGGAGTTTTACAGCCTTATATTTATGGTTTCAAAAAGCTCTAGAGAGGCTAAAAATTCTCATCACCTTTTAAACAGCCGTAATTAAGTCAAGAAGAGTCATGAGGAGTCGTAAATGAGTTTTGAACTGTTTTAACGGATCTTTCAAACAAATTTGAAAAAATTAGTTTGGCGCTGAATTACCAGATTGTTGCGTTGGGCGGAGGGGAGACACAATTTTATGAAGGACATATAATAGAGATATAATTTTGTAGGTATTGGCTCCTCGTTTTCTTAATTTTTCCTACTAGATGCAAAAGAATTTTCCGACCTTTCAATAAACAACGATTGAAATATAACCAAATTTTTCCCATGACAAAGAAGTAAAAGAAAAAAAAATAGGCGGCTATATAATTTTATCAGTTGTTACAATTTCCAGGCTTTTGGATATAATTTCAAGAATGGTCAAAATTTTTCAGTCTTCCGGGTACCTACAAGTTCAAAATGGGAGGACGGTTCTTCCTCACACCGACCCTCTTACCTAGAAGAGTCTAGAAAATTTATGCATGAGAATTGAAGGCTGCAAAACTTAGACGGCTCCTTTTTTCTCTTTGAGACGAAAAATAACATTAAGAATTCGCAGAGTTGAAACATAGTCGAGAATTTAGCAGGTTAAGAAAATTTGACAGCACATTTGTGGCAACGTGAAAAAGTAGATAACCGAACTACAAATTATGTAGATGATTCCTCGTATTTATTATTATTTTTTTTTAACCAAATTAATGACACTGACTAATACTAAAACTCATGTCAGGATGAGTAGGCCAAAGTACTGGTTCAGCTGGCAGAATCCAGAGTAGTTCGTTCAACCTGGTACACTGTAAAAACCGAAAAGTACCTAAGCACTCTTGTCCACCTGTCGTCAGGGACGTACCGATAGCCCCCCCCCTAGGAATTTTTCACTCAGAAGTTGAGAAAATTTACCGTTTCAGTCAGGCTAGTTGGGAAAATTCAACAAGTTTAAACGGTGTTTGTTTTTATTATTATTATTTTTTTTTGATTACTCCGGGGATTTTGAGTTGAGTCAGTTGAAAAAATTCAACAGGCCATATTTTCTTATTTTTTTTGACTTTGATACTTGAAAATTTTAAGTTGAGTCAGTTGGGACTTTCACCAATCCCCCCCCCCCTCCACCTAGAAAAAGCTTTTTGGTACGGCCCTGCCTGTCTTAACCACGAAGATATGATACCTAAGATTCTAAGATCATCCACCTGATCTCGTTTTATCGCACAGTCAGCCATGATGCGTCTCAAAACTTATGCTTCCAGTTCCTGGACTTCCTTATTAGATACAAATTGCCCCCTCTGGCCAATACCGCTCTGTCCCTCAGGCAAAGCTAACGTAAAGCGCAACGCGATGTCCCCAATGGCACTCTACTCCATGTGTCAGCTGTGAACCCCCGCAGGGTATGCCCAACGGAAGCATCATACCCGATGTGCAATCAGTTACCCTCGGGTTAACCTCGTTCTCCTTTAGTTACCCGGGTATGTGGAACTTTGCGCATCGGATATCCATAGTGTGCACAACTTTGAGAAAAACGGTCTCACTGCCCCCAGCGCTAGCTACCACGTGCAGTGAGTGTTATTCCAGCTGCGAGTGCGACGCCCTAAACTACCTATTCAAGTTTTCCCACCTCTGCACCCCGGCCCACCCATCTAGTAGTGCGAGGTGTCACCTCCGTGCCCAACGTTGACGTATCGACGCAGGCTGTGACGTGCAATGGAGGCTAGCTCCTGACTCAAGCCGACACCCGGGTGCTTCTCTCCTCCGTGTCACAGTGCTCCCCGACAAGACCGCAGCCCCCAGTGCTACTACTCTGACCACAGGTTCTGAAAGGCACGACCTTCCATCGCGGTGTCTTTAGGCAAATGAATCAAGTCCAGTCTGACTCTGCTTGTGATCTACCGATTAGCACAGAGCCAACTATGGGAGTACAAATCCACCTTCGAGTATTACAAGACAATCGTTCGCCTCGAACTTCCGTTGGTTACAAGACTGCAACGGGTGCTCGAGCTGAACTCGACACCTCTCCTGTTGTACTCGCTATTTGACAAGGCAAACTACCAAAGCCATACCCCTAAATACACGCACTTAACTATACAAGTACGTAACCAAGGTATTCTAAGGACAAGATATGCTCACTCACCAGATTCTCAAATTGGCAACAACGCGAACGAGCATCGAAGAAATATTTTTACTTTTCAAACTAAACGTAAACGAACCGTCGATTCCACGATACCACGTTATACGCACATTTTAGGGATAAAACTAACTCACATAATGACAACCCTTGTGCCATCTAAAAGACCTCGGCTGTTTTATCAGAGGTTTTTTTGTAAACGGTTTCATCAAATACACTGACTGGACTACCAATACTGGAAACTCTGATGTTATAAAAATCCTAGTGGCAGGGCTTGGTACTACATGAATTTCATTCATTGTGTGTTTTCGCTCTATCTTGTGTTAGTGAGCACAGTACTAAAGTATTATAGTCACAAACCCTGCCACTAGATGCTAAGTAAGGTTACTGCGGGCTAACTGTGGAGAATTATTTCCATTTCTGGATACTATAGAAACTGATTATGACATAATAATTCTCACTGAGACATGGATTTCAGAAATTGAGGCAAGCAGATATAAAATATCTGGATATAGCATGCATGTGGAAGAGAGACCTGGGATAAAAAAATCAGGAGGGGTGGTGTTATATGTAAGAGAAACACTGAACCACGAAGTAGAGCTTTGTGGAGGTGAATCATTTAACATGATAAAGGCTACAATTCAGATAAGCAGTAAGGAGAGCGAAACAATTACAGTCTATGGAGTTTATAGATTTTGGCGGCAAAATTTTCAAATTTTTCTGGATGAACTTGAATCAAAATTACAGATGGATAACAGTAAGCGAGTGGTTTTCGCTGGAGACCTGAATATAGATCTGCTTGCCTAAGATAATAATGGGCAAAAATATCTGGAAATTTTGGAATGGTTGGGCTTTTTATGTAAACTGAAAGACCCAACTAGAATATCTCCCACTAGACAATCCTATTTGGATCATGTGTTCTTACGGCAATTGGGAACAAAGCTACACATTCTAAATTTTCAATGTAAGACACAGAGCCAGTAGCATTCTCCGATCATCATTCTGTAACTGTTTCATTTGCAATACACACAGGAAAAATATATGGCAAAAGGACTAGGAATTGAAAGAACTTCTATTATTTAAAAAATTAATTATAATTTTCTGAGAGAAATTAGCCCTATATGAATGGGACAATTTAGCCAGTATGAATGTTGATGATGCCTTGCGGTTGTTTCTGGATGCCCTCTGTGGAGTGGTTGATGATGCTACCATAAAAAGTACAAGTTCAATAAAAAATCAAAAATGTGGCCATGGGCAAGTAAAAGTTGATAACCCTCAGCAAAAAAAAAACTAAAGTTATACAAATTAATGAAAAAATTTCCGGATGAGCATTGTATTATTTCTGAGTATAAACAAATAAGAAAGCTAGTAGTCCAACGAAGCAGAAAAGATAAACTTTTTTATTATACAACCAAAATAGAAAAATTAGGAAAAAATGAAAAAAAGATTTGGCAACTTATCAAAACATTTTTAGGAGAATCAAAAAAAGATATTGATGCAATAGCTGTTGGAAGTGAGGTAATAAAAACAGAGAATAATGAGGAAAGGATAGCAATGCATTTTAATAGTTTTTTTACTAATGCAGCAAAACAACTACTTGGAAAGATGCCGGAGGTTGACCTGAGTAATGAATTAGTAAAGTGGGTGAATATGGACTCGTATGGCGAACTGCCTATTCTGCCCTTGGATGTGAGAGCAGCTATCAATCAACTACAAAATAAAAACAGTGCTGGTTGGGATGGACTTACCTCTACATTATTAAAAGAAATAATTCTCGAAATTGACAAACCCTTAGCAATAATTTTCAATAAATCTTTGGAAGAAAGGACTTTTCCTACTGATCTTAAAATTTCTCATATTATCCCTATCTTGAAACATGGAGACCCCACCAAAATTGAAAATTATAGGCCTATTTCAATATGAATCTCTACCGTATCCAAAATATTTGAAAAAATAATTTAAAAAAAGAATTACTTCCTACTTGAATAAATATAACTTTTTTGGTGATTATCAGTTTGGATTTAGAGAGGAAATGGGGGAGTTGAGAATGCCCTAGTGAGTCACATAACAGAAATAACACAGCTTCTGGAGCATAATAAAATTGTATCTGCGCTTTACTTGGACATTGCAAAAGCGTTTGATACTGTCAACCATAAAATATTATTGGGAAAAATATATGACATTGGTTTTAGGGGTAGAACATTTCAATGGTTAAATCGTACCTTACGGATAGAAAACAAAAAGTAATTAAAGAAAAACTTAGTCTAGAACTACCGGTTACTAGTGGTGTACCACAAGGTAGCGTCT
Organism: Acanthococcus lagerstroemiae; assembly: GCA_031841125.1. Classification (NCBI taxonomy): domain Eukaryota; kingdom Metazoa; phylum Arthropoda; class Insecta; order Hemiptera; family Eriococcidae; genus Acanthococcus; species Acanthococcus lagerstroemiae. Next base: position 57,643,680 of record CM063112.1, on the reverse strand, counting down.
TGGGCCCCATATTGTTCTTAATATATGTAAATGACATAGGGCGATTACCACTTCAAGGAAAATTATTTTCGTTTGCTGACGATACAGCAATAATATTTCATGGAAATACAAAAGAAGAAGTTATCAAAAAAATGAACAAAGATATAATTATTTTGAACAAATGGTTTTTAGCCCATAAGCTTTCACCAAACTTGCAAAAAACACAGTGTATAGTTTTTGGCTACAAAAAAATTGAAACTCTTAATGGGGAGGTTATCTGGCCCAACCAGCTATCCAAATCAGAAATAAATTTAAATATATTATAGCAGGTATCCAATACTCGATATCTCGGATTACAAATAGATCAGGGTTTGACATGGAAATTTCAAACTGAAAAATTACAAAAAAAATTACAATATATAAATTATAATTTGTACCATTTAAAACAACACTTCCCAACTAATTATTTAAAGAAAATATATATACACATCTCTTTTTGAATCTGCCATCCGTTTTAGAATACTTCTGTGGGGGGAGCGGCAGCATGCCATTTACGGCCGTTTGAAATAGCTCAAAAAAGAGCCATAAGAAATATACTTGGACTAAAAAAGTTTGATAGCACTAAACAGGGATTTAAACAATTTAAAAATTTTGAGGCTTCCAAATTTACATAAAACAGTTGTTCTCGCATATGGACTGAGAAATAGGGATAAGTTCCCCATACGAGTCCGCAAAGGAAAATCAACCCGGTTTGGAGGATTATTGAGCACTGAACAAAAACGATATGGTTCAAATCAACAAGTAGAAACCAAATCGGGTATAAGTTGCCGGAAATAATAGCAAACATATCGTCAACTGCGCTGCAGGGGGCTGCTCCTGATGCAACTGTGGGGCAAATAAAGCGATCATGGCGGGAGTATTTAGAAATGAGAGAGGAATAAAATAGAAAAAATATATACATAAATAGGTAAACGAACTCCTCTCAAGGTAAAATAGATGGGTGCATGCGTTGGGGCCAACAGGTAATGACCATAATTAAGTTGTACTTATAGTCATAAGTATTAGATTTTGCCATACGCGCCGTTGGCGCATCGGCATACAGATTATAATAAACTGTGTACTAAAATTATACCTAATAAAGAATTTAATTAATTGATTGATAAGTTCCAAAAGCGCTCGATGTATTTTAAATGAGAGTTCACAGTATTGATAGTCCAGCGTATTTGGTCGCATTTTGCCCAATTTCATGACCATAGTTCACGTCACGTTTCCAGTACCAGTGGTGATACGACGTAGTTTGGTATCTGACCCTCGGTTTTTTTTGTGAACCAGTGACCAGGCAAGTGGATTCCATCAGCAAGTACACAGCTGCACTCATAAAGACATTAAATAAAATTCGAAAAGATGAACCGTTTATTATACAACTGTTCAAAACTCTCAAGTTCTAGATATCTCCTTAATTACTATCGTGAGGTGGAAAAATCATACAAATACATACTCAGGGGAGGGGGAAAGGAAACTGAAAATAGAAATGCTTATGCATTCAGCATTTCATTCTAAAGCCGCCACTGTACAATACTAATGTCAAGAATTTCAATTGCTGGCAGTATCTCTAGCAATCCTAATTTCATTCTCGTCGTAGCCCCCTCCCCTTCTCATAGAAGTTGACTGTCCCTCTACTCGCGTCTCTTCCGAAAAAACACGCTCAATACATGTACCATATATTTGTAGTATAATTACAATCTTAGGGTTTAAACGGTTATTCGATTACACTGACTAGACATATAAAATTTTAATTTTGAAAAATTTTTATATAACTTTGTAATACTACCGTTATAAAAATTAAACTTTAATTCCCTTTTTAAAAATAAATATAAATAAATTTCAAAATTTAACAACACGTTGAAAGATTGTTTCAAAGAGAAAAAAAAAACAGCGAAAAAAACTGTTGCACATCTCATTTCATTCATTCGTTAAAATAACTTAGAACAGAAAAAAGAAAAAAAAATGAAAAGGGAAATAAATTATAGGTCTTAAAATTTATACATTCGACTTAACGAAAAATAAAATTAATAGAAATCGACGAATCGATTAGCGTTAATAGATGAAAGATAGAGCGAGTGTGAAAGTAAAAGAAGAAAAAAATGTTAGTAAAACTTACAAAGTCGTAATTGAACTTGAGATGATGAACTTTTTACATGATTGGCGATAGAATAAATAATCTGATGAAGCTCGTAATGGTCGACGTTTCAAACGCAATAAATAGTACCATTAAAAAAATTAAAAATTATCGTAGACGATCTCGGAAATGCACAAATTGCACTTTTTTTTTCATCTCAAGGTACTTCACGAAATTCTGGTTAATCGTGGAAACGTGAATTGTTCAACAAATGAAGGAAAATGTAACAAATAACATTCAGTGTAGTTTGGAAGACTAACACGCGTTACGTTAATCGCCTTGAGAAATTCTTATATCAGGTTATATTAAAACAGCACTAGGCTGATTTCATGGCAACTAAAACTGGACTACAGTCAAACTCAAAAAAGAGCAATCTACCTGCAACAGTCTGCAAGAAAATACAAATAAATAATACATTTTGGTGTAGATCGACTACAACTGGAGAAACGGAGAATACTTAATGGTTATTTAGTAATTTACACTGACGTAAAATTTGATTCTCATCCATCAACATTACAATCTAGCTTACTCATAATCCGTAACTCTACGATGCTATTCATTCTTTTGCAACCGCGATGATAATAATAATTAAACATAAAAATAAATACTCGTACGTATAATTAAAACTACTTTTTAAATAATTCGGTTCAACTACTGCGGGTTCGGTGTTTCATAAAATCCGGCGAAAAAAGTTGAATTGTACCTGGCAAGTTACTGTGTTTCTTTATAAATGTTCGTTCCTTATCGTTGTAAACGTTCGAGAATTGACGTACGATACCTTGCGATTTTATAAATCCGATTCGCCGTACAGTGCCGTCGAAAACGACATGTAGTCCAGGGCACCCGGTACGCCATTCATTCCCTTGTACGGTGGCATTCGATGTATACAGTATTCGGCTTGGTCGGGGGGTAATTCTCGTCTCAATTCGTCGGCTAAGATGTAGGGCTGAAAATGAAAACGATTAAATCGACAGTTAGTACCATCATCATTCATCAGTTAGCGAACATCCACCCACTCGTGGAAGAATGTTGCACCAATACAAACGCAAACGCTCTATACTAGGAAGGCCTTGGGTAGAACCCATCTCAGGATGTACCAAAGAGACGTTACTTCTTTGTTGAGAGGGAGGAAGGGGGAAAGTCTTAATTTTTCCAAATGGAGATATTAATTAGGTCAACTATGAAAAAACTATGCCAATTGATACAAAGGCTGTCGCTAAGTAAGTGAGACTAAAATTTGTACGGCCCACCTACGCTACCTATCGGCGTTTCAACGCAGGGGAATAATTTGGTTCATTAGCTATCGACTGAGACCACACCGAGCTCATTTGATTGAAAACTTGCTGTTACACACCAATTTGAAAGAAACCATATGCGTTGACCCCTCCAGGTTTTTTAAAGAAGGAAAAAAAGCATACGATTACACAATTTCTTATTAATCATCATCTTCATTAAGTACACGAATATCTTTTTCAAAATAAGCGCCACTTGTGGCTATACAGGCGTCCCATTCGTTCTTGCCATTTATCGAACGTTTTTGCGTATTCTGCCACCGGTAACGAGGAGAAAAACATCTGCGCCGCGGAAACGATAATGCGCATCCGCATACGGCTTGAACATTCCAGGAGTACACAGAAAACAAAAAATCAAAGTTAACCCCCACCCCTCGCATAGTCCTGACCTCACCCCTGCGACTTCTGGTCATTTCCTCAACTGAATGCAGCCTTACGCGGTCGTCAATTCAACACGAATCAAGAAGTCATCACCGAGGCGCAGATGTTTTTCGGCTAGGATTTAATCGAAAAATTCAAAGTAAATAAATAAACCGCTTTTATTACGTAGTTTAACAATATGTAACTACAATAGTCTCTACCGACTAGCTTTTCCGAGATGTAAACCGAACTACTTAACCTCTTTGAGCATAAGCCTCCTGCGCCCTTCTCCAAGCCTCTCGGTTTTGTGCTTTTCTTTGCCACATAGTCCCAGTTATTTTAATTATGTCATCCCTCCATCTCATTGCTGGCCTACCTCTATTTCTCTTTCTGTCCCTTGGTAGCCATTTCGTTGATTATCTTACTCCATCTACTGTTCTTTTGCCCAGCATCATGGCCCGCGTATGCCCATTTCATGTTTTTAATAGTTTTACCTATATCTTTCACACCAGTTGTTTCTCTCAATTTTGTGTTGTTTACTGTCTTTTCTTCTTCTTCTTTATTTTTAAATTTTTTCTGCCAAAAATTCAAAATTAAATGTTAAAAAATATTGCTTTTACATCACCTAGGTACTGTACGTTGAGTCAGAAAGAAAACTTTAGTTAAATACTGAAATGCTATCCTTAAAAAACGGCGTTTTCATTGGACTATGAGCGTTTTCTTCGATTTGGAAGGCCGGCCGCCATTTCTTTTTTGACCCAGGGGGACAACTTTTGCCTCCTGCGGTATGCTTACAAGTTTCAGTCTAATTTGGAGACCGATGACATGCTTGCAAAGCAGGCACAAGACATGTCGAGAAATGTATTTTCATGGGAGTGACGCAGAATATCCTATTGTTTAAGCTACTCGTCGATTACCTTTCGTTTGTAATTATTTTGTTTGCCACAAGTAACGGCCACTAACTCATTTTACTATATTTCGGACCACCTATTTTAGCGTTCTGTATCCTATCGCTCATTCGATTTTTTTATCGTGAAATTAAAGTTTTTCCATGTTTTTCTCCTCGTTGCCGGCGGCGAAATATGCGAAAACGTTCGATAAATGGCAAGAACGAATGGGCGCCTGTATAGCCATGAATCATGAATGGCGCATATTTTGAAAAATATATTCGTGTACTTCATGAACATGATGATTAATAAAAAATTTTGTAATTGTATGCTTTTTCCCTTCTTTAAAAAAAAAAAAAAAAATCTTAAAAAAACCTGGAGGAGTCAACAAGATATGTGGTTTCTTTCAAATTGGTCTGGAACAGCGAGTTTTCAATCAAATGAGCTCTGCGGGGTCTCAATCGATGGGAGAAAGTAAATTGCACACACTTTCCAGCGGAGGGGTTTTTTCCTACTGTGCTAACCACATGTGAAAATTGTAAATTGCACGTACTGTGAAAAGACGGAGGTATACAACGAAAGTGTGAATTGCACACTTATATAAAGGTCGAAGAAAAAGCCATAAGTCATTTTCATTTATCATGTTGACAAGAACGAAGACCGGCAATGTTCTCTGATCTTCTTTAGTGTATAGATTTCTTTGTAGTTATAATGCCGGCAGCTTATACTTTCTGGTGAGTTACTACAGACTTTTTAGAACTATTTTAGGATATTGTTTGAAAGACTATTCTTAGATACTATCTCATGTTTCCCTTTCCTCTTGACTTCCTTGACCGGTAGACACCTGATTTTTGTAATAACAACTGTTTTTGACTAATTTTCGGCCGCTCTTTCGCTTGGTGTTGCCGAAAAAATTCTAAAAAATTTTCCCGAACGGCTGTAAGTTTTCAAAGTTGAGTGTCTCCGTAACGTGAAAACGTTATCAATTTTGTTCATCCGCTCTCCTGTAAAATTTACATTTTTGCGCTGAGGTCCTTTTCTTCCTGTCAGCTCACATTCTTCATTAGTTTTTCCATAAACTGCATTCAAACATTACGTCAAAAGTTTAAGAACATCCATTTACATGGGATTGTGTGAAACGGGCTTAGGGGAATGACAGAGACAAGAATTCGAAACGCGGTTGTCACAGCAATGCGTAGCCCCACCACAGATGTTACATGCTATGTACATCTGTACCCACCACTACCACCATCCCATCTTTATACGGGGGTCTGGTTGGCCGAGTGGATAGCGCGTTGGTCTCGGAATCCGGAAATCCCGGGTTCGAGCCCACGTAGCAACTCGCCAGATTTCGACCTAGGCCAGCCTTTCGACCAGAATGGAAAAGGGTTAAGACAGCCTTAACAGCCTCCCCGACGTCTCTGAAGTTCTCCTCGAAAGGGCGGATTCCAGGGCTCGGGTTGAAAGCAAATTAGAAAAAGAGATCCCATCTTTACACTTATTTATCTCAAAAACCTGTTTTCGCACAACAGGCACATTTCATGATTCCAGGTCCCATATGTATTACAATGAGTCTTAATACGGTGTAACAAAGCATTCAAGTATCTTGCAAAGTCTTAACAGAGTTTCAAAACAGCTTTAATGAGGTCTCAAAGTCATAAACAGCGTAGAAGAGCAACAAAAAAATTTTAACAAGTCTTAGAAAATCTTGACCCGTCTAAACAAAACTGGAAAAGTCTTGAAGGGTCTCTCAAAATAGTCTTACAGAATTCTAAATTAGTTTGGATGAGTCATGAACAGTCTTGAATTCTACGCTAGTCATAAAAAGACTTAGCGGTCTTGAACAAGTTCTGAAGAATCTTGGCAGGTCTTGAGCAAGTCTTCCTGCGTGTCAATACCATTTTTGGAAGTCTTGACGCAGGCATAACAAGTCTTAACAATGTTTTGAGAGTCCTAACAGAGTCTTATTAAGCTCTGCAAGGTCTTCAACACGTCTCTACTAGTCTTAAAATGTCTCAACAGAGTCACTATCATAACAGAGTCTTAATGAGTTTGAGGAAAAAGTTCGGAAGGATGGCATGAAATAAGTCTGAAAGAGTCTTAAAGGATATTGAAAAAATCTTGAGTAGGTACTGACAACCCATAAGTTAATCTTCAAGGGTAGTGATGAGTCTCAACCATGTTTTAACGAATCTTATCGAGTCTTAAATGTTTTCCAGCATTCTATCATACCCCACTGAGTCTTAACGGGTCTTAAAATTCTCTACTAGAGCCTCCAAAGTGCCTTCATAGACCACGGACGTTGCTGGGCAAACAGGAAATAAAACATTGGCCTTCACCTGGGTTTTCAAAAAATTCACAGTTTTACCCAAATGCGCATTTTTTTACCTAAAAAAAAAAATGGTTTTGTCTTGCTGGAATCGTTTTGTTGTTTTCTTCTAGGAAAAAGCTGGGCGGCGCCTACATAAACCCACTCAACTTGCTAGCCTTAACTGGTCTTAACACAGTCTTAACGAACCATAAAATAGTCTTATGGGACTTCGGGTAAGTAGGGAAAGGTCTTGAAAAATCTTAAGCAAATCTGGAAAAGCATATAGTCTCGAACAATGTGGAAAGTCTCAGCACATCTGGACACGTTAACTGCCGACGCGATTTTGACCAATGTCTCAGAAAATATAAACGTCAGTCACCAGTGACTGACACTCTGATTTTCGAAAAAGCGCCCCTGTGGGGCATAGCGCCTGACACGGCAGTTAACGTGTTAAACAAGTCTTGAAGAGTATGAGTGAGTGTTAACACGTGTCCAAGTTTTAAAAAATGTGTAAAAACTCTGAAAGAATCTGTGAATACCTGAAAGTAGATTCATAGAGTCTTCAAAAAAGTCTGAAAGAGCGATGATAAGTTTTGAACAATCTTAAACGGGTTTTAATGAAAGGTCAAGGGTCTGGATGACATGAGTTTTGAGTCTTAGTAAGTCTAATAACAAGTCTATAGGAGTGTTACAGAATTTTAAGCAAGTTTGAACGAGTCTTATAGAGGCTCAACAGTCTTGAAGAAGTTATGAGGACTCTCAAACAAAATTTCAAATAGAAGAATTTTCGGTTTCAAACAAGTCTCACAGTCGGGGAGAGTACAAAAGAGTTTTAAAAAGTCTCCAACTAATGAAGTTTTGAAATAGGGCTCGGCTCTGGCTCCATGTTAAACTGCATTTTATTTACACGAGGGCACTGGCGGAACCAGACGTTTTGATTAAGTGTGCCGTTTTTCAAACATATGATATCTCCTTTTTCAAACTTGTAAAATTTACAATATTTACCCCCATCCCTCTTTTCTAATTTTGCTCTCAACCCGAGCCCTGGAATCTGCCCTTTCGAGCATTACCTCAGAGACGTCAGAGAGGCTGTTAGAGCTGTCTCAGCCCTCTTCTCTACTTGCCAAAAAACCGGCGTCGAAACGTAGCAAGTTGCTACGTGGGCTCGAACCCGGGACCTCCGGATTCCGAGACCAGCGCGCTATCCACTCAGCCAACCAGACCTCAGTACCCCCTTCCCCCTAAAAATGATACTTCATTCTGTATTGGGCAAATTTTTTGAAAGTGAAAATCCATAAATATATAAAATATGCCTTTTTAATTTTCATTTGTTCATCTATTTATTTGTTGTAAAGTGCACAGATGTGCCAGGACACGAGGATAAAAAACGAATGTTCCTGGAATATCGATAATCAAGAAACCGATTCATTCCTCTGACCTTGCTTCAGATAGCAAAGAATACAGCAGATGGTTGTCAGAAATAAAAACACGTTTCATCCGCAAAATTTCGATTATTAAGAACGGTTCTTTCGAACCAACATTTCATGCAGGGGTTGACTCAGTGCCCCCACTAACCACAGCTGTGATCTTACCTTATCCCCGGCAAGAATTCTGAACGAGTCGATGACCTGCTCGGCGGTATCCGTGTCCGTAGTCTCCCTGGTCATGAAATCTAAGAAGGCGTCGAAGTGCACGTAACCGGTGCTGTTCGGATCGACGACGGCCAGAATTCGTTGGAAGTCGATTTCACCCTAGAACATACGTCGCCGCCCATTAGCGATCGTGTTCTTCAAGTAACTACACACAATTCACCGGACGAGAAGACTCACTTGGCGATCTTTGCCAATGCTGTAACCCAAGCTGACCAGGCACGATTTCAATTCTTCTGGCGTGAGACGTCCGGTACGGTTCTTGTCAAAGTGGTTGAAACTGGCTCTGAATTCGTTCAGCTGCTCCTGGGTGATGCCCTTCGAGTCTCTGGTCAAAATCTGGTTCTCCACCTCATTGATGTTGCGGTTTATCGACGTCAACAGCTGCTCCCATCCGACGCGTAACGTTTCCATGGTGTAGTGCGTATACCTGCAGCCACCAATCACGTGGATTAGGAGCTCAGCATGCGAACGCGGCACTGCGCAGGCTTATACCCTCAACCAGCCACCACTACCACGTACCTGTTTTCGAATATCATGCCCTCCTGAATAGCCTGATGGATCTTCTCGAGTTCTTCGATGTGTGGTTTGTACGCGTACACTGCCTGTTCGTATTCCTTGAGTCTGTGGAGTTGGTCTTCCAAAGAGCCCTGTTCGAGTAGAAAATGAATATTTCTAGTCATTAATAAATCTCAGAATCATGGAAGAGTAGTCCAAGCAACTAGAACAAACACTGTTTAATGGATACACCTACGCCTTTGACGTATTTTCTTCCGGGCAAAAGGCCAGGGGCTCTTAAAACATGGCGCAGAAGGTCAACTCGTCATACACATGAAAAGTTCCAGTCTACCTACGTCAAATGTTCAGCAACAAAAACATAAGACGCATTCTGAAGTTGCGAGTGGCAACTACAACTTCGACCAACATTCTCTTCATGTTCAACGTATACTAAAACCAGCAGTCGAAATGCTCCCTTGCTACATAACCAACCGGCATCTCACCTGAAGTCCCATTCCGATGGCTGTAACCGCGTCCATTTGTCTTTCAATCCACGGTCCCACTTGATTCGCTTTCTCCGCGAACTGTCTGCGCAGCATTTCGTTATCTACGGGACATTACAGCAAATAAAAACAAAGCTGCTGGAAACAAAATGAATGTGAACGAGTAGAAATCGATGCGTACTTTGTTGCTTCCTTAGTTCGGTCTGCAACGTCGTGTCCCTCTGTGGCACCAGGTGTTTTACTTCCGTCCATTTTTTCGTCATGTCCTGCAGAAGGAAGACGAACGAGACACTCGAATAAGCAACTTACACTTCAAACAGTACTCATTACCGGCTACAAAACTATACTCACAGAAGCGGTCAGTGTGGTGTAGGGGTTAGCGAGACCTCCAGGAATCTGATTCTTCTGGACGGTTGTCTCGACTTCCTTCACCAGCGACACGATAGAATTGTATTCTTTATCTGCCTCGCCTAGGGTCGCCTTAAACTGATTGTGTGCGTCGATCAAGCCCTGGATTTCCTCCATGGTGTGCACGATGAACATGTCCACCAAGTCTTCCCTGGTGCCGTCTAACCAGTTGTTGAATGGCTGTCGGAAGAGGAAAGATTTCAGTAAATGAATCTTCGAACGATTCGTTTCAAGCCAGTTACACTCACCGCTGCACGTTTGGCGAACTCCAAATGAAGAATGTCGATCTTCTCCAATATCTTTTCGGCCTCGTCCAAAGCCTGTCTTCTGCGTTGAGTAAGACTGCCTAAACGATCCCACTGATCGCATATGCGTTGACACCTAGTGTTCACGCTGATGCTATCGTGATACTCCAAAGCGCTGCAAACACCCGCAATGTTAACACCAATTCCACTGACCCATGTGGATCGGATGCCAGTGCGACTGAATAGCTTACTTCAACTCTTGAGCAATGGCTGCGATTTGTTCGACGCGATCTTGGTGGGCGGCTAGGTCGCTCTCGAACGCCTCGTGTTTCTTTTTCAACGCCTTCAACTCGTTCAGCTTGCACTGTCTGAAGTCCGAGCTCTGCAGCATCTCCTCTTTGCCGCGGGTCCAGTCCTCGTGGATATCGGCTTTATGTTTGAACTTCTGCGCCAAGTGTTCCAATCTTTCCAATCTGTTAAGAGAAATCGATGATTACTAATGGCATTGAGCTTAAAGGGCTCCAGAAAGATGAATCGGGTTCGAAACCGAAGTACAAAAGCAAATACAATTCTATATTTATTTTGGGTGTGTATAAAACGAATCGAAATCATTTACTTACCTCATCATTTCGGAAAGCAACCAATCTTCGAACGATTTTTCCGATGTTTCCAATCCTTTCCACGCATTGGCAATATCCTGTGAGTAATCAAATCGTGAAACTATCGCATTATGCAATGTAATGATTTATTATGAAGATGGAAGCATTCATAATCTGCTAAATACAATTTTCATATTTGTTTTCCTCGCCTCCTACACTCCTGAATATCACTTTCTTCCAATTTCATGAGCACATCAAATGAAATAGGTTGACGAAATGGAAGAGGAGGGGAAGGGGGGGGTCAAGATTGACATTTTGTGGTATGCAATACGAATATTGATTACCAAGTTTTGAAGGTGTTGAATTTGAGGCTGTCTTGATTCTTTTATAGACGATCAGAGTACCCGGGGCGATTTTCCTTTGGGAGCTCCAGATTTGAAGTCGAGAGTTGTCTTTACGATGAGCTGGACATCTTACACAAATAGGTACAGAACAAACAGACAAACTGAGGATATCCTAATCTGGAGGAAAATCAGCTGTAAAATCAGCTGTACGCCTCTCTATCTGGCGGGATATTTGATTGATTCCATTTTGCTGTCTGCATCATAGATAGATAAATAGAGGGGAGAAGCACAGCAGAAATGTCATTGAATAGGGCTTTCTGTACACTTTAAGAACAATAATTTATGTGTAAAATAAAAATTAAAATATATAAAAAGAACCAGAATTGCAAGAAGGAAAAAATAAAAATATAAAGGGTGGTCTAAAAGTTATTGCGCGACGCTCCGCGAGGACTGGGTGCGCGATCTAGCAGAGCGCGACCGAACTAAGGTGAAGTCTATTCAATTTCCAGTCGAAAGAGACTAAGAGGAGCGCGCTTGCGCACATAGACGCTGAGCTATAGCAGTTTGAAGTCAATGTGTTCGGATGTCGCCTACAAGCTAAACGCGTGTTGGTTTGGAAAGTGCAAATTTAAGAACGGAACAACGGTGTAGCTCGGCGACTATGTGCGCAAGCGCGCTCCTCTTGGTCTCTTTCGACTGGAAATTGAATAGACTTCACTTTTAGTTCGGTCGCGCTCCGCTAGATCGCGCACGTAGTCCTTACAGAGCGTCGCGCAATGACTTCTAGACCACCCTTTGCCACAAAAACACAAAAAATGAGGTATAAGAAGTAACGTGGAGCGGCATAGTCCAATGGAAGGAAGAGAGGGGATGGGTACCCCATGAAGCAGGGATGGTAACCGAAACCAAAACCAATCTATACTTGAGAATTGTTCTCTGAACAAAGCCAAAACCAATATTTAAATGATGATCCAAAAACCAATATCAATACCAACTGGAAAATAATATATTGTTCATTTCCAAAACCAATTAATTTTTGAAATTGTTTTTTTCCCCTTGTCTCTTGTCTGGTTACCCAATGAAACTGAACTTGAAACTGTGCTTTTTTGTACCGACAATATTTAAAGTTGTGTTTCGTGCCCTTAGCTTACGCTGGGGGGGGGGGGGATACACCTGTACCGGTCTTTTGCGTTCTGCAATCTGCAGCATTCACAGTTGGCAGCAACGCTTGACGCCAAAGCGATTCTGAGATTGATCTACAATTCCACAGGCAAAGAACGTTTAAAATAAATTCATGTAAGGGTCTTTTTCTACGAGATATCGAGAATCGATAAATCGATCAGTACAGAACTGCACTGCAACGCTGTTTCGCCGTTATCAATTTTCGTTACGAGCTTCCGAGTTGAAAATAAGTCTAACATTTGGTATAGTCAATGAATTTTTTGAGAACGAAACAAAAAACCAAAACCGTAAAATTATATTGGTTTTTTTTTCGAACAATACTGTAAACCAATCTGCACTTCCAAATTATTCTTTAAACAAAACCAAAAACCAAATTACTTTTTTAAACTGGAAGCAATATCTGTATAAAATTATATTGCTCAAAACCAACACCGAAACCAAAATTTCAAAGTTATTCGGTTACCATCCCTGCCATGAAGAAATGAGGTAGCCCATCAAGAGAGAGACCAGAGTTCGGAGGACACCTACATTAGGCATAAGAAACCAGAGAAACTAAGAAATCTCTGACAGTGGCTAAGTGGGGGCAGACACTTACAAAGGCTTGTTTGATATTACAATCAAATGCTAGCGTTGCGAACAGAAAATGTCGATAACAGTTATGGCGTTTTGGATTTCATTATAGTCTGAGCGGTTGAGAGGAGGCAGATGCCTCAAACATGGAATCAGTGGAGGTAAAAGTACAATTTCGCTTCATCAAAATTTTGTTACGACTACACTTCTGAGTTCAATCGTTATCGAACCAAGCTTCCTCCATCCTTAAAAAAAAAAAAAAAAAAAAAAAAAAAAATTAGAACTGCCAGGTTGTCAATTCTACAACAATCTTCTCGAAATTCTGCCTCACCAAATAATGAAGAAGCAAAAGAGTTCCCACCTATGGTTTGGCTGATTGTTCACTATTCTGTCTCTTGGCGTGGTTAAATCTCGAGGTACCAGATTTGTCTCTGAAATTTTTCGGAATTCCCAGACCACCCAGTTGTTGGTATGAGTAGAGTTGTTTGGAAATTAACACATGAGGGCGTGAAGGAGAGAGAGGTAAATATTGAAAGAGACCAAATATGCAATATGGGTACCAATTAACACCTTTTGAAGGTCTGAATGTACGTTTGATGTTATAATGATCCTAATTTGAAAATTTAAAAACCAGGGTGATAATATAAATGAGTCGAGAAACGCAACACGAACATTTACATTTTGAAAGATGCTGATTCCGATTTCGATAACATTTTACTATCTTGAAAATTTTGGAGCCCCTGATGGATAAATGCCAACACTGAAATCGTTAAAAGATGCAATCCGGATGTTGGTAATTAGTTTAGAAGGTTGCTTAGTTCGATTTTGATGTAATTTTAGCCCCGTTTTGAAAACTGTCAATTCTGTTCCAACAGATGGAGGACGTGGATATGAACAAACGTGGTATATGATGCATGCTCCCAAAAATGAAATGAACAGCCTTTTTCCAAAGTGGCCTACCGTTCTGAGATAGCAACGTAATCTGGTATTGATGAAATACAATCCAGTCATGTAAACCCTCTATTAGGGCTGCTGGAAGCGATGGCGCGCTGTTGTTTACTTTGAAACCCCGATCAAGAGGAATATTTCATTTACAGGCGTATGAAGAAATCTCAAAGTATTATGAAAACGAGAGCGTTTATCGAAAAAATTAATAGAACAAAATTTGTAGCACATAAAATTTCCTTTCCATTGAGACCATTTTTATTTCAGTATGATAAATTTTTCTAAAATTTGTAGGGTTTCATTAGTTCCTTTTTTTCACGCGCCTGAAACTGTAGAGGGCGACTCTTTCGCGCTTGCAGTCCCAATCTATATTAGGTTTGATGTTCTATGCATTCTAAGTTGAAGTTAGTTTCCAAAGTAGCTTAAGTGCTATCGCAAATTCTGATAACAGTTATACAATTACCTATTTATTACTGTTGTGTTAATGCAGTATTTTATGCCAAAGTGGCCAAAGTCAGGTAGGTCACCAACTCTGACGGTCTCTTACAATATTTCGAAAGATGGTAGGATAAATTTGTTCACACTCGATTAATACTATCCTTGACTATCGATTCATATCATTTCCGCCTTCTTTGTGGTGATTATGCGGCGCTGAAACTGTTTTTATCGATTTTCTCAGAACTGCAAAAATTGACTTAGGCCACTTTGAAAAAAATCTCTTCAAATGCTCTAAAAGATAACACTCACATAAACAGGGTATCTACTGAGGTCGAAAATTAAAAACGGGGGACCATTCGGGGACTTGGGAAATACATTTTCGTATTTTGGGGGACTTTTTCGGTTTTATACGACTGATTTTATATAATGTTAACAAAAATTAAATCATTAGCGATACAATTATCATTACAGTGTGATTATTTCTCTGGTTGTCCTACTTCCTCGATGATATAAACGTTTTTGACAATATCTGTTAAACATCATTTACATACATGATTAGAACTCTAATCATTTCAATGCATAATTGGAACTCTAATCATTTAAATGCACGATTAGAACTGAATAAAGAAACGTTTTCCCATCAACTGATACAATGGCAACGGGACATCTTTCTAACGATAGCAAGATTCAATGTTGTGGTTTTATATACAAATTATAAGATTCTAGGAACTCTCTTAAACTTGTAGATAGAAAAAGTTGTGTTTCTAAGAAGATTCTTCTTCCACACGTCTAACACAGACAAGCTGACCTTTTGTCCCTTAGTTCCACGGCTTATACCGACAAAAATCTGATGATAAGGTTATCAGTCCTACGACCGGTTTGATTCAGCTCTCCAATTCTTCCTGTCTTGTGCGAGTTTTTTCATTTCGTGATAACACTTACATTTGACATCCTTGATTATCTACAGAACACACTGGAATCTCTGCCGACCTACCCAATTTTTCCCTTCCACTCTTCCTTCTAGTAACAGTGATATTATTCCTGGGTGCCTCCAGGTATGCCCTATTAGTTCTCTCCTGCTCTTCAGACAATTCCAAATATCCATTTCACCACCTACTCGGTTAAGCACGTCCTCATTTCTCACCTTATCCGTCCATTTGATATTAAGAATCCGCCTATAGCACCACATTTCAAAAGCTTCTATCCTTCTCTTCTCTGGTTTTCCTATACTCCAAGTTACACATCCATACAAGACTATACGCCAAACGTAAATTTTCAATAATAATTTTTTGATTTTCAGATTCATCAATAATTTGAAAAGATTACAAGCCTACTTTTTCTATAAAATGCTAATTTGGCTTAAGCTATTCTACCACTAATATACCTTTTACTCTTTCCATCTTTTGTTATTTTACTCCTCAAGTAGCAAAATTCACTTACTTCCTCAATTTTTTCCAGCCCAATATTTATATTTAAGCTATCATGTTCACATCGATTACATACCATTACTTTAGTTTTATTTATTCTCATACGATATTCTATACTTAAAATCTCCTCAATTCCATTTAAAATGTTTTCCAAATCAATACTCCTCTCAGCTAAAAAGACAATATCATCTGCAACCCTGAGCATCTTTACTCGCTCTCCATGTACAGCGACACCTGCGTATTCTTCTCTTATTTCTTCTATGGCCCACTCTATGTACAAATTAAATAATACTGGAGATAAAGAGCACCCTTGCTTTACACCTTTTTCTATATTAGCCTTCTATTTCTCTCCTATTCTTAATGCGGCTTCCTGTCCTTTATATAAGTATAAAATAACTATGTTTTTTTAGAATATCAAATATTTAATTCCATTTAAAATTGTCAAAAGCTTTTTCAATATCAACGAATGCGTTGTATGTATCGTGCCCGTTTATGAGTCTCCAATCTATATTAATCTCCAAGCGAACCCGGCTTCCCTAGTACCTCTACTTCTTCTAAATCCAAACTGATCATCTCCTAGTTCCGCATCTATTCTATTCTGAATTCTCCTAAAATTATCCTAGTTACTATTTTTGACGCATGCGAAAGAAGACTAACTGTTCGATAATTTTCACACTTATCAGCTCCTGCTTAGTTACAATAGCACTATTTTAAGTCCTCTAGCATTTCCCCTTTATCATAAATATAACAGGCTAATTTGTACAATAAAATTTATCAAGTACATACTCTCCTAAGTTCTGTAATAATTCAGCTGGTATCTTATCCACTCCAGGAGCCTTTCTTTATATCTCTCAAGGCTTTGTCAAA
Organism: Acanthococcus lagerstroemiae; assembly: GCA_031841125.1. Lineage (NCBI taxonomy): Eukaryota > Metazoa > Arthropoda > Insecta > Hemiptera > Eriococcidae > Acanthococcus > Acanthococcus lagerstroemiae. The sequence continues at coordinate 57,626,997 of CM063112.1, read as the reverse complement.
TGTACCTCTTAAAATTGAGCCTCCCATCTCATCTTTTTCCATATCTTTCTCCCTCTCCATTCTTATCTCTTCATCCCCATTATTACTATATAGTCCTTCTACATACACCCACCATTTCACTTTTCCTTCAGCAGTGTAAATTAGCTCTTCCTCCTTATTTGTTATACTTGCTTTCTTCCTTCTTTCCTCAAACTCCATTTTTACTTTCTATAGGCCAAGTGTATTTGTCCTTCATTCATAAACTCTTCTATCTTATCACTTTTTTCTTCCATCCATTTCTCCTTTGTCTTTTTACGCACTCTCTTTATTTCATCCCTTAACTTTTGATAAGCTAATGTGCCTTCCCTATCGTTAGCATTCTTATAGTTTCTTCGTTCATCCATCTTTCTAAGGATTTCCTCCTTCATCCACGGTTTCTTTTTTTCTGTCTTAGTTTTACCTAGATTTTCTTCTGCTGACTTTAATATTCTCTTGTTTATTTTACCCCACTCTTCCTGCACACTGTTAATTTCCTGTGTTTTTCCACCTCTAATTGGGTCATTCTGTGAACGTTGGGCATTCCAAGTCGCCGGGCAATTGTGAGAGGAGTAATCTACTTTTGGCATTTCTTATACGTATGCCAAACATAAAGTGTTAGAAAGGAGAAAATGAATAATTTTTGACTGGACGATAGGTACAATAACCCTTCGGCTTCAACAAGAATGCGAATTCTCATTCACTCACTATGTCGCCAATTTAAAATCTTGACTTAAAAAAATTAATTTTCGCATTAACTGACATATTTTCGGGAAAGAAATGAGTGATTCATGTAGGCGGCATGCTTGTGTATTCAGAAATACCACGAAATGTGTTTTTTATGCCCCACGGGGTGATACAGAGAGCGTGATCTGATTTACGTGTGTCACCATGTTCTTATCTCATTCCCTCATTCAACCAGAAAAACTGGGCCTGATAGAAGGAAAGTTTCGTCAGCTTCATTGCGATGAGTTGGTAATGTCGCTTTATGGTCATTGCATCATATATCTGCTGTTTAACGTTTTTTATAAAGATTTCAGTGTCCTTGAAGTTGCGCTAGAAAACAGATTCGAGCTACTGTTCTTCATTTTTATCTAATCTTTCTCATTCCCTCGCCAGCTGCAGCAGCTGCTCAACGTTAGTAATCATCTATTCTAGGAATAGTATAGGCTACACTTAATTTACAGACAGGGACGTACCGATAGGGGAAGAGGCAACCCCCCCCCGTAGGAATTTCTCACTCAATAGTTGGGAAAATTTACATTTTCAGTCAAGCTACTTGGAAAAATCCAACAAGTTTAACTTTTTTTTTGCTTTGATACTTGAGAATTCAGCTGGGAAGTCGGGAAAATCCAACAGGTCAAAATGTTTTTCTACTTTGGCTTTGATACTTTGGGAATTTTGAGTTGAGTCAGTTGATACTTCCACAAATTTTACCCCCCCCCCCTAGGAGCTCTTCGGTACGTCCCTGTTTACCGAAGAGCGGCTGGTGCCATAGTACCATTACAGACCGAGTTAGGATCATTATAACGATAAAATTATCATTTCCTTACTTTTCCGATATGGTGAGGGTCTGATATACCGGTGAGGGAATGAGATAAATTCCAGAAGAACGATAAAGTCGACCTTTTTACGCAGTTTTTCTTACAATTAAAAATGAATTTGTCAGTACAGGCCAATATGGCACCAAGAGAGGAGGCTGAAAAAAAATCGAACATTTTACAGGTGTTGTTTTTGATTTTTGTAATACATGTTCTCATTCCCTCATCTCGAGGAAAAAATGAAATTAAAGCCTATTGGAGAGTTAAATGAAGCCCAAATTTGGTTAAATTATTGTTAGCAGGTGTCTGGAATCTATTTTCAAAAATAAATAAACTCATAAAGACAAAAAAAAAAAAATAAAATAAAATAAAAAGTCAAACCCCCCTTTTTTGTAGAGTGACCCAATTCTAATACAATATCCTCTTGATATTTCCCTCAAATACTAATATTTTCAACCTTTTCAAATTCCATCTTTTTACCTCTCCTTTTCTACCAAGTTTCTTCATTTTAAACCTACATTTCATCACTACCAAGTTATGATCAATGTCAATATCTGTTCCGGATAAGTTTTACAGTCCAATATTTGATTCCTAAAACGTTGTTTTGTAATAATATAATCAATTTGATATATCTACTTTCGTTACCTGGACTTCTCCATATACGAGTATATCTTCTTCTAGAATGATTTTTAAATTGAGTTTCCTATTAAGTACTAAATTATACTTCGGACAAAACTTAATGAAACGCTCTTCTCTTTCATTTCTCATTCCTAATCCAAAATCCCAGACTATATAGGAAACCTTCTTGTCCTTCACCAACTCTAGCATTACAATCACCCATAATAATGAGATTATCTTCGCCTCTAACATGCTTCATAAATCCTTCTAATTCTTCACATACCTTCTCAATCTCTTCGTCCTGGTGCGTATTAGTAGGCATATACACTAGTATTACTGTTGTAAGTACTGGTCTGGTATTGATTTTTATTAAAATTAACCTTTCACTCTGTTGTTTACATCATTTTATTACCTATTTGTTTATTCATAACAATTCCGACACCTGCTTACCATTTTATTGCCTTTGTATTTATTAGTCTAAAGTTTCCTGACTGAGAATCATTCTCCTCTTTCCACCTTACTTCACTTATTCCAACTATTCCAAGGTCAAGCCTCTTCATTTCTCTTCAAGATTCTCTAATCTTCCAACTCCATTTGAGCTTCTCACATTCCAAGTTCTTATTTTAATTGCGCCTCTCTTTTTAAAACTTTCCGATGATGACGCTCCCCTAAGTAGCTCCCTCCCAGACATGATAACCCAAAAAAAAAAATTACAGTGGCGTAGCCAGGGGGCGAAGGGGGCGAATGCCCTTCAAGGCACCTGCAATTGAATTAAAATATGCAAAAATGAGCAACTTTTCACCTTCAAACACGGTTTTTCGAAAAATTTTGATTCGAGCAGTAATTTTACCTTCATTTTTCATAAAATAGTCCTCTAATATCGGCCATTTTAAAAAAATACCTCAATTTTCAACTTTTTCTTCATTGAAAATCTTACTTCGCTCCCCTCCCCTTCGGGAAACCCCTGTCAACGCCACTGATAGATTATGTAGTTCAACATAATACCTTAACATCTGAGGCAATATTAAAAATTAGTCATCCTGAATAATGAACTGTACTGAAAACGAACTTCTAATGGGAACCGACTATCTTATCAAAACTTGCACCATCCTTCATTAGTTAAATGTAGTCTGGCTGATAAATCATTTCAATTTGTAACAGCGAACTTATTTAATTCAATCTGTTATCACTGAATTATCACGAGTATTAATACGGTTTACCGAACATTACTCGTGTATGATAATTCTAGATATTTTCTAATTCTATTTAGTACTCGGGAGCAGTTTACATAGTACAGGTTTTGCGCTGTTTATGATTACGCTTTTCACAACAAACACAAACGTTGTTTACATCATGACGTCGACAACCGCTCATAAATCTAGTTTCCGCAACCTTATTTTTCTCAAGACATCGGAAATCCAGAACCCCGACTCCCGGGTCAGATTCTTGTCGGGTTTCAAAGCTGCATTCCACAATAGGGACTCATGATCCGTGAATCGGGAACAAGCGATCGTAAGCACTCTTCAATAAATCGTCTGTATCGCTTTCCGACCCATCGAAGCCTCATTTGTTGCTAGAATTACCAGTCATAATAATGGAAATTGAACGATAATGGGAGAACAATAAAATCTAATTATTTCTGTTTGCAAAGCCTCGCCTTTCAGAGAAAAACAAAACGAAACAAAAACGCTACTTTTCTAATCGACATTAATTAGCCCGATGCGGCGGAAATAGACAGGCGTCCACCGTACAGGTTACGGCAAACGTAGAATATGAAATGCGAAACTGCGCAACACCCGTTTCCACTGAAACCACACATTGTCTCAACGCTTATCACAGTACGAAACTAACTAGCAAGTAAATAATTACGCGCTTCCCGAATGACACGGGACATCTTTACAATTGTCTAAAACAAACTGGGCTATCTAAGTATCTTTGGAACTGTTTTGAAAATGTAAGACCGAATGAAAATTCGAGACGTACACCTCCTTCTAGTATGACATAGACTGTACTTCGTAATAAACATCAGAAGTTAACATTATAGTAGAAACAGACCTCCTGTAAAACAAGTTTGTCACCAATAGTGCTGTACATTTGGGAGGAATCTATTTTTCTTCGCGTTCCTTTACACAGATTTCTTTTCTTCCCAAGACACGAGCATTTTGATTTATTCAGCCCGTAGTTTAGCTATGACATAGTTAAGCACCATGTGACATCACTGGTTCATCAGTTCCCTATGGGGCTGAAATAATTGTATTCTGAAGCTATTTGAGATTTGAAAATGAAAATTCTTATACCTTCCTCGGAAGAAAAGGAGTCTATAAAGAGAAACAGGAAGGGAAATGCTGATCGTGCCAAGGTGCAAAGTGGGTAGCATGAAAGGTGACTGCATTAATGGCAACTGCCAACTCAAATTAACCAGGAAGAGCAAAGTTTCACAAAATGAGACGAGATGCAGATCAGTAGATAATAGTGTGGAGGATAAAGAAAGAGGACATCCTATTTCGAGGTCAGAATTTGATAAAACTCTAAAAGAAATGAAAGCAGGTAAAGCAGATGAAGTTGATAAAATTGCTAAGAAGTTATTGAAGAATGTAAAAAAAGTAGTTAAACAAAATGTATTGTAATGCGGAATGAGAAAACCGACTTTACGTAAGAAAATGAGACTCTGGTCCCACAGCTATCTAGTGTCAACTTTACAAAGTAGTAATGGTCTTATATGAAAGAGTAATGCAGTTCCAACAAATTTATGTCATAAACCCGAAATTTCTGACTCAGGTCGGTTTTCTCTTTCCACATCACAACATGAATTAATTGGTAGAATGTATGAGGAAAGAGAAATTCTAATAGATTTCCAGAAAATCAGACTGATTTAAAAGCAGCAACAAGCAAATATGAAGATAATCGTACTATAACAGGGTTGCCACTTTTTTTCAGGATTGGTTTTTCCTGACTTTTCCCGGTTTTCCAGGCCAACTTTTCCAATTTTCCCTGACTTTTTTACAGGATTCCGAAAAAGCCCAGAGGAAGGAGAGTCACAGAAATTTTTTACAATACAGATTTTAAAAAAAATCGCTATCGAGAAGAAGAAGGTACAGATGTAATTTATGTAATATTTTTCAATATTATAGACTATTTCATTTGCGAATAGATTATCATTATTCTTATGTTATGATAAAAAAAGTTTACTCTGATAAAATACGAACACGTTTGTTATTTTCAGAAAATTTCCCTGACTTAAATGAAAATTCCCTGACTATTCCCTGACTGACCAAATTCCCTGACTTTTCCCGGTTTTCCAGAAAGTGGCAACCCTGTATAAGTTTACTATCGCATGCATCAAAGATTTTAACTAGGACAATAAATAAGAGAAAACAAGATAAAATGGAAAAAAGAGTGGGAGAGGATCAGTTTGGATTCACAAAAGGTAGAGGAGCTAGGAAAGCAATTGTGACCTGCCAGAAAGAAAGGGACCTGTGCGCAAAAAATCATTTTTAGGGTGTCTACCGGGGCCAAATTTTCCAATTCCTTGACTTTTCCTTGACCTTTTCTCACTTTTTCCATAACCGTTTTACACACATACAAATATAATCTCGTTCGTAGGACCTTAACAAGGTGGGGAGGGGCTCACAATAAATGGAAACACTAAAAAATACTATGAAAAAGGATATTATGTAATTATCTGAAAATATTTACGTTACTTTAAATTTACTTGTAATTTGAAGAAAAAAAATCGTGATAGTAATTTTGAGAAAATTTGAATGAAAAATTTATGACTTTTCATGACCACTATCCAAAACACTTTACTTTTCTTTTACTTCCGTGACTTTCTTTGACCACTCTCCAAAATACTTGACTTTTCCTAGACTTCCTTGACCGGTAGACACCCGATTTTTGTAATAACAACTGTTTTTGACTAATTTTTGGCCGCTCTTTCGCGTGGTGTTGTCGAAAAAATTCTAAAAAATTTTCCCAAACTGCTGTAAGTTTTCAAAGTTGAGTGTCTCCATAACGTGAAAACCTTATCAATTTTGTTTATCCACTCTCCTGTAAAATTTACATTTTTGCGCTCAGGTCCCTTTCTTCCTGGCAGGTCACAATTGTATGTTTGAGGCTTTCATTAGAAAAAAAAAGGCTGAGAAAAGGTTTTGATACATATGTAGCATTTGTAAATTTATAAAGAGCTTTTGATAATGTATAATGGTCAAAAATGTTTCAAATATTGAAGGAGATAGGAGTTAAGTATAGAAGAGTAATACGGAACTTATAAGGATCAAAAGGCTCAAATACAAATAGAAGATAAAGTGAGAGAATCGAAAATTCAAAAAGAAATGAGACAAAGTTGCTGTTTGTCACCATTATTGTTTAACCTACTTATAGAAAAAGTAATTGAAGAAATGAATGAAAGGAAATCAGGCAAGGAGAAACGGTTAGAATGATATGGTTTGCAGATAATGACATTGCAGTAATCGAAAGAAGTAAAGAAAGAAAACATTGAAAAAGTTGGATGGAGAAATTAAAAATAAAATATAAAGATGAATAAAAACAAAACAAAAGAGATGGTAGTCAGTGGATGGAAACTAAATCCAATAGGAGGTGAAAAATAAAGGAGGTAAAGCAATGTAAATACTTAGGTAGTTTGATAACGTAAAATGGAAGACGTAAAACAGAAATAGAGAGTAGAATGGAACAGGCTCAGAGAGCTTTCTTTTTCAAAAAGGAGACATATTCAAGGCAAATATAGATTTAAAAGTAAGACTGAGATTTCTTCGAACGTATATTTGGAGTACAGTACTGAATGGATGTGAGACCTGGACAATAGGAACACAAGAAAGAAAAAGGATAGAAGCTTCTGAAATGTGGTGTTATGAGAATGCTGAAAATCACATGGACAGAGAAGATCAGGAATGAAAAAATATGGCAAATAAGAGGGAAAGAGAAACTTGGCATATAATCGTAAAGAGAAGAGTTAAACTGATGGTCATAAAACAAGATATCCAGGGATATTGTTATTACTGCTAGAGAACGGTTGAAGGGCAGAACAGGAAAGGAAGGCAAAGAATGAGCTATGACGAGCAGATTACGAAAGATACAAAGTGTGACTCCTTCTTAGAAATGGAAAGATTAGCACAGGAGAGAAAAAAGTGGAGAGACGCAACCAACTAGTCGAGAGACTACGGAGTATGACAACAGATCTGGATCTGGGCCTCTAATTTGTGATATTTTGCACTTTTTTTACCTTACTAAACCGCTGACATTAATGCACTATATTTCTCTATATTTATATGTAGTCATGTGCTAATGCAAATACAAATGCAAATTAATTTAAGTAAATTCATTCACGTCACGCACACTTTACTCATCAATGGAATAACCAACCAGTAACCGACACTCCAGTATTTTGATCACAGTGAACAGTGGCAAGCATTTAGGATTACAAGGAGTATTTACCGAATTGAATAACTGACGTGTTTACTGGTACCATTATGTCGCATGTAACAAAATTTTCAATACCTGATGAAATCAAGATTTTGAAAATCCGAGAATTTCTCGGGAAGAAAAGATGAAACAGACTCCTTTCCAACAGATACTTAACCTATTTCTTCTTGGACGAAATCTGGTTCTGAGAATGTGTTCATTAGTCGTTAGAAGTTGAACATAATCCAAATAGATTATTACAAACGAAGGCCTCGTGAAGTTTATTCAGCCTTGATAAGCTCTCGTCATTCTTAACAAGTCTCGAATTCAACAAAGTTATAGTAGGTCTTTATAAATAATGAAATCAAGGTCTGGCATGTCTTGAAATATCTTAAATAGACTTGAAAAAACGGAATTAGTCTCGACCAGTCTCAACACAGTCTTAATGTGTGTTGATGACTAGAGGAATCTCAGCAGAATCTTAATGAATCAGAACCTTAATCTTAATGAAAAACCTTTTGAGAGCCTTAATAAGCCTAAATAAAATTTTTATGAATCTCGTCTCATTTTGTGAAAATTTGATCTTTTCAGTTAACCTGAGTAGGAAATAACGGAGTTAACCTCCATGCAACCCACATACACTTGATCAAAATACTGATACCTCGAAGTTATCCAGTGTTTTCTTTCTCGTTTCTCTCCATAAATTCCATTCCTTCCTTAAAAGGTACGTGAATTTTGACTTTCAAAGCTTAAATTCGCAATACATAGTCTTTAATGTGAACTTGTCTCATAGGAAGTCTATTCCCACTTGGTTATCTTATCAATACAGCATTACTATTACAACAAAAGCGCTATCTATCTATACATCACTAGAAGGCCTACATGGTCCGAGTGCGTAACATTAGCCACATCTCTCCGGCTGAGGAAACAGTTTAAGGTATCCTCTTTCTAAAAAAAACTGGACAATTATTTGACAATAATCACCTTAATCATTTTTCCTTCGGTGGGCATGTACGCGGGCCGATTCGACAGCCGCAGTTTCGTCTGCAACGTGTTGAAGTTGGTCTCTAATTTGGCCTTCTGCTCGACGCGAGGAGGCTTGTGTTTTCGTCGGTATGTCCGGTATTCTTCCAGCTTCTTCTGCACGCCGGACAAAGAGTTATCGGTTTGTCGGTTCTTCAACCACGGCATCGTTCGTCTAATCCAGTCGAGTAACTGTAGGAATAACATTCAAGTTTAAAGACAACTGACGGATTCGTTCAAAATGTTAACAAAACCTGTAGAGGGGCTGACTGGAACCCAAAGATCTACATATAAATTCCACTGTATCGGCAAAACTTTTCATATTTGCAACCCTTCCACTATTCCTGTCTTGCTCTTCAACAGCTACATCAGCTCAAAACTCATAATTATAGCGACCCAATTCTGATAAATGGTAACAGCCCACCGAGCAATGTCTCAGTAACTTACAAGGCTAATCCACCTCTGGTGACAGAAGTATACGAAAATTCTGATATACTCACGTCGCTGGCTAATCTTTCGTATTCTTCCATAAGTCGTTCGTTGTCTTGGTTCACTTTCAGTACTTTACAAATTCGGTTAGCCGCGGTCTCGGCCTGCAAAGGGTACAGAAACGAGATTAGAATACTGTATAACTCATACTAGTGCATTTGCAAAACCAACACGGTTTTCTAACTGAATTAGTGAACACAGAGAGAAAGCAGACTTAGTGAAGCACTGCCCACGAGCCTACTTAATGATAAATAAAATACTCAAAATACATCCTACAACAGCTGCGAATGGACTTACACATAGAAACACGACTTAGAGGAAAACACATGCTGATGAGCGGGACCAAAAGAAAAGGTTAGTAAGTCAACACTGAGCAGTTGACAGTCAAATGCTCATGTTGTATTGTAGAGGTTCACTACCAATGTGAGTCCATTCTCAGTTGCTGTCTTCAAGATAGACTAATCAACATAATTTCTTAATTCCGATGATGGATTTCAAATACAAAAAATCATAAAATGACGGCTACAAAAAAAAAAAAAAAACTTATTACGTGGTTTTGATTAGCCTAACTCGACTTACTTTTCATTTTTATTTTGTATAAAATGTCAAGTGAAACCGAATAACTAGATGTTTTGGATAAAATACCTGAGAACATCATGAAGATAAGATCCCAATTTTGAATACCTAGAGAGGTAGGACTACCTGATCATTATATGACTTTCTACCGTATACGCAACTTTCAGGTAATTAATACCCATATTGAAGAGGGGTGGTAGTTTATTTATGACCGACATTAACAGGGTAACCAATAGTCTAAATTTGAATCCGCTAAAAAAATAGATGATCTAACTTTTCATTATCCAATCTAAGAACTTCATCTATAGAATCAGACATTGACATTATATAATATGGTTATCCGCTAACTTTCCAGATAAAATACATATAAGAAAACACATAACGTAAAAAGGGGTGAGAATGTTCCTGTATGGGTAGAAATGTAACAGAACGAAGCTATCAGTCCCTGCACGAACGTTGTACTTCAATATTTCGCCATCAGATGACGCATGCGTACTATACATATGCAGGTGTCATCTGACTGCAAAACATTGAACTACGACATCCGCGCAGTGTCACATTCTCACCCCTTTTTACAGTACTTTATCCAATATTTAGATAATGCGAATATGCATCTGTATTTTATCACAATGGTTTTGCCAATCTTCATTTTTTCAGAATTATTCGACACAAATTTTGCATCCTTTCAATTTTATAAACTCCTATTTCAACAATTTCATTCATCATGAACATATAATTTAAGGTCCTATTTGATAAAACCAATAGTACATTTTAACTGACGCAAACCGCAACGGCAAAAATAACCTTCATAAATGGCGAAAAATGTAAACGAATTATGTTGATAATCTTTATCATTATCTAGCTCGTGTCTACATAAAATTGAGAATACTCATGTGTGGGATAATCTATTCACAATTGAAGATCTTCTCGTGAGAACTGCATCAGTCCAAAAATTGTGCAACTGATTTTATCATGTGAAAATGTTAACTATTAGCGCCTCTACAACATGTACTAAGTAGTTTTTCACAGCAGTGGGTAGTATTAGCCACAAATGATCGAAAAGTGATTGAAAAACATGAATCATTGTATTGCTTTTTTGTAAAGTTTAGATAAACCTGACATGGGCAAGATAATAGAAGACATTATTTAGACAGATACACAATCAAGAGTATTAAGATAAGATTATCTGCCTTTTTATCTCATTATAAAATTTCAGATAGTTATAAATAAGATTAATGTTTTGTGGGATCTATTCAGGATCAATATAGCAAGATAACAGAGGGCATTATCGAGATATGACATAAATAACGATTTGAACAATGTTAAATGGTTAAGAGTAAATTGTAACATAGCCAATGCCGATACTGGAAATGGATACTATCTTCAGTAAATTGCAACATAACACGACTGATGATACAAAAATAGGGAGTTATCAGATTAGGCGATGAAGAGATAGATCATCTCATTTTCAATGGATAAAGGACATAATTTAGTGATGATGCAGATTACAGATTACTAATTAGCAAGGGGTTGAAATAATACATATACACCTAGGCTATATAAAAGCATATTTTTGACCCTCTTCAACGGCACCGCACAAGGCCATCAATTAGAAAGGGTCATTAAATTTTGAAATTTTACACATTTAAAATAAAATAAAAAACAGAGATAAAATGAATAAGTTATAAATAAATGATCAAAACAATCCTATTAAAAAAATAAATAAATAAAAACCTGATCCACCCCAACTGAAAAGTATAGTGGGAAAACATTGAAAGAAGATGCATATTATCTGATTTTTGCTTTTTTCAATTTATGAGAAAACTGTAGCATAAGTAAATAACACCAAAGCGTAAGACCTGATTATCATGTGATTATTTCATGCAGGGAGAAAAAAATATAGATAATCCCAGGGTTGGCACATAAAATACATTCATTTTACATTTTATATGTAAAATAGTCGATGTAACACAGCTTTTTATTTTACCTACATTTTACATGTAAAATGTACAATGAATGTAAAATGATTCAAAATAAGTTTTAAAAAAATGCAATGTATTTTTAAATTTAAATTTAAAACTTGCACACAACTGGAACTACAGTCAAAAATAGATGTCTCCTTTATCATTCATTTTTACAATTTATACTCCGCACACTTCCTATAGATAACTCCTAATAAAGTAGAATGTTTTACACATGGTTTTAAAACTATACTTCCTGGCTTTTCAAAACATATTCCAACCTAATCATCCCACTGTACCTGACCCGAGACCCCCTTTCGTCCACTTACTGGTCACATTCCTAATAATTCACTAAGTTAATATTAGTTATTTTTACTGTTTCTAACTGACAAGTAGGTACTTTGATATATCAATGTAATTTTTAATAAGGAGTTTGATATTATTTGAAACAAGGATGAGTGAATAAACGTACCATTTATCAATCATCAATCATGGGAGGGAGATACTAGTTTTGCCAACAACTCAAACTGGGGATACTTCGCTAAGCAGAAAATACTGAGATCTACTGACAGTTCATACCCAGAATGTTTCAAGTTCGGTGAGAATGACTTTGTGAAAACCTCCCCGTTCTACCAGAGGATATGGCCCTGATTATCGAGCACAAATCTGATTTCAGTGCCCCGAGAAAATGCTCTATGGACCTGGAACGTGCATGATGCACACTTCCCATTCCCTTTAGATCTACTGCTCATCAGTCATGTAAACATCGGGTATGTTTCCAACAGCACGTAGGAAATGCGACCAACATGTGCTTCATAACTGGTCACACCAGCTATACAGCGCATGCCGGCTTCCATCTAGCTTATCGTAATATCTTGTTAATAAATACCGGCGAATGGATGGATTTTCTGCGACCAACCATTACTCGTGAGTGGAACATTTACCTTTTGAGCGCCAGAAAAGCAATGGTAATATGAAGACACGTAAGTCATAATGACTCGCTCGTCGGGCATAGCAGTATTAGTCACGTCTGGATTGCACGGCAAAACACGATAAAAACAAACACAAAAAATATGAGATTAATATAACAAGCTTGTAATTAGTGAATTAATAGAATGTATCTACCTAAACAGATTTGCATAAATAGGTTAAGATGGAGACACAAAAACACGTCATCGGTATTAGTAATATGAGAGGATTAATTAGGAATGGTTCTGAATGGTTCCGTTTTTCACGTATTATAGGAATTTGAATCAAGTACGGTTAGATGATTCAAAGAGATTCGCATGAAGTTAGAGTAAACATGGCTATCTACATTCTATAAAATCAACGCTAGGCGTAATTCTCCGGTCATCTGAGATTTTGGTACATGAAAAACGTCCAGAAGAAGAAGCCGATGACCATAATATACATTTAGGTATGTTTGTCAAGATCATCTACATAGAAACACATCAAAACCTCGTGCTACTGCACACACTGTTCGCATTAAAATGTATACTTTTTGTAGTACATTCGAGCAAGTCATGAAAGCCAACTAACAGATCATTTCCACACCCCAACGGATTTTTCGCGGTAATGAGAGCTGTCGTCCCCTTGATGATTTTTCTCTTTGATAATGACCAGTTGTTCAGCTCAGATCCCAAAGAAATGTCCACCCTCAGCTTCCACGATATCCATTAGATTCTGGATACACCTCACGCCTTTTCCAGCTTTCGCCAGCACCTCATCACACATGGACATCACTCGGCCTAGCTTTCTCCTATTTCTTTCCTTCATCTCTTAGTTTTTCAATAATCCATCAACACGTCATTAATCACACCGCACCATCATACAGAGGTCTAATCAAGTTAACAGCAAAAAACAAACAAAAGGTTAACACGAAAAAATTGGCAGCAATCGCGGTTCGAAAACCAAAACTAGGCTATAAAGGAAATCGACTAGTCGCATTCTTCTTCCATTACCTGGTGAGCACCCTGGAAAGCGTGATAGTAACATGATACGTATGTCATAACAGCACGCTCATCCGGTTTCGGAGTGTTGATCATATCTGCGTTCACACAATGCTTATTGTTTATTACCATGATAATTTAATATTCCGACGTTGATTATTTCTGTATTTCTCTAATTCAATTATACTAACTCGCTACGATTAGGGCCTCAAATTTGTTCGAGAGCGGCTAACACCTTATCTATGGGGACATCAAACCCCCGAGTGGTTGTCGCTCATATTTCAGAAAACACGACACACGATGATTTCTCTCACCACAATCCATTATAGCATTATGTGTACTCCGCATCTCGAGCTCAGTAGCTTTGTCTGGGAAGCTCTCTAACTTTAATACAAAAATATAAGCTCGAATAATAGTTTCTTCAGTACTGATAACGGCGAATCAGGAAAACGGTATATCGTCTTTGAACTTCCCTTGCTTACCCTTGGACGCTTTCCTCGGGTATTTTACTAAAACTAGTTTTGTACAGTCGTTCCAACTGCCAACAGCGGATGGGTTGTCAAATACTTCCTATTATTAGGACCTTGAATTAAATCAAAAGCATCTGACACCTAATCTACAAGATACCTGAAATATGAGTGACTGCAACATTCCCCTCACTGCAATCCATCATATTACATATTCAATACCTGAAGCTTAGCAGATCCGAATTAGAGTGGCAGCTGCTCTTATTCCAGCCAATTTAACCCCATATCAAGTGTTTCTAATGAGTCATTACAGTATATTAAAGCAATTATGAAAGAGCTGACACTAATTAAAATTTTATAACTTGTATGACAGAGAGTCAAATAACATCAGAGCTCCTCCTCATTGTACTAACATGAGCAAATAGTGTCAGCTCAGTATTACAAGGTCATAAAAATAAGCTCTAAGCCAAAATATCAGTTACTAGTGGGTATTTGCAATAATAGAGCTTATGCTTCAGCTAAAGCAGACCTCTATATAAAGCAGACGACAGAGGGTAATGTTCAAATACTGGTAATGGAACAAAAATAACCTGCATATATGTTTGCCTGTTCTTACATTTCAAGGGGCAAATATGCGGATATTCAAGAGATTATACATACCAACAGCATTAATGAAAATTTTTTCCTTAGCATTACTAATAGACAGACTGATACAACTTTTGGTAATGATAGAAAACAATTATAGCCATTATTAACGCTGTACATACTTTATTTGTATGTCCATATCTTTTTCCCTTCAAAATGTAAGAGCCGGCAAACATAACAGGGTGTTCAAACAAAATTTAAATATAAAAATAGTTGACTTTTATCGACAGCACCTCTTAGATGATACTAATCTCTCATTCACTACCAAAGTTCCTTGAAAGATAAAAAAAGATGCTCACATTATTTAAAATAAAGTCACATTCTTTGGAGACAGTCACTGAAACCAACATCAATAGTTGGCCTAATGACCAACATTCAGAAACAACTTTATTTTATGAGTAATCGAACAAAATTACATGCGTGATTAAGTGGCACATCAAATTTCCATGAAGGATTCATTACATTACTGTATGGCACAGTATGACTTAAACGTTTTCATTTGGAAATATTCATTCGCAAAACTACTCTTTGTTAATTGCAGGTTCATTCACTATGATGCGCAGTAGTACCCGAAATGTAAATATTCAACATTTTTTCTTTACGCGCACCTAAAATATACCTGCTGAAGTTGTAGTTCTAAACTGAATCACCAGGGAATCACTATTCACATTCAGAATCAGAAATTAGCAAGTTCGCAAAAAATCCGTTCGAGTTCGCTAAACCTCACACATTCCCAAAAACTTCATTCAAGTAATTGGAAATGAAAGCATACATTCACGAACTGAAATCAATCTATGGATGATAAGATTTTGACAGGATTTTTTCCCTCCTGTTTTAATTGACCATTATTTGAAATTATCCAAAATAATTGTCTTTAATTGACCTTCCTCCAAATAGTAGATTTTAATTAACTTAATTGACTTAGTTGACCTGTTAGACACCGTGCATACCCACATGTTATCAGGATGAGTTGGCTGCAAGTATCAAGATAATATAATTTTTGCCTCCAAACTGTCTAGAAAACACATAACTTGCATACCTAATAAGATGGATATGCTTGAATTGACTAATATGCCCAGTAACTAATATGGCTCAGATGATTTTTATACATATTTGATATCTTAAGTTCTTATGTATCATATCGTTTACTGATATGTTTCCTTTGTCATGTCTTCATGTTTTATTAATTCTTCAAAACACAGAAAATTATGGTAAATTATAAGTAACAAAAAAGAATCGATAATCTATAACATTATTCAGATATTAGGAAACTTTCTCTGCAGCAAATAAACAGATCTGCAGCCAAAAAAGTAAACAGAAAGTCTATTCATCTTCATAAGTTACAGATTGCTAAGCAAACTGGTAAATTTTCAGGTAAATTAAAATTAGTATAATAATCAGCAATTTTCAAGAAGAAAAAAAAGAAAACTTGTTAAGAAAAATAAAAGTAACCATATAGTTGGTCACATTACTCGGGGGTAAAATAGTTTCTTTATTCCAAAAAGACAAATCACATTGTTACTAGATCTCCAATGTTTGTAATACTCAAACGTAAGGTACTCAAGTTTTTAATAAACGAACAAATATATTTGAAGAAATAATAGAAAGTGATTTTAACAGGACATTTGCCTTGTTACGAGTATGACCCTACAACCATGACTTTTTCAGTAAGTATATTACAAGTCACGAGAACTAAGAAAGTAAATTTTACTGTATCAAACAGTAACTAATAGATTCATTCTAAAAATCATAAAACTCGGTAACAACGTCACCAGCCAACTGTATGGCAGCTTGATGAAACAATGATCTCTTTATATGGCCTATAATACTGAGCCGATAAAGTGTAACATATATTTTCCTCCTGCTTATTTAGTTCTTATATTTCCGAAATCAACATTTCTTGATCTGTAGA
Organism: Acanthococcus lagerstroemiae; assembly: GCA_031841125.1. Classification (NCBI taxonomy): domain Eukaryota; kingdom Metazoa; phylum Arthropoda; class Insecta; order Hemiptera; family Eriococcidae; genus Acanthococcus; species Acanthococcus lagerstroemiae. The sequence continues at coordinate 57,610,383 of CM063112.1, read as the reverse complement.
CCCCTTTTCCTCTTTTTGCCACATTGATTACCCTCAATTTGTGTGGAGCTTCTGACTAATAGTAATTTTTTTTCACTGAAAACTCTGATAAAAAATTCACTACATATCCTAGATCCAATTTCCGGTGAAAATGAAACAAAAATTTACCAAAATGTATCCTAATTTTAGACACGTTCACGTGTTCCCAGCATTTTAGGCTTGATAGCCGTGTTAAGAAGTTCTCTTGATATACAAAGATAGAAGCTCGAACAATGTTCACTGTTTAATACACTGTTCACAGCGAATCAGGACATACCATCTTGGAACTCCTCCTTACCCCCTGCTACCTCCAACTCTTTCCCCTCATATTTATTCCAAAACAGCTTCAGACTTTCAAAATAGCCGCAACTGCACATGGGTTGTCAACAACTCGCCATTTATCAGAATATTGCTGAAGGCACCTAACACACACCTACGAGGATATCCAACCCTCAAGTAGCTATGGCTCATGTTCCAGCAAACACGACATACGCTGATTTCTCTCGCCACAATCTATCATGGTATTACTGTAATACAAAACTAGAATCTCGAACACTAGTTGTTTCAATACTGACAACGACGAATCAGGAAAATGACACACCATCTTTCAACCTCCCTCGCTCCCCGCTGATTCATCTTTTGAGATCGCATTCGTCCAAAAACCGCTTCATACATAGAAGTCGACCATCGCATCATTTCCAACATCCAACTGCGAACGGGTTGTCAAAACAGAAACTCACGAGCGCTCGCAACTGCCGCGACTCGCGGTCGTGCTCTCGCGCATTACCTCGCCACAGCCGGCTCGCATTCCCATTTCTGGTCACGGCGCCTAAACGAAAGCAGTTCCAATCGCGGACTACCGGGCATTTCTCTCTTGCTCTCTCCACTTTTGTTCTTTCTTCTTCCAGATGCACGCGTACCTATACACGCCGATCGATATGGACCGAATGGAATACAAACGGAGGCCAAGAAAACCGAAGTATAAAAAGAACAAGAACTAATTATTCAAAAAACGCAACGTCTCGTTCGTCGAGATATTTTTAATAAATAGCGAATGTCAGTATGCCAAGGCTGTGCAGTTGCCGACTGAAAAATTCCGCAACTACGCGAATAATATATCGCCAAATGTGCGAGGCTTAAGCGCCGGCTATCTTGGGCACCTGCATACCGAACGTCAAGCTTGCTCTCTTTTTGATGCCAACCAGCTCTCGCAGCATCTCTCGCGCGAACCAATAGAATCCACAGACAGACTCGTTTCCACGAACCTTACATTAGGGAATGGTCAAGGGAACCTTTTTTTAGAAAGTATGCTATGTAATTACACCATTGTACTGTTCCGGAAACAATGTATTACTCCAAGGGTGGAGCTGTGAACTCTCACACGGTTCCTAGAGAACACTTCCAAAAAATACAACTCACCTTCCGGATCCAACATCCGTGGAATATCCAAGTACTTCTCGGCGACATCGAACGCCGTGTTCAAGTTCTGCAGCGGATTGTCTTTCGACAGTTTATTGTAGTCGATCAGATCGGGTCGGTGTCGGTGGATCAACGCGCAGAAGGCCAAGCCGTCTTTGAAACTGGAAACGAAAATCGTCGGCATTACTTTTCTGAGATTGGCTCGCCGTATACAGGTTAAGACAGGTACAGGGTTCACTTTACCTGAGGTGGAAGTTCTGTACGTTTACGTTCTTGTACGGAGCTGTTTTTCTTTGGCACCACAGTAGCAGACCCTCTTTAGCGGTCATCTCCTCGACGGAAATGTCTTGAATGGCGAATCGTAAAATGATGGTCCAGATCATACCGAGCGTCATTTTCAGGTTACCGTCGACGATTTCTGCGAGGAAAACAGTCACAGAAACAAAAGATTACATCTACTGGAATTCGTGTGCTCTACATGGCAGTGGGACAAGGCATAGGCAATAGAGTGATCCTAGCCCCATACAAAAAGAAGAGATCAACTAGCCTAGATCTACCAAAGTGCCTAGATGTTAGCAAACTTAAGAAGAAAGACGTTAAAATCAGCTATCAAGAATCTCTGAACAGCAAACTTCTAGACATTTCTATGCCTGATATGACTGATATTTCGGGGAAAATTAAAGTCTGCGTGTATAGTGTTTGGGCTGCCAAGAAGAATCCTGACCGGTGACGTGATAATGATATTATTGATCCGAAGCTTGCTGAAGTTAATAAATGACATATCGACGCCATCAAGAATCCTAATGACAAAGTTCTTAAGGCCAATCTCAAGGCAGACCTGATGTAAACAGTAGCGACGGGACCCTATCAACACAGAGGAATGAAATTGAAAAGAAATGGACAGAACACCTTAATAAGCTTCTGCATCAGAGTACGCCAGTAGATACTGGCTCGTTATCTAGAATTCCATAGTATCCTGTAATGGAACGGATAGCTCAACTATCCTTGAAGAGCTCGAGATAACACCTCAAGCCATGCTCATTGGAAAGGACTCAGAAATACATAGATGGAACTGCCGCCGAGTTGCTAAAGCATGGTGGCCCACTCTTAATAGAAGTATAACTGAAGCTTACCTTGAAAATCTGGGATGGGGACAATTCCAGAAGACTTCAGGCTGGAAGATCAATAGCCAAAATACTCAATAACCGTCTCTAATTGTTGAATGACTAATTTCGCCATTTCAAGCTGGCTTTTGACAAAACAGAGGGACTGCTGAGATGATCTTTACACTAAGCCAGTTAATGGAAAAGGCTCAAGAGCAGAATGTAGACCTCTTAACTGCTTTTGTAGACTTGGAAACAGCATTTGATACTATGATAGAAACATCTTATGGGGTGTGTTGGAGAAGTTTGGCTGCCCTCTGAAGACGTTGCAGGTGATTAATAATCTACACGTTGACAACACAGCAAGAGTTGTACTTTGTCAAGATCCCAGCTCTACTTTCCAAAAATGTTGCGGAGTCGATCAAGGATGCGTACTAGCCCCCACACTATTCATAACACTCACAAATGCAGTGCTGCACCTGGTTGATACAAAACTAACAGCCAGAAGTGTGAGGAATGATAAGATACTTGAATTACGATGCTTAAAATAAATACATCTTGGAGCTTCAGTACGCTGATGACTGTGCACTATAGTTGCGGCCTCTTGGGAACAACTTCAGGAAACAATCACATGCTTCAAAGATGCCTACCTACGCTGCACTCGAGAAGAAAGTAAATGTTAACAAGACTAAGACCCTGACGCTATCAAACACAGAACAACAATTGGCAGTTGACCAAGACACCTTGGAAAATGTGATCCCGTGTCCTAAAAGACATATATAGTGTCCAAAAATCTAGTATCAAGATAAATGAATTAGAAGTTTTTTGTGTACGTTTCTTGAGGCACAGTTACAAATATATCCTCCTTCTGCTACCTGGGAAACATTGTCACAAATCAGAGAGCAGAAAATAATCTAGGCCACATTAGACGTCATCTACAAACTATGGCAAAGAGTCTTGCACAATCATGAGATCATAACATACCCATCTGAGCCAAGATTTCTGTATCCAGAGCCGTTGTTACCCCAGCTCTCCTCTATGGTCGTGAAACGTGGACTCTTTATACCGAAAAAAATTAAGCAGTCAGAAAAGACCCAACAATGGTAACTCAGAAGGATACTGAGAATAAGATAAGACAATTATATTTCGAATAAAGAAGTTTTGAGATATGCCCAACTCCAGCCAATTGATGTTATTATCGAAGGAAATCAACTCAGATGGTTCGGACACGTCTGTCGTATAGATGGTACAGAGGTCCCTACGGTTGCTCTCTGGAGAACTAGATCATGGAAACAGGAGCCCAGGTTGGCAAAAGAAAAAATACAAAGATCAAATTGAAGCGCCGCTTAAGAAAGCAAATCTAACATCTAGCTGTCAACTCATAGTCAATGATCAGGAAGCCTGATGGAAGTGGATTAATGACTACAAAGGAATTGAATATCATATTGCTCGACACCAAACACTGAACCGACCGAACACGCATGTGCTACATGTGGAAGGAAAATCAAATCCAAGATTGAACTAATCCTCACATGTCAAGATTTATAATGGGTTGAGGTCAGACAAGCTATAGTCACAATCAACTGGCTAGAAGAAGATGTGTTTCTTTTATGTGCTCATGATAAACGGGTCGTGGTAACACATCACCCGACTCTGAAGAACCGTAAGGGTAGACTGATTTTCCATTTAGCTAAATTATGTGTAATTTCATGAAACGTTTTTATCTACCATAACATCAGAATTGTAAACGTGAACACGTTGCATATTGGGACTCTGCAAATTGTAGAAGCGCTAGCGTCAAATAGGTATTTTTTGATACGTGAACGGTGATTTGACGTCACACAGTGAGTTTCAGTTCTTAGTTACTGTTACCAAAATACCCAACTTTCGGCCAACGAACGTTTCGACTCCCATAAGAAAAACACACGGAGCAAAGATCATTATGTTACTACCTGAGAATAAGAAAACTGTTAGTAATCAGAAGTTTATTAGCAAATGCTAAAAACCTTCTGGATTAAAAATGTATACCTTTGGTTTCTAAGAAATTTCTTATTCTCAGGTAGTAACATAATGATCTTTGCTCCGTGTGTTCCTCTTATGGGAGTCAAAGTAGCCATCACCGTTCGTTTATCAGGTTTAGTTCCGGTGTTGTTGTTGTTGTTTGCCCAGTCCGAATTGTGGGAACTAAAAGGACCTTCAGCAAGATCATGGATGTAACAACCAAAAGGCATAGAAGCACCACGTCAATTGAGAAAAAAAAGACTTTTTAGGGAAAGCGGAACTGGAGTCACCAAGTTTATTTCAAGTAATTAAGTGGACACCTTGCATATTATATACCTACAGGATGCAGAGAGCTGCAGAGATCTTGACTGCCGGATTTTGAATTTTGGCTTTCAATCCATCACCCCTGATAGTGGAATGGTAGCTTTCTACCTTTTTGCCTGTCCGCTTGACTGTCCATTTGTCGGTCTACCTTCCTGTCTAGTCTTTCAACAATGTGTCTATCCGCTGGCTATTCATTTCTTCACCGACCTGCCTGTTCTTCTACGGTGGTAGAAAGGAGTCAGCTAACATTCTACTTGTTTGTCCGTGTGAGTATACCTGCCTGTCTTTCTTTCTGTCAATCTGGCTGAATGCAAATCTACCTCCTTGATTAGCAGAATGGCTGTTCGATTATTTGTCGGCTTATCCTGTGAGCTGACATGCTTTGGCACTTTCAGTCTGACTACTACTCGAATCTTGGAGCAACAGATCTGATCCTGCAATTTTCTGGATATCGCACTCATAGTGCGACTAGGTAAAACGTAGGCATTCCGTGTAAGAGAGACAGATAGGTTCGATCTGAGCTTTTCAGTCTGTTGTTTTTTGTGCAAACATATAAACATTCAAACAAACTGCATATTCATTAAATGCGGTTGTTTGTACCCTGGAATCCTACATAACAGCGAACCGATCCAACCACTTTTATTTTAAAAGCTTCCTCGCCAAACAAACCGATCGTAGGAGATTCGGCGAAATTGAATCTGACACTCTACGGACAATACAACACGCTTATCATTCAATTAACGTACACGGAAAAATGAGTTATTGTCCGAACGTTCATACACATGAAACCTGGATGAATCACGAGCAACGTGTTAATTTTACGACCAAGACCAACAGCGAGGCGAAGCCGAAGTAGCGTTCATTGTTTATTTATTAGTGACCACCAAATTGCGGCATTCTCCTTGTTCCCTCTTTTCTGGACACATTCCACGTTACTCATTTCATTACTGCCGTTTTTCGAATTCCCTCGCCGGCAGGTAACACATTCGACGAAAAAAACGTACTTCTCGATTTCGTCCTCCGACCACCTTCAAGGTCTGAGAGTGACCTAATGAACAACCGGCGGGTCGAGTCGCATTGCGGAAATGCGACGCGAGCTAAATTCGATCGCAATTCGATTTCAACTTTCCCACTTCAAACTACGTAGTTGGAAAGAAGAATGCCACTCAAACTGAATCATCATTCTCATGCCAGACCATTAGCACTAGAAGTCAACGCCTTCGTCCTCATGACCATTCCTAAAACGTAAATTCTCAGAAAATACAAGTTAGCGGTTTCCAAGAAAACTAACCTTCGGCTCCAATAGACACCAGCTTCACGCCTTTGCTCGCGATAAAGTCGAGCGCTTTGTTGACGTTAGCGATTTTATGAAATCGCATTTTGCCTCTGTCTGGTTTCGGTAACGTTTCGCCGGATATGACTTCGAGCAGGAGCATCAGTTTGAGACCATTTCTGAAATCTTCGTCGATGTTGTCAATGGCCGTGCCGGCTTTCCGTAGATGCGAGTTGCACCAAGCTGTGAAAGTCTGCAAAACGAAATCAAAGAAACGGTGTCTTTAGAAAACATACAAATCAAAATCAAAATGGTCAGCATGCTGGAGTTGGGAAATATTCATGCGGTCAACTGCACTCGAGTACCTATGCATGAACGAGCAGCTGTACTCAACTGCTCGCATCACGTCCCATATGAACGTCCTGAAATCGGCAACCAATAGCTATCAACCTCGAATCTAACACACAATCGCTACAACCTCTTGATGACCATAATTTTTCGGGCTAATACATATACAAGTTCAAGTTCGTATTAGAACTCGACTATCTTCATATCGCGCACATCTAATGAAAACATCTTTCACAACACACAGACAGGTATACCTGATACAATTTCCGACGTATAAAACCAGCATCAGAACGTAGAGAACACGTTCTCTACGTGTAGAATCAACAATCAACAACGGCATACATCAGGTTCCTCGAACTCGTTCGCTCTTTCAGTCCGACGTTAATTTACTTAACACGAAACTGCGAAAACAAATCAATAAGCATTTCCATACGCTCATTGGATTTTTGAATCTACTCGGGCAACTTCAAACGATTCGAATCACAAATTACTTCACTTGCACAGAGAAAGGATTAACATAGGCGACGCAAAAAATCTTCAAAATTTTTTCAAAATCAATTTTGAAACGGAAAAAAATTGATGCCGATGGCCTGATGCGGTTATGTTGCGTCGTAGGGTTGTACAAATTTACAGCTCGTGAAAATAGGTAGGTACCAAATCGAGCTTTCACCCCTGCTCAAGTTGTTTTCTCCAAATTCTAGCCCTCACCAAGAAAAGTTCTGGTTGCGCTTCTGCATGCATCGACAACGCAGCTTCTTAATTGGTTACCAATCATTAAGATCCAGGTAACCATCGACAATAAAGTATTCTGATTGGCTACAAATCGTTGAGGTAACCACACTGACCCACAATAGAGCTTTTTCAAATTCGTTGTAAATTGTCACAGAAACGGTCCATTTATCTAGTGCTCAAAAGGCTTTAAAATTGTGGCGATTTTACGTCGTTCTTATCAATTGACATGACAAGTCCAGAGGGTCGTATACCTGCTTCAGTACAATGGTTTTGCCCTAATCCATGAAATTATACTTTCTCGAAGTTCGCACTGAGTTTCCTCATTCTTCCAATTCACTACATTCAAAGAGATTCGCGCACTCTCTGCACCTCCCTAACCTTCAAATCAGGTAAATGAAAACTGAAATTTCGTCGCCACTACTTCATACTGTACCCAAATAATTCCAGACCAAAATGTTAAAATCAGTGATCGCTTTTGGACCATATAGCATAAAACCCGACGTGACGTATAAATCAATTTATGATTCTAAATCAGAGTCCTACAGAAGCGTGTGTTGGCCGGCGTCTTCATTTCGTAGAGAAATGTTGTAATAATGATATGACCGCGAAATAACTCCAATTTTAGCTAAGTTCATGCCGCTACATTGTCACCGCTCATCGGAGACATTTCGATCATCTGTACGAATAATATGAAACACGTTGAGGAAATACATCAATTGCGGAAGTTTAAGTCGCCACAAAATCGCGTATTTCCTGCGCCGAGATCATCCACGCGCGATGATTCATGGCCCTGCAAACAATCACAGCATTGCGTACTCAGGTTCAAGTACCTCAAATAAGAACCAATTTTCACGACATTATGAGAAATTTTGTATTAAAAAAATCAGCTGACCTGATCAGATCATATGGCTCAGCACTCTATGAAATCGACTAACCTCGCAACTTTCTTCACTAATTTCAATACCCACTGAAGACATTTTACATCCACTTGCACTCTAACAAAAAAATTTCAACTCCCCTTCCCTCCTCCTCTGATAGGAAACTCAGCATAAAGCGAAGCTACATTTTTAAGGGCAAAGACAGCAAATATAAAACGGATGTCGCGCTGGGTGAATTGCCTGCCTGAAATCTGAAACATTGCTGAGGCATAGATCTGTTGATCCAAGATTCAGTAAACTCGAGTAGCAGCTAAGCTATAGTGAGTCAACTAGCTTGTAAGACAGAGAAACCAACAGTTAGGTAGAGAAACAGATGTACAGTTGCAATGCAGCACAGGAAACCCTCATCATACGTTGAAAAATAAAATGTTCCAGAAAAGCGAAAATGTCCATACGAGTATAAAAGGTAAAAGTAAATCTAAGACCGTTTTGCTAACAAAAAAAAAAAAGGCTCATCTCGAACTAGATAATGTAAACATGTGGTTACAGTTAGGTACTCTCCTTTGATAAAGCACAGAAAGTTTTATGCTGGATTTATCGATTTCAACTTTTTTTTTTTTTTGCCGGACCGCCCAGCGATACCCAAGAGGACTGGAAACAAATTCTTGCCACTTTTTGACATGGTACTTAATTCACTGGCTTTTAGGTCGCTGGATTCAATTTTGGCATTGTTTCAGGGATCCAACCTACCAGGATGGCATCGAGAAGCAGACCAAAGTTTAGGCATTTTTTTCAACACAATACTGGTTTATGAAGTGATTGAATCCGATTTTAAGGGCGATTTTTAAAATCTGATCTTATATGGCGGAAAAAGGAGAGGAGGACTGGAAGAAGATTAGAACGATTTTCATCAAACAGACTTTGTTTCCAAGATTGCTAATTCAAACTTTGAAAATGAATTTCTGTGACTGTGTTCCCGAATCTCATAGAACTAATTCATGTAAAATTTGAGCTCGAGCCTATGCCTCCTGAGTCTATTTTAAAAACAAAGATAAAATTTTCAAAAAATTTTGATGTATCTGTTGAAAACAAACGGTCGCAAGTTGGTCTCAGAACCATAAAACAACGTCAAAATCGAATTAAACACCTATAAATCGAGTACCAGGTTCAAAAATAGTCAAAACTTGGTCCAGCTCCCTTGGTTGCCACCTGGCGGTGGGCGGATTCAAAAACAATGTCGAAAGCGAATTTAGCTATCATGAAAACCCAACCATGAGTCGAGTAGCGTATTGAAAAAGACGTGTTACCAAGTTTCTTTACCACTCAGGGAGACGTGATGGAGCAGAGGAGAAGAGTACGATCAAAATTCATTACAGTTCAGTATTTTGTTCTTCAAGAATATTACATAAGTTATACACATAGAATATGTCTTTATACTTGGTTTTAATCAGAACTGAAATGAAAAAAATTGAAGTAAGAATATCAAACACCGGGTATTTTTCCATAAGAAGAGGGAGGGGTAATTAGGCACTGATTAACATCATCTATAATACTGAATTAGAATACGTTGCAGACATGATTATCTAAATCAATCTTTTGGTCGGTGATTTTTGTCACTGTTCAATTTTTTTCAAAATCTGAACGGCTTTGATTATTTTAATATCAGCTTTGAGATTGGATTTCACGGTAAGTATAAGCTAATTAGAACTGATTTAAAATAACTAGTTAAAACCAATTTCAAATAACTAATTAGAACTGATTTCAAATAACCAATTAAAACCAATTTCAAATAACTAGTTAAAACTGATTTCTAAACAACCAGCTAAACTCGATTTAGAATAACTAATTAAAACTGATTTCAAATAACCAGGTAAAACCAATTTCAAATAACTAATTAAAACTGATTTTAAATAACCAGTTAAACCCAATTTAAAGTAACTACTTAACACAAATCACTAGTTAAACCTAATTTCAAATACCTAGTTGAAAACCAATTTAAAATAACCAGTTACAAACTGATTTCAGATAATTGGTTCAGATTGATTCAATATAACCAGTTAAAAACCAATTTTACATATTCGGTTGAAATTAACTCAAATGATATCCAGTTGAAAACCAACTTCAGATAATCAGTTAAGAAGAGTTAAAAACCAGATTACGGAAACCAAGTGAACTAATCATAGGAAAATATTTACTAAGGGCTTCAGGAAAGGAATATATAATTTCATGTTGAAACTCTTACTGTTTTCTGTGAATATTTCCTGTAACACTTTCAGTTTGGACATCCAAACTTTTAATTGGAGAAATGAAATGCTAATTGTGTGCTCGTTCCTTTTGACTGTGGTTTGTTTGCCTCGGTAAATCTGGACAGAAATTGGAGGGGGATCGCAAAAGGAAGCTAGTGTTTTGAAATCTTGAATTTCCACAAACTTTTTTTGATCTAGTTGAAATGGAAGGGTAAGCATCCGAATATTCATTTTAAGAAGGGAACGGGGTTACCTCTGCTTGATTGCCACGATCAGTTGAAGCCGGTCAGTTAGCATCTCCTTCAGGCGCCACATCAGAGGCCGGAAGTTGACAATCGTGGTTTCTGATGCGCGACTCTCCTGGACAGGTTAGTCTGCGTCCCTATAATTTTGTCACGTTAGTTTTTCATTTCTGTGTCGAAGAGTACGCGGTCGCAGTTCGCTTACTAGCCGCGTGTTTCACAACGTGCACACATACAGTACCAATCTTTCAGATCTGGTGGTAACACGCCCTGCGATTGTAATGACTTGTTCGTGTGAACTCGCGGGGGTTATAGGACGCTCTATATTTTCACTTCGACTGATACTGTAGTCGCTGTGTTTGCCAGGATGTTAGTGGGGGTCTTTTAATATCACTAGCTTTCCAACATTAGTGGGGCTTGAACCTGAAATGCAAGGATTGCGAAGCGAACACGTTACCACTTGGCCACACATACAAACTTAATTCGGACTCGTAAAGATTCAACAGCAAAGCAGCTGTCATCTGGCGGAATTTCTTTGCAGCTTGTATGTAGGTGAAATGGAACGCTGTTACGCGCACTACTACTGTACTAACACACACAGCCTGTAGTTCTTATCAATCTTCGTACAAACTATCGTGTTCAGATCAATTTTACCTGCACACGCTTGACAAGAGAGTGGCGACGCTAGCGCGCCACCAGTCTGACGAATCCGAATAAAAGATCAGTGGTTAAAATCAGTTGATCGATCATGAAAACTGCCTGATGGTTTTGGGGAAATTTTGAACGGCGATTTGATAAACCGGTTTTCGTTGACAGCAATAGTCCTGAAATTTATCAAAGTGTAAAAGAGGAAGAAGCTTCTGGTCCTATTTAAGATTTTATCTATAAAAATTGAATGATTCAGTTCTGAACAGGAGGAGGAAAAAAGAGTAAAACATTTCACTTTTTGCTCCACTTCATTTTACTCTCTAAATATAAGTATTCATGATCAGGGGATGCAAATTATTCGAGTGGGACTTTAAAGGTGATCGATTTCTCCATCTCTTGCATAACTCGAATTTGACACGGAAGCCTGCAGGCAATGACATCCGAAGTTCTTCACGGGGGGGGGGGGGGTGTAGTGGGAAGTACTGCAATGTCCGGTTGTCAACCAGTGATGATTATATATTCCTTAGTCTCTCGACTAGTAGGTTGCGTCTGTCCACTTTCTCTCTCCTGTGCTAATCCTTTCATTTCTGAAAAGCATATTAACACTTTGTATCCTTCATTATCTGCTCTCCATAGCTCGTTCTTCGTCTTCCTTTCCAGTTCCTTCCCTGAACTATTCTTTCTAGCAGTAATAACGATATCCCTCGGTGGATGTCAATTCTTTACAATTATGGTAACAGATATCTCCTTCCCTTCCTATTCGCTTGAACACATTCTCATTCCTAATCTTTCCTATTTATTTGACTTTCAACATTCTCCGATAACACCTTATTTCAAAAACTTCCATCTTTTTTCTTTCTTATGTTCCTATTGTCCAAGTCTCACATCCATAATACTATACCATAAATATACGTTAGAAGAAATCTCATCTTACTGCCAAATCTATATTTGCCCTAAATATGTCTCCTTTTTTGGAAAAAACTAAACTTCCTCTATTCTACTCTTCATTTCTTTTGAACTTTTTCTATCTTGCGTTATCAGACCACCTAAGTATTTAAATTGCTTTACTCCCTTTACTGTTTCACCTTCTATTTCTGTATTTATTGGATTTTGTTCCCATCGACTGACAACCATCACTTTTGTTATCAACTGGTAGTTGTATTCAATCCAAGTCAAGAGGATGCCAATTTTTGTAAATCGGTTAGTTTACTCTATGGTTGCCGCTTCTACATCGTATTCGATTATTTATTCGCAATCGAAGGAAACTGGTTCGAAGGTTATTTTGTCAGACAGTCGATCATGTTTACTGTTACGATACCGTGCTCTCACGATCATTTATCAATAATACTTTAATCGCGTGTACACTCAACAACTAGACTCATACATACATAGCGACATTATTATACCTGATTTACGTGTTACAATCCATTAAATTGCAGTTAACCAATAAGGAAATGCGTTCAACGCGGGTCTGTGATGAAAATGTTAAAAATTTGTGTACGCAGCATACATAAGAAATTCGAATGAACAAAAACCTAGCAGATATATGCGGTGCTCAGCAACCTGGATACCATTCATAGTTAGTCGAAGTCGAGCTTGTGCAAATAAATTGAAACAAATAAGTCGATGACGATCAGCATGTAATCCGATATTGTAAAGCCGATACAAGAGGGAGAAGGACGAAATTGAAAACAATTGTAAAAAACACCAGGCATTGTTTAACACCGTGTTTTTTTTCTCACTTCATTTGTACATTCTGCGGTGTGAACTTGAAATCTATAAAAGCTTTTACTCTTTTGTTCGCTACTTTATTACTCGTGTTATTGTTACGTTTTAATTCACCGGTCGTCGAGTCGACTGCGAGATGCTATTTTCTTCCCCTTCATCTTTTTCATTATTGAAAACGATTCTCGATCTGGAAACACTGTGAAATATTTATCTGCTCGTCGAGTAGACATACTATGTACACGTTGGCGGTAGCTCCAACATACCGAGAATAAATTATGCACTCGTATCCGCGGCCACACGATATGGCGAATTGGATTCACGCACTATCCTTATCATCGAATAATTAACACTTTAATCTGTCGCCTAATGCGATAGTGTAGTGTCGTTGTTAACAGCTCGTTAATTATGAACCAGATAAGATACGTACGAGTAGAATACTCGTACATTTCGACAGAGCTCGAATGCAACGCCTGCATTTGGTGGGCAAAAACGATGTGACAGGGCAATTGCAAACTGAGAGTACGACTCGTGTACGATACGACACCCCGTCACAGCGACCAATATATACATGCATTCTAGATGAACCAAATTTCATTGCCCCCAAAATCCGCCAAAGATTACATCCGAATCCGGTAAAAACTAGTGAAATTCTACGAGGTCTGTCTAGAAAGTAACGAGAATGATGCGGTAAAGTTTTTCTGTTACATCTAAACTACAAATTCAATTTACCCCCTTCAAAGTAAGTCCTTCTTGCAACTGCGAGTTTCTCGGAAATTGTACCGGAACTGTTTAGTCCGGACTGGAGCGATGGCATACGAAATTAAGGAAACGAGAGCAGGTAAAAAGCTCTGTGTACAGATCAATCGATAGTGAAAACAGATCTCACCGAGAGTGCTTAAACATAAGCTGCGACTGTGCTAAAAGGATGTCCTACCTGACCGTTCGAGGGAGAAAAAAGAGAATGAGTTATGCGAAAAAGAAGAACAAAAACGTTCTTTTGAAAAGCTCACGTACTACAAGTACAGGAATGCAGGAGACAAAAGATGTTTGTTGCTCGCATCGTGCTACACAGAAAGTAGCCAGGCAAGACAATTTATGCGAATAGGTACATTAGGATGTCCCTTATTTTACATGGTTTCGCCAATCGATTGAGTGCGAACTGAAATTTATTCCAATGGACCTAGAAACTCGCCATCAAAAATTTGATGCTCAATCTGAAGTCATTAACCCCCGGTGCTTTGACCTCAAAGTTATGTGTAATACTGAGATTTTACAAAAAACAGCGAATATTTCGGCGCATATCAGCATCAGGATCAAAATGCATATAACATAAAATGCCCTTTGTTAAATTTTCTACAAAAAGGACTCTACACAACTTTTCTCTAGAACGCATATTTTCCGAGATAACCGCAAAAATGTGTGAAAGTTTCGAGGAACGTGGCTTTTGTTATTTTTTCTTTCATAACCGATCTTTACTAGCTAAATCGTAGTTATCTAAAAAAATATTCACATCAGAACCAAAATGAAAATAACATAAAATGTTCCTTGTTAAATTTTCTATAAAAAGGTCCTGTACAACTTTTCTTTAGAAAACATATTTATCGAGATAATTGCAAAAATGTGTAGGTTTTTCGAAAAAGATAGGTTTTTAAAATTATTTTTTATACTACTTGATCAGAAAGGCAATGTTTACATTGGTGTTTTACAGACCACAAGAAGCGCCTATCATTCATGCATCAAGTGCTAACGAAACCTGCATGTAGAGTAAACGTCCCTGGAATCGAACCTGCGTCCATTGAAACATTTGACTGAAATGTAGCGATCGTCTCTAACCACTTGGCCACGAAGCGAATTACAAAATACCAACTTAAGAACGCATTTAAATATTCACGACATAGTACAGCTGTTACCATTTGTTGTTAACCGTCGTTACGTTTTTGCTGGCCACTACCTGTGTATGCTGTTTGTGCATGTGAACAAACTGAAGACAAGACTGTGATACTGTACTTTATAGTAATCAAGAGCAAATTAAATTTTTGAATTAATTACGCACACAAAAATCAGCTGTCTATAATTTAAATAAAAATACAGACCATGTCAGCGAAAAACATTGCCGCTTCTGATCAAGTGGTATAAAAAATATCTTCCACAAGCTATTAATTTCAAGTAATGCACACTACAATATAATTTGAATCTCTATCTACTGGGGCAAGCGCCCCAGTTTGCCTCCCTCCCCACACCTGGCTACGCCCATGACAGTTTGTGCGGTACCTACTACAGAGTAGATCTCGGATTATGAATGTATATCAACAATAGTCAACAATATGCGCATAAGATATAACACTGTGCTCTATGGGCAAATCGCTGTTTCCTATTGTTGATATACATCATCTCAAGTCCACCATACCAAGTCTTCAATAAAATCTTAGAATGCTCAGGACTCAATAAAAACAGTAGATCGCAAAGTTTGGTTTTCTTCAATCATTGAATTCGGAATCAGTTATGGCTCATGGAAACCTAGTTAACATTTCAATTTTAGGCTCTTCCGCAATTTTTTATCATTATGGTCAGACGAACAGTCTACCTCCTGCAAATACAAGCTTTTAACAATCGCAAACACTTCTGCATGTGTCCATTTTCATCATCCCTTGAACGATGAAATGAAGAAAAACGTGTGCAGAAGTGGTTACGTTGCTCGCGCAAGTAAAAAAACTTGAGTACTTGAAAATGTCAGTTTTCGCTAAGGACACTATAATAAACACAACCTAATGTGGGGAGGGGGTAAGCTGTGGCGCTTACCTCAGTACACAGAGACTGAAATTACATTGTAGGGTACATTACCCGACATTCATAGATATTTCAGCGGTAAAATAATTTTTAAAACTTACGCTTTTCGAGGACCTTTTTATAGAAAATTTAACAAGGAACATTTTATGTTATTTGCATTTTGGTCCTAAAGTGAATATTTTTTTAGATACCTGCGATTTAGCTAGTAAGGATCGGTTATGAAAGAGAAAATAACAAAAGCTAGGTTCCTCAAAACTTTTACACCTTTTTGCGATTATCTCGGTAAATATGCGTTCTAGAGAAAAGTTACATAGGATCTTTTTTATGAACATTTTATGTTATATGCATTTTGGTCCCGATGTTGATATGTTCCGAAATATTCCCGTTTTTTTGTAAAATCTCAGTATTACACATATCTTAAGATCAAATCGCCACGGGTTAATAACCTTAGACTGAGCTCAAATTTTTTATGGCGAGTTTCTAGATTGGAACAAATTTCAATGCGCACTCAATCAATTGGCGAAAACTTGTAAAATAAGGGGCATCCTAATGTACATTGGAAAGGTCAACACACAGCTATGCATCGGCAGAGAGATCCCTCACACTCTGTAAAACATTTAAGAAGTTTTGATGAGAAATTCTCTTGAGTCTTCCAGAGTCCTCCAAATTTTGAAAATGTCGACATTTCAAGCTAAATTTCAATTTTGGGAAAAGAAAAACGTCACACGGACTTAAGTCTGACGCGACTGAAAAGATTTTCAATTTCTTTGAGCCGTTCCAAAAAATTCGAACCCACACTCAGTTGGTTGCCTCGTTTACTTTATTTATTTATTTTTCGAGTCAGGTATTTTGGGACCAATTTCGCGCAAACCTTTCGCATCCCCAATTCTTCAGTTAAAATATCGTGAACTGTTTGATGGTTCAAATTAAGCTCCTCAGCTACCATCGATCACTCACCACGTTTCTCACTTTTTTCGCATTCTCATTGATTTTTGTTGAGGAAGGCCTTCCAGAGAGAGGCTCACTTCGACGATAATCCTAGCCTTAGCTCATACACATCTAGCGCTGTACTGAGCTTTACAGCTCAAGAAAATCACAATTCGAGTTGGACATCTCCGGCAAAGATTTTTTTCGCAAATTTTTTCAGATTGGCCCAACTAACTAAGAATTTAAAAATCTTAAGTAATCCCGAATGAACATTTCTCCTCAAAGGACTAACCGCACTATAGAAATCAGTTTTCATTAAATATCAAGAAAACAATGAACGATACTAGGGGAAAAGAGCAAATTGTTGCTCGTCGAGTTTTACATTAAAAAAGATCATCCAAGATTTTTTTTCATTTCCTTCACAAACATCGTTACATGGGGAGGGGAAAGGGATCAAAAAATGATCTATAACACTACCGTGGGACACACAAATGAACGTGAAAAGAATCACAATATGGGTAAGTTACCCAATAAAGTCCTGACGTCTCCAGAAACGGTTTCACGTCCCACGCGGAAATTTGGAAATTGGGACCCCAATTGGGGTCGGCTGAGAAATCTACTGAAATTTTTGAGATCACAGACAGAAAAAACTTCTATTTCGATACGTTTCCCGGTTTTCCAAGGGATGTCAGTATCACTCATCTCAAGATTTAAATTTGAAAAATACCCAAAACCAAGTCGGATGAAAAACTAATGAAATTTTCGAAAGCAGTGATCAGCGATCTCCCATCCACAAAAAATTTGATATGTAGCATGATACTATTTTAATTTATTGTATATGCCTCTCCATTTCCAAATCTGGGTGTACGAATTACTAAAACTTTCTGGAATTTAGAAATATTGACTAGCTCACATGGTCTGAAGTGCAAAAAACTTCTAATGACATACTGCACAACCCCATGCCGTCTTTAAAATTTTAGTCATAATTTTACTTGAAGCATTGAAACGGATCACCGAAGAAATTTTTCTCCTACATTTTATAAGAAATTTAACACTGATTCCGAATTTGTTTAACGTATCTCCCTAGCTCATTTCGGAGATGAGAAATCAGACTCATGTTTTGCAGCCTTAACTTCTGAGACTCTTCCCCCTCGATCGGGATAACCAAACATTTTCTCACTCGATTAAAGACATTTCAAAAGATCCATTATCAATTCCCGGTTTCAATATTCAAACTCGAGAAAAAAAAAATTTATTTCCGGCTTTTTTCTTCTTAGGTGTCTTGGTCTCGTTGCAGAATCAACTGCATCATTTTGTACATATAGAAATTAGAAACTAGAAGGAAGTGAGAAAAAACAAGAAATGCAGGTGTGCCAAAATAGTTGACCTGTTTTTAAACGCCCATGGGGCAACACTGATGCGTAGGCATTTTTTTTTTCATGAGAATATTCGACTATGTATGCCATTTAGTAAGCATGGTTCTGTGGTCAGGAGAACATCGCGGTTTCTGTATAGAAACGTTTCTTCTTCTAAAGAACAGTGTTGTGGCGACTCAGCGCGCATTTCAAAAATAGTCTAAACTGAAAAGACATGATCTTGTTCCCTCTCCAAAAGCAATCAAGCAGTGGAGGGAGGATGTTCGACTCAGGGACATCACCAGTAAAGTTCAGAGAGGTGAGAACAAACGCGGCAGGATTGCTTTGGAGAGGGAACGAGATAGTGTTTTTTCCAGGGATGGCAAACAAAACGAAACGAAATAACGAAACAACAAAATAACGATTGATTTTTGTCCAAAATATTAAAACGAAATAACGAAACGAAAAAAAAAACGTTTCGTCTGCCATCCCTAGTTTTCTGATTTGTGATTTTTAGGATCGGCTACTAGTAGCCGAGCCTATTGCAACCACTTTCCAGGGTCGGGTACTAGTAGCCGAGCCTACTGTAATCGAAATTTCATTTCTTTTCCCGGGTGAGTTGAGTCAGGGTGAGTTCAGTAAATAGCAGGGATGGCAAACAAACTAAACGAAATAACGAAATTACGAAATAACGATTGATTTTTGTCAAAAATATTGAAACGAAATAACGAAACGGAAATAAAAACGGTTTCGTTTGCCATCCCTGGTTTTTTCAGTTTAAACTGTTTTTGAAATGCGCGCTGAGTCCCCACAAAGCTGCTTTTTTAGAATAAACGTTTCTACACAGAAACCGCGATGTTCTCCAGACCACAGAGCCATTCTTACTGAATGATATACATAGCCCAACATTTTCATGGGGAAAAAAATTGCCTACGCATCAGTGTTGCCACATGGTGAGCGTTTAAAAACAGGTCAACTATTTTGACACAACCTGTAGGTTCGGAAAAAAAAGTGACAAGAGTAACTTTTTCCGAAAAAGTAACTAAACAGTCAGATTCTGTTTCAAGTGACAAAGGTGACTCGTTTATCATCCAGCAATTCCCGTCTCATGCCCTCGCTATGATTCTGCTTTCATTTCTGCTTCACATTTCTCACGTGACATCACTCTGGACACCCCTTGACCGTTTGATTTGACTACACAAACTCGAATCCAATTAAACAAGCGAGGAATATTTCCACACCCTAACCCTCACTGCCACCCCTTCATTTGCAATCCTTGTTGTACGCTTTCTGTACAAGAAACGCGATTCCCATTTGAACACTCCGCCCGTCTAGCATTACTCGTAATTTTAATTTGTAATGACCGTGCGGCGAAATCTCGTCCGCATGCCATAAACAACACACATGTTAACAAATGCAACTTATTATTAAATCACAATTTGCGAGACGAAAAAGATGAGCGTGCGCGAGCAAGGCAAGAGTGCGACAGAGAGAAAAAATCATTACACAATCGCATTCCCTCGTCGTTTCAAATTCGTCTTATGCCAAAAAATTCATTCGCTGGTATTCCATTTCAAAGTATAAAATCTATTTATACTGTAAGCTGGCAATTACAATAGATAAAAACCTATAAATTGCGAGTCGCGATCATAACAAAAGCGCCGTTGATGACCACATTGCAACCGCTAGGAGGGAAGAAGAAGTGCAGAAAAAAACACCGGAAATATCTATAATGAATGCAAAAAATGAAGTAAGACGAGCTAAAGTCTGGACGAATTCCCGATATTCCAGGAAACGGGGGTTACATCGAGCGGAACCATGCGGCATTTAGCACGCAGTCAGACGCACGGCCGAAGCCAAACGTTTGGCTGGCTCTGGAGGAATAAATGTGAGACGGCGTGACCGTTCGAACGGATTCTGGGCCGAGTGTGCGTGCGTACGCGCCGAGCGGCATCCAGATGCGGTCCAGCTCCGCGGAGTACACCGAAAAGTCCCCAAGCTGCGGCCCAGCTCCGTGGAGTACACCGGGGAGTCCCTACTACACCTACAACCAATGGTCGCCAACTCGATCCCATACCAAGGTCAACACTTCTGGCGCACAGAGGCGCCAAGTCGCAGTCTCACCATCATTTATGTTGGTCTGAAATTTACTAACTGTAAGCCTGCTGCCGAAGAAATTACATAGAACTGCTGCGGCAAGGGCAGAGTATCTCTTTGGTTTCTGGCTCATTCGCGAACAAAATGCACCAGTTCCAGAAACCATCCGAATGTAGAATAGCCAAGCCCTTGCCTAATTACTCTCATAATATCTTACTGATACAATTTTTTCTTAGATTAATGCGCTCACTATTCGGCATAAACCTCCCCTACCTTCTTCCAGAGGTCGTATACTCTAGCATCCCTTCCCCATGCCATTCCCCCGTAGCTTATAATTTCATCTTCCCACCTTGTTTTCAGGTTGCCCATCTTTCTTTCCCCCTCCCTTGGTGTCCATTCCATTACTGTTCTTTCCGACCTGTCATCCAAGGTACATGACCCGCATAATTCATTTTAAGCTTTTTAACTAAATATTTGCAATCTTTTACGCCCGTCTTTTTTCTCGCATCGACTTTTTTGATTCTATGATCTCTTTACTTTGATTATCGAACGTTCCATGGATATTCGAGTTCCTGCTATTCTTCTATGATTTTCTGTTGCAGACCATGTCTGAGCGCCGTATGTGAGAACAAGGATGGTGACTCTCTAAGGTTTTTATTTTCAGGTTAAGTAGCATTTTGCTCTCATAAATTTCCTTCAATGACCAATAATTTTTCCAGGTATTCTCTCATATCTTACATATCTCCTTCTCCATGTTTTCCTTAAAGGAAATTACCTGGCCTAGATATGTCGCCTCCTCTTCAACTTCGATTGTTTCTCTTTCAATTTTTAGGGTCGGCAACGAGCCTCTTGCAATCACTTTTTAGGGTCGGCTACAAGTAGCCGAGCCTATTGCAATAACTTATCTTCTTCTTCTTCTTTTCTTCTCAATTCTGAGTCACAGTTCAGTTCAGTGGAGCTTTATTTCCGAAAAATCAATTAGTTGAAAATAATAAAAATAAATATACGCAAAAATTTCGATTTTACTAGGGTCGGCAACGAACCTCCAGCACTTTTCTTTTTCTCTTCGTTTCTCTTTTCTTTTTCAGTAGTGCTCACTAATCTTGGTCTTCATTACAGTGTGCACGTCATTTTCAATGTATAGAGCCAAGGAATGAAATGAAAAACTAATAGTGATAAGCAACAATTTCGACTTTATTCTTCAGTTACATTGCTCTGTTATTTTTGAGGATGGGAGTACTTTGCCCGTAGGAAAAGATTTTGAAAATGGGGGAAATACTTCACTGTATTTAGAAGAGGTAAGTTAAGCTGTTTGCTTATGTATAACATAGGTTCTCAGTTTGATAAGTGTACAATTCGTTTGAATCGAGCCAAGTACATGGGGGCAAATAGGTGGGGGATTGGGGCTTATCCCCCCTCCAAACTTCTAAATAGCCCCCCAAACTCTGAAAAATTACCAAAGAAAATGATGCAGGAGGTAGTGTTTCTTCATAATCAGGGGAGCTTAAGTCCCCCTTCCAGTTCTGAGCCCTATTTGCGCTTCTGGCCAAGTAGAATACGAGTATGTCCAGTAGGAAATTCGTTTTATTAGGAGTACATTCTTTTCGCAGTAGCGATGTTGCATATCCCAGTGTACGATATAGGGTTTTCTTGTCTTCTCAGTGAAATCTTTAACCAATAATGTGTGTGAATTGTTCATGAATTCTGATCAACTCTGGATCAAGTGGAACATGTTCCTTTGAGATATCTATTTCTGTGATACTCTTTTATCAGTAAATTTTCCAAGGAATAATGCGATATGAATTATATCAATGGTTATTTTGGTATTCTGTTTCAGGTTTCGAGAGATGAAGCCTTAGTGTTGTGGCTGTCTTCTCCTAAAGACAGAATACTGCGTTCCCTTTTTCTGGCGACTGTAGGAATGTACGATGCAGCAAATGAACAAGTAGCAAATAGGCAAGTACCAAAAGAACAATTAGCCAGCGAACTAGTATAGGATAAAACCTGACTATAATGCACTGACTATAATTGTAGATCAGAACGCCAGAAGCAGAATTGTACATATTACAAGAAGCATCGAGGAGAAATATTATAACTGAGACTCTATATTTTTAAGTAAAATGAGAAGAATTAAGGAAATGTCAGCGCGAATATTAAGACGAATCGAAAAGGTAAACTGCAATATGATGTAAAAGTAGTCAAAGGTATGTGTTAATAGTATCAAGCGAATCGAAAATCTAGAGGTGAATATTATCAAGCGAATTGAGCATCTAGATGTGAATGTTATCAAGCAAATCAAATTTTGGAGCTTGCTGTTGAATATAGTGAAGTAATTTATCGCGAGGATATTAAAGAAAAGGACCAACGATTGTATGTATTTCAGTAGATTATTTTTTGATCGTTCTATGTCATTGCTGAGTTACAAAATTATGACAAACAAATGTAATTCCGAGGTTATCAAAACTTCAGGCCCGTTAACAAGTTTTGATAGCATAGGTGATCATCTTGGTTGTACTTGTTTAAATTGTGAACTTTATTTGAATCGAAATAAAATTCCTCACTTGAATCGAAATAAAATGTCTTTGTATTTAGCGCATAAAGAATTACAATTTCCCAAGATTCCACCTGAATTGGTTGGATTCAATAATACAGAAGAATGTGTACCAGCTCCGCAAATCCATTTCAGTAGTCATTAGTAGAAACATCCTTCAGAGAAAAAGTCGCTTATTGATCTTGATCTTTGCTGCGCGATTGCAGTCTGGAGCTTCGCAGTTTGAAGCTTTGAACTGACTTTGAATAGTAAAGGCACACGGGAGTAACCCTCTTCGATTACTCAAGTTACTTGTTTTTTCATTGTTTCCTCCGTTTCTTCCAGCCATTGTTTCACTGAACTGGCTGCAGAGTGCGTTCGTGTTTTTGATTAAATTTCCATAAAAATTTGTAAATCTTCTATTATTTCACTGAATTGACTGCAGAATGCGTTCGCGAATGACTTTTTTGTTGATTGAAATAGAAGTGACTGTACCGCACCCTATGATAATAGCCAAAACATTCTAAAACAACTTCAAAATTTTTTAAGAAGGAATGTAAAAAAATATGTAACATTTGAATAAATGACCCTTCTCAATGTTTTTCGTCTCTCCTGTAAAATTTGCATAATGGCACTTAGAAGGTTTCATAATTAAGCTGACGATATTTTTTGATGGTAAAGTTTGTTCTAGAATGACCGTGTTTAAGAAATACTTCAGCGGACAGTTAATATTTCTATAAATCTTGAATCAAAATCGGGCATGTTGAGCACTCTACGAAACTCAAAACAGATGAGCAGGAAAATAGTCGTTTTCGGTTTTTATCGCATTCTATTCACTGTAGAGCGCAAAATCTCCTTAGAGCAGGGAATGGAAAAATTCAATTAACCCCCCTTTTCGAACATAGCTGGAAACTTGTCTCAAGCAAAATGCAAATCGGAACGCAATCAAAATTCTTCTTTACTTCGCCGTACAGTGGACCGAGAAATGCCTCCAAATGGCCAAAATTGAGTTAATCTAAGAAAAAGAGACAACTAGATCTTTAATTTCAAATTACTCATTTCGATCCATCGTCCATTGCGGCTCGCGAAATCCAAGTTTCGCAATTCATATAGCATTTTTATAATTTTTCCATCTGGACATCACAAGTTATTTTCTAGCAAATGGCTAAAAAGAATTTGTGTCAAGTGGAATTTGAAGTCATTTTTCAAGTCCCGAGGCACGAAGAGAAGAATTCAGATACTTTTCTACAGATTTTTTTGTATTCGACTTGACACGTGTTTTCTTAGAGCCACAGAGAGGAAATCCGGGCTCGGGATCAAGTTCTTCCAGGGCTCCCAGCCAGATTAAAACACTAGAAAGATTGGCGAGCGGAGCGAGCGAAAATTTTTTCGCTTTTTCATCAAATTTTTACAATCAAGATTATTCTTGCCTTGATTTCAGTGATTTTTGCTGAAAATTTGTACGATCGTGTTCCTTTGTGGAGGCCTAGCCCAGACCAAACAACCCCAACTGTCCCTCCTCTTGTCAATCCTGTACTTTCTAAAGATGTGTTTTGTTGTTCCTTTTTCAATGTTTTATATTTTTAAATAAAATGACTTTCTTTGTTCGTAATTTTTTGTAACTGTTTTTTCTATGCTTTTGTTTCCTATCTAAAATTGTTAACGTGCATTCATCAAACTGTCAACTATACAAAGTGTCCAGTTGCGTGTGCCAAGCCTGTTGGTGGTAATGGTACTCCACAAGAGGAACAAAAATGGTCAAGTACGAGTGTAGCCGTTACTCAGAAATGCAGTGGTTACAAGTCTCCAAAGTTTAAAAATAGCGAACTATTATTGCGAGTCTGATTACTAATTTCAATTCCGATTTTCAAAAACAATCAATGCGTATTGAAAAAGGTAACAAAAATTTACAGTGAATTGCTTACCGTCAATATTGAAGGGGCTATACCAGTCTTAGAATTTAAAACATAAAATTTATATCATTTTTGAAGTGCACAACTTCCAACTTATGTATCCCCTTCAATTTGCAGGATAGGCAACAGGTAATAACTTTTGTTTCATTTTCAAATTTTCAAAATAGGTTGCAAAGAGGCTGTTACGGCTAAAATTTAATTCCAAAAATTGAGAAAATTTAATTAAAAATTGTTTAAATAAAGGTACGAGTACACCGAGCAAAATATCATTCTCCATCAAACGTAACAATGAATCACGGCTATTTTGAAAAAGAATCGAAAATTATCATCATCGCCTACTGCCTATTTCAAGAGTTGAAGGAACAACCAAAATAAAAAGTTGTGCACTTCAGCAATTTTATTCAAATTTTATTATTAGAATTCGGAATTTGTAAAGCCTCTACAACATCAAAAGTAGGTAATTCAGTTTCTTCAATCTCTGCAATGGATTACCCATTGATTATCTAAGAAAAAAAGTCTGGATTAAAAAGAGTAATCAGATTTGCAATGAAAGCTCCCTATTTTCAAGCTCTAAAAACTTGTTGCTCTTTAAATCATTTATTTTTTTATTTTTTCTATTTATTTAATTAGCGACTATGTACATAAATACAAAAACTAATGTGTGCTAAAAAAATCATTAATACAGCCAGTACTTGTATTAAATCACGGTATCCGAGTCAAATAGTTACAAAATAAATTTCTCTATTCTTTATTTCTGAAGATGCTACTTAATTCATTCGATGCACTCGTTTTTTTCATAAAACTACCCATTCAAGATTGTCAATTTTAGGACAAAATTAATACATCATTAAATATTTATAATAAATTTTCCTATAAGAGAATTTTGAATTTCCAATTCAATTTTCCACACGTAGATTCATAAAATCTCAACTTGCACCCGTTAAACTGCCAACCTGAATTCGTCAAACAACCTACTTGAAACAAAATTCAAAATAAATATCTATGTCGTTATTTTGGAAAATTTGATTCAATTTTTCCAACTATACTCGTAGTTCCTCAATTTACTAACTCAAAATCGCCAAACTGCCGACTACAGTAGAGTTTATAAATCTTCTGCGTGGGCTAGAGAGGGTAAGAACAACCGACTCTTCCCCCTCCCCATTTGGGAATGCCTTTAATGGAAGCGCTGACTGAAATAACGATAATCAGTATACATTTCCTACTCCCTTCCAATCGAATAGTGATTTGAGGATGACTTTCAAGTCCGAAATGACGAAATAATGTACAGAAGCAAGCTAACATGTCACTATAATTATTATTTCACTCAAAAACTTAATTTTGAAAAACTATGACTATTCGTTGTTATCCCTATCCCAGTCAGTCCTTCAACTACAGATACGCTCGCTATCTGTAAATAAGAGCTGAAATTTAAACAGTAGGATGAAAAATTCGGAAGTTCAGACATGCAAACATTCCTTTCTTGGCCGATGACCTCAAGGTCGAATCCATTACCAATAATCAACATTTTCTATAATTAGGTTCAGATTATCCAGACAAATAGAAGAACGAGAACGGGATCAATTTATTTTCCGCTTCGAATCTAATGGTTTATTAATTTTAAAATACGCCGTTTTAAACGCGGATCCTGCGAAACGCTCATACAAGTATTTGTATTAGGCCAGTCAGTGAATGACTGCAATAGAAAAAAAAAATTGGTACCAGATACATCTGTCATCCGTGGCATGTGTAATGAATTGAATGTGTTTCAGTGGAAGCTGCTGCTCCGTCTCCTCTACATGTTATGATTCAGAACACACGAGGTACATGTTCGGTGCCCCGGGCCGGATCCCGATACGCCGGGGTTCACTTCAGAACTGTAACTTCACTGTCTCAGACTTTTTCAGTGCATGAGCAGAGACAAGAACTGGGGGGGGGGGCTTTCATCATTTCCCTTCAGTTCCCAATCCTTGATGCGACTGAACAAGTGGAAATGCTGCGTTTCGTGCTACTAGGCTTCCAATGAAGTATGGTTTTGCAATTTGACCCCTCGTCCTTATTACTTTCGGGGTGGTTACGGGGAAATTAGTCGTATAATATATTTTTCAAGGGGAGTCCAATGAGTCTCAAATGTTTAAAAAATTATGTTCTAGGCCATTTATACGAGACTAACAACAACTTTACTTCACGAATCGCGCTTTTCCTTCCACAACAGTTCAACTATAAGCAGTCAGCTTCGATATCAAAAGCAACGATTCGACTTCTTGTACACCGGGTGTCTCAGAAATGAAAGGTCCGCCCTCGAGATTAATGTTAGCACCTATGTTCATTTGTTTACCCTCTCTTACCTTTAAAATGGCTGAAATATTACTTGATCAACACGAGAAATTAATTTCACCAACACGTTCCTCGTGATTGAAAGTAAAACGAAATTTTTAGGTATTAAAACGGATTGCGGCCACCATAGAAAAAGTAACATCGTTAAATCGGTTCTGCCAGGTGCCCACAAAGTCCATGTTACCCCAACTGACAAGCAAAAATGAAAAAGTAAATTTTACTTTCGATGAGAAGTTTTCAGTCAAAAATCTAGGACAAATAGGAAAATGTGGCCGGATGGGAGAGAGGGAAAACGATTCCAGGGCGACAAAGATCGTCTTTCGGAGAAAAACATCCTTATTTTGGAAAAATGATGCCTTTTTGAAAATTCGGAGAACGAGAGAGCAAATACTCCATTTGCCTTCTGGCGGCGCCTACGGAGAAGAGCACGACCAAAAAAACCTCAAAATTGAAATCAGCCACACAAATGGCTATTTTCGAAATATCTGACGCAAACACATTTTCAATTTCGAATATTTCATGTTTCAGTTTCATGTGAAAAAATATGGGCGGAGATACGAGTAGAAAAACCTCACAACAAAAATTAGCAACAGAAGAAGCCCATTTTCATCGATACACCAGTTAGTTGTTCTTTGTTGCTGCCCATAACCCCGGTGGAGCCTCTAGGTGGGGTACGAGTAATTTAACCTGGAAAATGAATTCAGACTGATTTTCATATATTTTTAGGTATTTTTACTTCATTTTCTTCAGCCACAATAATGGATGTTCAAAAATTTTTCAGATCAACACCGGTTCAATGACCCCAAGAAATTTTCATTTTATAAAATTTTAGGTAGATACTCGTAAAGAGGAATCTGGTTGGCCGAGTGGATAGCGCGTTGGTCTCGGAATCCGGGGGTCGCCATATTTCGAACTAGGCCGGTTTTTCGGCCAGAAGGGAAGAGGGCTAAGACAGCCCTAACAGCCTGAAGACATCTCTGAAGTAACGCTCGAAAGGGCGGATTCCAGGACTCGGGTTGAGAGCAAATTAGAAAAAAGGTGAAAAAAAGAAAGAAAAAAAGATACAAAGAGACCCTTTTTATGTACAAAACCATTTTTCTTAAATAAAAATCTGATTTTTCAAATTTTTTAATGCATAATTGCAAATTTTCTTAAGGGGAATTCTGTGTTGAACTTCACCCCTATGTGCGACTCTTCCAAATTTTCTAATTTCAAAGGATTTTGGCAGGTGGATTTTTACATAAAAGGAGACAATTTAAAACCTTGGGAATACGACGTAGAAAAAAACTCTTTTTGTAGACCGCCCGAGTGAGCATGAGGGAATCATCTTACGAGCAAATGTCTTTAATCACGAGAGACTTTTGAATGGAAAATGGAAAACTAAGTTAAGAATATAAAACCGTTGAAAATATTTGTTCCATCATCAGGTACGACCAAAATAAAGAAATAAATAGTATTAGACTGTGATTTGGAAATATTTTTTGAAAAATTCAAAAGTATCTCGAATTTTGAGCAGAGGGGAGAGATGTCTTAGTGCTAAAAGAGACAGAGATGTACCGAAGAGTTTTTCGGTGTGGGGTGGGGGGCAAAATTGTGAAAGTCCCAACTGACTAGACTCAAAATTACCAAAGTATCAATCAAAAGTTGTTTGTATTGGCTAGAAAAAAACTTTCGACTTCTCGGATTTTTTCAACTTTTGATCCGTCTACTAAGATTTTCCAACTCGTCCCTGACTGAAATGGTAAATTTTCCCAACTGCTGTGTAAAAAATGTCTACAGGGGATGGCCCCCTCCCCCTATCGGCACGTTCCTGAGATCAGGATATTGCGACATCACTGATCTTCAGATCCCGATTTAGCCCATATTTAGTGATATTGTTCAATATGGATCACAATCTACAGATCAACTGGTAATCAGACCAAGTTTATGATCTATTTATCTCTTAATGATTTTGAACACGTGTCTACTGGAACTGAAGAATGAAAAACATAACTTTTTCATGACCTTATTTCTAATTTTTTGACTTATGCACGCGTGTCCGCCAGGCAAAGGTGCTTAGCTAACAGCTGAAAATAATTTTTTTAATACATATAATTGGCTTCGGCTAGCGGCTAATGGCTACTGGACGCTGATTGGCTAGCTAACGACTAAAGACGAATCCACATTTTCGATAAAAATAAAATAGATGAAGTGGTAACTTGTTTCCAATTCTTTCTCTTTCCCCCAATTCTGAGTCTGCGTTTGACCGAGTTTGCAGTTTCAATCCAAAAAACGAAAATCCACCGCAAAGGAATAGGAAAAAAATTCAGTTTGAATGTAGTCAAAAGGGAAAAGGCAAGAAATTAGCAAAATAAAATCAGCCGTTAGCTTCCGAATTTTCATTGGCTTACGGCTAGCTAATGACCAAAAAATGTTCAATCGGCTAGCTAATGGCTGGCTAAAAATCTCCGAAAAACTGCAAGCTAACGGCTAACGGCTAACAGCTAATGGCTAATCTAAGCACCTCTGCCGCCAGGGCCGGCGCGAAGATACCTGTCACGGGAAGAGGGGGGGGGGGAGTAAAAGCACCAAAAATCCAAACTCGAATTTAAATCCGAAAATTTCAACTGACAACGAAACAATTAATATTTTATTATTGCAAATAATCCAGTAGCGAAATTATTCAAATTTCCGTTAGTATCACGTGAGAAAAACACGACTAACTAAAAAGAAGACATGACTTTTATACGACAGTGGAATATTTCAGAAAAAGCGTCATTTTTCAATTATATTTACGACTTTCATGATCTGTGGACACCCAGTTGAATCATGGTGGTTTTGATTTCCTTGATCTTACTGATCTGAACATCAAATGATTTTGGGCGTACCTGACATTGGTTGCTAAAATCAACCCTATGGACATTCTCTGAACCACTAATCATGACTTTTTACGGTTACTGGAGTGTTCCTCTGTTAGGTCTGTCACCATCAAACAGTTCCACCATGCTATTTTTCAAGGGGAAATCGAGTGAGAAGGTAGACAGTTCATTTTCATGTTGACTAAATTTCAGCCCCTTCAATAAGGGCAGATCGGCTACTTACATGAGGTCACGATAAGCTGCTTACTTCCTTGATCTAATGAGGATCATTCGCCTTGAAACACCTTGAACACGAATTCAGGGTGCCTATGACTCGGGACTAGACTCGCAAAATTTAAAGAGCGCAACAACTATCAAATGAAAAGACATTAAGCTAAATCGCAGAATCGATTAATTCGAATGATATAATAAAATCTCCTATCCAATTATCGCGGTCTTATCCGCATTCCGCAAACTACACGCTGTGTTCCGAACTATTGGCAGATAGGCCAGCTGCGCAATCAGGTCCGAATGGAGTTCATTCGCATTTGTCGCCTTAATTAACGAACAGGTAAGGGCCACACTTCCAGAGACAGTTCCAGGCAGTAGCCATCACACGCAAGTTAGAAAGTGTTTGCGACACATAATTCCGCGCAGAGCGGTGTGTACTAATCTGATACAACCCGGACAGCGACTGTCAGTCCAGAGAAGAAATCGGTCATCTTTAACCTTGATGGAAGTGTACATGAAATGCAATAAATAGGAGGTCATCGAGTATTCGTATAATATTCCGCGTTGGTTTCGTAAACAATAGGCCGCCGCTCTCCATTCATGAACCAACCTTTATACACAGCACACATCTCAGAGGTTTGCGGTCGATAGCTCAGAAACAATCCGAGGGCAGAGTTAGTCAGCTAATCTATGTAACGTCAAGATTTGTATTTGTCACAGGACAGAGGGTTACAAGCTGGTCAAGCTGGCACCATTCCATCCTCACCTGTCAAAGAACTAGTTGAGATCATTCCTTAGTTCTGCTGAAAGGTACACTTGTTTACAAACAAGCCTCCTTACCCGTGATCCGCATAATACCGCAAAACCCCTGTATTCCAAATGCTTAAAGTTTTGGTGCTTACCAGCTTTACATGAAGCTCATTTCAAATTCATACACTATTTACATTCATATCGACCAGTTGTGCACTCTGTCTAGGCGAATGACGATATTCAGAGGAGAAAGGGGGTAACAAACTGAGTTTGCTGAAAGATGTCGCTGACGGAGTCCGAAGTAAGATACCGAAGTTTTTTAGAAAAGTTCAACCCATCCAGTCTATATCGAAAGTTCCGAAGACTATGAAATTTAAAAAAAAAAAAAAAAAAAAAACAACCAAAAATTGGTTTACACAGATTTAAAAAGAAAACTGGTCTACAGTACATTTCTCGTATGTACCTAGAAACGTCACAAACAGGAAAGGAGGAGGGGGGGGGTCAAAATAAATCTTTATGCCTTATGGAAAGAAAATCAGATTTTCGAGTTTAGGACTGAGAAAAGGAGGAGTTCACATTAACTACACTCGATTCTCGACCTCCATAGGTTTCCACGTCTGGAAATCTTTTATCCCGTCCTCCTCGTCTCCAGCCGTCGGATACTACACACGTACAATTGGGTGTTTTTGTGTTTGAAGAGTTCGGATAGGTAGTATTTTGAGGGAAGAAAGTATACAAAAATGCCACTGGGACATTGGTTGTGGGGTATTCGAAGACTCCAAATTCAGTTTTGATATCAGTTTGTCCCTAAGTTGAAAATCGTGACACCTGGGATGGGGATAAAGTTAAAAAGGTCATAAAATACGATATTGACATCGAAATCATTTTTCTCAAAATGTATCATCCCCAAAACTCGTTACCCGTGGTTGAAGTCTAACGAGCACAATTAGAGAGACTCAACGCTGACAGTTTCGCCATTTCTCCCATTGAAGAAGTATAAAAAATATATTGGTGAATTACATCGATAACACATTCTCAAGTATGTAAGTCGTCATTTCTATTATTGGTTGTTTTAAATGATAGTGCATCTCTTTTCGCAAGATAGCTGTCAACATTGTCACTGATACCAACGTCGGCAACATTCAGACATAACTGACCAAGTTAGAATCTACATAGGAGAGAAATTTTTCGATGGAGTATATTCAATAAATAACGAGTACAATGTGTGGTATTTTCTCTCTCTGTATTTAATTTCAATTTTTGCTCACTCTTCTGATGCCACATCATAAAAACGATTGAAACCCCTACATTTAATACCCATACATAAAATGATAATTTCGATTGTGAATCCCACTCCTGCACTCACCGTTTCCAAATTTCAGTAAAACTGACATGAAGAATGAACTCAATAACCTAAAAACCCTGAAGGTGATACGCATGTTGTATTTCACATTATTCTCAATTTTGGCCCCCTCCCCCAGATACCGTAGTTACCGAAAACGAAGTCAAAATAACGTAAAAACTGAATTCAGCAACCTTGAAAACTCCATATTTGATATCCATATTGTGTTTCAGAACATTTTTGACCTCGTGATCTACCCCTGATGCTACAATTTTCAGTTTACGAGCCAACTGACATCGAAAATTAATTCAGAGACCCCAAAAATCCTTCTACGTAATGGGTGCATTGTATTTCTCATTATTTAACCCCCCCCCCTCCCCCCCAAGTATCATAATTATGAAAACAGAGTTAATATATAGCATAAAAATGAGTTCGGCGATCTTGAAAGCCCTAAATTCAATACATATATTGTATTTTATCACATTTTCGACCATAGCCCCCGTCCATGGCAACAACAAAATTCTCAACTTAGCGGCGAACTGACATAAAAATTGAACTTGGGGGTTTTCGAATACTCCACTGATATGCCAATGGAATTTTCATACAATTTATCAGTTTGAAAATTTACTCCAAAACACTAAAAACATCCGATTTCACGTGAGTCATAATCGAGGAGAGGGAGCGAGACGGACAAAAACTTCCGAGCTATGGAAGGCTCCGGAAACAGGCGATCGAATGCATAAAAAATTTGAGCTTCTCCTATTCTCGAAGTCCCATGAAACCAGAAAAAATGTTCAAAAACTACTCTTTTACCAGGAAGCCTGTGTTAAACAGTGCTACTTGCAAGGGTTATTTTGAAATCCCCATTTAGAACGTTTCTGGGACAGATACGAAAAAAGTACAAGGAACCATTTTAATGGAGAATCTGGTTTAAAACAATTTTTAGCAGAAATTTATTTTTTCCATCTTATAGACTGTTCTGAAAAAAAAAAGAAGGAAAAAATGGATTTATTTTTTATATCTTACAGAATTGGACTGTTCCGAAAAAATGGAGGTTTGAACCTTTTATGGAAAATTAGCAAAAGGAGTAGGCGTGGGGTACCCCATCAACAATTTTCACAAAATTCCGACGTGTTCCCCACTGTTATGTATTACATTTTATGCAAGCCATGTGGTAACACTGATTTCAGGGATCTGGCGATCAGCCCCTATTTATCAACAACACGAGTGTAAATAGTCTTGTAAAGAAAATGTAGTTATTCGAGTTTATTTGTTTGCATATTTTTTGAGCGAACATTAACATTACGCCCCCCACCCCTTAAACCGCTTTCTGGGATGGGTGCCGTCCCGTATCTTTGCGAGGCTTAAGGCAAAAATCAACACAAAGCACGGAGCATTTTTTCGGCAAAAATGCGCGCCAAGGCCCACTTACAGTCACATTTTCAATACCACGCGAGGACCTGATAGATGTAAGGCCTCAGGCAGAATCTCTTTCCCTTCCCCCTCGGGACAGCACTGTCTGGGATCGAATTTGCTAAGACTATACATAACATCGAGATTCTAATTTATCGCAGCGTGGAAGGTTGCAAACAGGCACCATTTAATCCTCGGGTATCAAAGAACTAGTCCAAAATAACTTCTCAAAACCGAGACTCCTCGCCGGTGTTTCCCAGTAATACTGAAACAACTTCAGTATTCCCTGTGGGAAACCTTCCTTCTTGAACATAGAAAGAATAATTAAAGTGCTTCACTATTTCCTAGTACGTCCGTATCTTGAATATGCAAAAATAATCTAGGGCCCTAACACGGCGGAGTAGATCGCTTTGACAAAAAATGTTGAAATGTTTCAAGTATCCGTATTACAAGACCATTTTCTTCCTATCCTGACGTAGGCCCAATCGGGATAGTTCTAAATTAGGGGGTGCGGTGTCAGAAGTCAATTGTGGTGCGCGTGCACCGTCCTACGCTCCACCATCATTGATTGAAAGACCTTACAATACTAACCCTACTCAATAGAATGTATGGAGCTACTGCTGAGATTCAAACAAGAAAGTCAAGAGACACGTAGAAAAATCAAACCTCACTTTTTTTTCTTTTGTGTGAGGTGGCACTGTATGCGCTGAGTGCTCAGACCTTGTGGTCCATTGCACTCTAAACCTCACTATCGTACGAGTCTGTTTCATAATTCCGAACTTCATTCCACGCTCAGTGAAATTCGGATCAGGGTTCCAGCAATTCATGGGCATAAAGGACTAAACTTGCTAAAACGAATCATTATCTCAACGCACCTCTCAACCAAACTGTCGAGCAATAAATGAATTTATTAAAACGGGAGCGCAGAATAAATATTTTGAGAGGGCGGAAGAAAAGGATAAGATACACTCCGAGTGCAAAGGATTGGTGCGAGAAAAAGAGAGAAGCGGACAACTGCGGCCAGGGTGGGAAGTGGGTTGGTTTGTCTGCAGCCGTTTCTGAAAATAAGTATTTTTTATACTACCTGATCAGAAAGGCAATATTTACGATGGTGTTTTACAGACGATAAGAAGCGCCTATCATTCATGCATTGAGTGCTGACAAAACCCTGCATGTAAAGTAAACGTCCCTCAATGTAAAGCGTTTTTACATGAAAAAATTGCTGGCCAGTAATTTCGTATTGGGGAATCGAACCCGTGTCCATTGAAACATTTGACTGAAATGCAGCGATCGTCTCTAACCACTCGGCGACGGAGCGAATCACAAAATAGCGACTTAAGAACGCATTTAAATATTCACAAGGTAGTACAGCTGTTATTGTTTGTTGTTAACCATTGTTACGTTTGTGCTGGCCACTACCTGTGTATGCTGTTTGTGCACGCGAACAAACTGAAGACAAGACTGTGATACTGTACTTTGTAGTAATTAACTGAGCAAATTAAATTTTTGAATTAATTACGCACACAAAAATCACCGGTCTATAGTTTAAATAAATAAATAGATTAAAAAAATAAATGAAAAAATACAGACCATGTCAGCAAAAAACATTGCTGCTTCTGATCAAGTAGTATAAAAAATATCTTTCCACAACAAGAGCCAAAAGTGAGTCTATATGACTTGGGAATTGCTCACTCGCTATGTTCGTTTACAAACTTTCCCTCACCATGTAAACACTCATGTTTGACTCTTGGTGTGTAATATACCATTTTATGCTATTTTATCCCCTTTTTGTCCTATTTTATCATGCTTCTTTGCTTCAATTTATTTTTTCATCTCACCATTTATTTACTTATTTTTGCTTTGACATAGATATGTATGTCTAATGGCTAGGCACGAAACAAAAAGTCTGTATGCAGAAAACGTTACCAGTTTTGTGTTACCAGTGACATAACTGCGTACTGTCTACTGGAGTAATATCGGCCACTCATGACCTGTTTACTGATAATGAAACTAGTGATCCTTCAAGTCATGAGCAGCCAATATTACCACCAATGTCCGATATTACCCCAGCTGACTTTACTGATAACGATACTAGCGTTCCTATAAGTTATAAGTGGCCGATATTACCACCAGTATCCGATATTACCCCAGTTGACGGTATTCCTCTTTATGTTGTAATTCGTTCCACCGCCGCTGTTGCTATCTATGGTCTATGCCGAGACTGGGCACAAAGAATGCCGATCGACACACCGAAAATGGACGACTCTTGTCGAGAATGAACGACTTCTGCCGAACATTTTACTAGTTTCTGTTCTGTGTTGACTATACGCGTGGAACGTGTTCTGTAGCCATGAGACATATCCATGTACTCATGCATCTGCATGCAGTGTAGATCCCAAAAATTATTTGTTTCCATTTTTCTTTTGTTCCTCTATATTAAGTAATGTTCTGTACGCCGCTTCCTGTCATTAGCTGTTAGGCTGTTAACAGGAGGCTGTATAATGAATGAAGAATAAATGCTTGAAATGGCGGTACTTCTAAGCTTTACACTAAGCTGATGTCAACTTCGCACACACTGCCTGCCTTCTGAATAATTTACTTCGACCAGTTGTGCATGCTTCACAATCCGCAGCATCCACTTTCTTGCATCCTGTTTCTACAGTCTGAAAGAAAGATGACAACATCAAGTGTACTCGGATTTCCGTATGTGTCATTTGAGTACACATCAATCACCTTCCGAGCAAACACACGACGTCCAATACGAGTTTCCAGGAAAATTAAATGTACATTTTCGCATACCATCGTATGGGAATAGTCGCGAATAGATGCTAACTTTCAACCTAGTGACCCGAGTCTTTCTAATACTGCATCTCTGTCCTCTCCCCGACTAATGAGCGTATAAATACGCGGCATTGGATCAACTACATGTACGTCATATCGCGTAAAAATGTCCGTTTTCGGGTACCCATGCTGTGTGCCGTTCGTTTATCTTTGAAGTTTCTCGTTAATTAAACGAACTAGACGGGCTAGGCGTTCGAAAGCTCGATGCACGCGTCGTCTTGACTCTTTACGTAATCGACTAATTGAGTTAATTTGTTTAGTGCTCCGTCTTCGCGAGAACACACGTTCCGAGCGCCAATGAATGGAATCAGAAATCAGATACAGTCACAGATTTTTCTAGCAGTCGATTAATCGTCGGGATTTTCTGAGTGTCACGGAATCGCAAACCTGCGAATCATGCTTCGATCTACAACAGTCACATCTTACTCGGGTCGTATCAGTTGCTTGTAGTTACATTTCTCATTAGTAAGGTAGCCCGTATTCTACCAACATACGAATTTATTTTTCGTACCCCCCCCCCCCAATCAGGAAAGAGAAATAGAAAAAATTTTACTCAAAAGTGGCGGGGACTGTAGAGAGAGATAAAGGTCTCAGGGAGGATGGTGTGTAAGAGGTCCTGGTGAAGGAGGAAGTCTTTGGTGAGAGAGGCCACCGGGAAGGCAAATGAAGGCCGTGGTGCGGAATGTTCTGGTCCTTAGGAAGGGGTCGTGAGGGGAAGGGTTCTCATGGGGGAGGGGTGGTCGTGGTCATGGTGGTGGAAGCTCCTGGTTGGAGGACCAGGGGAGGTGGTTGAGCGAAGAGGCCGTAGGGTGATGGAGCCGCGGAAGGGGAAGGCTGTAGAGCGGGACTAAGGCCCATTGGAGAGGGAGTAGGGACTGCGGATTGCCTACCCTGCCCCACTAATTGCTATTTTTTCCAAGGGTAGCCTACCCCTAGAAAATAGTTCATGGTGGAGGAAGCTCCATAATGGGGAGGAGATCCATGGGGGTGTGGCCTCAGGAGGGGGATAAAGGCCCTGGGTGGTGGGGGTAATGGTGAGTAAGAAGTCCTCGTGGAGGAGGAAGTTCTGGGTGACAGAGGGACTGGGGAGGGAAATGAAAGCCATGGTGCGGGAGGGGTTGGTGGCGGGGGTCTGAAGGGGAAGGGTGGTCATGGTGGTGGGAGCTCCTGAGTGGAGGACCAGGGGATCTTCGAGGGAAGATGAGGAGCAGTGGAAGGGGAAGGCTGTGGCGAGGGATTAAGGCCTTAATTAGTGAGGGCATAGTGGATTGGAGGGATGAATGGAGGGTGACATACAGGGGAAAAGCTGTGGACGGAGAAGGTCATGGAGAGAGGGAGACAGTAATGTGAAGAGATGACGGCCTAGGTGATGGAGGTTGGTTGTGGTGGTTGATGATTGTAGAGGTGAGGAGGAAGTCCAAGGGAGAGGGCCTACCGGATGTGCAGAAGGAAAGGATTCGCAGAGGGATACTGCCGAGGTAAAAGACCATGGGGTCGGCATTGAAGCCTCTGGTAGGAGATTATGGCCGTTGTGGGGGAGGAGTTTGTGGCTGAGGCGGGATGTGACTGTTAAAGTGTGACTGTGGAGGCGGAGAGCGACCGTGGTGAATGAGAGGGTTGTGGTGAAGGAGGAGGCTGGTGATGAAGAAAGGATGGAAGGGGGTTCATGATGCAAGATTGAGGACCGCTGATAGAGGGGGAGCAAAAGAAGCGCAAAGGAATAAAAACCTCAACTCAGGAACAAAAATTTTAGACTAACCATTGAGGAGTGTGATAGTCGGACGAAGCGCAAAGCGCCGAGCAAGCCGGCACGAGCAAAGCGAGTGACGGCGGGGGGTTGGGCCGCAAAGGGGCCGGGGGCGAAGGCCCTAGTATTATCTACATATCAACAAGAGTCAATTGGAGGGCGAAACCCCCCTTGCGCACGGGCCTGCCAGCGCCTGTCGAAATGCTCTTGCCTGAGTTATTTATTATCCTAGGCTCCTAAAGAAGTTCCTCGGGCGGCTCTGAAAAAATGTTACAGAACCAAAATCGAATCGAGAGTAAATTTTGTTCGGAACTTTTCTTTACAAAAGCGACAGAAAGTGAATTATGACCCCAAAAATCAGATTATGGCCGGTCGGGGAGGGCAGGTCTTTTGTTACCCCTCGGCGATATGACCTGAACATTTCTACCAAAAATCAGCTTCGTATGACTTTTGTCCGAATTAATACCTGTTTTGAGTTGAACTGACTGGACCACAGAGTACAGACTGCATTGCAGATCAGTACACGATACAGCACATCGACGGCGCACGAGGGCACGGGTTCACGAAACGCGTGGTCGTCGAGTGACCGCGTAACACGCGGCGTGATTCGGTCCATTCGTAAGCAGGCGGCATCATCGCCGAATAAACGTCAAATTCAATTTACATTTTTTAGTAATTTTTTTTTATATTCATTAATGAAAACGCATTACGTTCCGTATTATGCGTGTTCGTTCTCGTTCGTATTTGTGAATCACTGGTAAAGTTACAAATACGAGGTGTACACAAAGTCACGTCACTGAATGCCGTGAGCAGAGAGACGTAATGGCTGAGTCATTAAAACGTGTCGTGTTTTCCAGTTATCTCGTGATTATACGTATATCGACGGAATTTATTTATGCATACATCCGAGCAATCACGAGGCGGTATTGCAAGAAACGATAATAAATATTACACGTTGGCGAATCTGTAATATATCGTCGTGGCCTGATTCACGAAAATCGAGCGTGCGAGAATCGATTGTACCTGGCGGAACGTGTGCATCGATGATCGAATTTCGGGGCCGAGGTAGCCGGAAGTGTGCGCCAGTATGGACGCAAATTTCACGCTTGATTTGAAAACCGATTCGGGAGGAACGCGTAAGGCCGTACACCTAAAAATATTTTGCGACGGCACCCCGTACTATTAAAATCCATTCACATTCGGGCGACATACGCAGAATAGGTCATACCCCCTCCCCTGCTTCACAAGAAATATCCATCTACAGTAAGTTGAGGGCTTACAAAGAGAGGTCTATTTCTCCGAATCCCTCCTCCCCCAAGATGAAACTAGAATTCGTATATAACTTGTGTAATTAGTGTATCCCCTTTCCCCGAGTTTGTGCGACCTTTCTGGTACTACAAATCCACTATAATAGTTTGAAGGCTACTCGCGCATACATATACAAGTATGGAGAGCCATTTCTGCATTTTGAAGCATAGGCTTCCAAAGTGATACATAGAGTGCGCTATTTTGAGAGCGAAACACCCCATCGTAGCTATCAGTCAGATGGTTCCTAATGTTCCTTATTTCGGATTTCACATATGCTATTCGAACTATTCCTTCTACACTCCAAAAAACGGGAAATATACATATAACTGAATACAAAAAATAAGAAGCTAGAACGCAGTTGAAGCAATGGTTCCTGCAATTCAAGTATACGCAAAATGTGAGAATTTTTTCACTCTAAAAAAAAATAAGAGAAAAAAAAAGAAACTTCAACGCAATTGAAAGAAACTTTATAATTATTACATTATACGAGGGATGATCAAAAAGTAACCTCCACTATCACTGAAAACCAAAAAAAAAAAATCCCAAAAAATAGAACATGTTTGTGAGGCTTTTGAGACAACACTGTAAAGTCTAAAGACTTCAGGCGCGCACGACGAAGGAGGCAGGCAGGGCAGTACAAGAACAATGGAGCTACCGTTGAAACGTGTGTCAAGAATTGAAGTGCGCGCAGTAATACGTTTTTTCACCACGCTCGACGCATGGATGCGGCAATCGAATTTTTGTCCGCTTCCAAACACGAAGGGGAACCCATGCTCGACTGGATCATGACGGGAGACGAGTTGTGGGTCTATCAGTATACTACTCAGAGTGGACTGGCCGAGCATGGTGACATATCTCGTCCTCCGTCACAATACAGTCGAGCATGGGTTCCCCTTCGCGTTCGGAAGGGGACAAAAATTCGATTGCCGCATCCATGCGTCGAGCGTGGTGAAAAAACGTATTACTGCGCGCACTTCAATTCTTGACACACGTTTCAACGGTAGCTCCATCGTTCTTGTACTGCCCTGCCTGCCTCTTTTGTCGTGCGCGCCTGAAATCTTTACAGTGTTGTCTCAGAAGCTTCACAAACATGTCCTATTTTTTGGGAATTTTCCCCTTGTCCTTTTTTTTTTTGGTTTTCAGAGGTAGCGGAGGTTACTTTTTGAACATCCTACGTATTATAGCTTTTGTAGCTTCTGAGGGTCGGCCACCGCATAAAGCTGATTCAGTGAGGGATTTTGCGAGCAAAAAAAGAATGGATGATCCTGACCTGGCTTTATAGGAATATAAGCATTATTTTCTCTTTTATTTCCAAGCAGTTGAGGGCTCAGAAGGCCAATTTTGGAGATGGGCTCAGTCAATGAACGTCCCTTTGCAGTCTGCTGAAATTGGTACTTTGATTGAAACTCAAAATTTTGAAGTGTTTGCAGTCCTGTATATGGGTGTGATCACATATGATTTACCATAAGCGTGTGGCAAACTTCAACTATCATTACATCAATTAGAAATTCACTTTCAAAGAAAATTAGTCCTAAATTTAACTGCAGCATGACCAAAAAATTTAATTATAATCAGTTCCGCTGGCAGAATAATTTTTACTCATTTTTTACCCTCCTGGAGATAACAGTGTTCCTATTTGAAAGTACACGTGATCACTCAATCATTTTCACTCGCACGGGTGATTTTGCAGCGTACTCTAGTGCAAGTTTAAACTCCAATGGGAAAGGAGGGACTATGGCTATTGAGTTTTCAGAAAGCGTAATGTCCTATATGAATTCGAGGAAGTAAATATACAAATTACACCGAGTGTGCACAAATTTCTGCCCCCGTTCACAATCACTATTTTCACATTGAGGGGCAAGGGGAAATAGACCTGGCTTATACTCTAGGCAACTTGACTGAAAAAGGCATCAATTTTAAGAAATATGCCAAGCTGGTTTCTCGCAGAAATCTTCTAAACACCGTCCTGATGCAGGGAAAAAAGTCCCCGACTTACCGACCCCGACTTCTGGTGCTACAGATGGGCCTCAAAATCTGGTTTTCAGGACATAATATGCTTCCTGTCCCTTTTATAGAACAAAAAACGTTTCAAAAAAATTTTACTGTGAATTCCATCTTCTATGAAAGTGGGCTTCGCTATTTTTTTTTTGTAACAGCCCTAAAACTGTCGGACCAGGGTTGAAAATAACTCTTTACAATTACCATAATTAACGCAGGCCTTATGTGACACGGGAGGGGAGGGTCAAAAATCACAATCAAAACCGAATTCGATGATTTCAAACACCTATAAATCAATCTGATACCAAATTTTATTTCATTTTTCAACTGCAAACCCACTTTGGAGCCACGTTAAAGGTTCAGATGGGTTCAGAGTCATTTATGTTCAGAGAAACGGAGACCCTTTTTGGAATAATTTAAAGCAAAAATGGTATTTTTAGTTATTTTTTCATTTTTCTACTTACGTTATATTAATACAAGCCAAAACTTTTGAGTAAATTACCTATATATGTAACACTCAACCATTTCTGAGGCACGAATTAAGAATGTTTGATGAAATTTCGCACACATTTTTCCCTCCTAATACACAACATAATTCTGGCGGATGTTCCGAAAAAATTAAATGCGATTAACCCCGACCTAGAACAAATAAAAGCTAACTCCTATAAATTTTACAATTTCTTCAATTTTTGTCATTTCAGCTCTTTCAGTTTGTATCGCAGGCCCGAAATGAGCATCAAAATCAGGGCTGCCCTGAGCCGGCCCATCTCCGGCTCCATCAAAAATGTGTTGTTTGCTTCGACTCTAGTCATTTTTAAGGGGAGGAGCAAAGGGAGGTCCAGGAGAAAAAAAGAAGAAGAGGAAGACTGATGGACCAAAGCCAGAGGCGGAACCAAAAGTAGCTCCGGCTTTATAGCAGATAATTTTTTCCAGGCTGCGGCTCCGACAAATAATATTTTTCTTCAGGCAATAGCTACTACCAATAATTTCTTCTGGGCTTTAGCCTGACTTCCCTGTAAAAGGATCGGCTCCGGGTCTTCAAGCTCCGACTCCGGGTCCCA
Organism: Acanthococcus lagerstroemiae; assembly: GCA_031841125.1. Lineage (NCBI taxonomy): Eukaryota > Metazoa > Arthropoda > Insecta > Hemiptera > Eriococcidae > Acanthococcus > Acanthococcus lagerstroemiae. The sequence continues at coordinate 57,567,952 of CM063112.1, read as the reverse complement.
GGTTTTGACTATATCTTCTATCATTTCTATAGTTTTGGTCATTTTATTAATGATGATGATACATTTCTTATAGTCTCTGGACTAGTAGGTTGCGTCTCTTCAATTTTTTCTCTCCTCATTACACAATACTATTCAGAAAGATAGAAAAGTTCATATTTTTTCTTTCGATACATCAAATACAACCGATGCTCCCCCTCCCCCAGAAATAAACGTACAAATAGTTTGCTAGCTTTCAGCCAACTGTCTGCTCTGCAGTTTTCTTACCATTCGATTTATCGATTCGTGTTAAAATGGTCATCCGGATTCTGTTGTGACACGTTAGAGCTCATTCAGCCTCTGCCATAGGTCATCCAGCAACCGTTAAAGCCGTCAGAATTTATTCAGATACCTACGCAACTCTTTAGGAGTTCACAGTTGAGACATCCTGACAACTCATAAGGATCATTAAGACTGATACTCATTTGGGTTCGGTTTTGACTCGTCAAGATACATTCTGATTGAAATAAGATTCATTCAACTTCCTTTCGGACCTATCAAGTTTCATTCAGACTGTGTCAAAGACTCACGTCACACCCATTAAGACTGCATTAAGAGTAACTCCGATATAAATTATTCCTATTCCAATCATAATTCAGACACAGAACTGAGTTAAGACTCAAGTAAGATTCCCTCAATTCGTGAAGGTTCATCCACGCTACTTCAATACCATTCAAGACTGGTTGTGGATCCAGGAAGTAATCCTGGGAGGGGCACTTCAGAGGGTGTAATACCACCCCCGGATATTCGGATCATTTCATGCCCTTGTGATGGTTACGGAGTGTGTAGAAAAGCGAGAACACGGACAAATACTGATGCCGACAATAAAAGCACTCTCTCTAGTGAGCTATCAAATTTTATCAATTCACCGGAGTCTCGGGTGAACAGTTTTATAAGACATTCTAACCTTCATCACTATATCACTCAATGGTTTTTCTCAGAGAATGCGGAACATTCCTCAAAACTAGCCTCTTTCAAAAGAATCTTTCCTATCTAAATCCTCTAAATTCATTTGAAATTCTCAGGTGTGTCCAAACTTTGTTCAAACCAGATTACGACTTTTTATGCATTTTATAAATTTGAAAAAGCCCTTCAAGACATGATCAGGACTTTCTAAAAGTTTCAATATGCCTTCAAGATTCAAAAGGCTCATGCAAGATTCTTTAAGATTTCTTAAAACTACGTAAGACCCGTTCAGACTTGCTTGAGACCCCGTAAGACTATTGTTCAGTACTCGACGATTGTTCAAATCTTGTTTAAAATTCTTTATATCTCTTCTAATCTTTGTTGAGGCTCTTCAAGACTTGATCCAGATTAATACTTCTAGAGGTTCTTTCATACCTACTTAAGACACTCTAAGACTAATTTTATACTCTTTAAAGCTCTTCAAACTTATTTAAGAATCGCTAACTCGTTTACGGTGCTTCACGACGTTTTCACTAACTTAAAGGTCTGTAGGACTGTTCAAGGCGTTATCAAGATTTTTAGGAACCTTTAGAAACTCAAAAGACTCACTCGAGATGCTTAAAAACTTGTTTCAGACTCTGTAAGACATTTCCAGATATGTTCAATAAACGGCTATAGGACTTTTAGGACTCTTTCGAACTATCCGATTGACAATTTGGAGAGCACTCACAAAACATATCACAAACCACTACCGTTTTGAGACTTTTGGCCACTCACATTTTTTTGTGAGTGTTCAACATCTCATCATTGCAAAATAGTGTGTGCGAAGTGATCACTCAGCAATAATGTGATTATGGAGTGATGTTCACAAATGCACTCACAATTGGCCTCAGTGCCAATCGGGTAGTGTAACATTCCTCATGATTGTTCGGAGTATTTCTTGCTGACTCTGTGTGACTTTCTCCCATAAACTATTTTTGAAACATTTTGAATTACCTAATATCTTTCTCGGTGGAGGGGGAGTTGTCTCCGTTGCCTTCCCCGTGTTTCCGTACTCGGTCAAGACGCAATGAGACTCCCTTCAAACTCGTTAAGACTCAGACTTCGTTGAGACTTATTCGGCTACCCTTAGGACTCTAGTAGTTTCGCAACTCATTCAGAATTTGCTAAGGCTTTGATAAGTAGCATTTAAACTCTGTTGCAACTCGCTAAAGGTAATGCAAAATGAGCTAAGACAATACAAATTCATTCTGACTACATTGAGAGGCTGTGACTCGTCAGAAAAGCAGAGCGCATAGGCAGCTTGGTAGGGAGGGGAATAATCCCCCCGACTGCATGAAAAGATTCTGTAAGAAATTGGGAAAAATCTTGTTTGCTTAGCTCGCAAATGAATTTTTGGGAGGCAAACGCCATAAAATCGACCCTCTAAGAAGAATTCCAGTACTAAGTTTGACTGAGCTGATATTCCATACCATCAAAGTATCAAAGTACATAATCTGCTCTTCCTCCTGAGACTTTTTGAACATTGTCGTGATTTGATTTTAAGAGTTAAACGCTAACTATACAGCACCGTACCACCAGACAAACTGCGAAATGCGATTTAGTGGACATTGACCGCCGCCGCAACCGTAGACCTCTGCGGATGTATTGACTCGCGAGGCGTAGGTGTCATTCAAACTGGCCATAGCGAGGGCCTCGTGTCATGTGCATAAGTCTTATGCGTTGGTTTGAAACTATTTTACGGACTTGGAACGTCGCCCTTGTCTCTTGATTCGGCAAGCACTAGCTGGTAATCGGTCTTGAAACCGGCGAAAATCTTCGAGCTACATGTGACCGCTGTTATTTCGAGGCACAGAGTGCGAACGCAGATTCGCGGCTGGACATCTATAGCTCAAGTTACCCAACGCCTACTTTCTGCCCCGCACTTCGGGTTACTGGGAACTTCGCTCGAGCCTGTGTACATGTTGTGTCGCAGCGCTCGTGGACACGGCAGATGAAAGACGAAGGGAAACTCACAAGGAGTTTAAAATGGAAAATATAAACAAGAGGGCTTTTTAGACTGAGGTAGAGGTTTGGAAAATGTCATCGAGGCATCGCGTTAGCTTGCATATCTCACGGTGCCCGGTCTCTTCTTTCCTCGTTTTACGGCAGAAAGTCAGCTTTTACTATCTGTAAAGTTAAGACTCTTGAGGGCGCTTTATAATTAAGGAAGAAGCAAGCCTTGTACATCGTTTTTGTATACAGATTCGCAGCACAAGGGATCCGGTTGGAAGAAAAGAAATCCTTCGTCAGCATCCTCTACGAGGTTTTCTTTCGACTGTCGCTGTCGAATTTCACCGAGCGGGTACGTAACAATAAACGAGAGCGTTTCTCACGAATTAAGTTGCGATAACTCGGTCGAGTATCTAATTACCGTCGTATATGCTTTTGTGTAGGCGATTTGTAGGTCTATACGAATGTAAATGAGCGCTTTCATTGAGCGAAACAAACCTCTAAAACGTCGTTTCCTACATCGAGTCACTCTGTGCTCGGTAAAACGGCAATATATTTATCTCGTTCCTCATAAATTACGAACGCAATCGGACTAGCTGATGAAATCTCCCTACGGTGGGTTCTTGGTGCCGATGTGGAGCAGTATACAGGGAGTCCCAAGCTCGACAAATGGATATTTTGCCGGGAAATAGGGGACATTGCGAACATCATATATTAGGTGAACATATGCCCGGCTATAATTCGGGACCGAGCCGGAGGTTTTCCAAGTTCAAATGCTGAAACTTTCCAGAGAAATTTGGAATTTGGGTTTTGGGGTTTTATGCAATAGTACTTATACTTTTTCAGACGCCATATCCGATGCCGGATGTTAGCGATCTCAGTTTCTGATACACAACTCTCCTGGGCAGGTTGGTCGGGGTAGTTTGCCGTTGCTTTCCCCACGGTTTTGTTGCATTAGAATTTTCCTTCTCTGTGCCGAAGAGTGTGCAGCGGCAGTTCGCTTACTACCCATGCGTTTCACGCTGTTAAGACAGTTGTCCACGACGTGCACACGCACAACACCAATCTTTCTGATCTGGTGGTAACACGCCCCGCGATTGTAATGCCTTGTTCGTGTTAACTAGCGGGGGTTACAGGACACGCTATGTTTCCATCTCAATTGATACAATGACCGCTGCGTTCACTAGGACATTAGTGGGGGAGCTTTTCCGGTGTTGATGGGACTCGAACCCGAGATGCAAGGGTTGCGAAGTGGGCACGTTACCACTTGGTCACACAGCGAATAGTACTCATACATTACAACAAATACACAACGGAGCTTTGGGTTTGCCAAAATTGGATTTTTTTTCATAGCACTACTGAACAACTATTTTGCACAATGCATTTCGACAGGTGATTCTGAGGTACTTTTTAACGCTGAACACGATACTGCGACCCATTTTTCTCTATCACGTCACAATTCGGAGTTCTGAACGACTGAAATCCGTTTCCATTTTGTTTTCGCATTGGAATAAGCAGTACCACTGACTGATATTATCAGTGTTATCAGACCACAATAACAGAAAACAAACAGACGGAATACACACCACTACACACGACCGCAACATACAGCAACACGAATCAGTATGACCACATTCAGTTCCTAAACCTCTTTTTGAACACATTTAGTTGAATTTCTTATAGTTTTTGATCAGAAAAACTAGACGTGATAGAGAAAAACGGCCGACGGCACTGTATTCAGCGTTGAAAAGTACTCAAGAATCACCTCCTTAAATGCGTTGTGCAAACAAAAAATTTAATTTTGTTCAGTAGTTCAGTTAATCAAATTGATTTAAGAACCCATTATATTACACGTTTAGATGAAGGCCATCATAACATAAATCACTGCCTCCCCCTTTCTGATGCACAACTTTTTCGGCAAGGATTCTCCAATTACTTAAGGAATTTCAGTCCTGCATGCCCCGCTATTTTAGGTACTTATTTCTAATTTTTATGTACGTGCTACTAATTTTCCTTTTTAGCTTCCCGCATCGCTGTATATATCGATATAATCGGTGCGGGACATTTTTTTTTACCATGTTCAAGTCATTTTAACGTACTAATTAATCAATCGTATATTCTTGATTAATTATCGTTACTTAAAATGACGACAGCAATTGGTGTTTAAAAACGCCGAGCTATCGATAAAATGTCGATAGAAACATAGTTGATGATTACTTACTATAGAAATTTTATTAGGATTATTATTTTACTATTGCATCTTTTAAAGACCCTCTCGGAGTAGAGATTTTCGATGCTTTTCAGCTCCCGCGCATCACTATATTATACATATTTCAATATAATTGGCTCGTGGTAATTTTACTTGCGTCAAGTCATTCTAACACCTTATCAGTGTTATAGGTAATCACGAGCTATCGATAATATGTTGATAGAAATATTGTTCATATTCTGCATATTTATTATGAATAAGGGGCGGATTTCTATGAAATTATATGTTTTTCTGTGTTGAAGTAGAATCGATATATTCCAGGTATTTATCCGTTTCACGTCATTTCGAAGCGAATGAGCCCAACTTGTTTTTTCATATTTTGCATATTTTGCCAATAAAATCATATTTTTTCATAAAACGACCATTTTTAGCACATATTTTCACAAATTTCCTCATAATTTCGAGTTTTTTTTCATTTTTACCGCATATTTGCAAAATTTTTCAATTTTCAACTTTTTTGACTTCTGGATTACGAAAATTTTTCAGTTTTGACTCCTGGATAGTGAAAATTTTTTAGTTTTTGATAGCTTCACTAGCGCTCTACACTTGCTTTCGCGGAACTACTTTAAACACGAAGCGCCTGGTTCTAAGTATTTTACTTAAATTTTGAGGTAAGTGCTGTAAATAGACGTAATTTTTCAAGACCTTTGCAACGATACCCATATTGATTTTGCATATTTTGTTCATATTTCGAGAAAAAAATATGCATATTTTTTGATTTTTAGCGCATAAAATATGCGCATATTTTGCGTTTTTAGCGCATAAAAATCCGCCCCTTAATTATGAAGTATTTGTTATTACTACTCAGCACTATTACGATTATAGTTCTCAATGCCCAGTGATGTCCCCATGACATTTTTCGAGGGGGGGGGGGGCTCTAAATTATAAATAATTTCCCTCATTTAAAAAAAAAAACATCTCAGTCAAAAGTCATATTCGCTTCAAAATAGGTCATCGTTTATAAATTCGCAATAAAATCGCAATAAATTTATAAAAAGTACGAACACATTTATTTTCAACAAAATGGATTAAAATTTAAAATAATTACAGACGTTACTGTGGGTACAAAGGTTTATTTAGTAAATACATTTTTTTTTTAAATCCTGAGTATTTTTATCACTATCGGTGTGGTAGGTTAAGGAGACGTAAAAATGTAACAGCAAAAAAATATTATGCAACAATTAACAACACTATAAAATTACAACAGGAACCAATAGTAACGCTGAAGTCGGACTTTTTTGCATTACACTTTTCAAAGTCTAATCATCGACTAGTATCTTGATGAATTTTTGATTTTACATGACTGAATTTTGTTTATTTTAGGTAATTTCTCGAGGAGGGGCTGAGCCCTTCCTCGATTTTCCCAAAAATTCTTGAGACGTGGCTGAGCCCCGGTAGCCCCCCCCCCTATGGGAACATCCCTGTCAATGCCCCTCTTTAGGTAGTAATATCAAACACTTTTTGTAGCGTATTTTTCGTAAATATATCTATTCAATCTAAAATTGTTATTTTTATTTACATACAGCGCTGTTTGAAAAAGGTGAAAGGTCACCGTTTATAGTTCGGGTTCGGGCTAATTACAAAATGAATGTACGAAGATTTGGTTGAGAAGAAATTGGTATCTATGTACGGTTATCTCGGAGAATCGTCTTCTGAGAGGCTAAACGTCCCCCCAATATTCGTTTTCCCATTGATTTTTTTTTATCTCGTCTTCAGCAAACAGAAGTGATGCAAATGTGCCCCCCTTTTTTCAACCAGTATATACCAGTTGCGAAACTCAGTCATGACATTTAGGACTCACGTTAGAGAATTAACGCAGTTGGGTGTTGGAGTATTTATATGGATGTTAAAGTAAAGACCAGTGACCCCGAAAAGTTGTGCGTTTTGGTACCCATATTGTATTTCAAGGTATTTTGATCGTCAGCTTCCTCTTACGATACTATAATCCGCAAACTAGGATCAATAAGATGTCAACAATAGGTGACCTTAAAAATTAATAAAATATCTATATTCGGTTTACTGATGAATTTATTCCGCGCCCCCCTCTCCTAAACTGTAAATGTCACGATTCTCAAGATACGATGGAACTAACACATATTAAAACCGAATTAGGGAGAACCTGATGTTCCACGAAACTTCCTTATCGCATTTTGTGAGAATTGTATGCCTCGGTTCCTTTGAAGTATCTGACAGATGCAGTAGCAATGAAACAAAGAATTTCGAAATTTACTGAAGGGGCCAATGGCATTCCTGTGTTTCAAATTATAATTATTTTTATTTTTCATTAGCTTTTATATTTTTGAAGACAAGATTAATTTTATTTTTCATTAGCTTTTATATTTTTTCCTCAAATTTTGATGCTGCAAAATTACTTTTGCATTTGTTTGAACGATTGTATCTTCGAGGATCCACCAGACATTGCCGTTAATTCGTGAAATCGCTGCTTCGATACAAATTCTCGCCCTGGAAGTTTGAATCTGTCGACTTTCCCAAATACCGGCTGTCTATTTTTGTTCGGAAATGATTTTCCCTGACTTTTCCAGGTTTTCCAGGCCAATTTTTCCAGTTTTTCAGACCCTTCAAATATAAATTACAAATGCAGGGGGGGGGGTCAAATTCTTTCGAATATCGTCGATCACTCCACAAACTTTTAATTCTTACTACCGTGTGCTTATAAATCTGTGACCGAGGGGGTGTAAACTTTCAATGATGGAAACGAAAACGCGTTCTGTAGGGCGCAGCGTGGTACAATGTCAATTAAAGAATTCATAGATTTTTTTCGTGTAACTTAATGCCGACCATGAGTTGGGGGGGGGGCTGAAAGAATAAAATTCTAAAATTGATTTATAAGTTTTCGAGGTCACTGTATTCGGTTTTACGGGTAATTTTTGGATTCTGTCCTTCCTCATGCGACCAATGAGGTAGCAAGAACGTAGGACAAGCAACGGTTGACTCGGAATTCACCCTTTCTAATTAAAGCCACCGAATAGGGGGAAAATACAGTTTTATTTATTCAAAGTGTTAAATAACACGTAAAAATTTCTCAACTGAAAAAGCACGGGAGCCTAAATTTGACCCAGATTAAAACTCGGCTGCGATATTCGAAATCAGCGACACAAATCACCCCTATTTCGATGCTTCGTGCAATTTTTCGCCGGAGAACCTGAATTCGTATTACGACAGTGCTTTGGAAGGAATCCGATAAAAATCTGAGGCGATATTCGAAATTAGCGACTCAAGAGCTTTGTTGGATATCCTGTCCAAAAAATTGACTTTCGTAAAGAATTTGGAACTCGAGGAAAACTAGAGTAACCGGAATTAGCCCCACCCTCGAGGAGCCTGAATGGTTTAAGGGGAGGGAACATAGTCACTATTATAATGAATTCTGGAATCCAGCTGAAGAAGCTTCAGCATATCTAACGACAAATGCTATGAAAGTAAAAAGGTTATGGCACCAGGGGAGGCGGAAGAGGCTCCAATTTAAGAGTATCGACAGATACAATAAAAGGTCATAAATATATTTGAAAACAATGGACTCTTTCGTAACGCAATAATAATTACTACGCGGTCTTTAGATTTTTTTCAAATTTTTTGGATTAATTACTCTTCCCCCAGTGACGTAGCGTCGAGGGGGGGGCACGTGCCCACAATATTTTTACAAAATTTTCTGATATCGGCGATTTGTAAAAAATGCCTCAGTTTTCGACTTTTTCTCCCTTGAAAATCTTATTTTGCCCCCCCCCCCCCATTTGAGAAAATCCTAGCTGGCCACTGCTCTTCCCTCCAAAAGCTTGGAAGTCCCTTTCATTCACTCTTATCTACATTTGCGAAGGAGAGGGGAACCAAAGCAAAACCCGATGGCAGGATGTCCCAGAAGGTGAAATCATTGGTTTTCAAATTTTCGTTCCATTACGACTTCCTCAAAAAAATCTTTACACTGGGGACAGAAGCTAGACCGAATAGTTTTTCATATTCGCGTCTTTTCGCGCCGATTTTCAAATTCTCGCGAACAGGATGAGATGAAAACACAAAACAGTTGATATTGGGAAACGCGTTTCGTCATATTCAGGGAAAATTATTTTATGTCCTAAGAACAGTGAAATATGCGCATATAATATTCTCCAAAAAAGTCCAAAATATGTCAAGATATTCCCTCAAAGGTAAAATATGCTCAAAATATTCAGTAACACAGTATAGGTATCAAAATGCAGGACTTTCCAAGCTGAATAATTGTGACACCATGTCTATGGTCACAAATTACAAACACAAAAACTTGGTCCATCACAGATAAAGAAATCAACACATGCCACAGATAACATAATTCAGAAGTAAAACTTCACATCCGCATTCGGATTTGAACCATGAAAAAATGTAGGAGCGCTAATGTACAACCAACCAGTTTCTGTCATTTCATTTCCTATCGAATTTTCAAATGTTTTTATTGTTTTCTAGCAGAAAAGTAGAAATATTGAGAAAAGGTATCCAAAATGGCCAAATATTCCCAAAATATGCCCAAAAACCGAGGACAATAATACAAACATGCATTTATATGCTTTTAATAGCAAAATATGTCCAATCAAGTTGGGTCCAATTGACTGCATATTACATGAATCGTAAGGATATGATGGATATTCCCTATATGAATCAATAGGAAAAATATGTCGAAACCTAAAATAATTTTCCCTGGTCATATTTTTTGTGAAATGGTTCGTGAAAAGTCACGAAATACGAAACACGTTAAGTATATAGCACCCTTAATATAAAGATGTAGACACGAAACGAATACCATGAAAACGAACGATTTCATCACACCAACATACTCTGTATCTACTACTCCGATGGAGAGGGGGTTGTATTACCCACGCCCTTCTCCTGTGAAACAAAAAAGGTAAGAAAATTGCTTGAGCAAAGCGAAGGAAATTTTTTTTTAAAATAACAAATAGGGTAAAATTTGTTTGAAATACTACAGAATTTCGCAGTCGATTTTTTTTTACAAAATTCTCTGACTTTTAGGTGAAAAATGCTGAAAATTCTGAAATTCCCTGACTTTTCCAGACGGACAAAATTCCCTGACTTTTCCAGGTTTTCCAGAGAATGGACACCCTGTATAGAACAAGGTCAACAGCTTCGTACCTAGAAATTTTTTCTATAAAATAGCATAATATTTAGTGTAAGGTAGATGACTCGAGGAGAAGAGGACTCAATCCATCATCACTCTCTAACTATCCACATACTGAAGTCTCGACCGAGTTCTATTATAACAGTCTCAACATCTGAATTAAGTCTGCATGATTCTGCTTAGTGAGATGGACGAGTACGTTACATGATCTGAACAAATTTCAAACGAGTCCATTGAATTTTGAGAGAGTCTTATTGAGTCTGCACGAGCCCAAACTCAGTTCCAGGAGGTACCATGGCTTCCATGAAAAAATACGAAGTACGAGCTACTCGTGAGCGAAACATATTTGAAATTAAGAAATAGTAGGAATAATGAGTCTCCCTCTGTCTCCATCTGGTGCAAGCATAAGATCTACCTGGAAAGACCTGGATGGAGTTTTCTACCATTCCTCACCCAAGTCTATCTTCGTATCCAGAAACAACGTGTCGAGAATGTATTTCACATTGCGAACACCAAGATTACATACTGCATTGGCATTTTCCCCTAGTAGCAATTGAAGGGTCGGTTTTCAAATTGCACTTAGTCCAAAATTGTAATTGCTGGGGGGGGGGAAGTTATATCGGATTGTGCAGTTGGTAACCCTGAAAAGACATTAATAATCGATAACTTGACTTCTAATCGCGTAAAAAAAATCAATCTCAACGCCATAAGATATAGTTTGACTTCCTCCATCAGACTGCGCTAAAATCTCTATTTTCGTCATTTTGGACCAAGGGCAGGTTGAAATCCGATCCATCAATTGAAAACGGACTTTATGTTCCGAAAAAAGGAGGGGAAGTTGTATCACAGCTCGAGATCAACTTCCAAAAAAAAACACGTGTTCCATGATTTCATGTTGCACAACATCGCGCCATAAATTGCATTAATATGATACGGTGTTTTGCGTGGCAATTGGAGACATTCCACAAGCCAATGAAGGTGAGAGGAAAGGTGGCAACAACCGAGGAAGCAATTTTTTGACATGAATATGTCTAATAGCTCGGCACGAACTGAAAATTCTGTGGGCAGAAAAACGTTACTGCTGTGACGTGTTTGCGTATTCCTCTTTACATCATCATTTGTTCCGACACGTTTCAACGGACAGGCACAGAGAATGCCGACTAATACCGAGAATGGACGACTAACACTGAGAGTAGACGACGAGCACCGAGAATGGACGAATGACACCGAGAATATTATTACAATGGCAATGCGTGGAACATGTTCAGTAGCCATAAGACATATTCATGTATCAATGTATCTGCATGCAGTGCAGATGTACTTTCTTTTTTGTGAAAAGCGTGCCCCGAGTCTCTCAACACCTGAATCACATGTTTTGTTGACAGTCTATGGTATTTCTGTATGGCAATCGCTGGCACAAACTACACTGACACTGTATTGTTTTTTTGCGTGGCACTTAAGACATTTTACAATCAATCAAGGCGAGAGAGGAGTGCTGACAACTAGAAAACAACTTTTTGAGGTGAATGTATCTTGTTGTTTGACGTATTCAGTTTCCCAACGCTTGCATCACATGCTTTGCTGGTCCAGTACAATACTTCTATCGGGCATTTGGCAACACTTTGTGTTTCAAAACGAAACACGGGAGGGAGGCTGACTACTGGAAAATGACCTTTTGAGAAGAAGGCATCTCAAAGTTCGAGTCGTCCTACGCTTGTGTCACACGCTATGTTAGCCCTGTACAAAATTTTCACATGACAAGCGATGACAGCACTTCATGTGTCAAAGAAGAGGGGTTATATAATATTCTCACGTGGCAATTGGTGACAGTACTTCGTGTGTCAAACAAGAAGGGTTACAGTTCAAAAATAACACTTCGTAAAAAACATGATTCACGCAGCATAACACATATGTCGTACACTCTGTTGGTACAATATGATATTTTTGCGTGGCAATCAATGGCTACATAGCTTCGGTTGGCTTCATCACAGGCAGTCAAAACTACGCGACTTGGAACGCGTTTTCCTCACTCACCGAACGGCAATCTGAGTCTCGAACACAGATGCTAATGGATAATGATGAAACCAGTGAGGACGTCTGGAAACCTCGGCAGTCAGTTAACAGAGGTCGATGATTATTCGTCCCCTCAGGAATACATTTAAGGAGACTGTGTCACTCAACACATTCGTTCAAAACGTCCACTGGTTATGTAAGCGATGTAAACGCGCTTTTAGGACCTTCGGAACTGGCAAGCCAGCTGCTAAACTGAAACCAGAATCGACAGAGGTGTATTGGCAAGCTGCGGCTGTTAAACTGAGATGAGAATCACAGAGGCGTGTTATCTGGCAAAAAAAAAACCGGCAAGCAGGCCAAAAAACGGACAAGATTCAACAGTCGCCTGCGACAGCAACTAGCCGAGCTGATTACAAGAGTGAGACCAGATTCGATAGTGGTAATCTGGTCGCGATTAGAGAAGTTTATGAGCTAATCATAAGGCTGAGAAGAGATTCGACAGAAGTGTTGAATAAGCTGACGAGCTAATCTCAAGCCTGACTCCAGGGTGAGATTCAATACAGGTGTGCTGTAAGATCATAATCAAAAAAGTTTGTCAGCTGTGCACAAAACAGAGCTGAAATTCAGCAGGGGTACAGAAAGCTGGCGGGCCAGGGATAAGACAGAGACCAGATCTGACAGAGGTGTGTCTTCTGGTCAGAAGTAAAGAAACCGGCGAGCTGGCCATCAAATTCGATACAAGTCTGCAAAATAGCAAGCTGATGCACGGGTCATAAGAGTGAGGTGAGATTCAGGTGAGGGTGGGCTGACAGAACAGTGGGACAAGATTCATCAGAGGATGGTAAGCTCGTCAGGATCAAAGAAGTAGGCGAGAGCGAGCTGAGAAGACTGAGTCGAGAGTTGACCGAGGAGCGTACTATGGAACTGGAGAGCTGGCCACAAGATTGATTTTGGGATGCGATACAACACAGGTGTTATCAGATCAATACCAAAGGAGTTGGCGAGCTGGCCATAATAAAATGAGATTTAGCGGAGGTATAAGAAGCTGGTATCAATACCAAAGGAGTTGGCGAGCTGGTCACACTGAAATGAGTCTATCGGTGGTATAAGAAGCTGGCAAGTCACTGACAAGGCGGAGACCAGATTCGACAGAGCTGGATACTCTGGCCGGATCCGAAGAAGCTGGTGAGCGGGCCACAAGACTGAGGTAAGATACTGCATTGTGCAGCCGGCACTGCTTAAAGCTGTGATGGCAAGTCGTCCCACGCGTATTCTGCCATGCTCAAGAGCTAATGAATCGAGCACTCATTATAGCTGATCGATGGCCAGGCAGCATTCGACGGTCGACTCGCGAACAATACACAGTTTCGCATACCGCTCTTTACTCATTAGCCTTGACTCAACTATTTTCTTTCGACCGGTACAATAGCTCCTGTACTTTCCTCTTCCACCGCGTATGTAAGATGAACGTTACGCACACAAATCGCGCGCCCGACCTTACACCGAGGTATAAATGTAATAAAACCCGAGTTAATTATTCTTCGTTTCGAATTTTCTCGCTCTTTTCTTCGTGCCGAGTTCGGACAACTGAAAGCTGAGCACAGAATGCCGGTGGCAACACTGCGTATTATATATACGGAACAGCATCAATGCAGCCGCTAATAGTTTAAAAATAGCGTTTCAAAGTAGGGCATTTACTCGATCGGCATATCTCTCTCTTTCTTTCGTGTAGATCAGCCGGGCGGCAAACCTCCAAAAATATCGTTTTAGTCATACACATTCGAGTAACCAGTGGGCTTCTCTCGCTATATAGCGAGTGCGGATTTCGACGACGCCTCATTTGGATTCGAATTACTTTACAGCTATTTTTCTTCAGACGAGCCAAAAACACGCACACATACACACACGTACGCGGTGCACGCTCTCTGCAGATACGTCGGCGTCAGGAAAATCCGGCCGGCGTTCGCAGGGAAAACTTTTCTTCGCTCGCACTCGCAGTCCGGATGCTAGTTGCACAAAATGTAAGGTACACCGCATTGTTTTATGCAAAGGCGCCAATTGGAGTATTCGTAGCTGAGACCTAAAGAATATTTCAAGAAATGTAGCCACCATCAGGGGCCAAGTCAAGCCTCTAGGAAGACCCAAGAGCCCCTTCCTCAGATTTCCTTCAATACTTCTTCAACCTTGAGTCGAAGTTATACTATGAAACACGAAATTACTCTAGGCTGAATAATACATTGAAATGGTCGCTCGCAATTTCCGTATCAGTCTTAGAAATCTCGAAAACAGGGGTGGGGGTCCAAAGTAAGAACATCCAACACATCAACACAAGCCTTATGGGGCGAAATATGATGGGAGGACAGGGTATCTACCGAATACAAATTTTACAAAAATAATCTTCATATGACTTCTGTGTGACCTTTTTCGGAACATTTTCACACCTGAATAGAATTTCCACAAGCAAAAAAAAAAAAAAAAAAATCAAAAACATGCAAAAATTATAAATAAAAATTTAGAAGAAACTTAAATAATAATGAACGAATTATTGCAAAGAATGTTGTAAAGAACACAATTTTTCAATTAAATTTCAATGTGGCTATATTTTGATAAGAAATATGGGGATTGTTTAGGAAGAATTACCAATCTGTACGTAATTAGAGGCACTTGTATGACTTTTGTACGACTACTGCCTAGTAGGACTTTGGTATGACTTGTATGACTGGTAGACACCCTGGAGGGATTACTCCATTCCACAGTATGGGCAATAGTATGGATGTCAATTGTGCATGAAATTAGTTCTCTACCACTGTGGTTTTCCATCCGTGGAAATCATTTCACAGTCCTTGCCCTCGTCCTTCCCATCACCACACAAATAAAATTGTGTTTCCAGATGTTTCAGTGGTACTGAAACGAGCTACAGAGTATGCCAAAATAGTTGACCTGTTTTTAAACGCTTACCATGTGGCAACACTGAGGCATAGGCAATTTTTCTTCATGAAAATATTCGGCTATGTATGCCATTCAGTAAGCATGGCTCTATGGTCTGGAGAACATCGGAGTTTCTGGGTAGAAACGTTTATTCTAAAAAATAAAAAAAAAACAGTGTTGTGGCGACTCAGCGCGCATTTCAACAACAGTTTAAACTGAAAAGACACGATCTTGTTCCCTCTCCAAGGGCAATCAAGCGGTGGACGGAGAATGTTTGATTCAAGGGCATCACCAGTAACGTTCAGAGAAGGGAGAACAAGCGCGGTGGCGACTCAGCGCGCATTTAGGAAAACAGTTTAAACTGGAAAGACATGGTCTTGTGCTCTCTCCAAAGGCAATCCTGCGGCGCTTGTTCTCCCCTCTCTGAACATTACTGATGATGCCCTTCACTCGAGCATTATCCGTCCACCGCTTGATTGCCCTTGGAGAGGGAAGGAGATCGTGTCTTTTCAGTTTAAACTGTTTTTGAAATGCGCGCTGAGTTGCCACAACACTGTTTTTTAGAATAAACGTTTCTACACAGAAACTCCGGTGTTCTCCAGACCGCAAAGCCATGCTTACTAAATGGCATACAAAGCCGAATATTTTCATGAAATAAAATTGTCTACGCATCAGTGTTGCAACATGGTAAGCGTTTAAAAACAGGTCAACTATTTTGGCGCACCCTGTACATTAAGAGAACTTTTGAGCTTCTCACGAGGACAGAAAATGAAATATATTTCAGCTGTTGGTGGTTTGAAGCTGCCATATGCATGTTTGATACTGATTAACCTGAAATTGAAGACTTTTGAGGGTCTCCATTGGTGGTGTGGTAACCGAACGTGGAGGCTCCTGCGGGATAGGAGGACAGTTTGGTTGGGAGTGGAACCACCTGTTAGGCCACGACTAGCTCTAGGGACCTACAGGGGATGGAACCGGCGCTAAGGGCTTGACGATCCTGTGTTTGGAGCTGCGACGAGGTAACTCAGAGTTAGATGAGTACCAGTTTGTTAGAATACCTCTGAGGCGTGACTTACACTGGCGCTTGATGGCTACGGGTAAGACGGCACACAAAGACAAACACACAGTTATGCGGTGAAGTGAATATATTCTAACAAAAACTTACGGAGATATGGGTACAAATACAACACAAAGAACACGGTGTTCGCGGAGGCACGGAGACGAGGTATCTACGGAGAGCTCGGAGACGTAACCGCGTGGCGAGTTAGACAGCGGGTCCTAGTTAAAGGGGTACGGTTTCAACAAGTCCTCAACGTACGAAAGCTCGCGCGCGTGGAGAAGGCGACGACACTGCCTCCTAAACGAATGTAGAGCGACGAAAGACAGTCAAGAGTTTGTGGATTTGCTCCCAAAGTCGCAGTTGACAACGGTTTGAAGACCTTTTCGTAAACGTTAATTTGCAAAGACGAAGTTCACTTGTAGAAAGTCACGAACCGAGTCCTTGCTGCCGCGTTTCCACGAACGGTCAACGGTGAGTTTTCCCCCTCTCTGGGGTAGGTCACAGAATTCACAGAAAAAGAGGAAAAAGTCGATCGAATCGAAGGAAAACAGCAGAAAAAGTATTATCAGGTATTGACAGGTAAGAACAGGAATCAACGTGTTAGGATAAATGAGAGAGTGAAACTCGCCGGCATATCTATCGCATTATACAATATCAATGCCTTGGCCATTCGGGAAAAGAGCGGAGCTCGGTTACCACAGTGGAGCATACGGCAATGCAACCATGCCAAATTGGCTGCCCAGATAGAGCACCTTTGGCCCCAGAAACTACGCTTTTGAGTATTGCATCAGTGACTAGATGACAGTGTGGTGTTGAAGGAAGCTCCACCACGTGTGGGTCAACACAGCGATGGCGCAGTGGACACAGGCGCTGTTCCCTGACATGTATGCCAGATTGGAACAGAAACACAAAGCAAAACTATGTAAGATGGACTTCTTCCTGGTGCAGATGGTTCCGGGTGCTTACCATTGTACCTGCACCGCCAAAACTGTCGGGACAGCGACCAGTGTCCTTGCAATGTTGGCCTAGAGACACCTTGACATATATTCCAAGAGTGTGTCCAGTGGGCTGACATAAAGTCGGATGAACTGGACAAGAGTGAGCCGTGAGCACCTGCGGTATATGCGATGGTGGTTAAGAGCCTGTGGCGGCTCAAGAACCCAGCATATCCCGCAGGTGACAAAAACCAGGCCCAATAAGGCTAAAGAACCCGGAAGAGGGTGGAGGCAAACTCGAAGAAACAGGAAAAGGTTGCCCCCCAGCGACGTTGTCACCGTTGCAGCAGTAGGAGCTGCCGATTGCCGCCAACCACTAGTGGTGCACAGTGGTTCGTCAGAAAAACTAACTGACCAAAAATCTGAAACTTGGCATTCGGGGTTTTTGGAAGCGCTGAATTCATTTTCCATGAAATTTTCAGTCAACACCCATTAGAGGGTTCGGGGGGGGGGGAGCAAAACTGAAAATTCGGAAAACCACCTCTAACATATCAAAACATGTTTTTAAATTTCCTGAATACGCTTCTGACATTATTTTGGCCATAAACCCAAACGGGGGTTCTAGCGGGGAGGGGCAAAACTGAGAGTTTGAAAAACTCAACATGTAAACAGTCGTGTTAATAACACGTATATAGCATTTTCTCACAAAGTTGCGAAAGGTTGCATTAGTATGAAAGTTTCTAAAAGTACAAATCATAAGGAATAACTGAGAGCAAAAAATTTTACCCAGAAATGTGTGACAGGTGAGACTTGGTCTGCACATTTTTGATTTCAAAATTCGTTCTTCTCGATCTCCGCGATCGCTTTCGGCCAGATACGCGTAGCAACCTAGGTTGGAATTCGATGAATTAAAAAAATTTTGCTCAAAATATGTACAATATCTTGGAAGAAGCCATTAGGTACACTATTAAGAAGGTAGGGGGGTTAGGAAACCCAGCCTAAAAACGATGACAAACTCTCAGAAAACACAAGACAGCTTTTAGAAATAAGAGAAACGTTGAATAAAAAACCATAAAAAACAAGTATACAGAGAGGATCGAACCTAGTGAAGTGAGGATATTAGTAAGCAGAGAGATCCGCCAGTATGTGGAAAAATTCGTTTTCATCAAAAAGGGCCCATAAGTTTAAGAGATCAGTGCTCCTTTGCATGCAGTTCTAGGCGTACACACTCAAAGAAATTGAATGGAGAAATTATGAAACTTTTCAGATTTTTTATCCAATGTCTTTTGAACAATTTGTTCCAATGTCCCTTTTTTATACCCTCCTTCGCTAGCTTGTCAGCGATCATGTTTACTTCCCTTTCCCTCGGGGCTGTGTCTATTGATTCATGAGAGGTTACATCAGGGGTTTAAGAGGTCACGGATTCCGAATACACGATTTAACCCGGTTTCGGGCTTTAAAATCCAAATTTTCTACCTGAAATTGGTTCCTATTCACAAATTTTTGACTTTCTGAATGCAGATTATTAAAGTGGCTTCACGCACATCGTTGAATAGGGAATTTCCTCCAGAGTATGAATCGATGAAAAAAATTTCAAATTTCATCAAATTTGGGGGTAAGGGGGCTAGAGATGACCAAAATCCGTCCAAAATTGAAGTATCATGAACTAGCAAACAGACTATCGAAAAGGGGGTTTTCGAATTTTTTGTGTACATCTATCTATATTTAGACGTATAGTCGCTGTAGCCACGTGCATTTCTCGTCCGATCTCACCCTTTCGTCCATCCTTTTCCTTCACAATCAAACTGTCCTTGACATCATTGCCTCCCATATCCTTTTTTTTTGTTTCCTTTTTTCTCTCTGCCTGATTCTCGTCGGGTTGCAGCGACTTTTAGTTTTTAGGTAGAAAGCGAGTACGTTCGAGCCGTTCGACGATCGACATCGCGGATCGACCGTTTTTTTTCCTCTCTATGTGCGTGCGATGAAATTATTAAAATGATTCAGAGTATGATCAAATTTTCAAGTATATTTCGCGTATTTTATGCTATTGACGTGATGCGCGGTTAAATTTTCGCCAGCATGGCTAGGTGAACAGTGGCTTGCCTGAAAATGTGAGGGCAGGCAACCTAATTTGAGCGTTTGTGAGTAAGATTCACGATGTAGGTACTTAGTTGTTGCGACCTGGGGGTCATCCCGATGATTGAAGGTTGGGCAGAGCAAATTCTTTTACTCACCTCATGAATAAACTATTCAAAATTTCAAAATTTTAGTAAATACAGTTCAAACTTGTTTTAATTGTACAGTCTAATGCTCCCTCCGAGTTTTCTTACGTCAGTATGAGTAGATTTTGATTCTGTACTGATCCAGCATGTTGAAATTTTGTTGTTTTTTTCTGTGTGCACGAGTGCAAACAGGGTTTTTGCAGACTTGGGAACAACTTTCCTCACCCAGGATGTTTTCCTGATGCCCACTGTAACCCAGTGGAGGTTTTATTTTTCTGTTTTTTTGTTTTGCCCCCCTCCCCATGTTTCCTTTTGGCTGTTCTACCAAGTTCTGTGACTGTTTTGCAGGATGCTTCTGTTTACGGAGATTCAATTTTGCTCGTTTTGTCAGTACAGAGTCGAAACTATCTTATTAGAGTGTTGTATACAAATCAGCCTTTTTATGGTTTTTATACAACAATGTGCAGTTTGGCAGTCTATCCGGGACTGTTTTTGCCAACCTGACACAAATGCACAACAGTTTTGTGGGACTAAACGTTGTGAATATTAGAGAACATAAATGTACTTATTTCAAACATCAAATTCCCACGTTGTCACGCATTTAAACCAAAAAACAAAACCTAAATTCTGACTCACCATGAAAAGTACATTAGAAAAACACATTCATCATATTAAACCACACCAGATCCCAACAGTAAGGCATGGGTTAAAACATGTGCATGAAACCGCTAACTTGGCTCATGGTCAACTCCGCCCACTTGACGACGTTTGATACCTAGAAGACTATGGAGCCGAGGCAGCTGGTATAGATGAAAGCAAGTACTTTGAGGGTTGTAGAACAACACCTGTTTATCGTAATTTATTTCTCGAATTTTGGCCAGCTAAATTTTCTGAGGAACCAATATGCGGCGGGCTGTGAATCCGAGCAGGTAAAGTCATAGTAAGTCGGGTGTTGACATGGTAGTGGCGTGGGGTGATTTTTCTTAGGAGGCAAGCGAGAAGCGCAGAAGTGAAGTAAGAATCAGAATAAAAGTATGAAACATGCTAATACAAAACGGCATTGATGAAATCACTCAAATTGTCGTATCCCTGTGTAGGGTCATTCTTTATGCATTTATTCTTTTCTGTGACGAATAATAGACACAGGGACGTACCACCGAAGAGTTTTTCCCAGGGGAGGAGGGGGGGGGGCAAAAACTGTGTGAAAGTCCCAACTGACTCAACTCAAAACTACCAAGTATTAAAGCAAAAAAAAACCTTTTGACATGTTGGATTTTTCCAACTTCACAACTCCAGTCCCAAGTATCAAAGCAAAAAAAGAAAAAAACCTTTTGACTTGTTGGACTGTGTAAATTTTCCCAACTGCTGAATGAAAATTTCTTACACGGGGTGTTGCCCCCTCCCTATAGATATGTCCCTGAATAAGCATGGCCAACAAAACAGTTTTCCACCATCTTCGCAACCAGTTAACCACAAAATGTTTTCATATTGCGATACTCGAACCACTTTTCTTTTACTCAGTTTCTAAAAATTGTAATTCGGGTTCAGGCTTCCCACCATTAATAATTTCTAATTGCTCATTAAGAGTAAGTCGCGAAAACGGTTTCTCAATGAGATCTCGAATACGCATTTTGGGGGCAAAAGTACACAGAGAGCATTCAAACACAACGCGTTGACTAGTAAAAGAACATAATCACACTTCACTGTCAACTTCGACATTCGTGTGTAGCCAAGCCGAGGCAAGCCTGACTCAAAGCACTTCTGGAACGCAACCAAACGCACAGCAGGTTTCGTCGCGTTGAATATGCTAGTGTGTTTTTGTGCTGGTAATTAACACGGAGGCGGAGCGTAAGTCGTGCAATGTTATATGCAGGATGGAAAAGAAGCGTTAGATTCGACGCATACCTTGCTGGCCTATACAAATATACATTTTTATTTTTTATTCATTTACTTCAATTAAATGCAACTATGCCACGATTTAAAACGGATAAAATTAGAGAGTTCTTCAAATTTTACCCGAACCAAGGAAAAAGTGGAACAAGTGTATGTCAAGTTGATATTGTTAAGAACAGTCTGGATCCAGATGAACCCGATTGTGCAGCTGGTAATAAGGAACTGTGTGGAGCTACATTATCTGTAAGTAACTACCTACTTGTGACCACAAGTTAGCAACAATTAAATACTCATGCTCTGCTGCTTTTCATTAACAGGTCAAAAATCATCAAATTTAAGAGAACATGTTAAAAGACATCACCAGGCTGTGTTCAGCAAGTTCATAGAAAAAGAGACGGAGGAAAAAACCGCAGGCTCTTCAACGCAAACTGTAAAAAATGATGGTCCTTCGTTGTCGAAGAAACTAAAAGTGGACAATAGTCCAAAATTGACAAAATATTTTCATCCGGCTGAAAGAACAACAAAGCCAGTTAATATTAGACGACAAGATGTTATAGATGGAATTGTGGAAATGATCATGTACACGGTAGACCATTCAACATCCTACAAGATGAAGGTTTCCTAAAAATACTGTCACCTATTTATGAAGCGCTCAATTTTAAAATAACTCGTTTTAATGTCATGGATTTTGTCATGGAACGATATAACTCAATGCTAAAAAAACTTAGTGAGATTATTGGAAACAGAATGGTGAGCATCAAAGTTGATTGTGCTAGTAGGCTGGAACGCTCATTCATTGGAATTAATGTGCAGTTCATTCACAAAGGTGAAATATTTATATTCACGCTAAGTGCACTGGAAGTCACAGAAAGGCACACTGGTAACAATTTAAAGCGCCTTATTTTGGAGACATTGAACAAATACAATATTAGTGTTTCTCAAGTTTACTCCATAACTACGGATAATGGCTCCAATATGATTAAAGCAGCTGAGTTACTTAATACAGAGGCTCAGAAGGAAAACACTGAAAAGAATACTGGCATGGAACCTCCAAATACTGAAAATAATTTAGAGAATGAAGATGAACCGGGTGAAACAGATGATGATCAATCCAGTGAACTGGCTGAGAACATATTGCAGTGTTCGTGGGATGACAACCTCATAACTAGTACGTATTTTTAAAAGGATAACTAGAATTTGAATCGGTAGTTGTATTTTGAATGTATTCTGCATTATTTGTATTATAAATTACATTGATATTTTGTTCATTATTCAATAGGTATCAGGTGTGCCGCTCACACTGTACAGCTTAGTGTACACGATACATTCAAAAACATGCATAAGAACCAAGCAACACATTCATACCTTGAAGCCATTTCAAAAGGCAGGAAAGTGGTTGTAGAATTGAGAACTCAAAACATTTTAATTCTTTTAAGAACTAAAAATTTGAGGAAACCAATTTTGGATTGCCCCACCAGGTTCTCTTCTTTTTTTCCGTTGTTTATTTATTTTTATTTGCGTGGTAATTCTCATTTTAATGTAATTTTATACTTGTATTTTCCTTTTTCATGTTTAGATGGAATTCAACATATGAAATGTTGTTGCTCCTATTTAGGGAGTTCAAACCATTCTGCCAACAGTATGCTAAAGTGTACAAAAAACTTCACCTTGAAGAAGAATGCTGGACACTTATTGACGATGTGATCCAATGTCTTGCACCATGCTCAAAAGCCACTGTCAAATTGCAAAAGGAGAACCTAACATTAACAGATGTTTATAAGATACTAAATATCTGTCAAATGGAAACGCATGACTTGGGTAATTGATTATATCCGACTTGGTTGAGGGTATCTATGTAATTTTTTAAATTTCTGTACACATGTTGAAGCATACCAATTTATACTTTTTTTTTGTAGGCCACCCATTTGCTCTCGATTTAGTGGATAATTTAGTTAAACGGAGGAAACAAATTTTGAAAACGACATATTCCTTTGTTGTATGTTTTTGGACCCGAGGTTCAGTTTTGAACTTACAGACAGCGAAAAGGAAAAAGCTATTCATCACTTGATTTGTACTTATAAAAGAATAACATGTAAGTATAGAGAAGTTTTCTACTATGATTGCTGACTACCACCGATTTTATTTGAGCATATTTTTGCTTCCATCTTTTACAGCCATGAATGAAAACGAGAAAGATGATTTTTGTGAAAACGAGTCCGAAAGTGATACCATTTCCAGTACAGGAGATGATGATCCGATGGAAAAAATTTATGAAAGGCAGCTATTTGAAAGACGCAGAAAAGTGAAATTGCTTCAGTCTGGAACATCAGTTGAGTTTGAGGTTTTATGCAGATCTTTTACTGCTCCACCTTTGAAACTATCTGCCAATTTTTTAAACTATTGGAATGCCAAGAAAAGTATGTATCCTGAAATATATCGTGTAGCGGAAGTTGTGTTTGGGGTACCAGCCACACAAGTAAGTGTTGAACGACTCTTTTCTATGTTGAGATTCATCCTTGATTCTTTACGAAGCAGACTGACCTCTGATAACATTAATGCCATACTCATGTTGAAAGTCAACTTACCAACATTCAATAGGTTGAGTAACTGAAATCGAGTAAAAAAAAGAGTGATGAAGTAGAAAATAAAGATTTAATTAATTAATACATTGGTGATTGATCAATGCTTTTTTATTTGAATATTACTGTTATTTTGTGAACAATATAAACATGTGAACTAGTGTGTGACTTTTCAACTTTTTTGAAGTATCTGCCAGGTGACTGAAAATACTTCAACAGAATCAGGAGCACTGTTTTAGAAGCACCCTGTTGGTTTAACTGTCAGGCTGCAGCGTCCTGTGAAGTTCTGGACGAATAAATAAGAAAAGCTTTTCCTGTGAGTAAGATATTGTCGAATACAGTTGAAGCTTACAAAAAACGATATGAAATAGATGGGAAATGAGTGGGCAGGAGGTGTGTAGAAAAATATTGAAAATTTTAATAACTAAGCTGTAAGCTCTAAGCCATAAGCTGTATTCAGCCGTATTTTCTTTGATTGAGCTGTAAGCTGTAAGCCGTAAGCTTTTCAGCCCTAAGCTGAAAGCTGTAAGCCTGAGCTGAAACGATAATTTTTGTAAGCTATAAGCTGTAAGCTAAGCTTTATTATTCAGCTTAACATCCCTGGTTAAAACATGTGCATGAAACCGCTAACTTGGCTCATGGTCAACTCCGCCCACTTGACGACGTTTGATACCTAGAAGACTATGGAGCCGAGGCAGTGGTATAGATGAAAGCAAGTACTTTAGGTTGTAGAACAACACTGTTTATCGTAATTTATTTCTCGAATTTTGGCCAGCTAAATTTTCTGAGGAACCAATATGCGGCGGGCTGTGAATCCGAGCAGGTAAAGTCATAGTAAGTCGGGTGTTGACATGGTAGTGGCGTGGGGTGATTTTTCTTAGGAGGTAAGCGAGAAGCGCAGAAGTGAAGTAAGAATCAGAATAAAAGTATGAAACATGCTAATACAAAACGGCATTGATGAAATCACTCAAATTGTCGTATCCCTGTGTAGGGTCATTCTTTATGCATTTATTCTTTTCTGTGACGAATAATAGACACAGGACGTACCACCGAAGAGTTTTTCTCTAGGGGGAGGGGGGGGGGCAAAAACTGTGTGAAAGTCCCAACTGACTCAACTCAAACTACCAAGTATTAAAGCAAAAAAAAAACCTTTGACATGTTGGATTTTTCCAACTTCACAACTCCAGTCCCAAGTATCAAAGCAAAAAAAGAAAAAAACCTTTTGCTTGTTGGACTGTGTAAATTTTCCAACTGCTGAATGAAATTTCTTACACGGGGTGTTGCCCCTCCCTATAGATATGTCCCTGAATAAGCATGGCCAACAAAACAGTTTTCCACATCTTCGCAACCAGTTAATCACAAAATGTTTTCATATTGCGATACTCGAACCACTTTTCTTTTACTCAGTTTCTAAAAATTGTAATTCGGGTTCAGGCTTCCCACCATTAATAATTTCTAATTGCTCATTAAGAGTAAGTCGCGAAAACGGTTTCTCAATGAGATCTCGAATACGCATTTTGGGGGCAAAAGTACACAGAGAGCATTCAAACACAACGCGTTGACTAGTAAAAGAACATAATCACACTTCACTGTCAACTTCGACATTCGTGTGTAGCCAAGCCGAGGCAAGCCTGACTCAAAGCACTTCTGGAACGCAACCAAACGCACAGCAGGTTTCGTCGCGTTGAATATGCTAGTGTGTTTTTGTGCTGGTAATTAACACGGAGGCGGAGCGTAAGTCGTGCAATGTTATATGCAGGATGGAAAAGAAGCGTTAGATTCGACGCATACCTTGCTGGCCTATACAAATATACATGTTAGAGGATAGTCAAATGCCAAACAGTATATATCTCCTTGAAGTTGATATTTTCAGGGTAAGCAGCGCTTACCTTGCTTGCCTGAAATGCACGCCACTGTGACGTGGTCCACCCTCTCCGTAGTGAGGCAGGGTACAAACGGGTCGCAGCCCCGCACGTAACTGTTGTCATCTCTGTCGCTATCATTGTTTGGAAGAAGAAGAAGTACAACTTTATATGTAATGAGTCTAAGCACAGGTTGTAAGGCCCGCCTCCCACACAAGGGGAGATCCGGACTGACCAAAAAGGCATAGAATAAACACATACATCCTCTTAAGAATGTAAGGCTCACCTCCCCCATAAGGGGTCTGGTTGGCCGAGTGGATAGCGCGCTGGTCTCGGAATCCGGAGGCCCCGGGTTCGAGCCCACATAGCAACTCGCTACATTTCAACCTGGGCCGGTTTTTCGACAAGAAGAGTAGAGGGCTAAGACAGCCCCAACAGCCTCCCCGACGTTTCTGAGGTAATGCGGATTCCGGGGCTCGGGTTCAGAGCAAAATTAGAAAAGAACCTCCCCTATAAGGGGAGGTCCGGTTCGGCCACAAAGCTCAATTATAGTGTATATGTGAGGGGTTTCTTGTGACACCCGGTGAGAAACCTTATTGTAAAAGCCAAATCTGTGGCGTAGCGGTAAGAACTCGGCTTCATAACCGGAAGGCACCGGGTTCGATTCCCAACGCCGGCATCGTTATCAGTAATACAAGAAAGAACTCGTCACACATTCCAACACCGCATTCTGATAACGTACACAGAGTCACAACCACTTACAGCAGAGGCTTCTGAGAAGTGTCTAATTGGTCGCCAGTATCTGAAAGCTGTAAATGGGTAAGGCGCTACCTGCCGGTGCTCGTTGAACTCACCGTCATAAACCACGGGGCTAGTGATACGAACATTTGACAGGAAGATAGCGCAGTTGACCTAGGCCGATTCCCGGCAAGAAGAGAAGAGGGCTAAAGCAGCCCGAAAAGGCTCCCAGATGTCCCTGAGGTAATGCTCGAAGGGGCGGTTCCAGGGCTCGAGAGAGAGAGCAAATGAAAAAGGGGGAAGCAAAGCAGGGAACCGCACTGAAAAAGGAGACTGTAATTGGCTATAAGGTTGTCACAAATATTCGTTGGCCACCTCGGGGGGTATTAGAAAAAAAGGACTTCGACGTGGCTTGTGGTGGTGGCTCCACTTTTGGATACTTCCCTTAGAGTCTGAAATACAGATGGGACACGTAACACTTCTGCACCGAAAAATGCAGGGTACATCGACTAGCGTCCGCATTATCGTGACATAACAAGTGCAACGAAATGCGATACGAACTGCAACGGTAATGGGAACGGTCCACGTGAAAGGGAAATCTTTCTTCCAAAATGCGACATCACACATAATTAACGGAAAATTAACGCATTTCGTCGGCCGGGGACAGAGCAGGGAAGGAAGGGGTGGAAATTATTCCGAGTTGAAAACGAATTAACGACCTTGTTATGCGGAGACGTATAACAGTACTCATTTATGAAAGTCAATATCACCGAACATACGCTTCCCATTAGCCCGGAAAGAGGCGCATTCTACACCGTAGAGCAGCCGTCAACTCGCATCTGTGCTCGGCACGAGCGGCGAAATACTTTTTTTTTTTCGAAAAACGAAGCTGGAATTTTTTATAATAATCTAAATCGTTTCGTTGAACGCAGATAACGTATTTTTAATACCGACACGAATAAAACAACAAATAATCATGTGTAACGGTACGCGTAATTAGTCAACAATGCTGACAAATGTGCCTTATAGCTAGTTTTCCTCTTCTAATTTTTTTTTTCCGTTGTGAAAGCATTTTATCGAGTAATCCGACACTCGGATATACAGAGTTCTGGCATGTAATATACCCGAACACACAAGGTACAAGTCACGTCCGCTGCTTCTTCTCAGCTTCATCCGTGTGTGTACAGATGAATACCGAATATCATTTTTTTTTTTTCGAGATAAAATTATTGGTTTTGTAGCTTTGCACTGTGACGTCTCGGAGTCAGGGCTTCTATCTGGACCATTTTTCATATTTCGTGATTTGCTCTACACCAAATGACACGCGGTCACGCCGTTCTGTCGAGTCATACGAGGACGAGAATATTCAGGTGGCTCTGTTCGTACACGACGACATGCGAGAGCGAGTAACGTTTTATGAATTATGGTAAAATTTCTGGCTCGTTTCAACCGAGTTGGACGAGCAGCTCTTGGCCAATGGGCCAGACTCGTAATCACGGGCCTATCGCCGGCTCTAACCGTTTTCGAAGCGCTCTTCACGTGTTCTCATTTCCCAACTTGCCTAGGGCATACCGACGCAGGGTGTTCGCATTTCTCTGAATCAGCTGCCATTCGAACTGCAGTAGACATTCAAAACTCAGCCTAGCCAATAAAAGGCTGGTCTACCTATCCATCATGAGACCATACGGACTTATGGGATTCAGCTGTGGGCTGCAGCAGACCATCTAATCAACTCATACTACGAGCCCAGAACAAATTAATGTCTCCGGCAAATTGTAAATGCCTATAGGTATCGTTTTTTCTAATTTTCTTCTCAACCCGAGCCCTGGAGTCCGCCCTTTCGAGCAATACTTCAAAGACGTCGGGGAGGCTGTTAAGCTGCATTAGCCCTCTTTTCGTCTTGCCGAAAAACCGGCCTAGGTCGAAATGTAGCGATTTGTTACGTGGGCTCGAACCGGGACCTCCGGATTCCGAGACCAGGGCACTATCCACTCCGCCAACCAGACCCCTATACCTATCAGTATACAACAAATTAAAATATTTACCGTGATCTGAAAATCCAAACCATCAGTAAAATTACTCAAATACAAGGAGCCCGATATCAGAAGAGACTACTGGAACATCTGAACGTCGAAGCCATCCAAAACTGCTTGATAACTCTCCAGAAATTCGTAGGCTTACACGTACAAAACCTAGCGACCTGGTCGCAATAGGTTCAAGCAAACTTAAATGATACTATTATGATCAAATGTGATTATTTTATTGAGGAAAAGACAGCGGTCTTATTTTACCCCCACCGACGACAATCTACGTAACAGCAACAATTGTACTTATTTATCCAAAGGTAAGATTGTACACAGACAGAAAGAAAAAAGGAGGTCGAAGCGATCTGGAACCCATCCATTAGCGACTTCATGAAGTAGTGGTTTTAATTTTAGCACCCCCTGTAACACCACCTCCCCCTTTGGTCAAGATTAGATCTCCCCTCGAACACTAGGTTGGCCACGCTACTGTCAAACCGAACTCTGATCTGTGGAAACGTGGAAGCCCTTCATTTGCATTTATGAAATTAGCTAAGGATTGAAGGATTTCTTTCTAAAACTAAGCCTAGAATTACAAGTACTGAGTCAAGGACATCCGCTTTTGGACATCCCCACCACCAAACTTGATTAATTTTCTCAAAACAGAACCAAGAAGTTCTGAATATACACAGCGGCTCATCATTTGCTTCTCTAAAAAAATTAAATTTTTAGACTTGATGAGTTTTTGAAGCACACTCCCAGTTTTTAGATACTTAAGGTAATGAATTCCCTGACCTATGATTATGATCTTCAGATCATCTAAAAAATTGAAAAAGTTCGCAAATTTGGATAAAACGATCATTTTTAAAATAAAAGTATCTCAGATCATGACAGGTCTGCCAACACAAGGAATTATCCTCAGATTTAAGGATATTTGGGCTGTATGAGAAAGCTTAAAAATGTTTCCAAGGATTTTCGAAATGTTAAGGATTTTTTGAGAATTTTTGAGGCTTCTGCGAAAATGATCAGAAAATGAAATTCCTAATAAGATTCTACACTTTAATGGAGTGTAAACAACGTAAGCAAGAAATAAGAAAAATAAAGACTGACATGAATGTATTTTTATACAGTATACTGCATCATACAACTCCGGTAAGAAATTTAAAACAAAAGAAAGAGAAGAAACAAAAACTGAAATTAGAAAAGGAATGCTGAAAAGTTTCAGGGGTCCTAAATGTAAGCTTTTTTTTCAAAGGATTTCTCAGAAGACTTTTCATTCATTACCCTAGGATTTTTCAAGGTTTTCAGCGACTTTTTATGATTTATTTTCGCTTTCAGAACTTTTCACGCTTCAAGATTAGTAGACCTGGATCGTGATCCTGTAATATTTTTGATCGCTGAATCACGGCTTTCCCAGATTTTTGTGACTCACATCATCTCGAGATTAGGTGAAGGATCACGACCATTCAGATCAAAAATCTAATGATCTTTTCATGAACCAAGATTATGATCTTCTTAAGCTCATATGATCTTGTCTATCCCTGCGTACATTCAGATGCATCGATTCTCGTAACAACACCAACTTGCAGTCACTGACGTCGGACCGGAGTAAGCGAGGAGGGTATAGAGATACACTGTACCCCCTAAGGAAGTAAGGGAAAGTACAAGAAGGGAGGGAACTTAAAATATTCAGCAAGTTGTAAAAATGCGCCCTTGAGATATTTCAGAAACAACAGGAGATTTTTGGAAAATTACAAGATTTTTTGCTCGATACCTCCTCCACTTTCAAGAGCCAAAAAACGTTAAAAACTTCATTTTTTGCTTATCGACTTGAATAATCAATTCTTGCACTTCCTTAAAACAAGAATTCCAACGCCACTGGTTGCAGTGACGGATCTTCAAAAAGGAGCAATTCAAAATGTGTGAGAGTTGGACAGTTGTAACATCCTTCCTCTCTGATTCTTGCACTTCCCTAAAACAAAAATCTTCCAACGCCACTGGTTGCAGTGGCGGATTCTGGAAACCATTTAAAAAAGAATCAATTTAAAATGTGAGGGATTTAGACAGTTGATACATCTCTCCTCTCTGAACACATGGATCAATTTTATATCCTCATTACAATCCAGGAGGGTATTTGTCCGGCTGGATTTCCAACATACACATTATTGTACCAAAAAAAACATGTTTTTCCATTAGACAGGGTTTTGCCCCCCTCCCAACCGAACTTGTCTCGCCGTCTGGAGAAATCTGACGACGTCCATGGCTCTTGTGATGGCAAAGTGTACAAGCGAGAAACTGTTGAGAGTTTGAACCATTTTTTCTGCTGACTAATTACCCCTACAAATAAAGATATCCTTCGAAGTGTACTACGAAACATTTTAAATTCCTTAGATTCCCAATTTGGAAACCATTTTTAGAAAATCTGTGCCGTATAGTTCTATTTAATTTTTTCTCCTAGAGAAGAATCAGCACTTAGGACCAGCTCAGACTCTCTACTACTCATTTGGGAATTTTAAGCACTGCCAGACGTGTTTACGACTCGCAAAGGCTTTTTAAAATTCATTTATGATTCTTCAGAGCACATCCTCACCTATTTAAGAATTTTCAAGAATCGCAGAATTTTAAGACTTTTTAAACCTTGCTCTTTAACACTCATTTAGACTCTCTGAGTCCCCCAGGTCTATGTAAAACAGTGTAGATTCTTAGTATCCATTTCTGTACTCCACTGATGATGGCATAACAGCCGAAAGCACTCTGGAATACAGAAGAAGAAAAAGTGAATTGGCACACCCTACACACGGAAGAGTGTAGATTCTTGTTCAGGACTTGCAGCCCATTCAAAACTCTTTTCAGACTTGATCAAGACTCGATCAAGACCTTTACTGACAATCTCGTACGTACTTGTTAACACACCTTGACATTAATTTAAAGCAATTACAGGGTGTCTAACAAATTTGAAAATTAAAAATATTGGACTTTCATTGGACCTTTTTTAGGCTCTTCATATGCGCAAAAACTGGGTTTGCAAGACACACAGTGATCGACGTTGAGTTTTTGACAATACTACTTTATTATTATTATTCCTAATTTTTCAATTTTTATTGGACCTATATGTATTAAAATTATTGGATTTTTATTGGACTTATTGGCCCGGTAGACCCCCTGAATTAAGGACACATTCAAACTTGTTTCAAGACTCGATTCTATTGTTATGATTCAGTTGAGACTAGGAGCGACTCTTTTAGACTTACTCAAGACTCTAAAAGACCTTTTGAAACTTGATTAAGACTCTTCCAGATTTAATTGATTCTTCACACGAATTTTAGAAGCGAAGCTTCTTTAAGCAGGTTCAGGATTGGTAGTTAATGTAGAAAAAATGAAACGAACACGAATGTAACAGAAGTGACGTCCGTCGTAACGTTTCACCCACAATTAATGAGACAGAGCGAAAGAGATGGAGCGAAGCGAAAAAGAAAAAAAGAGAGAGAGAGAGATAGGTGCGCGTATGTGCTTCCCCTCCACGCCACCGTCAACAGTTTTCTGTCAAATAACATTCAGTACACGCACCTACCGATTACGTAGCAACTCACACAATGCAAAAGAAGCTTCGTTTCTGTCAAGTGTCCCCCGACATCTCACGCATTTATTTTTATGCTGAAGACGCTTCCATACTTGACCAGATGCTGCGAGACTGTTTACAACTTGTCTGAAGCTTTCGAGATTATTCCACACCTGCTAGAGGTCCCTCAAGAATCTTGAGAACTCTACAGGCTTGTTTCAGATTTTCTGTTAGTCCTCCATTTTCAAAGCATTTTCCTCGAAGAAGGGCAGTTTCTCCTTCCCAATGTCCTCCCTGTGTCTCCGCGTCTAAGTCAAGACGGAATGTTAACCAATGATAATGAAATTCAGACACGGGATCAAGCCTAATGAGCTGACAAACCCTATACAATCAGAGCTCGGGAAGCTTATAGGTGTCGAAGGAACAATACTGACTGGTCAGCACCGAAGTCTGAAATTTTTCTGTAGGTAAATACTTCAGAATCGTGACCTCCCTCCTCTCCACCCCTCTCGCAGCCACACAATTCAACAGTACCAGGGTGTCTACAGACTCATTAGAATTTTTTTCTGACTTTTTCCTGCCCTTCTTTTTTGTATTTGTAGAATCCATACATAGAAGTCTTTGGAGGAAGAGGTTTCCTGTGTGAATTCATTACGTCCATTACGATATCATTTCTTGATTTTCATTTATTCTTACGGGATTTCTCACGGGATCCTCCATTGGATAGTCATTTACTGAATTTTTCCCTAACCTTTCAGTAAATTCCTCGAAATTTACTGATGTTATCCTGGCTTCCTGACATATTTTCAAAAATCCTGACTTTTCCCGACTTCCTTATCTTGTAGACACCCTGAGTAAAGAGCATTTTTTCACTAATAATCACACGAATGCCATTGGACGACACAAACGGAAGTCAAGAGCTAAAAGACATTACACCAAACGGACCAAAACGAGACACTGGACAGGCGCCATAGACCAAACAACTAATAGGACCACAGACAATTGCAGCTTACAATACGGTATTACTAGAAACTATATCATAAGACGTACTGTGTCATAACAATAACCTGACAACTGATGATGGCGTCACAGCGGAAAACATCAAAATACAACTTCAATAGTGCGCGGTGGTAGTTTAATCGAGGGATTTGCAAAATAATTTTGGAATTGCCAAAACAAACATATAATAGGTGCAGGGAAGTAGCGCAATTTTAACAGGAAGCCCGACAGGCAGGCAAATTGAAAATCATAACATTTTCCTCATTTTCCAGTCCAAATACTGAAGGATGACATTGTAGATTTACGAATATTGAAATCACTAGGGCAAGCACATGACAGATGCAAACAGGTGGCATGATCTCAACTTTCGAATCCTGCCTGGAACTTGGGTTTTGGCTCTGTTTCTGACAGACAGACTGACTATTATCGCATTTTCATCACTTTCCTCAGTCCAAATACTAAGCAGGGAGTACTGTTCTATATAGTTATACTTTTATCACTTCTAACGCTAATAAAATTCAAATCCCAATTAGCGTTAACGATGTTTCAGGTTCCAACGCTGCCCAGGGGATGCGCTAATCAACATGGATTCAACGGCACGCAAGCTCGGGACACTAATGAAGTCTATAAGCTTGTAGAGTTTCAAGGTCAACATCCAAATGTAATTGAATGCCAATCCTTATTAGCCAACTGTCACACTCCAATTACACTCAGAATGATCGCGTACGATCGTTTCGAAATACCATTCGAAAATGTTTACAAAAATCGAACAGAATTTGCAACATTCCCAACCAGTATAAAACGTGACGCCAACGTTTTCCCATTTCAGTTCCATGAAATTGCAAAAAATCGTAAAATGTAATAATAATTGACAACACTTTTCCGACTCGGGGCAATGACGTCGCATGTTATGTAACTATCTAATTGTCTACGTACTTGAAAATACGTATTTTTTGTAACTCTACCGAGGCCTCTCGACTCATTCACCTTCCCCGTCTCACGAGCAGAATACACATCTTGGGAGGCCATATAGCTGATCGGATCCATACCGGCGGAAGGGGCAAATTAATCGGCACCAATTCACCCACGGAACCCTGGAGAGTAGTTCAGCGAGGGTAAAATTCCTATACGAAATATTTAGCTCGGTAGGATAAAAACAGACAAAGTCAGCAGGTATTGTCGCCTTGCTCTCAAACCAGGCCGCCACTGAAGAGGCGGAATCTCTTGGTGTAGCTAACGGCTAGTGAGCATTCCTTCTAGGACTTTGTTTTTCGCAGATCTGCAAAAAACACCATTGAGATATCGTTTCTTCCAACACTGCCAGGGTTAGTAATCCGTTTTAGGCTCGAGGAAAAGCAAGAGTGAAGCTTGACAATGGGTAATTGCGAGCCGAATGATACGACTCAGACCGCTGTCTCAAACCCCTGACCTTGGAATACGGTTTTGGTCTAGAACTTACTGATTTCTGACCATTTTCAGGCTTCTGTGAAAGTGCAACTATTTTCGAGTCCCGGCTTTACGTTCAATTTTGCCGCATCAGGGTTGCGTGAAATTCGCCTCCAGCGCGGCTCTAGCATTTCCCAGCCTCTGCCCCTCGCCGTGCCAGTCCTCCATTCGACAGTCTGACCTTCTATCCCAGAATGTCGCGATTTTCTTCAGTCTGGCTCGTTTGACAACCGTTCATTTCGACGAAATTTTGTTAACCTCGCCGGTCATTTCTAAGAATACTACATATTTCGCCTTAGCGTACCGACCATCAACTTTAAAAATAGAAATTCACACATGTCAGTGTTTTCAGATCGTCCATTAACCCATCGAGCCTACGTTTTTCGTATTTTCCGACGTTCGCTTCGACCGGCTGCGTTTCTTGAAAACCCGGCCACGTCCACAGGCGTGAACAGACCAATCTGAGAAATCTCGGCGCCGTTTTTCAATTCGCAACCGGGCTGCAGATAAGGTGCGGCGAAATAAGATGTCGTGATGCCAGCCAATTAGCGCTCGCCCAACGCCGATTAAACGATTCGTTTATGGGCAATTAGATGCGCGGTGAACCGATGGACCGCTTGGGTCATCAAAGCGTACAAAGTGACAGCACCTAGTCACGAACACAACATGGAGTTGTCTTGACAATCTTCGCAACTCACCCGTCTAGCAGGATAAGCCCAGCTTTGGAAACGAAAGTCCAGACGAGAGGTGCGACAAAGTTTTTTGCTTATAGTGGTTGCGAATCGATGCGGTGCATCTGTTGCTGCGACGGCCGCCGATCTGAAGAGCAACCCCCGCCTCATTGGCACAAAGAAAAAAAAAGAGCCTGAAAGTAGAAGAGAAGTTTTTGCCACTAGTTCATTCGAATACTCGACAGGGCTTTAGAGAATAGAACTCTGGAAATACAGCTAACACTAGCGGTTTTAGAAGTTGGCCTTCCCTGAGTTTGCGATAGTATTTATGAAAATGTCACTAAATCTTTTATAACATTTTGCCAATTTCCATTGTAAAATATGATGGGTGTGTCTTGAGTTTAAAACGAATACTACTACTCAGATTTGATACCTCATGATTGTCCTACTCCTATAACCGCTAGTGTTAGCTGTATTTCCAGAGTTCTATTCTCTAAAGCCCTGTCGAGTATTCGAATGAACTAGTGGCAAAAACTTCTCTTCTACTTTCAGGCTCTTTTTTTTTCTTTTGAAATTGTTATCTTGCCCCAGATTGCACTTTTCATGGGATATCGCAGTTGTACCGCGGCCACTCTGCTGTATTTGAACTTTCAGGACACTTTGTGCCAATGAGGCGGGGGTTGCTCTTCAGATCGGCGGCCGTCGCAGCAACAGATGTACCGCATCGATTCGCAACCACTGTAAGCAAAAAGCTTTGTCGCACCTCTCGTCTGGACTTTCGTTTCCAAAGCTGGGCTTATCCTGCTACACCAGTGAGTTGCGAAAATTGTCAAGACAACTCCATGTTGTGTTCGTGACTAGGTGCTGTCACTTTGTACGCTTTGATGACCCAAGCGGTCCATCGGTTCACCGCGCATCTAATTGCCCATAAACGAATCGTTTAATCGGCGTTGGGCGAGCGCTAATTGGCTGGCATCACGACATCTTATTTCGCCGCACCTTATCTGCAGCCCGGTTGCGAATTGAAAAACGGCGCCGAGATTTCTCAGATTGGTCTGTTCACGCCTGTGGACGTGGCCGGGTTTTCAAGAAACGCAGCCGGTCGAAGCGAACGTCGGAAAAGACGGTACTCTCACTGTACCTGGGAAGATCAGGTTATTAAGAAAGCAGAGCCGGCAAGCTTTCATTTTCTCACCCTGATGCACATACAAAACTTCTAAATAAGGAACCCAGGAACGCCCCCCTCCCCCCGTCCTAAGAAAACTGAAACACAAGAAACATCCAATAAGTACCGATAAGACTTCAAAAATTGAATTAAAAAAATTAATGGATTTTTCCATCTGGTTCACGGGCTCTAGTGCAACTGGACTTTCGCCGGCCCTGTAAGAGGGAATTTTGCGACCTGATAATTAGTTATCCTTTTCCCAAGAAATTATAATGGTTCGATTTAAAAAGAAAAAAAATTAATTGGTATACATGGTAGTTCAAAGTTTTGAGTCGAGAAGAGGCTCAGTACTCCCGCCCAAATTTACGTTCAAATGTTCACAATTCAGACAAAATTGCAACGAAATTTCAAAAACTGAAGCTGAATTTCATTTATGAAAGTCTAACTTCACGATTTTTGAGAACAAGCAAGAGATAATATTTTGAAAATGCCTCAGCTACACATAGATCTTCCTCAACAATCTTCAGTATGGAAGGGTTACAAATTTTTTTGTTTAAATCTGGTTGCTCGATTTTTCATATTCTTGCAGTTCCTTCAAAAATAGTAATGAAAAGTTATACAAGCTCTTGTTAAATCTCACTTGCATTTACACCTTCTATAACCACGTTAAGAGTCATTTGCACCCAGTGAAAAGTCTCTCCAACTAGTTTATACTATGGTGAGACCCCCTCCCCCTGTAGACTCATTCAGAACTTTAGATTCTTGGAAGAATCGTTCAGGCTTCGTTAGGATTCATTTAAACCCATTAAGATACTACTAAGAATGAGGCACATTCGTGTAGGATTCATTAGAACTTGTTAAGACGCTGTTAAGTTTCATTACAACTAATTTAGAGTTGATCAGAGTTTGTTAGAACTCAGTAAGACTCCCTTAGGACTCGCTGCAAGTCGATTGATTAAGATTCTTCCACATTGGACTAAACTGACATAGAACTCGTTGAGGTTCATTAAGATTCTATTAGAACTCCTCGAAGCTCATTCAGAATGGATCTTTGGGCTTAAGAGAAATTTATTGAAATTAAGATTCGAGGACTAGTTCACACTCATTCAGATGATTAAGATTTGTTAAAACTTAGTGAGATATTATCAGATTCGGTTGAGATATGTTCAGACTCGTTCAGGCTTTATTAGGTTTCAGTCAGACTTTCTTACGACTCATTGAGACTCATCCAAATTCCGTCAAAATTCTAAGACCCATCCAGACTCGTTCAGACTCTTCAAGATTTCCAAAAACTTATGAAAGGCTTATTCGGACGATGTTGATACTCATCCAGACAGTCGAAATTCCTTAAATCTCATTCGAACTCGGTTAAAACTCGTTACCACTCATTCAAACTCGTTTAAGACTCATCCAGACTCCATCAAACGCGTTCAGACTCAAGGCTCGTTAAAACTCACTCACACTCCGTTAAGACTTGCAATGCATCTAGACTCTCTTTCAACACGCTGAAACTCGTTCAAAGACTGTCAACGATTCGCTCAGACTAGCATTTACATCGCCTTACAGCCCATTCACATACAGGGTCTGGTTGGCCGAGTGGATAGCGCGTTTGGTCTCGGAATCCGGAAGTCCCAGGTGAACCCACGTAGCAACTCGCCAGGTTTCAACCCAGGCCGGTTTTTCGGCCAGAAGGGAAAAGGGCTAAGACCGCCCTATCCGCCTACTCGACGTCTCTGAAGTAATGCTCTAAAGAGCGGATTCCAGGGCTTGGATTGAGAGCAAATTATAAAAAAAGCTCATTCAGACACATATGTTGAGATATGGCTAAGACCCACTAAGACTAATTCAGATTTCGTTAAGACTCATTAAAACGCATCAGATTCTGTCAACACTCTTCAAAACACATTCAAACCCTATAAAGCCTTATCCAGACTTCATCAACAAAGCCTCCTTAAAACTCATTTAGACTTGGTTACTCGTTGAGTCTCATTAAAACTCTGTTACCCTCATCCTGGCTCCGTCAATACACGTTTAATTTCATTAAAACTCATTTAGACTCTGTTAAGACTTGTAGAGGTAGGTCCAGACTCTCTCATGACCTGCTGACACTCGTTTAGAATCTGTCAGGATTCATTCAGACTCGATCAAATGCGCTTACAACTTCGTAGAACTCGTTCAAATAGATTCATTGAGATATGGTTAAGACTCATTAAGACTTATTCAGATTCCGTTAAGACTCATTAAACCTCTAAAACTCATCAGAGTTTGTTAGAACTCTAAAAAACTCATTCAAACTCTGTTAGACTGCACCCAGACTCATAAAAATCTTAATTAAAACTCATTCAGACCAGTTAAAACTTGGTAAGTAAATTCAGACCTTCTTACAATATGCTGGAATTGTTCAGAGTTTGAGAAGATCCGTTCATACTCAATTAGATGCACTTAGAACTCCTTAAGATTCACTCAGGTGGTCAAGATTTGTTGAGATCATGTTGAATTTCACTTATGACCTATTGAGACTCCGCCGAGACTCGTTAAAACTCATTCAGACTCTGGCAAGGCTCATTCGACATAGTAAGACTATTAAGACTCAGTAAGACTCTCTCACAGCTGACTAAAACTCATTCAAATTTTAAGATTCGTTCAGTCTCGAGCAGATGCACGGAGAATTCGGTGAGACTCACTCAGGCGGTCATGGTTCCTCGAGGTTCAGTGAAAGATTCTTTGAAATTAATACAAAATCAGCTGATTCTCTTTCCTCGATAACTCATTCAGACTCTGTTAAGACTAGTTACTGCTCATTCACACATGATAAAACTGTCAAAACTCAGTATGACTCTCTTACAACTGGCTGAAACTCATTCTTCGTTTAGTCTCGATCAGATGCATGGAGAATTCCTCGAGACTCATTGAGGCGGTTATGGTACCCTGAGAATCGGCGAAAGACTCTTTGAGATTAATACAAAATCTGCTGAGTCTCTTTCCTCGTTAAAACTCATTCAGACTCTGTTAAGACTTGCTGAGACTCATTCAGACATAGTAAGACTTTCTTACAACTTGCTAAAACACATTCAGATTCATTCAGTCTCGATCAGATGCACGGAGAATTCCTTGAAACTCATTCAGGCGGGTCATGGTTCCTTCAGAGTCAGTGAAAGACTGCTTAAGATTAATAAAAAATCTGCTGAGTCTCTTGCGCCGTTAAAACTTATTCAGACAGTTAAGACTCGTCAATGCTCATTCAGACATAGTAAGCCTGCTAAAACTCAGCAAGACTCTCTTACAACTGACTGCAACTCATTCAAATTCTGGTACGATTCATTCAGTTTCGAGCAGATACAAGGAGAACTTCGTGAGTCTCATTCAGGCGGTTATGATTCCTCGAGATTCAGTGAAAGACTCTTTAATCTGTTGAGTCTCTTCACAACGCATTCGAACTTTACCAAGTTTTCGTCAGACTCTCTTCAGACTAGTTCTGATCTGATCAGACTTTCCCAAGACTTGCTAAGACCCATTCAGACAGGTAAGGCTCGTTCAAACCCACTGACAGTACTCGAGACAGTTTCAGATTCCATTCGTTTTCATTTTACAGCAATCCCCAGTCGAGATTTCATTACTGACAAGGGTTCACCCAGTGTAGTCGCGACACCACACAATACAGCGGGGGGAGAGGGTCTGCAAACCCAACAAGAGGCATTCCACCAGACGCATCTGACATTCTGTCCGAAATTTGACCGTATCTTGGGGAGCTATACGTACACCGCTTCGTGAACTCCGATCTAATCGTATCAGACCAGGTGCAGCTTCAAGAACCAAATAGCAGCGCCATTGCTCGACTGTTTACTCAGAGTGAGCAATCATCTAAAGTAAGACATCGAGCATATCGCCTTATGCTATTCGGCTTGTAAGCCACGCGAAACCGATTCACGTGGGCGATGTAATTACGGCGGTAGTCGATGCAAAACACCCGGCGCAGAGAAGCTATACACAAACTAGCCCTCGTCTGGGTACGCAGAAGCCACAATTAGAAGCCGCGGCTATTCCAATTAGCACTTGCGAGATGAATTTAAACGACGTTCGGTGAGTCGGTTACCGAAGCAAAAGGACAACCTAGTTTATTAAAAAATTTTGGCATTCGCGCCGAGAGCGCTTTCAGTGACATCTTCCACGTATGTTCGCGATACGAGAGAGATACTGCCAGTGAACTCGAACATACTAGGATATCGGCATCGAAAACTCGGCAGTTGAGATAATCGGAAACAAAGCGTTTCGACCTTGGTACCGAGCTGAACTGTATTCGTGACCTTTGATGTCGCTGTTGACAAACGAACGAAGGACTTCGATACTGGCGAAAGATAAGACACATATTGACTAATCTTCGGTAGACGTTATGTGTACTCTAGGCGAAAGAATTTACGTTGAAGGGTTGAACGGTGAAATCAGCGTCTTATTTTTAGATTGGCACATTAAAACGGCGGAGTTTTTAAGCTTGGAAGAGTTCGGAAACTGCACGTCTCGGATTTCAGCGTACGATGTATTCAGAAGCCGAATGTCTCACGTAGGTAGCACTGACTCACAGGAAACATCCTCTTGCATTGGCATCATCAAATTGTGGGGAATTGAATTAGCAGGGATGTGGGCAGACGATACAGATTGACGGGTCAAAATGTATCAGCATCCGGGTTTTCCATTATTTCAGTATAGTTAACACTAATCGTCAGAACGAACAACTCCCATCATCAGTAATGTGAGACTGTCACGAACGAGTACCTTCCTAAAACATTCGAGCGGATTCCCAGAACTTAAATGTGTTTCATAACAGATTCATCACGTAGATCACACCGGCTGACGACAACTGGCGTTACGGATTAGCACGTAATGTGAATACTATCTGTTCTGAGAACGTGAGGCAAAATAAAACTATTCGACACCATCTTCCTCGAACACTTGTATCTTACGTGTTAGTCGTAAACACATAGTAAACAATTCCCATTCGTGAAATTTGATACGAGAAAGTAAAAACTTCGGTGTTTCATCCCCAGTACAGAACACCAAAGGGAAAGCCAGTATTGTAAGAATACAGAGTAATATTTGAGGAACACGACAAACCTTCTTCTGTTGTTTCTCCCAGGCAGGATCGAGGAGTCCTTCACGTTCCCATTCTTCCTCCTGTTCCATGTACCCGTCTCCGTAGTGATCGATATTATTTCCGATGTGGTGGTTATTCATATTACCTACCGGTATTTTGGAATCAATACGAACCAACTTCGAATTTACGAAAGAGAACCAACACTCGATTCGCACTTGTTAATCGTTTACAAACACTCACGAACTAAAACTTCTTCGAGATGCTACAGCATTACTAACTACATGGAAAAAATAAAGTACTGCGAGTAAATAAATGTTTACCGTATGTCTACGGAGAGAGCTCGGACTAATCAGCGTAGCTGGCATACACTACGTTACGTCATAACATTCGTGTACATTCCATTCATCCATAGACCTTTTTAGTCATGGACTCTCCGGATGCGCGCGAATCAAAATCAAGGTCAGTTTACATGGTGACGTCAAACCTGAACGCCATCACGCCACCAGCATGATATCATGGGTATCGCGAACCGCCATTTTCTTACGAGTTCGGTCTGTGAAACAAGAACGTTTCTAATCTAACCTAATACCTAAGGTGCTCATAGGCGATAAAACCGTGACCAGGTTCGCTAGTGTCGACTCCTGAAAATGTGATCAAGGTTGATGTTCCCATAAGAATACATGTAACATTGGTATACATTAAAATTTTCGTAATATTACTGAAAACAGATTTTCTTGAGTCACATAACATGTCAAATTGAAGCTTGAAGTCTCTAGCTTATGATGAAGGTAATTTCATGCACTTTCTCCGCTGCAGTTAGATGAATAAGTTAATTTCCAAATTACTGTTTTTCTAATGGAAGTTTACCATTGGTACAAAATTCACTTGTAAACAACTAATACACGGAAAATGGAACCGTTTCAAGTTCATAAATGAAAACTAGAGACCTCAATCTCTAAATTCATCTATTATTTATTATATGCCGCAAAAAAAAACATTTTATTGACTAGAAAAAGCAAATTCAAGTTGTATGATATGAGCATTTGTATTCTTACGGTGATCTGATAACGTTCACGACCACTTTTTCAACGCAGGGCTACCAACAACTTCGGGAAATCTCGGTTACGCCACCTATATAGAAAAATCACCATAAACCATAACTAGTTGAACACAGCTAAAATAAGACATGGATGGGTACCTACCTAATAAATATTTCGTGAATACTTAATATAACTTATTTTATTAAGTATCAATACTGTACCTAAATATTTACTCACGTTTTATGTTGACTACACCCTGTTTATGTAAAAAAGAAAGAAAAAAAAAAACACAAGTGGATACACATCTAACCCATAATGTTGAAAAGTATAAAACAACAGGTAGGTATTTGATAAATAACACTACACAACAATTTGAAAATTTTCGAAAAACAATGGCATGCGAATACATAATTTTACATGTATTTTCAACGAGAAATTCAATGCCGATATTATTTTTTGATTACAGTTCATTGTTTTTTCCTATCATATGCAAATTTTAGTATCATCAAGATGATACTATTCTGATCAAACAACTATACGCGTTCAATATTCGGACCGGGAAATGGGCAAAGACGTTTATACTACTACACTAGATACCTAACTTCCTATACCTACGGTAGTAAAATAAGCGTATATACAGAATTTGTTCGAATGTTGCATAAGCGTTTGCCAGTCACCGGTGTAGTCATTTTTCCCATTTAAAATACATGGTGAATTTCGCGTAGAGGTGCCGACGTTCAAATGAAAAAGAAAAAAAAAATTGAAGCGTAGCATATTGTGTTTTTTATATTTTTCTGCTCCCAAGATATATGCATGGTCTGTCAAATTTTCAGATCGTTTTACCCGGGCAAAATGTAATAAGCGCGATTTAAAAATGACCAATTTCCCATTTAAAATGCATTGGAGCCGATTTTCTATACCGGTGAGGCTAGCAGATGGGCTACTAAAACGCGGGGTGGGTGAGAAGGGTACACATTCCAACATAAAATCGATGTTAATACAATGCATTTGTAATCAGTTGTTGGTGCCAATTTCGCTGAATATCATATATATGTTGGTACATAGAGCGAGGGTTTTCTGATAAAGTAAGACATGGAGAATTCGAAAATCAGCATATCCGCAAAAAGGGCCCTCGCTCTAACTCCTCCTTTATAAATTAACTTTTACACGCAAAAAAGGACATTACTCATTGAATGCCCCTTGTATAAGACCCGTTTCACACTACGCCGTATTGTCAGAACAGCAGTCGTGAAGACGTATGATAATCACACTAGAGAATGGGAGCATTCACACTATAGGTCTTCACGGTTGCCATTCCAACTCGTGTGAACGGTCCCATTCTCTAGTGTGATTATCTTACCGTCTTCACGGCTGCCGTTCTGACAAAACGGCGTAGTGTGAAACGGGGCTGCCTGTTGAAGTAAATTAGGTTGATTACAATGAGAAGACGAATTTTCACTACACAACATAGAAAAAAAGAGGTTGAAAGTAATTGGAAGAAGGGTCTATGTAAAGCCCGGGCTCACACCGCACTGCAAACCAAACAAATACTATTTTGGAAGTCTGTCCAGGCATTTCAGTTGATAGAAAAGATTGGGACAGTCGTACCCCTCTCTATGTGGCAGCAGAATATGGTCGGGACAAGGTAGTCAATGAGCTACTAAAAGC
Organism: Acanthococcus lagerstroemiae; assembly: GCA_031841125.1. Classification (NCBI taxonomy): domain Eukaryota; kingdom Metazoa; phylum Arthropoda; class Insecta; order Hemiptera; family Eriococcidae; genus Acanthococcus; species Acanthococcus lagerstroemiae. The sequence continues at coordinate 57,523,742 of CM063112.1, read as the reverse complement.
TCCAGGAATTTCAGTTAATGTAGAAACAGTTATCCATAAGCTCACCCCTCTTCATGTGGCATCAAAAAATGGTTATGTAAAGGTAGTACAAGAGCTACTAAGAGCTCCAGGCATTTCAGTTAATAGAAAAGATTGGGATGGTCGTACCCCTCTCTATGTGGCATCAGAATATGTTCATGACAATGTAATCAAGGAACTACTAAAAGCCAGGTTTCTAGCGAATGAAACCAATAGTGATGATCACGCCTTTTTCACTGTTGGGATATAATTTAAAATAAATTATATGTAACGTTAGATCTAGCTTTCATATTCTTTAGTTTTAGCACTGAAAAAATGAAAACAACTGATAATTAATAATGAATTATTGTATAATGATAAGCTAGGAAACTTTCTGTCTATTTATGTTTTGTACTACTGATTACTGAATATACCTACTGTAATATCAATTTTCAAATTCTATCTTTGTCTATATCAGGTATTGCGCCTTGTTTTAGTGATTCTTAGAGTGAACTGAATGGATGAATAGTTGTTCATTTCAACTTTTTATATCATGTCCTAGAAAAGAGACCTATTGAAAGAGTAATTTGTGACCTACCAGGAAGAAAGGGACTTGTGCACAAAAGTATAAATTTTACAGGAAAGCGGATAAACAAAATTGATAACATTTTCACGTTCTGAGACACTCAACTTTAAAGACTTACAGCAGGTTGGGAAAATTTTTTCTAATTTTTTCGAGAACACCACGCAAAAGAGTGGCCAAAGATTAGTTAAAAACCGTTGTTATCACAATAATGACTTTTTTGTGTACGTCCCTTTCTTCTTGGCAGATCTCATTTGATGTTGTTCTTGGAGGACATTCATTGTAGTCTATGTCCATAAACAGGCATTATTCACGTCATCTCCAAGGAAGGAATTCAGACAGACCCAGATAAGCTATCTGCAGTGGAAAGTGGCCAGTTCCAATGGACAAGCGTCAGACCAGGAGCTTCCTCGGATTCTGTTCCTACTACCGAAGGTACATCTGAGACTTTGCTGGTATTGCCTGACCACTGCATCAACTAACAGAAGATTGCCGGGAATTTGTCTGGACAGACAAGTGCACAGAAGCCTTTGAGAAATCGAAGAAGCTGTTGTGTACAGCTCCAGTGTTGGTTTTTCCAAAGCCGGAGCAGCCATTTATTGTGGACACAGACGCCAGCGACACAGCCATTGGTGTACTCGCCCAGCTGGAAGCCTACAGCAAGTCTCTTTCCCGGCCTGAACAGAACTACTGTGTCACTAGGACAGAGCTCCTCGCTGTGGTCAGAACTTTGCGCCAATTCCACGAGCATCTGTATGGCCAGAAATTTATTCTCTGGACTGACCATTCAGCATTACAGTGGCTCCTGTCCTTCAAATATCCCGAGGGACGGATCGCAAGGTGGTTTCAGCAGATACAGGAGTATTCCTGCGAAATACAGTTCCGGAAAGGCTAAAGCCATAGCAATGCGGATGGACTGTCAAGGCGACCGTGCCCTGCAGACTGTTGGTTTTTACCAGCGACTGGAGAGGAACTTGCGTCCATTAAGCAGGTATCGCTGCAGTCTAGTTTTACACGCGATAAACTACACGTTTTCAAAGCGATCTAGCTACTGTTTTTGTGCGTTTGTATTAGTGTGACATAAAAGGTTTTTAGTACGTGTTTTTGGGCGTTTGTATTAGTGTGACATAAAAAGTTTTTAGTACGTGTTTTTGGGCGTTTTTCGGTGCGAATCTCATTACAATATGTAATTGTTGAGTCTGGGCTAAATTATGCATAGCTGTCATCAATCAAATAATAATATGCAGTTTCTCTTGGTGTATGTTCATAAGTCCACCGACCTAATTTATAAGAGTAATTAAATGCAGATAAACCCGCACAGAAAAATCATGATACAAGTCGAAATACTCTAAATGATTGAAACCACAGTAATCAGAATAAAAATTACGGAGAATTTACAAAAAGATCTCCAAAGTATAAGTCCTATGATTCCACCGCCCTCCAAAAGAAACCATCGATATTATGAAGGATAAAGAATGGAAACTTGAATATGCCATTTTAGTTCAAGGACGCAAATAGGCAAAATACTGTGCAAGAGTGCAGAAACATCTTTGCTGCGCCTGTGAATGTGCGATATGTAATAACATACTCCATGTTCATAGGCGCAGCAGATATTCCTGCACCAGTGTACAGTATTTTGCCTATTTGCGCCCTTGAAGAAAAATGGCAAATGTGAGTTTTAATTCTTTACCCTTCATTTCTGTTACGTCAATAACCTCTGACATTACGAAATTACAGAGTCATCAAGCAACATGTTAAAAAATTTAATTAAAAAAATTACATGTAATACAAAACACGGACGAAGTAAAAGATCAATAAAATCTTTTAAAATATTTACAATAGATTCTTGCGCTGGTTACACATGGAAATAGTAATTTAAGTACCTGAAATCATTAAAAACATCACGGTTCATTATAGCATAAACATTGTTGAAGTATATCACATTGAAACGTAGGCTGTGCAGGACAAAGAATGAAGCCTTAAAATTATTCAAAATTAGTGCTACTTACAAACAGCATAAATGCAAACACGACAGAAGTAAGCAAGCCCTCAACATTTTCTTGCTCGCCAATATCACTTTGACTTCGTCTCCAGCTTCAACGTCAGCTCGCCGATTTTCGCCGCATCTTTCATCGTCTTGGCCGTTAGTGACCTTATTTTCTGTTTTAGTTGAAACAATTCTTCGCCCTGAGACAATTCCCTTATCGACCGCTGTTCCATTTCGTTCAACAGTTCTCTATTCGTTTGTCTGTCAAACAAAATTTCATCAGTGACCAGGGCGTCATCAATTCATCCGAAGCAATACTGTTGAATAAAGCATACGTACCTTTCATTATCGACGAGCGTCTTGACACAGTCGAAATTGGTATCCGTGACTTCGGTTATGGAAATGATCTGCGGATTCTCGGGACGTTTCTCCAGAACAGAAATTGTGTACGTCAGGTCCTATAACAATGTATCGTCGACATAAATTAACAGAATAAGAACCGTAGTGTCTACCCTCAAGTTGTCAAGGTTAATTACCCACCTGAATACGAGTTTTATGGGATTCGAGTAAGGCGGCCATCGATTCATACGGAGCTTTTTCGTCTTCTTTCCACTGTTTACGTAACTCGATATTTTCAGCCTACAACAGGGTATGCCACGATTTTGAACGAGGATACTCTAAATAAGTACGTACGTTAGATCGTGGTACAAAAGAACCAACACCGCGATGGAGTTCTTGCAAATGATGCATTTCTGGAATCGCCGATGAAAACAGAAGCGTCGAGATTGCTGAGACACTGTGGCATCAAACGATGCGCTGATTTTATACGGCATCGATCCATGTATAGCGATGGCTTGGTGAAAAAAAAGCAGTAATACTGTTAGCGAAGGAAACAGAATTAAGTTTATAGGTGATGAAAATGAAAGGAACTATCAGTTTTTTGTCAACCATGTATAGTACTTGAGAACTGCTTACCCCTCTCACTCGCAATGGGTGATGGAAGAAGCAGACGTTAAGAATTTAGAAGGTAGTATACGTAGGTTGGACATATTACCTTGGTAATCTTTGATGATTTCATCAGTAGTGGCAATATTCTTACAAGTTCCTCAAACGCCACTAAGAGGACCAACTCGCACACATCAGAGAAATTAGTAGTACCAATATCGGATCAAAACATTGTCACTCATTGAAAATTCAATTTTTAAGAATCCATAGATGGAGCATTCATTTACATTCTATAGCTAGAAGAACCTGAACTAAAATGAATTATGGAAACCGGAAACCAATTATTCATAAGATAGTAAGCTTCGGTTATTCACTGGGAAAATGGCCATATTTTCTCAACGTTTTCAGCTGTATTTTATATTACAGAACGACTTGCTTCTATCAGACTGAAACTTTCATGATGAGATTTCAAGGAAAAGAAAATCAGAACTAGATGTAATAATCTAAATACAACGCAGTAAAATCCTGGGGAGAGTACAAATTTATGAATGACCAATTTATTTACTTTTGGAAAAGTAACAGAACTAGTTCTGACAACCCACTTTAAAAAAGTCCTACTTTTCCACCATCTGTATTTTTGAATTCAATACTTCGATAAACCATAGGCATTAATTTGACAGGCAGAAATCATGAATAAGCTGCGGTGTCTAACAAGTTTGAAAATTAAGAATATTAGACTTTTATTGGACTTTCATCTAACTCTTTTCGGGCTTTTTACATGCGCAAAAATAGAATTTGCAAGACACATAGTAATCGAATTTCAGTTTTCGACAATACTACATTATTAGTATTCCTCATTTTTTTTCTTCAATTTTTATTGAACCTATATTACAATTACAATACTTTTATTGTACTTATTGGCCCGGTAAACACTCTAATAAGAGTTGTATCAATTCATAATAACATTGAAATTCTCATTACACATTAAGTAAAACAGAACAAGCGAACAAACAATGGCGAATCACTGGTTCGCGTCCTATGAAAAATAAGATTCCTACACAATCGCAATTCAGTTACTGATGAATGAGGAATTCAAGAAATCAAATCACGTAAATATGGCAGCTGATCACAGATAAGTATGGCAGCTGATCATCAGAACGAATAGAAAAAATATGTTCAGAACAGTTTCCAATTGACTGTTCCGAAATAACTGATTTCAACTGATAGGGTGTTTTCAAGAAATATGTTATAGAAGTGACACGGCAGTATCACAGTTTCAGCCAGTTTCTTATAAAGAATTACAACATATTGAACACTGCATCAATAAGAACTAATGATAACAAGTTGATGATTATATTCTCATCAACTTTCATAATTGATGAATTAATTTCAATTTGTAACCAATCAAAGAGCTAAAGAACCAACACTGATCGAATAAATCTGATGATTTTAAGCAATTACTGACGAATACCAATGTATCTGTTTTAACCAATACAAAAGATCAATTAGAATATTGATAACAAAGAAATGAGTTTCAGAAATTTTCATCAATATTGGAAATAAAAAAGAGAACCACTTCATCTGCCCGAACCAACTGGATAGAACACTCAACACTATTTGCAATAAAATGTTATAAATTTGGATCAATTATTATGAGCAAGGAGTTTCAAGGAATAATGATTGTGCACGGGTACTTTTTATCAATTTATATTCATGACTGAAGAATGAGTGAATGATGAAAATGAATAAATTCATTAGATATTGTCACATTACTGTCCTATCTTCAAATTTTTTAACATTGGTACGTTTGATTAGGGCTATCATCAGGATAAAATCTGAATTACAGGATACATTTGATATTGATTTCCACTTGGTTAGAAACTAGTTCCTTCTAAGTTCTAATTTCAAGAGAAGAGAATTTTTAGTTAATCACATTATGATGTAGTCAATCAGGGGTAACCAATCTCACATATATCACAAATGAATAATACTTCCAAAACTTACATAAACCATCATTATACTATACAACAGCATAAAAACAATGGGATGAGATTACATGATTTTCGCTATATTTTGAATTCTGAACACGAAAGTGTTAACCATCTTCTTGGAGAACCTCTCATTTCCCATATTATTTTAAAAATTAGAATTTTCACTTTTTACTCCTTTTTGTTGTCCAGAAATAGCTACACTGACACGCATAACTATACTGGTTAATGTTGGAAAAACGCCAAAATCATCGTTCTCGTTCCTGTTTGTTCTTCTCTAACTGCATGGTTCTCATTCATGTTCTTTGTTCTCCTTACCTTAAACCTACCAACGTTCCCATTCCTGTTCTTGTTCCCACTTTGGTTCTGTTACTGTTCCTTGTTCTTGTTCTCAATCCCATCATGTTCTCGTTTTTATTCTTGTTCTGAGAACGAGAACATGCCGTTTTTCTTTTTGTTCTCGTTCCTTCTTCCAACATCTGAGTACTGCAGGTTGATTTCTTCATTTAAAAAATGTATAATTGATTGTGTTATGCTTTCAGAATTTAACTTTTGCTCCAGCTGCAAATGTGTTAGAAGAACGCAAACGACATTTCGTTCCCGTTCTCGTTCGTTCTTCTCTAACTGCATGCCTTTTGTTCATGCTCCTTGTTCTCCATACCCTGCTATAATTACCAACATTTCCGTTCTTGTTTTTGTTTCCCAACCTGGTCCTGTTCCCGTTCCTCGTTCTCATTGTCAATCCCATCATGTTCTTGTTCTACGATTGAGAAAACCGAGAACATGCCGTTTTTCTTCTCGTTCTCGTTTGTTCTTCCCACAGTGCCTATTATGAAACTTTTATCACGATACCATAATTCGTTACAATGGTAATATATACAGTAATTACCACTTTAATGGTTTGCGGTATCGTGATAAAAGTTTTATAATAGGCCTGAACGCGTATAGTTGTTTGATCAGTAAGTAGTATCATCTTGATGATACTAAAATTTGCACTCAAGATAAGAGACGGAGGAAAAATGAATTATAATCAAAAAATTAACGTCGGCATTAAATTCCCCGTCGAAAGTACATGTATTCTCATGTCATTACTTTAAAAAAAAATTTGAATTGTTGTGTAGGGTTATTGTTACTGTTCAGGTTTATGATCACATTGAGATAAAAATGAATGGTTTTTGTTTCCTTAATCTATTATTTAAAATACGCTTTTAATGGGTAAGTGGGATGATAAATGAGTCTTGAGAGTCAAGACAAATCAAAACGAAAATGTTGAAATAGGTAACTTTTTAAAATCCATTATGTCCTCAGATGTAACCAAAAACATACATGATATTTGGATCACTCCCCCTGAACAAGAAATATGGGATTTTGATTGCAAATACTGTTTCGCAAATCCGAAAAATCAATTGAGTTCCCCCTCCAATTAAAATACGACTATACCAGAGTTACCATATACAATACATACATAAACTAGGTGCGAATTAGAAACCACAAATTACAAGGTAGAACAGAAAATTGACCATTTTCCAAGCAAACTATCTATTCTTAAAAGAAGGATGTAAAGTTCCTATGAAAGTAAACTGCTCGAAGAAAGTCTCTACACTTATACATACAAGCGAGATTTATATTGAGTCCCAGACAGACCAAGACTGCCTCTCAATAGGTCTACTTAAATCCACGAATAATTCCTGAAATAGAAATATGCAACACAAAACTAAATACTGCACGCACAAGAATCCCACATGAAAACGCACACCAAGCAATACCAACACACGCAAACAAACCAAAAAAAAAAATCACTGTCTACATCATTCATAAAATACGTATTTATTACAATAAATATGGCTGGAATGTTTATTGAAACAAAATGTGTTAGAGACGAAACGCAATAATAACTACAACAAATTATTATCACGCACGACACGTACAGTTTTCATGCAGCATTTAAGAAAAAAACATACATAATAAATTAAAGTCTAGTAAAGAATAAAATAAATAAAGTCAAAAATTTGTACTAACAAGGAACAAAAACAGATAACTGGCAGTTAGAATAAAATAATTGAAAGTCGTCAATATGGCGAACTTTTTTGGCAATGGGACGAAATAAATAGAAATGCCAAATAGTAAAAAAAAAAAGTACCAGGTCACAAACACACACCATGGCCAGCAAACACACAATACCAAGGCACGCTTAAATAATTACCTTTATTTGGTATGAGACATCTAGTGCAGCACTAGAAACATAAGAAATAGGGGAGGATTACGATAGGGGGTTAAGTTAACGAATAAAAATGGTACATTTGAACACGAAGACACGGGGCTAGATACGAGCGCCTTGATCGTTAAGTTTTTAGAAGTTCAGGAATGATAACCATTAAAGATTTTAAGGATGCAAACACGACGAGAATTTAAGCAACAAAAATTACACTTGAACTAGCCAAAACATGAAGAAACAAGAAATGACAGAGTCGAGGTTTTCGAAACAGCCTTGAAATGCACACATCAGAACTGCTACAACTGGATGTAGTAAATAAGCCGAGGAAACACTGTTGAAAAGACACTAGAAATTCATTTTGAGATCTATATAGAATCTGAAGCCAGCGCAGGAATACGGTCTGACTGGCGCTCTGCTGACTAGTTGAAAATACAAGGAACACGAGCGTTAAAAATGATCCTCGGCTTACGTGACATGCTCAGCGACCGAATCAACTAATACGTGACCAACTTCTTCGAAGTATCAATCCTCTCTAAACTTGGCTCTACTCAGCTCATCATTCCAAATACCGACACGTAGCGCAATGCAGACATATTTTGTCAAAGAGTACATTACTAGTGAGTCGAAGAAACAGTGGGACAGTACTCCACCACCAGATCGGCCAACTACTAGGTGACCCAACAGCTGTGCAACTAAGTTAAGAACTTCAAAATTACATTTTAGTTTACAAGTAGGGGGATTTTCCATGAATCGTCTATTTCGCACCATTTTCCACATTTTTCACTAAAAGATGAAATTCTCATCAGAACTCAAGGATCAATACAGGCAATGCAACAAATCAGAAGATTTTAATCAATTACTGATGAATGCGTTTCATCTGTTCAACTCGACTGCATAGAGCATTCATTAGGATTGATTAGAAAACTGAAGTGAAATTCAAAAATTCTCATCAGTTATTCACGCATAACTGTAGCTCTATCTGTTTTCCCTAATTGAATGGAACATCAAACAGGAATCGTAAGAAAATGTAGGAAGATTCTTAGTAAATCATGATATGGAATTTTAAATAATAGAACTGAGCATTAGTACATCCAGTCAGTTTATACCCACCGATAAAAAAAATAAGTGGATGATAATGAATGATTTCACGGGTCCTTTTTTGTTGTTGAAATGACAGACTAAGCTAATCGAGATCATTTTGGATATTGGTTAACATAGTTTAATACTGAAAGAAAATCGACTTCATTCCTTCTACCACTCAGCCTACGAATTTAGAGGTTTATTTCAAGAATCAGTCATTTTCCACATTTTCACTTTGCCGACAGATAGCGCTGTAAGTGCTGTTCAGCTAGATGAACAGTCTGCGTGATTTTACAGACAGATGTTGCCCTTTTCAAAATCACAATACACAGCGGTCAGTACCTGTCGATAAATTAAAATTGCAAAATTGATAATGACTGTTCTTTGAACGATCACCTTCATTCCAGGCTTTCATTAAACATGGATTGATCTTCACATGGTGCTCTTGAAATGTGTTTTCTCTACTGCGAGAAAGAGTTCATTCATGACGTATTAATTCAGGTGTAAATTAATAAGTTCCAAAATCTATTTATCCATTCATTTGCCTAGTTGCCTGCCTCTGCTCATTATGTCAATTTCTTGGCTTATCTACTGGCTATATATCACCATCTTGACATTCTCTACGGAGCTAAGGGTGAAAGACAGGTTCATAAACAGGGTGTCCCGAAATAAACAGTCCTTCACTTGAGCAAGTTGGTAACTCATAAACTCGAAAGTCAACAATGCAGTTCAAGGCACTTTCCCTCTGAAACAACTTCACCAACCCTATGTCACAGTATGAACTACGAAACATCAGCAAACCATTAACGAATTCCACCAAGGGTGACCACACATGGCTCATGAAATGCATGCTGTGAAATCCGTACACTGAATTAGCAGTCTCTGCACAAACCGTTAGTAAACAATACCAGCGGACAACTAATATTAGCGACTCCTTGCAGGATTCCATCGCCAGATACTCTCCACTGGAATTATAAACTAAAAAGCAAACATCCCGCGATCAGTTCTAATTGGTAACTTCCATTACCTAGCAGCGTTAGCCAATCCGTCTCTACCCCAGTTTCGTGCAAAATTCAAACTTTTTGCGCGCTTATAGCTAACGTACATTTCATGCGTACTCGAAAAACCAATGCAGCACGTGCACATTAAAACACTACAGAAAGAGAACAGGGACAAAGAAATCTTGCCTTACGATAGAATATAAAAGGAACATGTCCACCAATTCTCAAAATAACACTTGTAGGTGAAAAAGAATAATATGTCGAACGATTCAACATATTGCGTTTCTTTTCAACCGCATTGAACGGGTCATGCAATATTACTTCAACATCGCGTACGTCCGAACACAGAATACGTTCGTCGTGTGCGCGTAAAAAGTTTGAAACTTCATATAATAAAAATACAAGTCCGGCGGAGGCAGCCCGTTACGTTAGGAAATAAGAAGAGAGAAAGGTGTATACTATACTACGTTAACTTTATCGCAAACACTGCAAATAAAATAGCAAATTACTTCTAGAGCTCGTAATTCAGCGTTCTTCTTGATAAAAGACTTCTTCAGTTCTTTGTACTTCTTGGCCATCGCGTCCAACTTATGGGCGACCGACTGACGTTTATCGTCGACCTCGGCGAACAACGAATTGCCTCTTCTGTCGTCTGAGACGGGATGGCACTTGAGCGAGGACAGCTCTACGTTAAGGGTGGCTTTTTCTTCTTGCAGCTCCTGCGAGACATAAGTAAATCAATTATTACAGGTCGAGGGTACAACATGCGTTACCCAAGTCAATTATTCACACCTCTACAAGCTTCAGAGCTGATTTCAAATCTTGCGATTTGCTTTCCAGTATATTCTTCATTTCTAGTAGTTCTTGGTCTTTTTGGTTGAGCGACATTTCTAACATTATAGCTTTATCAGTCAGGTCTTTGTTCTCATTTTGCAGGTTGTAATTGTTGCCGGAAAGAATGTTGTTCGCTTCCTGTAATGAAAATAAAAGCAAACTATTCAATGCTGTTATATATATAACGTGTTCAAAGTTTCGAAAAAGAACCGACCTCCAGTGAATTTAACTTCGACTGTAACAGCATTTGTTCTTCGGAAAACTTCTCTTCATTCTTTTCGTTTTTTAAATTCAATATTTCAGCATTTAGTTCTGCGATAGTATTTTCATGACTTGCTCTTTCATCGCGCAGTTCGGTTTCTAAACATTCGCACTGCAACATCGACAATGAATTTTACGAAATTGAATAACTGCTTCAAAAAAGGTCAAATATCATGAAGTGTCTCTACTGTAACAAGAACAGGACTAGGTAGTTTTACCCCTCGAATCTTCAGGGAAGCAATTTCCATTGTTCATGATGGGGGATGTCGTGAAAGACATAGCAATTATCGATTTCACACAATGCCCTTACAGCCCATGGATGAAGCATTTCAGTAATAATTTAAACAAAGCTAAGGGGTCTCCTTGGTATCAATTTTCCAAAATAACTAGAGCTATTTTCATTATTCAATCCAGGAACATTATTAAAATCGTAGCATTTGATCTCGCACGACTTCCGGCGGTTTATCGGGAAACATCTTGATACGTACCTTCTGTTTGGTTGAAGATATTTCAGTCTCTAGGTTTCTCACTTTCGTTTCCAGGTTGCCGTTGATTTTGTGCAATCCATTCAGCGCCTCGATTTCGATCTCCATTTCTACCTTCATTAGACTCAGACATTCTATCTGTCTATGTGCGCTATGCAGCTCCTGCTTCTGGGACTAGAGGAATGCAAAGGTAAGTATCGGTAGTACCATACCGGTAACGAGTAATATGCTCCTCGAAGGAGTGTAAAAACGTCTATAACGAATTTAGGTGTTATTTAAATCGTATAATTACCTCGATAATTCCCAGCTGTTGCTCGATTTCAAAGCGCAAGTCTTTATTCTCATCTTCTAGTGAACACATCGTTGACTGGTCATACAAGAGACAAAATACAGTTACTGGAGGATATTCTTCGTGGTGCAGATCATTGATGTGAAAGGATAAGATGAAACGCCGCGAGTTGATAATTTACTCCATGAAATTTTTAAATTAATTAACGGAAAATTCACGTTTGTTTTAAAGAAACTAATCACGACCGCGTATTTCCGTGACGTCATAAACAGGTAATTTGACAAAAATTCCTCATCACGCCGCCAAGATGTCAAGGTTAGCTTTCAAATTATTTTTGAAACCGGTTGAAAAATCTTCTTACAGCGATATCTAGTGGCTGTTATTATTCTATCCATTGTCGGAGGTCTTTATTCCAAGTACCGAGAAAACAGACTTTAAATTAGAGATACGAAAATACTTTTTTATCATATCATTATTGAATGTATTGAATGTCGGTTCTAATTGAAATTCAACATTCAGTGCAATTCAGTGATTTGTGGTTTGTTGCATTTCGATCAATGCAATTTGATTTTGTTTGCAAAAATTTATTGCAGTCAGCTTACGTCCTTTTCCAAAATGTAAAATTTTAGAGAACGGTTTTAAATTTTATTATTATTTTATCGTATTCGACTTCCGTTGTTCCATTATTTTACAAGTGTCACGCCGTGACGTCGATTTAAAGAGATCTAATAGTGTAGTTTTACAAAAGATATCAGGCACTCCAAGCAGTAACAACATGAATTTGGGTAAGTTCGATATTTCGTGTTCTTCTTGTCCTGTTTCATTCGATTTTGATTTTGCGAAACTCGCAGTACGTATCTTTGAGAATTTCTGTTCAACAAGGTTGTAACTTCCATGTTGGACGTATTCGTTGTGTTGTGTTTACAAGCAGGTAAATTCCTCTCGAGCTGTATGGTAGATATTCTGACAACCATCCCAACTTTCTAGTCATCATATTTTCAGCTCGTAGGTTAGTGTGTATTGTATCTCCTGCAATAATTCCGTGAAGTTTCCCTTCATGTTTTTTCAGTGTGTTATTTGAAGCGATGAATGACCTCGGACACTAGAGTTCAACAATTCATCAGTTATCTTTTTTTCTTGAACGCGGGGACGAATAACATTTTTAGTGATTTTATAGTTCCTGTGATATTTACTTATCCGGCTCAATCATAGAAAATATCCACTGTATTTGTTACAGAGAAATGGAAAAGGTTTTTTCAAGATTCTGGTATACCCGCGTCCGAAGCATCAACTTACGCCTTCAAATTTTACCAGAATCGTATCCGAACGAATATGTTGGTCGACCTCAACAAGGATTATTTGAAAGAAATGGGTATTACTATTATGGGCGACGTGATTGCAATTTTGCGACACGCGAGACAGTTTTATGAAGATGTAAGTACCGTCGAATCTGCGTACGGTTTATTCGTCCGAAAGACTCCCTAATAACACACACCGATTTTTCAGATTCAAAAAACCGGTAAATCTGAACTGCTAGAGGAGACTAAAGATAAACGGAAAGAGAAAGAGATACCAACCAAACCGTCGAAGAAACTGCCAAGTGAGGAATCACTTTTGTTGAATGTTGTGTGAGCGGTCATTTCCAGTTTCGTGAAGACCTGGTTGTACAATGTGTGTTCTACGAGAGAACACTCGACGTTCTTGTAGAGTTCCTCAAGACATGTCATTTTTGTTGTGTAGCTGACACAGCCCCTGTCAAAACTGAAACCAGCGCGTCCTCGAAATCTACTTCTCGTTCAACAATGAAAAGAAAATCTGAACTAGCTGCTCGTAAGTTTATTTTCATTGTTTCGATCCGTTTAATGTATAGAGTTTTTTTAAACATGTTTTCTTTTCAGCCGCTAAGAAAGCTGCTGTGGAGCCTGCCAAGAAGCCAAAACTGCCTGTTACCGACGATAATATCGAAGAATGCGAAGACCTTGGCTACGTGATGATCGACCCGTCCAAGAAAGCGTTACTGTTCAGTCAGAAGATGACGAGTGGTGTGGAAACTCAGCTCAAGAATTTGCCCATTGAGAAGCAGGAGAAAGCTGACATGAACTCGGACTTTTTTAACATGTCGGAAGATGACGATGATGATGACGATAACGTCGAGGTCATTATCAACGACCCCATTGTCACACCGTTCAGCGGATATAAAAAATTCCCCGTTCAAGACTCTAGTTTTCCGAGGTTCAAGGGTGAGTTGAATTGTTAAATAACGAACACTAGCCGCAGTATTCGACAGCCTCTTGTTCCTTGTATCATTTGCGAGTTTCGTTTCAGAGTACCCGAAATCGGTTAGTGGTCAGGATACGAGTAAAAGAACTGTGTTCAAGCGTCTGGGAGATGACATTTCCCAGCACGCGGTGTCCAGCACTACTGCCTTCGAAGATGAGCAATTTTCATTTATTAGCAAGAAAACGAAAGAAGACACTGCCAAATTGACGCAAGAAAAAGTAAGTCAAGAGATTGGACCTAGACGAGCTTAAGACACTGACTTCTTTAAACTTGCACTAGACTTTTAAGATTTCGTTGAGACTTCTCCTGACGTGCTTTAAACCATGTAAGATGATCCCAGGCTCATTTATGATTGCTTCAAAATTGATCCGGACTTTCAAACTTTCAGCTTAGATGAATCTGAATAATGAATATTGATAATTTTTATTGAAAGTTCACCCACTTTATATCAGAATGTAACTCTCTAATCGAGTTCATCAAAATTCAAAATGATGCTAGTTTCTTGCCACCTTAATATACCAGTAGCTGTTTTTCAAACGAGTGTTTGTTTGCAGAACTCTGTATTTCATCGATTGGGACAGAAATGCGACGTCTCGTCCACGTCAGTCGACTCCGAGAAGTATGCGGTTGAAGATAAGAAATCGGTTGTGAAATCGGATTCAAGGGACAGGGACAGTGTTAAATCTAATCCAGTTTTAGTGACAAGTGAGTCGGTGTTGAAATATTTCACTGTGTTCGAACATCGAGAGGGTTGTAATTCATGTATTTGTTTGCAGCGTCCGAAGTAACGCTCAGTAGGCGGGTCAAAGTTCAGAAAGATATCGAGGACTCGGATTCATGTTTACCATTGTGTGTTAAGTCAACGTTTTCCGAAGGAATATTAGGTACGTTTTAATTCCGCTTCGGTCTCGAATTACGAACATCGTGCTGTATTTTATCCCAGCAAGATGCCGAAGTCTTTTTGGGTAGAAAACTGGAGTCAAAGTAGATCGATGTTTTTCCGGCCTAAGGATTTGTTGGTGTTAATGCAACCGTGTTGTTTCAGCTAATTCAGGAAACGCCAAAAAACTGACTCTGAAGGAACGATTAGGTTTATCTAAGGGAACTGTAAGAACAAATACCAGACTGGTAAGACGTATTCTCTGTGCTGTCTAGTAATAGCTACTCATTTGCCATCAGCAACTCATTCGGTCGCTGATGCACATTTTTGTTTTGATCGCAGCTTTCCGACAGCGATTACTCAACTGAGCTGAGATTACGAAAGTACACGTCGAACGACAGTTATCAAAGAGAGAAGCTTCTATCGTCCAGCAAGAAGCGCGTGAGTTTCGGCTCGGTCTCTCAGAAACTGATACCGAGTCGTGAGGAAGCGATCAGGAATGGAGAACTGAGTATGGCTTCCGAAAGGACTAGCGTGTTCGATAGATTAGGTTTCAATCGAACCTATTAACACGACGGTATCAAATTTTATCCAAAGTTCCTCTTTCCAGCAGAAGTTCATCGTATTGTAAATTTGTTTTCTCTTCGTTTAACTCGTTAACATTTTTACTCGCTGTTCTGTGCATAAATTTATGGAAAAATGATTTTGTTATGTACTTATTACGATAAATTTAAATGGCGGCTAGATTTCCTGTGTTTAATGACAAGTGTTCAGTTATTCGATAGGTATTTTAACAAATGAAGTGCAATTATGTGGATGTAAGTCTCATAGTAATATATTTCGTAACATCAAAAAGCCTATTTCTTACTGGCTCTGACTGTAGAAATGTCCCTTTCTGTTTTTGAAGCATTCTCTCGAAGGACATCCATTTGAATTCTTGTCTGCTTCGCCACGGCGAAGCGTTAACGAGAAATAGAACATCTGGAGCTGAAATTCCTTATGTAAGAATATACTCCGAAAGGTACATATAATCCAGGTCAGATCCAGACTGTCAAGATGAAAACGGGAGTGTGGCGATCTGTGCTCATCCGATGGAGAGGAGAGAGATTGTTGATGCTACTAACCCAATTGAACAGCGGCGTAACTAGGATTTTTTAACGGGGGGCCAGAAAGGGCCACGAATTTTTGAAGGGGGGCCCAGTGTTAAAAACTTTCGCTTTATTTTATCTAATACTATAAATTTTACAAAATTTTTAAATTTAGCGGGGGGGCCAAGATTTTTTAGGGGGGCCTGGCCACCCCTTGGTTACGCGCCTGCAACTGAATGAAAACACGTTCATGGTTCTTGAAATTGAGCGAGGGAGGGAGGTATAAATGATTGTTTGTACCTCTTTCTCGTCCCACCTTTAAGATTTTTCTCTTCATAATTGCTCCCATTTATTACTGCCCCCCGGGTGCCACCACTATATCGGAAACGTTTCAGCAGATTCTTTCGGAACTGCATGCCCAAAAGAAGCAATCGAATTTTTTCGAAAGACAAAAATTGAAAACACTTCAAGAAGTCTTTGCGAGAATATTCGAAAAGTCTGCTATAGAGCCTTGGAGAAATCTCAATGAATCCTCATTGTGAGAATCTCATAAATTGTGTGTGAGTCGTAGAGAGTATGAACTATAGTTTAGACAAATCAGATAGAGACTCAAGTTTTTGTAAGTTTTGTACGAGTCTTAAACTGGAATCCTGAGCGTGTCTTGAAGAGCCTTAATCACGTCCAGAAGAGTCATGGAGAGTTATAAACGAGTTCTTAACAATTCTAGTGAGTCCTAAACAAGTCTGGGATTGTCTAATAAAGATCCCTGCATATAAGCATTGAAAATTGAAGTCTTAACGATTCTTGAAAACCTTGAATTCTGGGTTTCTACTCCATTTTCAAGAAGAAAGGGGATTGGATCCAGATTTTTGGAATCAAAAGAAGCAATAAAACGGTTATCATATAGATCAAGATTTCAAGTGTTTCGCGACTTGCTGAATCATAATGTTGAGGGCATGCAAAATAAATTTACCTATAGGAAGGGGAAGGGTCGTATGAACTGTACAGCTTTCGAAGGATTGCCTCCTGAATCCGCCTGGTGACAGAGATAGAAGAATTTATCAGTATGACACCGAACTGATGATGATGATGATATATGTATTCCTCAACAAGTTGCATCTCTCCACTTTTCTCGCTCCTGTGCTAATATTTTCATTTCTAATAATTTACACTTTGTATACGTCATTATCTGCTCTTCATAGCTCATTATCCGCCTTTTTTTCCAGTTTTTTCCCTCAACACCATTCCCTCTAGCAGTGGTATCAATATCCTTAAATGTGTTACTATAGTATTTATATGACCTTACCAGTTTAACTCTTTTCTTTATAATTAGGTACCGTGTACTGAGGTAATATCGGACGCTTGGTGATATCGGCCACTCATAAGTCATAACTTACTCTGATAACTATACTAGCGCTCCTATAGCAAGTCATGAGTAGCCGATATTACCACCCCGTGTCTGATATGCAGAGCTGTGTGATTGTTGCCCTAAAAAGTAGCTAAAGTTGCGCAACTTTGTTGCTCGTATGTCGTATCCTATCCACAGGTTGTTAAAAATTTTCCCTCCAAACCCAAAAGTTGCTCCAAAGTTGCTTTTTCAATATGGGTGTCATTGTACAGAGAAGACAGAACGCTCTTGAATGGTGCGATGTGTCAACTTCTTACCAAGGTTTGTCTCCGTCATTCATTCAAAAAGGAATTATAAATGAAAATTATCTGGAAGAGAAAGCGATTCCTGGCTGTATGGCCCGTTGCAGTGTTGCATTTTGCAGTAGATGAAGATGATCTCTCATACTTTACTTGTATCAAACATTCATTTTTTCTATAAAAACTTGAAAATTGTAAGAAAATATGAGAGATTACTCGAATTTGCTCTAAATTAGTGAACGTTGCCCTTATATCCAAAAATGATGCCCGGAGTTGCTTTTTCAAGTAGAGCTCATTTGACAAGAAATTGTATAAATTGTAAAGATCCTTTGAGAAAATATAATTTCAAGTGTTACAGAAAAAGTTGCCAAAACAACAAAATCGCAGCCCTGCTGATATGTGGACGCTGCTGTTAAGTGTAAGGGAACCAACCAGCAAAAGCTGTTTTCTGAGAACACGTGATTCGAAGTTCAAGAGCCACGTAGAAACTATAATATGACATAGCTTTTACTGATTCGCTTTTTTCAATGTGAGTACACATTTTTGAATCGGGGACCGATTTTGAAATGCTCTACTTTTTACGCGCCACTTAAAAGCGTCCATATTATGTGAACGCTGTTCAACAAAAGGGAACCGACTCATTAAACAATATGAGTTACTTAGTATCGTTGGAAAGAGCGTAAAATGTAGAATTTTTCACAATTGGGCCCCCGATTTAAAAATGTGTACACACTCATGTTGAAAAAAGCTTATCAGTAAACGCAATGTCATATAGTTTCAACATGACTCTTGAATTTCAAATCACGTGTTCTCAAAAAGCAGATTTTGCTAGTTGGTTCCCTTTTGCTGAACATCGTCCATGTGGCCTGACAGGAAGAAATGGACCTCAGCGCAAAAAAAAATTGTGATAAGCTGATAACAACTATTTCTGACTAATTTTTGGCCGCTCTTTCGCGTGATGTTTGATGTTGTTGAAAAAATTCTAAAGAATTTTCCCAAACGGCTGTAAAAAAAAGTCTTCAAAGTTGATGAGTGTCTCCGTAACGTGAAAACATCAATTTTGTTTATCCGCTCTCCTGTAAAATTTACATTTTTGCACTGAGGTCCCGTTCTTCCTGTCAAGCCACATATGTGATATTGCCCCAATTGACTTTACTCATAACAATACTAGCGCTATGAGCGGCTGATATTACTACCAATTACCCCAGTTGACTGTATATTCCAAATTTCTGTTTCTCTTTCTATTTGCTTTTCAACACGTCCTCATTCCTGATCTTTTCTATCATCTATTTGATTTTCAACATTCTCCGATAACACCACATTTTAAAAGCTGTCCTTTTCTTTCTCGTGTTCCTTTTATATAGTCTAGGTCTCACATCCATGCTATACCTACTCATATACGTTCGAAGAAATCTGAGTCTTTCAAATGTATATTTGCCTAAATATGTCTCCTTTTACTAATTACTACTTTCATCTTGCTTTATCCGACTTCAGACTACTTAGGTATTTAAATTACTTCACTTGCTTCGTTTTTCACCTCCTATTTCTTTATATTTATTGTATTTTGACTACCACTTTGTTCCTATTCATCTGCATTTCATATTTTATCTTCAATTTTTCATACAACTTTTTCAATGTTTTCTTTAGTTTTTTCGACTATTGCTCTGTCATCTGCAAACTTCATCATTCTAACCCTTTCCGCTTGTATTCTTACACCAAATTTCCTTTTATTCATTTTTTCAATTATAGGTACTTTTTCTATAAATATATACCTAGGTTAAACAGTACTGGTGACAAGTCGCAACCTAGTCTCATTCCTTTATGAATCTTCGATTTTTTCTCACTCCATCCTCTATTATTTGTCTTCGAGCCCTTTGATCCTTGTATAAATTCCATATTACTCTTCTTTTTTTATACTCATCTCCTTTAATATTTAAAATATTTCTCGATCCATCGTTATCAAAAGCTTTTTGTAAATCTACAAACGCAACATACCTATAAGTACATATGTATCCGAACCTGTTTTCAGTCTTTTCTAATATACAATAAGCATCAAAGAGAAAATTGCTTCCCTGGTTCTCTACCTTTCCTGAATCCAAACTGATCTTCCATACATTCTTCCATTTTGTTTTGTATTCTCTTATTTATTATCCTATATCCTTGCTAGAATCTTTCATGCTTGCAACAGTTAACTTACTATGATAATCTTTACACTGGTTTTCTCCTACTATTTTAAGAATCTTAATCAACCCGTTTTCCTGGAATCAGTTAGCATTTCTCCTACCTTATGTAGATCCTGCAAATTAATTCATGTACATTTTTGTGAACTACTTCTGTATTCTGCAATAACTCACAAGCAATAAATTTCATGAACTCCTTTCTGCTATACCTGCTTTAATTTCTTCAGAGCTTCATCAACTTCTTATCTCAAAATATAGGATATCATCTTTCTTCATACTTACTTTTCACGTTGTCTTCTCTTTCTATACACTTACTAATTGTCTGCTTTACTCTTATAATGGTTTTCCAGCATACCTAACCTATCTTTTTACTTTGTTTTATAATTTTCCTTTTTCGTTCGTTGAATTGCTTTCTTTTTTCTTGCTCCAAAATATCTTTTTACTTTGTATTAGATATGCCTGATTGGTTTCCCCAGCTTTCATTTTTGTTCCTCATAATTTCCTCGCAATTCTGATTACCTAATTCATTTTTTTTTGCCTGTTTATATACATTCTCCCATTCTTAAAGCCTTACGTTTCTTCTTACTTTCTTCTCTTGTCATTGCCTTGTTTATGTACTTCCTTCTTTCTTCCATTAGGTAACTTTAATACTTAGTTCACATTTTATCCATCTGGTTTTCTCCTTATTTCTATAGTTGAGAATTTACTTTCTTCCTTGCTGCCAGATTTATTGCTTTTTTAGGGCTTTCCACTCCTCGTCAATATCATTTCCTTTCTTTTTATGTACAAAGTTCTTTCGTTACTTCTTTTTGATATACTCTTTTCTTTACCTCTTTGAACGACTTCAAACTCCATTTTGTTTCTACTTTCTTCTTATTCATCTGTTTAAATTTAAACCAACATTTTATTACCACCAAAGTACGGTCACGATATTTACATCGGCTCCTGGGTATGCCTTACAATCCAATTTTTGGTTTTTATACTACAGTCATAATAATATAATCTATTTGACATCTTTCATCTCCTGGACTTTTCCAAGTGTATTTTATTCTCTCAGGACATTTACAGACAGTGTTTCCATTAACTAATTTATGATGATGACATTGTTTAGTCTCAAGACCAGTTGGTTGCGTCTCTCCACGTTTCTCTCTCCTGTGCTAATCTTTTCATTCCTGAGGAATTACGCTTCATATTCTTCAAAAAATTCTATGAACCTCGACCTTAATCCATTTCGTTCTCCTAAACCACGCTTTTCACGTACACCTCTCTCTTTTCTCCCTCCTATTCTGGTGTAAAGTCTCCCTTCGGATGTCCGTATAGAGACTACCTAGTGAGAAACTATCGTAAGGACACTGAATGGGGTAAACAAATGAGAAGACTTAAAAAAAGTGATTGTAACATTAAAATCAGATGTAGTAGGTAGTAAAGATGGCCAGAAGAAAATGGTTTTTGGAAGATGGGGCATAGAATAATCAAGTACAGCAGTGGAAAAAGGGCAAGCAGGCATAGGTATTACTATGAATGAGACTCTAGTGAATAAAGTGCAGTTACACCCAACATACGTAATAACAGAATATTAATGGTGAAAATTTCAGTTAAACTAACATCTTTAGTGAATTCTAGTGGATCTGCTAACAGGAAGTTACGGTGAAGAAGTTGAAAATGAAGAAACTGATGAATTACGCAAAGTAAAAGGAATATTTAATTATAATGGAACTGAACTGACAGGTGAATGAAATGAATAAAAATGCCAGAAATGAAATTACAAGCAATACTGAGATACCTATGCTAAAATAAAACAAACATAATTGCTAGAAATGAAAACACATAACGGAGGGAAGTGATGAAAATGAAATAACCAGAACTGAGCGAAATGCTAGTAATGGAAAAGACGGCATCGATAAACCGCAGAAATGTAAAAAAATGACAACACTGATGGATGACCGAGGTAAAAGAAATGGTAAGACAACTAGACATACAATTTCCTCGAAATTTCTACCCAGACAGTAATGAGACATGCGGCACCCTCCGACCAAATAATAAATCTAGACACTAATTTATTGATTGTACGCTTTACATCTAGAAGTACAAATTAAAACCGATTTCACGCTTAAGATTACAGGCATACCGCAGGCACGATTCACTCTACCCAGATAGCCCAGATAAAGTGCATTCGAGTCGTCCCAAAACTGGAAAGAAAGGAAACGAGAAAACTCGTAATAACAACATTAGTGTACGTATAGCAATCATATACGTACTCGTAATAAACCTTATTAATTATAACGATGCTAATAAATTATATAATATATTTATACTGCTCAAAAAAAAAATCAGGAAAACGAGAAAATAGAAGTACATAATCGTAAAATAAATAAATCGATACTCTCGCCGTACAAATGTTCTCTTCATGACAAATAGGAATCGGCTGGTATAAAGGTCGTTTCGTTTAAAACTACTAAAAGGTGACTCTTTCATTACCCCGGGTGGGAAAGAGAACAAAACGATCTTAAAAAATCAGTCCTTATATATAAAATAGACAAGATACAACACGACATCGCTTCAATTCGGCTTGAACTTCTTCTTCGACGAACAGCCGTCGGCGGACGTGTCCAGCTGGGCGAAAGGCCTGGCCGCCTTTAACTCGGCCAGCGTGCTCCCCGCCGTCGTCGAAGTTGGCGTACGCGACTCGCAGGTCAACGGAGGGGCTCGGCTGACCGCCGAGGTTAATCTACAAATGCTTACCGTCTCTCGGTTCAAACCACTGCTTCCTATCCTCTCTTCGACTTCCGCAATGAACTGGTGCTCCTCAGGATCCTCCTCTTCAACTAGCTGCTCCTCACCGCTCTCCATCTGCGCCATTCTCCGCTGCAGGGTGCGGCGACACTTCTTTGTCTTCATCGCGTCCTTGGAGTCGAGATCTTTGTACAATTCGTCGTCGCTGGCGTCCTCGTCGCTTTCCGCCTCCAAATCGTGACCAGCGATATCTTCATCTTCCTCATCGTATATGTGGTATCGCCTGCGCATCTCAACTTCCTCCAAGTACTCGTCCTCGTCCTCGTCTTCGGTGTACACGTGCGGATAGTGCTGCTGACCCGGTGAACCGTCCATATCTTCCATTTCGCCGCACTCGTACCCGTCGTAGAACTCGTCGTCCTCGTCTTCTTCGTAGAATCCCGCGTAATCCGACTCGTCGGACGGCTCCGAAGAAAGGTGTAAGTTGGGGAGGTGCAAGTTCTCGGTGTCGATATTCTGCTCCTCCATGAGCCGGTGCAGCAGTTGCTGGATTTCGTAACGTTTACGACTCACCAGCTCCGGCGAAAACCAGTGACGCAGCGCTTTAATGGGTAAGTGGTAGTCCTCGATCTTTTTCTGCGGATAGAACGATGAGACAAAAATTAGTATACGCGACCGCGAGATCAGGAAACGGATCAGAGCGAAAGGAGCGGACGTACTAACCTTGAAGAATGTTTCCACGTATTGGAGCACGTAGAGGCCGCAGTCGGTGAAGTTGTCTTGCTGCGGTACCTTGGGTACCGCGCCCCGGACCACGTTCTTCGAAAAGTCGCGGTCCTCGCCGTGCTTAACTTTATATTCCACTCGCAGGTATTCTCGCAGGGTGGCTATAATACGTGCTCTACTCGCGCCCGCCAAAGAATCGAAGATCAGAATGCATGGTCTGCAAACACGGAACACACTTGAGCTGGTAATACAATTACTACGAGCAGAGAAAAATAAAGATGTTTCGAACGTCCAGTTTCGATGACGTTTAATACGGAGAATTAATTCTTCACAGGCTGTAATTCTGGTTCTAGAAAGGTGATACATTGATAAATGAAATCAGCACCCTCGAAACCCCTTGAAACATTATCGATTTTAAAGTCACTTTTGGCCATTAATTTTCGAAATAGGATCACTGTGCGTCTTTTATCTTTCGGAATCGCGGAGTATTCGTGTCGGATAATATTTCACGCTGGAAACGATAGTCGAGACGTACACACGAACACGCCAGAAAATCAACAAGTATGGGCGGAACAGCAAAAGGTACCTTTAGGACGCCATTTTCTAAGACATATTCACGAGGATTTACATTAATCCCAGGCAACCGAGTGATGAACCAATCGGTGAGACTTAATTTTCCAATCTCATTTCTAAACAATATCTATAGATTGTTCGCATGGATGTCAATCAACACTAACATTCCCTGTCTGCAACACGAGACGCTGTGTCTTCTGACGGTATATCAAAAACTGGGGCATAAAGGTTCGCAGAGGGGAGGGGACCTAAAGAAGTCAAATACAACACTAGTATCTCTTCGCCAGTTACAAAGATCGCTGATCTATTTCTTGAAACTAATTTGTCCAAATATCAGACTCAGAAGGAGGGGGGGTGGCTTATGGTTAAAAAAGTTTTGGACATAAAATGAATATAGATTTCTAACATCCCTCTCTATACTGTTTAAACATTATAATGAAAATATAAATAGCCTGATTAGAGAGGGGAGGGGGTAAAGATCGGGAACTTCGATTAACGCAATGCAGATTAATATCTTTTTCCAAGGTTTCGAAAGCAATTGATCAAATTCATGATATGTGACCTGGAATCATGAAATGTGCCTCTGGTGTCAAAAATTCATTTCTCACTTTCTTGACAATTCTTATAGAAAAAATGACTCTTTCGAATGAAACAAATCGCAGCTTCCTAGCTTCATTAGTTTTTCCACAAATGGTACTTAAAAATTACGTCAAAAGTTTAAAAGCATCTGTTTACACGGCATTATGTGAAACGCGCCTAAGGGGAATGACAGAGAACAAGAGTTCGACACGCAGTTGTCATAGCAACGCGTAAACGCACCACCACAGATGTAAACGCTATGTGCATCTGGGCGCATCACTGCCACCGTCCCATCTTTACACTTGTGTATCTCAAAACCTGTTTTCGCATGAGAGGCACATTTCATGATTCCAGGTCACATATACATTTGACTGACAAACGTTAGAAGACCTGTACAATGGCGGAAGGGTTCAAACTGAAAAGTCGAACATACAACAGAGATACTTGTTCACTGGCTTCGAAACCCATTAAATTCATCCTTATTAACAGTTCAAACCCGAATCTGAAATTGAGAAAGCAGATGGTGGCAGCATAAGAGTCAAGAGATACACGACCAGCAGACAATATAAGTGATGACAATCACTAAATAATTTGTCCCTGCTGTCATTCTAATCCTTAATATGCAAAATTATGGCATCAAAGATGGGAGGGACCAAAATTTAAGAAGCCAGCAAATACAATATTTAAAAAAAAAACATCTGCGTCGCGGTGATGACTTCAAAAAAAATCACAATTTACCCCTACCCCCGTGTAGTCCTGACCTCGCCCCCGGCAACTTTTGGTTATTTCCTCAACTGAAGGCAGCCTTACGCGGTCGTCAATTCAACACAAATCAAGAAGTCATCGCCGCGGTGCAGATGTTTTTCTCCTCGTTACCGGCGACGGAATATGCGAAAACATTTGATAAATGCCAAAAACGAATTGACGCCTATACAGCTATGAATGGCGCTCATTTTGAAAAAGATATTCGTGTACTTGATGAAGATGACGATTAATAAAGAATTTTGTAATCGTATGCTTTTTTTCCTTCTTCAAAAAAATCTTTTAAAAACTTGGAGGGGTCAATGTATATGGTTTCTTTCAAATTGGTCTGGAACAGCGAGTTTTCAATCAAATGAGCTCGACGTGGTCTCAAGCAATAGCTAATGAACCAAATTATTCCACTACTGCATTGAAACACCGATAAGTAGCGTTAGTGGGCCGTACGAATTTTAGTCTCAGTTACTTAGCGACAGCCTTTGTACATATGAAACATGTACGAATACAAAGACATACATGAAGTCTAAGCTACAAAGTCGAAAAGTTGATCAACGATTGTTGACCGAAATTTTCGCACTCGGTCTATGAGAGGCAATGGGAGGGGTGACGATAAGACATCGACAAGCGACGATCAACCAAGTGTTGTCACTTTTGTAAGGAAACCCCCGGCGATACCCAGCCACAATGCAGGGTACAACTGAAACCCGAAGGAGGTAAAGAAATCTTATTCAGATGAGAGATCAGTTTCCAATGTATCATTGCGTTCTACCTCAGCACACACTCAAACGAGACTACTGAAAAGATTTAACATTCCATTAGAGGGGTAGACGCACGCCGAAGTTCCATAAGAGGAAGACAAACATCACCATTCATCCATAGGTCTCACTCCTCTCATATTTCTCAAAGGCAACTTCTGTCGATCCGCTTCCCTTCTTACAATGAAAATGTTTTACCCCGTGCTCGCTTCTCCAAACGAGCCCCTCCCCCTCACGTTCAACAAACACCGTCGCTTACTGTTTGATCGGTTCTCTTTCCGGTTTACACTTCGTCGGTATCGGTGGCTCGCTCGACTCGGGGTCCACCAGATATTCGTCCTCGGTGTCCTGCAACACAATGCAAAAAACAGGTTAGCGAGCGTGTCAATTTCGTCGTATGCCTGGCCAAATTTAAAAAAGAAGGAAAACGCGAATACCTCGCCGCTGGTTGAATTTATATTCACATCTTCGTCGGTACCGTCGGCCTCATCCCGATCTTCCATGTCATTGTCCTCGTCCACGACAGAGTACGCGTTCGTCGACGTCGGTGCTTCGTTCCGCAGCGGTGTGATGGTCGTTGAGCCGATGGTGATCGTCTGACTACCGGAGTCGCTGGCTGACACGCTATCGGCGATGGCTTCGCCTGTAACGCACACACCGAAACAATTTTTTACACTCCACTGGCTACATCGACTAACATCCAACCGTATTGAGACCTGGAACCATGAAATGTGCCTCTGGTGTCAAAAAATCATTTTTCACTTTTTTGACAATTCTTATAGAAAACATCATGCTCTTTCGAATGAAACAAATCGCAGCTTCCTATCTTCATTAGTTTTTCCAGAAATTGCATTTAAAAATTATGTCAGAAGTTAAAAAACATCCGTTTACATGGCGTCGTGTGAAACGGGCCTACAGGAAGTCATAGGACGCGTAAACGCATCACCACAGATCACGCTATGTACATCTGTGCGCACCACTACCACAATCGCATCTTTACACTCGTATATCACGAAAACCTGTTTTTGCACAAGAGGTACATTTTTTCATGTTTCCAGGTCACATATTATGATTCGAGTGGAACAAACGTACTCTTCGTTTCCTTAGATTCAATATTGATAGGCGAATCATCCGAGAAGCGAACCGGCCCCGTAAGTCCGGGAAAGCAGATGATCGCTAAGAACCAATGTTGGCTGCAAACATAAAGTCGATTCATAAAGGTTTGCACACAACAGAAAACGATCACGCAGGATGCTCAACGAGTCATTCCAAAGATCGGTACGGTACATGTCACGAAGGTATGGATACCCAATGGCCATAACGTCAAGAGGACAGGGGGCAACTCTACCCGCGGACACGCTCCGCATCATCATTTTGGAGGCTGAAACACGCCAGATACGTACTTCTCGTTTAGTGGAATGACGATGTAGTCTTTTGAAAACAAGTCGATATTTTTGGTCCAATTTTTCACCCGACTGTGACGGATTTCGGCGGCGGAAATCGCGCCATCGCCAGACTTGGAGTTCTGCAGATGTCGTGGAACGGGCGTAGCTTTATCGGTTAGCCGTTTGTAGAAGAACGAACTAAATATGTGCGTCTTCTGTCGGTCTTCTTCACTCAAATCGTGAAGGTAAAGGTATCTGAAACGAGAGCGCAGAGCTCGATTTTAGAAAAACGTTACAAAAACAACGCCTGGGGTGGAAGATTTCGAAAGAAACGATTATAACTCACTTAAGGTAAAAATCGATGATAACATCGTTTAAAAATACATCCTCCGCCAAACAGGAGTAGTCTTCGGTATTGATACTGATTCCTCCTTTGGCAGGTGGAGGTGGGAATACCATTATACTGAAATGGAAAAAAATCGAACGTTATAACCAGTAAATGGGGACTCAGTCTCTGATGAGGTCTGAGCGAGTGAATTATCAAAATGGTCTTAGAATCATTCCACCGGTTGCGCGAGGTTAATAAACTTATACCTTCAAGAGTACCTAGGTTCGAATACTATTGAAGATTACATACCACTTCAACGTTCACTCTTTTATAGCACACAGTGGCCGACATCAACCAGTGGAATGATCTCACTCCAACTCGGTACAACCAATGCAACTACAAAGTAACATAACTACTCACGTCTGTACAGGATTAGGAGGAACTTGTTTCATAGCTCTTTGCACCTAAAAAGAGAACACAATTAGTCGGTTGGCGATGCAGCACAGCTAGAGTGACAATAAAACCGAGATAATGAATCCAGAACGATTGCTTACTCGTCTACGTACTTCTCTCGTAGCGGACCGCATCAGCAAAGCGTTGGCCTCCCTATGGTTAAGATCGGCCAAAAGTTCTTGTTTACTGTACAAACCTTTAATAGCCACTCTATCGACATCCGAGAACTTTTCTGGTAAGAGGGTGATCCGTTTCTGAGACTCGTCTGAAATCGAAGTCACGGGCTCGGGTCAGTACAAAAATTCGGACATTTTCAACTTTACAAAATCACAACAACAGGTCGAATTGACTAACCATCGCTAGTTGGATCGAAGTATATGTCTCCGCCTTCGGCCATGTTCAATGCCATTCTCACCTTTGCCCCGATTTGAGGCGAAACGTAATAGAAGATCACCGGCAGCGACTTGCCAAAATGTATCAACACTTTTATGATTTCCTGAATCGGGATCTTCAACACGATATTTTCAGAATCTGCGAACATTTACAAGAAAGTCTTAGAATTCACCGTTCGTCCCAATTTAGGGCACTGTTGGGGCGATCATTGAACGTACAACACACGTCACGATGACCTTTTCACTTCCCGTGACGTGTATCATATCCCCTGTCTCAGACCAACGCAACATAGGATATGTGATATGCGATATGCAACATGCAACATGCAATATGCAAGTCGCACACTGAAGTGATGCAATTTGAAGTTGGCGATCAGAAATAATTTGGTTATCACCACCATTACCCTCCTCCATCGTGACTTTTTCCTTCCCCACCATGACCACCTCCTCCTCAACTAACGCCCTATCCAATCATAGTTTTCTGAACCCACGACACGACGACCAACCATCTCCAACCATGAGAAATGATTGATTCTAGGAATGTCGCATGCAACATACCATCTGGCGATATGGTTTTCCATATCGCGCGCAACGTATATCGTGGCGATTTGATGTTGCGCAATATGATATTGCATTGGTGTGCGCGTTTCCATTTGAAAACATGCGTGCGACACAAATTGCATGTTGCATATCGCATATCGTACGTTGCGTTGGTCTGAGACTGGTCTATGTGTTGGACAATAGAACAGCTTAACTTCCCGTTATACGAGAATCTTAAGTTTTGTAACTGAAGAGACGACACATTTATACAGATAGTTTCTACAAGCGATGCATGTCGCCTTTACTGAGTCAGCGACTTACCTTCAACATGCCAGTATCACTCGACGATGGGCTTGAGCTGGCACTGCAAACACATTCACAACACGTTAAACAAGAAAAAACAAGTATAATTTTCAAAACCAATTTCAGTGGCTGGCATTACGAACGTACTTGAATTCTGGTGGAGGAGACTGACTCATGCTACCACTACGACCAAGACCAGCTTCGGTAACGTTCAGAAATTTAAGAGGAGTTTCAGCGGTCGGATTACTTGGCTGTAAAATAAGAAACGGTAAAATTACGCAGACCACTCGAAGACCAAAGGCAGACAATTATGAATCTGCTGTCGGCATCATCTGTTAGAAAAATTTTAGTCTACATTAATCGAGTTAAACGCACTTGTTTATTAGGAATCGACTGTATCGTGGTCTCGCTGCTCACGTTCCTGATCTTCGTTTCTGGCCTGCAACACAAGAGTGAACGTATAAAGCAACGGAAGATACAATGGGCGGCCATCATTCCCAAGATAGAATACATACACAGTATGTAAGACGAGCGGTCCGATGACCGGCACCTGAATAGGTATCTGTTTGGAAATAGTGAGGTTCTCAGTTACGGGTACATTCGACCCGGCGTTCAGCGCGTCCAGCAGTTCCTGGTGCGAATCGATCGAGGTGAGCGAAGATAACTGGAGACCACTGACCCTGAGACACCGATTGTTAGCAATGCTGGTCGGCAACGCAGTCACAGATACCGTCTGCACAGGTACCGCTTGAACGGGCACCGTTTGCACCGTTCCTGTGGTCACCTGAGATCCTTGAGAGATCTGCTGCGGCGGTGGGGTCTGTGAGGTGGGAGTCCGACTGTGCAAACATAGAAACAAATACTCAGAATCATAAGATACTCAATTAACAAACGCATTAGTCAACTGAACTCTATCCGAGCTTACGATACGAGGTCGAACTTA
Organism: Acanthococcus lagerstroemiae; assembly: GCA_031841125.1. NCBI lineage: Eukaryota > Metazoa > Arthropoda > Insecta > Hemiptera > Eriococcidae > Acanthococcus > Acanthococcus lagerstroemiae. Next base: position 57,493,533 of record CM063112.1, on the reverse strand, counting down.
CCTAACTGTAGTTAAAACCTTCGGAGGGCCCCGTGAAACCGCAGGTAGTATTGGCTTGATGGGCGTAACTTTCGAGACCTCGTTATCGTTCTTCACCACCGGCATGGTCCATACCGTATCCGTGGACGTGACCGGTGGTCCCCGCGATCTTATTAACTTGGTTTTCGCTAACTCAGTTGTAGTGATTATGGTCGGCTTGGTAAGGTTATTCGTTGAGATCACCTTGGGCGGACCGTTCTTGGCGTTACCTTCGTTCGCCCGTGTGCAGGCTGGCGACTTCTGGAACGGTTTGAACTGTTCTTTCGGAGATGCGTTATTCTTGACCAATGATACAGATGGCGCGGGTGGCGGAGTTTTCGAAATACCCGGAGTTTTCGTTTCTTTAGCACAAACGCTGATGGCCACCGGTGAAGTCGCGGTCTTCTGGGCGGCGGTACACGGAGTCACGGTTAGAACTTTAGTTTGAATGTTCTTTTCGATGGCTTCGCAGGAAACATTCGACTGCAGCTGGGTGATTTGATCTTGAATATTCTATAAGAAGAGAGGATACTGACTGGTAACACTCATTTTCACAGTACTTAATAGAGGATGAGGCTGATCAAGATTTCGAATGTGAGTAGTGTTTTGGAGACAGATGAAAGCCTGAAAACCAATTAGCGTTCGAGTGCATTCAACAAAATGGTATACAAGTTCATCACCTATCATCTTCTAGTGCCGGACGTTAGAAACCCTAACGATCATGTCACATGATTAACTAGACACGCTAAACGTGTTAGTTTGCCATTGCTTACACTTTTACAATAATATTCAATGTGACGATATTAGTGGAATGCTATTCATTTGATATTTCAGCAAGAAGGAATTTTCGAAGCACATCACAGCGAATAAGAAGGGAGTCATAAGCAACTACTCGCTCAATATGATGGGAAATCTTGTAGAACCTCTGATAGTTTTCTAATGCCAAAAACATATATGAGAACAGAGTGATTCGAAAAACTGTACACACATTTACCCATACATGAACAGAAATGCGAGGACATTTATCTGTATCATTCTGTATAGTTACAAAACTTTCACAACAAACTAATACATCATTTTATATTTAAATCATCACAAAGTACTCATTATAATAGGCAGAGCTGATTTTTATCACAAACTTCTCATTACTGACGGGCCCAACTTCAAACAATACATGACTAAGGAAAGAAACATAATTCATCAGAAGTAAATTCAAAAAGAAAAAGCAATAGCTATACGTCGTTTACAGAAAAAAAAAAAAAAAAAAAAGCTTCAGTGACAAACATGAAAACGCCAACTACGTCACTTCTTTCCAATACAATTGACTGAGTTTACTCAAAACAAAACCCAAGTTCAACTTCGTAGAACATTTCGGACTTCCTCAGCATGAACTATCCAATTGTAAATGGCTGATACCTTCAAAAATACTGACACCTAATACAATCTTTCAGCTCACTGACTCGATACAGATAGAGCGTGTTCCGTGTCGAACATCGCAAAGCAACTCATGAATTCCACACATATCAACTAACCATCACAAAACACAGCACACTCGCACTTGATATTGAAACACAGTTTTAGTAATGTTACCTTATGTATAGGAGAATTAGAATTTCTATCTTCAGCTACTGCGTTCCCGGACACAGTTTTCTCGCCTGTGAACAGAAGAAATCATGAAGACCAAATCAACACGCTACCGTTCGAATTATTCAAATTCTACTCGAAGCGCGACAAACCTTGTTTATTCTGTGTGATAGAAATCTGATTCAATTTCTCAGTTCTAGGCAACAGATTTAGACTAACGTTCGCTTTGCCCACGACTTTATTATTCGTAGTCACCGGGGTCAAAATTGCCGATTCACTAATCACAGTTGCAAAAGGTTTCTCGCACACCTTGGGCGGCGTTTTCAGCGTGTTTTTCGGCGGTTTATTCGATCTTCCTTGATTATGACCCACATTAACATTCGTATACGGAGGTAATCTGCAAGCACGCATCGAGTTAGTACGAGTACTAGGAATAGCTCGAGCCGTAAGCCACAATCACACATACCTGTTTTCGACGACTTGTTTCAATTCGGAGTGCGTTGTCTCAATTTTTTGGTTCCCACTGCACGTAACGATGCTCAGCGGATGATTAAGTGCTTTATTAGAGGATGGCGGAACAGCAGTAGCAGTGACCGATGCAGAAGTAGTGATTGGCACCGACGGCTTCGACACCGGAGAACAATCTTTTACCGTGATATCGGTGTAAGTGCTGCGAACTTTTTCAATCGTGAATTGTTGATCGTCATCACCCTTATTATTCATTGTATGCGACAAATAATTTCATTTACAGACTATGAAACATGTCTGGTACTCATTGGGATAAGAAAAACCGGTGGAAATATTCGCGTTCGACGCTACACACGAACCGAAAATGGAGCAGCAATAGCGAAATTAAGATACTGGAAAATTAAAATTACGAATAGCTTTTCCAGAATGCAACGAGAATGAAGATTAGGTATCGCTTGGATTTCCATCGTGGTTTCCGTTGGGGCTGTAGATAACAGCACTATCGGCGTTTTGGCTTTCTTTGTTTACATTTTTAGTGAAATCGATCATCACTGTTGCCATATATACATTTTTAACATTGCTATCTTATAGAAAATAGAAATTGGAAAATCCAAAAGTCAGGGACAATTTCTGAGAAAATTCCAGTTAAAATTGAAATATCGAGTTTTACTGAATTGCGGAATATGAAAAGGTTTAAATTCTGAAGAAGTGATCTTTGTCTATTGTCAACTTTCAAGTATTTTCCCAATCCTATTAGCTTTACATTCGCGAAATCACAATTTTATGTTGGCAACCTTGAAGAACAAATTCAAGGGAATGGATCATTGGATGATACAAAAATAGTTGTCTTCGATCTTCGATCGGTTTTCGACATTTTTAAATTAATGATTTGATGTTTGCTGATGTTAACTGAAAAGTGAAAATAGTGCAATAATTAGAAATGCGAATTGATATCCCTTATTTGTATGTTGAAATCAGTTTTTTTCTTACAGGAATTGTCATGGTTCTCGTAAGTTTGTAATTCAACGCGTACACCTGAGATTTGAAATCGTTCGTGATCTGAAAATGCCTATCGATACCACTATGCCTGAGTCAGACTTGAATAATTAAGTCAAGAAGACTCTTAAACAATTCTGGGAGAGTCTCGATGGATCTTATGTAAGCCAGAAAGAGTCTTAAACTTGTGCTGAAGAGTGTCATGTGATACAGAACGAGTCTTGAGTAGAGACCGCGATGGAGTCTGGGCAGTCTGCAGACGTCTGGGAAAAAAAGTCGTTCGCAGTACTAGTCTGACATGATGGGTCAAAAAGAAGCTGATTCAGATTAAATAACTGGAGAGGGATCATTGAAAAACGAGATAAATTTCCAAGTAATAAAGACTGGAAAGACTCGTGTTGGGGGAAAAGAGAAGGGGTGACACCTCAATCCTTCAAGCTTTATCCTTGCAGTCATAAAGTTTCCTTATATGAAGCAGAAGAACATTACGAAAGCATTAAAATGAGAATACTCCTGTTATTGTAACATCCAGTAAGGCATTTTCAACGATAATTTCATATATGTCCGAGTCTTTTGCGGATTATCAACAAGTTGCTATCCAAAGTATCGCATCGTATGAAACCTTGCTGGGTTTCGAACATCTCGACATCATTATCCACCATGGTCGCCGAACTTTCCATGCCTCCTGTTACTGAAATTCAGTTCCCTTGTTCTCAACGTGACTGTGTGTATCCTATCGCGAACAAGCTGAAACTCACGAAATCTCTTATAAGACCTGTCTCGTGTGCTTTCTGCAATCGATTGTTCCTTTTCCGAAGCAGTTTGAGAATTCACTTGATGATTCATATTAATCAAGTATCTCATTCGTGTTCCTTCTGTCATTGTTCCTTCGCCAAGAGAAGCTATTTGAAGAGATGTGTGCTTACACCAAAGAAAAGCCTTTTCGTGTACTGTCTGTGATCGCTCATTTACCAAGAAAAGTAATCTGAATACTCATATGGTACTACTTACTAACGAAGATCGTTTTAAATGTTCTTTTTATTCTCGGTCGTTTGCCCGCAAGGGTCTGAGGGAAAGACAGATGAAAGCTCGTGAACGTAGTTCAAACGTCGCAGATGTTACCTCTGATCCGATGGTTGCAGTATAATTTGCGTTGATTATGATTCGTGCCAACAATCTAGGGGTAATGCATGTTCTAGTGTAGTCCCAGATTTTCCATTTTGTATAATTTTTAAGAATCCAGAAAATCAACCAAGTTTCCATATTAAAAATTCATCCATTTTCAGATCAAAAGGATCATTTTCTCTCAATTTCTCATCAATACAAGTTGTAAAATTTTATTTAGAACTTTTGTTTCAACATTCATCAATTTTCTCTCATGTCTTTTAATTTTTTAAAGATTTATTAAGCACATCATTTTTCTCCGGGTTTTTTTTTTTTTTTTCCTTTTTCCTGAAGTGAGCCAATTGCTGTTCGCAAGGGAGTACCTTTCTCTCTGTTTCTCGCGTGCGAATTGGGACCCGGGGTGAATAGAAACTGTGGTTTTCTGAACCTACTGAATACCTACTGAATATAAAAAGGAGTCAAGAAGAGAGAATCGTGGTGATTGTGACAATTTACGCTTTGATGAGAAATTCTAACGCTTTCATCTCATAAAATTTGATGGAATGTTCTTGATAATAAAAGAGAATGGATTCGCCAATTCTAAATTCAGCTTTCGCAGATGTAGTTCGGTCTTCTTTCTTCTTTTCCTGCCTATGGTAACAAAAATACTGAAACTTGTGATAAGATCCTGTTCTTGTTTAGTATCCGTAATTAGCGAATATAGATCTCTCAAAGTGTCTTACTGAAAAACTTGAAAAAATAGTGACATTTTAATGAAAATTTGTTACAAAAAACTGAAAATTTCACGACTCGATGAAAAATTATGAGAAAATGACCTGTATTTCTCTTCTGAAAATAGCTAAATATTCTGTGTGGAGTCTCGAGGAATTTTTGGAATTTTTAAAAGTAATGGAAAAGTACATGCATATAAAATTAAGAAGTGTATGACTGCGCTAGATTTCATACATTACTCTTCTATATTATCATACACTGATTTCCTAATTAGTTTGTTTCATATTAAAGAATTTTGTTTTAAATTTGTGTTCAATGTTTATAATACGGTTGTAACGCATAAGAAATTAAGTTCCTTCTTCCAATGTGCAGTCTAATTCTGGATCTTATGATACCCCAATAATGAAATACACTAATTATAGTATTCTGTATGTTGTTATCTGTGTTACATGAAATAAATTTTGTTAAATAAATTTCAAGGTTTTTATTTTGATCGCTGATCAGCTTGTCAGCTGATTCCGATAGCTTAGCGTACATGTCCCACAGTATTGTTAAAAAGAATCAGCATTTTTAATTTTCGATGTCAAGCTAAGTTCAGCCTTGAGATCAACGGTGCCAATCTGTCATTTGGTTCGGAAAAAGAGGCGATTTTTTTTTTATACCTACTGATCTTTTTATTTTGAATTTTGGTACGTGAAGATTTTTATACAACAAACATCTCATTTTCCGGAAAGGAAACTGCCATTTTGCTTTTTAGGAGAGGCAGCTGTACTGCTTTTTTCGGGAAAGGGAGAAGGGGCAAGCCTGCTTCACAACCCCTTGTTACCAACACCAATATCCGAATTGTTCCCCGTTCTTTAGGAAAAAGGTTGATCAAAATGGAGATCATTTAGCAAGAAAGAACAATATTTTGAAAATATAAATACATAATTCTATTAATTACACTACACAACAGCGTAAAAAACAATGGGATGAGATTATATGGTTTTGGCTGTATTTTGAATGCTAAATACGATGGTGTTATTCATTTTTCTCGAGAACCTCTCGTTTTCCATATTCAAAATTAAAGTTTTCACGTTTTATTCCTTTTTGTCGTACAGGAATAGCTACACTGATCCTGATAAGGCATATAGTTGCTCGATCAGTAGTATCATCTTGATGATACTAAAATTTGCATGATAGGAAAAAACAATGAACTGTAATCAAAAAAATAACATCGGCATTGAATTCCTCGTTGAAAATACATGTATAATCATGTATTCTCATGCCATTGTTTTTCGAAAATTTTCAAATTGTTGTGTAGTGTTATAGTTCATTTCCCCCTCCCCCTATTTCCTATCTTAGATGCGAATTTTAGTATCATCAAAATAATACCACTGAGTTGTTCTGATGTTATCAATACCAGTGTAGCTATTTGTGGACAACAAAAAGGAGTAAAAAGTAAAAAATCTGATTAAAATTTAATAATATAGAAAATGAGAAGTTCTTGAAAAAATTCTCATTTTTGTAGAAATATGGATGTGTTGATGCTTAAAAACTCCAAATATCTCTGATCACTGTTATTAGTTGATTAGCATTAAAATTTAAAATGCTTAATTTTGATTTTGTTGATTTTGATGCTTATCAATTTTTTGGTGATGCAGTTTCGTTATCTTATGCGCTGAGCAAATGGCAACACTGATCGGCATTCAAATTTAAAAATGTTTCCGCTTGCAGTTGTTGGCTTGTTCATGTGGTTCTCGGTTCGCTCATCAAACAAAGTGAACGTGAACGTTGCTGCGCTTTCTTGTCTCTCATCTCGCGGTTTCACCGTGTCGGCGATTAGTGCAATTTGTTGCCTTTTGCCTTTGTTGCACCGGTTATTATTATTCGTTCGCGTCGATAAAACTCGCGAAATATTTTGTTCTGTTATTTAAGACCGGTATAGTTAATAGTTTTGTGATTCCTCCTGCGATCCCATACAGCTCTTAACTGGATGTTTCGTATTACATGGTAAGCAATAAACATGATGTACCATATTTTACGACAGCCTGTTGCTACACATCACATGATGCTATAGTTGCACCGGAACTCGTGGAGTATCTTGAATGCAATTCAGCGTGTATGGAGAGAAGAGCTGAATTGCTTGTGATCGAGAGGTTGACCACTGTAATTGAAATAGAACTCAGGCCAGTGATATTTCTGAGCAGTTTTATGTAGTCTCTAATGTGCGAAATGAATTGTGCGAGTGTTTCTCTGTTCGGTCAGAACTGACCAGACAGCGTAACCTGTTGATACTAGGACAAGATTAGATCCAGTATCCGGGTAAAAATGAACCTGAAAGTATACTTAATCAGTATTCGATAGTCTAGAAAACTTGAGATGTTCTGGCTACTAAAATGAAACTTCATCTACTAGTGTGGCTCGAAATCAGAATGTTTGCATATATGAGTCATCCATGTCCAATATTCTTGTTGTGGGTTCAAAATGTGAGAGAAAAATTACGCCAGTTAAGTGCTAGTCGAATTACAGTTCCATTTGTACACCTGTTTGATTTGAGGCACAATTCCTGTGTCAAATTTGGGTGATGTTACTTTGTGTTACTCCTTTAACCGGTCATATCCTGTCAAACACTATCATTTGAACGCTTGGCTCAAATACTGTTCTCTCACGTGTTATGTACGATGTACCATCCAGAGGCTTGACTCACATGGGCCAAGTGGCCCCGTGGGTTGGTCAAGTGTCCGGTGTCCTGGCACAAGCATTGTCGGTCAACCTACTATGACTTGATGATCTGAGAAAATAATGTGCTTATGAATGAACAAGTGTAACGGCCTGTCTAATTGCAGAAAATGATAAATCTCTACTCCATAAGTTTTTTCAGTGGAAATATTTGATACCAGTGTACTCACCCAGTTCCCTGATTAATGTTGTATAATAAATATGAAACAAACGGATCAGTCTATTCAGGTACCTATATCTGCATTGTTTTTCCTAGGTGCGACTCCAGGGTATTTTTATACTGCAAGTTTATTGTTGAGACGCTTGCGAAATTATGAATGGGGTGTACAAAATGATTTATAAGACAAAACCGTTATACTGACACATTGCTATATATTTTAGATTTTCCAAGATACATTTAGGAATCTTTCAAGATTGTATAGACTTTGCCTGAAGTATTCCAGGCTTCAAGATTTCCTTGAGATTTTTAATTAAGATTCTTGGAAATTTTAAAACTTCTCTCAGCCTTGCTGGGAAATTGTTTTGATTATTAATTATTTGAGACTCCTTTAGATTGGTTTCATTCTTTTTGAGACTCATTAAGACAGATTCAGTACTCTTACTGACTTCTTCAAGCTTTTCCATACTTGTTGAGGAGATTTCAAGACTCTTCCAAATATTTCAGATCGTCTTTGTGGCTCTTCCAGATTCGCATCAAAACTACTCGAAGTTTGATTGAGACTTCTTAGTTGAGATTTTTTGAGACTTTCATCATTCACACGGTTTTAAAACTTGAAAGTTCAGTAAGGCATTTCCAGTTTTACTTCAGATTCTTCAAGACTACTTTAGGATTCTTCCACACATGATTGAAACTTTTTGGGACTACTCTGTGCTTCAATGAAACTTCTGAGACTCTTCTAGAGTTCTTCAACATTGTTCTACACCTATCAAGGCTGATTCACCACCGGTTGAGACTCGTTAATGTTTTTCTAAACTTTATACCTGTCTTAGTGTCTAGACGAGTCTTAAAATCTATTGACAAGACTTCAAGAATCTTGTGAAAAGTGTTTGTGCAACGTGGAAACGTAATCTTGAACAAAGCCACTTAGTTTCTGAACTTCTAAAGTCCAGTAGTTGTGTCATAATCAAGCGAGTGTGTGTGGGGGGGGGGGTGTATGAATGAATGAATGTATTTGTGTAGGTTAATGAGGATGAGTGTGTCCGGGGATTGTATGGGTGTGCGGGTGTGTGTATGTACGCGTGCGAGTGGTGTGAGTGGTGCGCGGCAGGCCACAGGATTTTTTTTTTTTTTTTTTTGAGTGGTTTGTTTCTTTTTTTGTTTTGTTTTTTGTTTGTCTTGATTATTATTTTTTATTATCTCTTTTTTTTTCTCTCTCTCTTAATTTTGTTTTAATTTTTCATGCTCTCCCCTTCCCTGTAATTGGCCACCTGGCTGTTGGAAAGGGGAGCAAAATATACAAATTATTATTATTATTATTATTATTATTATTATTATTATTATTATGACACTTCATGAGAAAGTAAAATCCTGAAAATTTGAGTTCGATTGGATGAAATTAACGCACCCCATTTTCTGTGAGAAAATACTTCGGGTATTGCCTTTCACATCATCAAAAGACGAAAAAATAGAATTACTACAAAAATGTATACATCTGCGTCTGAATGTTCGCATGGAAAATTTACAGAAATTGTTTGTTTTCTCCCAAAATGGTTCAACGTTTATGCCGGGTGGAATGGCACTTCTTTTATATTTTCCCCCGATTTTCGCTCCACAAAAAAGTGGTGCATTTCAATGTAAAAATCCAGTGGCTAAGATTGTTTTGAAAAAGGAAAATTTTAAGGCGGCGGTGCACTAGTGCATTGAATCTCCACAAAAAAAATTGCAGTTTTCCTTAAGAACATCTTACAAGTAGAATCAGAGAAAATAAAAGTGATCCAACCCAAAATATGGTTTTTTTTCGATAGAAAACGACAGAAAATTTCAAAATAATTGTGAAGGGGTGTGTGCGGCTTTCAGATAGGATTGTTGGAGGTCCACTGATAAATCGATGGCCTTTATTCGATCTTAATCGAACAAATGTCGCATTGTGACGTATTTTTGTGGTTTTCGAATTCACTGAACCCGTGTATGAAGATTTTTTTCAGAAGCCCCCCCCCCTCCTCGTATACATAGAAATTGAGATTAGTAGCTTCCAATATACTGATAAGGTTTCTTGGGTTGCCGCGTTCATTTATAAGGTCTTTTTAGCTGCAACCCCTACCTAGAAGGCTCCACAGAAAGCTAAAACTCCAGTTATTCAAATTTGTATAAGTGAATGTTAAGGATATCAAAAATAGGGTTTATTGACTCATTGGCTTCATTTTTGTAGTCATTTTACCTGTAATATGCACCCAAAAGTCCCTCGAGTGGCTGCAACCTGAAATACTGTAAGTTAATCATGGGCTCGGGTTGTAACTCTGTATGAAGCCTGCTAGGTACAGATTACAGCTGGAATAACTCAAAAATGAACTCTGTGACTCGAGATACAACTTCCAATAATTCAAGTTATAGCCCCAGCTTTCTAGGTAGGGATTGCAGCCAAAATGACTTCAGAAATGAACTCAGGACACCATATAATCGATATCTTGAATGCTGCTAGCCCAATTCTTATGTATTGATCCATATTGAATCTTTTGGGTTTCACCCCATGCTCCCCTACCACTAAGAAGTTATGCATTACTTGATGTTTGGTGGAGCGTATGGCGATGCACACATGCCAAATTGGCTCCCCGGACACCACACCCCTGGGCTCGGAATCTACCCTTTCGAGTATCGCGTCAGTGACCAGAGGGCCAGTTATAAGCTTCAAAAATGGATTCAGCGAATTTGAAAACAATATAAATTGGCTATCACGTGGCATTTATTTGATTAATTTTGAGTGTAGGACATCATTCCGTCTGTGGAGCTCCAACAGCCGTAATTTGGAACGTCATGCACCCCACATGCTTTTTTTTCGAAGAATTACCTGTCAAGTCTTTCGTTATGTTAAGAGGAACACCTTTCTTGGATGGGATCACTTTTTCTTTTCTGGTAAAACTCTACTTGTGAGACTTATCAAAGGAAGATTGCATATTTTCTTATAAAGAACCCCATGTTAAACTGCAACCCCTTTCGGTCGGCTTCAAATTCTTTCATTTTTCAAGAAATGTTGGCTACTGAGTTCATACATCAAAATACAACATTTTTTCTCGTGCGAGCAAAAATCGAGAAAAATGAAGTGTCACCCTGGTCTGCGATTGTTACAGGTGTGGCCTGCAGAAATTAATTTTCTCAATGACCTTTCTGGTCCTCTTTGCTCCTATTGGCTCAAATACTATTCTCTCTTAACTACACCGTCATGTCATATGCGCGGTCCCAGTACCAGAATTCCTCAGTGGGGCGTGAATTTCGTCGTGTTGACCCTTGAAAGTGAGAGATTTACGCGAAGAGAGAGGAAAACTTTTCCGATTTTCAAGAAAATATCTGTGAAAAAGTTACGTTTTGGACGGTCGTGGCTGAAATCATCCCCCATATACCACCAATTAAAGCCGGCTGAGTATGAGCAAACTGTGTGACTCTCGAAAACTTGGCCTCACTTGCGGTCATGTGCAGACACTAACATTCAAAAGCGATTGCTTTATTTGTCTGGCTTTAATTATCCAATTTTGCCAAATTGGCCCCTTGGGAGCCACATCCTGGCACGCCATCTCATAAGCTGACACACATTCCAAAACCTTGTTTTTTCCATTCGGTCGGATGACATTTGCAGTCGATGGAAACAGCGGTCTCCCAAGTGCACGTCTATGTGTCAAAATTATTAATGGTTTTGACCGTACAATAGCGACCACCATGCACCACTAAAATTGCTTTGCTTTTCGCCGAACATTCCTGTAGACCCCCTAGCGCCCCAGCTCATTATGAAACTGCAGTTCCCCTTCCTCGAAAGCTGAAAATTTTAATGAAGTAGGTTAATCGTCGCAGTGCCTATCCCTGCTGTGGAACCGTATTCGGCTTCCGGCCAATGATCTAAACCAGTTTGAGCTCACCGTGGTACATATGACGCAGACCTAAATTTTTTTTCTCTTTTTCACGAGAAGCGGGGTGTCAGCTTCGGAGATATTTTCATAATCCGGTGATGTTCGATGACTTATGCAATTTTGCGAGAAGATGAGTCACGTAAATTGTTTCAACCTTGGCGTCTGCCAATTTTTAATTTTTTTCAACGTTAAATGTTCGCGATTCGATGGTGGCATTCAGATAAATACTCGAGATTAGCGAAGAGATGCAGGACTCGTCCAGGCGGCGGTGGATTCCCGGCGACAGAGGCTGCGATGGGTAGAAATTTGTCGCTCGGCTTTTACACCAGTTCAAGGGCAGCAAGTGCGAGCAGATCTGCTGCTCGGTAGATTGGCGCTGGAATGAGAAGGACGTGGGAATGTCGCATTTTACCAACCGACTGGAATCCGATGGTCTGGGTTTAAATTGAAAACAAATTCGGCTAATCATCGGTTTGAGGTTGATTCGATTTGGTGGAAATCGCATCTCGAATGTCGTGTGTGTTGGGAAAGGAGACAGCGATAATGAAGGGCAGTGAGAGAGCCATCGCAATGGACTTGGTTTTCTTCCGTTCATCTGTTCCATAATGTATTCGTCAGTCCTTGATGAGCAGGACCAGCTGGATGCAACCATCGTCCCAACTGTCTTCGGGTCCTCTGAACTTCTTACACGGACTGAATTATGTTTACATGGCTACCGAATTCCAAGTACCCGAATTGAAAACGCATCTGTGTCTCAATCCGCCAGTCATCACGACTTTGCCTCGGATTGACCTGATCTAAAGTGACCCTCAGTAACCTTGACCTTGCTCTATTGAATGATTTGCAGAAAATATGTGCCGCCTGTTACCAATTCTCAGGAGAGTTAATTAGAGTTGGCTGTGTCGTACCTCAGATCTTGGAATGCCACGCTGTATGTGTAATAGCTCGTAAGTTAATGTTCAAAGTTATCGCTGTTCCCAGCGTTCGAAATTTTTTTTTGAGTGAGAGCCAATGTGTTTATGCACGGAAGAAGTACAGAACACTGACCTAAAAATAATTATTACTACAGTCTGTAGTGCATTGGGGTATTATATTCCAATTTGGTTTTGTACGCCCTGTGATCCTTATAGTGGGTGACAGAAATTCAAGCGAATCTGAGACACTTGGAAGAATGGACTCTTAAATTTCATTAATTTGGAAGTGTTCTCAATTTGTGGTGTTCAAATTGCCTTCCTCTGGTTACAGTTCGACTCCTAATTTGAAGATTTGATTACACAGCCCATCTTCCTCTTTCGTTTTCTTCTCGTTTATCTTTGTTTAGACAAATCAGACCTGAGCCTCTTCTTTTTTTTTATGATCTTGATTATTGTCTTAAAACTCATGACCCTTAAAGAGGAAGCTTCCACTTGCTCAGCAATAAACAGATACAGAAAATGATCGCCCTCTTTAAATTATTCATTAAGGTATTACCTCGGTTTCTCTGTAAATTGACTATCTGTCCCGAGACCGTCATGAGTGGAGATTCATTAAGGTGCTCCCGTAGTTATGATGGATTTTTTTTTCTTGTATTCTGGGCAGTGTCGGGTACATCATTGTTCTATGTGGTATAGAAATACACCAACCTTATTTTTATTGAAAACTATTGAAAGTGGTACATGGAAGTTGAAGTTGAAAATGGGTTGGCTATAAAATCTGTAATTCTACTTCAAAGAATTGTAAAAATTGCTCTAAAAATTATTGTATCATGAAATTTTTACTATTACAAACAAGTACTTACCCAGAATTTCAAAGAAATATCTTTCCGAGCGCTTGAATGGGCTAAAGTAAACTTATTTCATTACAGCACACACATCAAAAATATCGAAGGAAAGATTTTCTGAGCAGCTGACCTCATTTTTGAAGTTACCATCTGACGAACCCTTACCCAAATTAATCCACAGGGGCATGTTCAAGGGTATCAGCCCCTTAATTTGCCAAGTTTTCTAGACTCAATCTGTAACCCTTGGAAATGTTTTTCTTTTCCTGAATTGAAACCTCTCCTGAAATACCTAGCTTTCTTGATCCCCATAAACCTACATCAATTTGTTCGTTCACTAAACTGCAACTTTCGGAGGCCAAGTCTGTATGAGTAAATGCGAACTTGGAGGGTTAAAATTCGAAGGTGTTGCTGATTATCTGTGTCATCTAAAGTCATCTGTTTTGAAACGAATTCATCCAAGTCATCTTTTTTTGCCTTAGGTCATCCAAAAAAAAATTTATTCTATCAAATAGTTGGAAAAAAAAACTTTCAAAATAACGTGAGTTGATTGTACAGACGTCAGGTAATGGGTCAATAATCAGCGAGTATGAGTGAAGTAGAAAGGAAGAACGGGAGTCAGTGATGTTTCAGATACTACATAAAGAAGAGATGCAGCAGAAAAGTAAGCGATCGGAGCGTGCAAAAATTATTTTGAGGATGCTAAAAAATGGAATAAAGGTTATCTAAAGTCCTTTTTTTAAACTTAGTTTGTTAGATTATACAGCCAAAGTGAAAATTAAAAGCTAGTTAAGCTACTGACATGTACTTGTATAATTAATGATAACTAGGGGGCTATGTTAAAATTAAAATTTTTAAAAATAATTATATAGGAATTAATTTTTTTGTTAAAATTTATAAATTCATATGATCAGAATCATTGAGCCCTCCCCCAACACAACTCCTCCTCGTCCTTCACCGCGACCTTCCGCCCGCCAAGCGCCCTTCTCCACCATGAACCCCCTTCTAAGGGTAAGGTGTCCCTGGAGAAATGAACGATCAAGGAGCAGGGTAGGCAACCTGCAGTGGGGTTTTTCTCCCGGAGGTGGCGGCGGCGGCGGATTTTACTTTTTCTTCGGCTCCTGGCCGCTTCGCGGCCCAACCCCCGCCGTCACTCGCTCGGCTCGTGCCGGTCTGTAGTATACCCCATAAACTAGCGCCCTAGGCATGTGCCTGTGTTGCTTATACGTATTATGTAAATACGGCCCTGGGCGTCATAGTAACGTCTGTTCCAAATGAGAATGCCGATAACAGTTGCGAGTACGGTGGCATGTGGGGAAAGGAAAAGGTAGTTATTCACACAACACTACAAACCAGAGCATAGATACCTTCAAATTAAATCAAACAGTAATTGCCGTTATTTCCTGTAGATTTCTTTTCATACTTCTTTTTCAAAAAATGTAATGCAATCTGACATATCCAGGCTTTTTGCAGAAAAATCGATTTTGAGATCCGCAGCAAAGTGTGAACAGTCTCAACTGTTTTCGGCATTCTTATTTGGGACAGACTATAAGTGTATCTTACCCTACGTAAAAACATTTCCATGGAAATTATATGAAAACAACACGGTGCTACACCATCCAGGAGCTCTTTCCTCCACCAAGGATCCCCCTGGGGTGGGCTACCCTCTGCCAATCCCCATCACAGTCACTTTCCTCCACATGCTCCCTCTCGCCCACCGCGACGCCCTTCCTCACTAGTGCGGGCCTCCAGTATTTCGCAAGCTGGAAAAGTACCGTGGCCGTCCTCCCTCTCCAGGAGCTCCCGCCTCTACCGAGAAGCCCCCCCCCGGGGGGGAGTAGGGCACCTCTGGTGAAAGATTCAGGTACAGGGGAGGCCACTAGGAATTTATCCCCACAAAGGGGAAGGAGGAGGTGGCTTTTACTGTTTCGTGTATAGAGAGCCCTCCCCCACCTCAACTCTTCCTCATCCTTCACCGCGACCTTCCTCTCCCCCAAGCTCCCTCCTCCACCATGAACCCCCTCTCAAGGGTAATCTACCCCTGGAGAAACCTTCGCCGACAGAGTGGTCCATTTCGTTTTAAAGTGCTCTCAGAGGTAAATAAAAACGTCCCAGCCAAAATGTTTGGAATATCGAAGAATATTCAGTGGTCACGCACATGGGAGGAAGTTTAACATAGAATTCCCAATGAGAAAATCTGCAATTTCTCAATAAAAAATCCTAAAAACAAATTTGGCTTTTATAATAGTTAGGCGTAAGAAAGTTACTATTTGCACAGGAACGATGAAGTACCTATGCAGTATTCTCAAGAAACATTCCGCAAATCTCTGCACCTTCTTTACTTTTTTGTGAAAGGTGAGCTTCAATTATTACTGACCATAGCAATGCCATGAGATTATTATACAGAAATACATAAGAACAGGTTCGTCTTTGGGCATTCTGTATCAATTTTGTGGTTATTTTGTATCTACCCCTCATTCTGAAGGCTCCATCAGAAAGTCAGGACCTAAAATTCACTGGTTATAGCATATAGTTCTTGAGTACTTCAAATCCATGGCAACCACCCTTTAACCTGAAAGCTCCACCTAGGGGTTAGGTCTGAATAATTACGAACATACTCTCCAAATATATCTTCAATAGGGTTACTAGGTTGGGGATTTCATTCCTGGGGGGGGGGTTCTTTTGATGCTACACTTTACCCGTATTGGTCCATAGGAGACTGGAATCTGAAAATTTTCAAATTACAACTATTGGCTTCCAATGTATATACAATTTGACGTTTTCTGAGACGTTGATTTAAATTTAAATATTTTTTTGACGTACTTAACCCGAACATTCATAAATATGAAAGATAGGTAGAACAAAACAACATGAAGGCTTCGTGCGAAAAACAACCCGAGTCAATTTTGAAATTTCAACTTTGCCGACAGATGCTTATAAGTGCTCTTCAGTAGGTGAACTGTCAGCCTGAGTTCGCCGGCAGATGTTGCCTTGTTCAAATACACTATCATGTTGTAGCATAATGGCCGTGGATACAGCTCCCTCTGTCTACAAAGTCGAAATTTCAAAACTGACTAAGGTATAGCCCTAAATACCCAAGTAATGGGCCGTCATTGTGGCTCAAACCGCGCCCGTCGATGCCGAATTGACTACGCGGTATGCTCCGCATAGTCGAATTCGGTATCCACGGGCACGGTGTGCGCCAAAATGGCGACCCATTATACTTTTCCGTGTGTAGGGCTTTAACTAAGGTTGTTTTTCACATGCTCCTTTTTAATACAGCGCTGTCTGTCTACAAAGTCGGAATTTCAAACCTAACTGATGTTATTTTTTCATGTGAAAGACAACCTTAGTCAGTTTTGAAATTCCGATTTTGTAGACAGATAGCGCTGTATCACAGCCATTATGCTCCAACAGAATAGTGCATTTGAGCTAAGCAACTTATGCAGGCAAACTCAGGCTGACAGTTCACCTAACTGACGAAAACTTATTGCGCTATCTGTCGGCAACGTTGAAATTTCAAAACTGACTAAGGTTGTTTTTCACGTGAATCCTTTACTTCAAAAGGGGAATCACTAATTCAGAAAACTCTAGTTTTCATTTAAAATGTTTCTTGTTCTAGAACATGGGTGAATTAGGTCCAAAACGACCTAAAAAAAATTGAATCACCGACTCAAAAACGCTATGAGAGATACTATATGTGAAGTGTCAGTTTGTAATGAATAATAATTGAAACTCATTGTTTTCCAAAAATGAAAATAGATGCGATGATCAGACTTTTTCGGAAGTTATTTCAAGTACTTCATTGTTACTGGACAGAATATAGTTTTTTTAAGCTGAACTATTTTTATTGTGAAATTGCAAATTTTCTTACCGGGAATCCAACGTTGAACTTTCTCCAACAAGAACGACCCCCCAGAGATGAAATTTGACTTTCAGTTGTGGGGGGGGGGTGGAGAAGGAAAATTTGCCGACAGTCTTTTGAAAACTAAAAATTCGCCGACAAAATTTTTTTATTGGAAAATTTGCCGATTTTACAATCAAAATATTTTTTTATTGGAAAACAAATGAACGAACAAACAAATAAAACGTTCTTGGAAAATGAAAATTTCAAATAAACAGTTTCAAGTTTCAAAATTTGCCGACTGCCCCCCCCCCATGGCTTAGTCCCTGAAAATGCTGATTTGAGCCTTATCCCCAAGCACTCACATTTGTGCACATGAGCATTCCCTAGTCTGGGAGGGTAAGCTGGACGAATGTTCGGAATACTTGAGAGGAACAAACGACTTCCTTTACACATTGAGATGGTCGTTATTTACTCTTTTGGTGATCTTTTTTTCTGAATTTCCTCTGATTCGTCTCCTAAATTGGTTCCAATAAAATCAAAAAAAAAACCTACAGTTTCAGGTTGATTGGATTAGGGAAATCCGTACCACAAGCTCCCTTTCATTCTTATCGGAAAAACACATGGAGTTTTGACTTTTGTTCCAGACTAAATTTCCCTCCTATAGCCGGTCAATTAAACCATAGAACATTTGCTATTGAATTCAGCTTGTGACATTGGGAAATAAGTCTTTTGCTTTCAACTTTTAAATTTTAATAAAATGCTTTCTCGAATTTCAGGCTCTAGGACAAAGAGAAAATCTAGTAAAAACAGAACAGTCATTGAAATTCGAAATTCAATTTTAGCTACCGACGTTCAGATTTTCGAAGTGTCTTTCACATTTCAGCTTTGTTTTAACCTTTCAAATAACGTTCGATACTCAGCTTGAAACCTTGGGCTTATGACTGACTAGACTCTGATAGGAGACCAGGGTACTCCATTTTCAGAAACGAAATGTGACTTTCCGTTTGAGGAGATGGAGAAGAAAAATTTGCCGTCAAAACTTTTAAAAAATTGAAAATTTGCCGATTTTTTAATTGAAAAAAATAAAATAAATAAATAAATGAACAAATAAACAAACAAACATTCATATAAAATGAAAAATTCAAATGAACAGTTTCAAAATTTGCCCCGACTGCCTAATTATTGGGGGGGGGGGGGTGTTCAACCTCTCACACTCCTATACTTTCGCCCCTAACGACCCCTAGATATTCTTCGTTTTAAAAAATTTCATCTGGAGCGCTCATACATCCACTGGAACAAATTTAGTCATTGGGAGGGCAACTTCTCCAAAACAACCCTATTTCTGGACCACCCTGCCCCTCCTTTTCCAATAAAGAATCATATACCTTGGAAGTTATTGAAAATGAATTATATAAAACTGGGGAAAAGTCCCTTAAAATCAGTTGAGACACCCCAAACTCCTCCGAAGTTCCCCAATTTCATTTTCCAAGTTTGGTACATTCTCTGTCGTGTTCCTCATATTGCTTACATCAGAGACGTTTTTCTGCTCCAGAACAACTCGACAAAATTCTCCCTTAACCGATCCCCCGGCCTTCGGATGCTGGAATCCATTATTCTTCTTTTTTTTTTCTCATGCCACCAACACGCGGTCTGCACGAAGAATAAATCTACACGGAATCCTGAAACCAGAAAGAAAGAAAAAAAAAGTTGAAATCAGTTGCACTCGGTAGGTAGCGACTGAAAAATTTCGTATAGTTCCCCTCCCCCGCCCACAATCTAGCGCTCGAGTTATTGACCTTCTTAAAAACTTATTAATTTGAGAGGAAAACAGAGGGAACAAATAGAAGAAAAAAGAACTAATAAAATACGGAGACCGAGGTTACCGAAATAAAGATATTCCGATAACGACGAAAGATAAAACATTTTTTTGGAAGTCGTTTACCATAATCCGCGTTACAAAAACTATTCCACAAACGTATTTAAACGATCTGAATTATTTTTTTAATGGCGTTTGTGGGCGTACTGTCAGGGGTACTTAAAAATGCGACGTGTGTGACGAATTTCAAAATAAAAAGCGCCTCGAATGTACTCAAAATGCTCGAGTACAGGGCTGAAGGTAAGATATGTCCTCTCTCACTCTCTTTCCCCTGATCTCTTTGCCCCTTTCCTCTCCCTCGTATTCATTCGGTCTAATTTCACATATTTATGCGGAGGCACGTGGTATAGCAGGTAGATGGATTGTCGGTTTGGTCAGACTGGCCCCTAAGGCCAAGAAGAAGGCCTTATTTACCAAGTAATTGCACCTGTACGTCGAGGCACGTACAGTGTGTACGTTTTTTTCCCCTTTTCCATTTCTTTCTCTCTCTTTTTTTTTACATTAGAATTTAATAAATTCCGAGACAGACCGAATGCAGATGTAAATGATCGTTTAATCGAAAACTGGCTTCTCTATTGATTCAGTCGAACTTGATTCTAATCGCCGGCGCCTTTTATGGGGCGGCAGGCAGAATTCAGCCAGAAAACATTGTCTCGCTGGATGAGCTATCCGGCCCCGGTTCCATCATCGGACGTGCGCGGTCAACCCAAGCGAATGATGGGTAACGTGCGGAGGATGTACGCCGTCCCATCATCACGACTTGCGATCGAAGAAGGAGACCGGATTGACTCAGGTTCGCAATCGAGATTGATTCAATTGAAAATAAAATCCCAAAAAACGTGAACATACTCCCAATATCAGGACTGTGTTAGCGAAATGTTTTAATCAGCTTGTATTTTCGATGGTGAGCGTTAGGCTCGTGGTGTGAGATTTCACCATTTCCCAATCTCGAGAAACACTATAATCAACTCTTAATCTATACTCTTGACTAATGCAGAACCAGTGGCCAAATTGAACTATTGGAAGCAGCTTGGATCCATGGAGTTCTCAATTTCTGTAAAAATCAACAAGTCTATGAAAACAGAGACTCGGCAATAGACGCGATGAGGGAGTGTGGTTCTCTCCACCGCGATTGACTTTTTAACCTTGCCGATCTTTTTTGTACATAATTTTTGTTTGATATTTATTACATACTAACATCCTGCCTGACTACATCCTGCGTAGCTCGATGCGAGCGTTTTAGAAACGTATTTTGTCTCCTGCATTCCTGTACATCCGGTATGTGATCTTTTCAAAACAACGTTCTTCTTATTCTCATGACTCACTATCCTTTTTTATACTTCGATCGGTCAAGCAGAATATCAGTTGAGTTTCAGTTTCAGTTTATGTTTAGTATACGCTTGGTCAGATCTGTATATTGATCAATCAATATACGCGCTTTCTCTACTCTCCCTCGTCTCTTGATTTTGTATGCCTTCGCTCCGGTCCGGACTAGACACGTCTCTCTCGCAAACCTCGATAAACCCACAGGAGAAAGATTGATCTATTTTAACCAAATTGAGGAAGACTACGTTATGAATGGCTGACAGAGTCAATTAACCAGCCGAAACCAGGCTTCTAAATTGACAGGCTACTGTACACGCGTAGTTATACTCCTACACACACAGGCAACTAGGTAGACAGGCTGATAGAAAGGGACCAAAACGAGTGTACTGAGTCTTGACATAGTTGTTCTCTGCCTTCGCTCTGTCAGTGGACTACTTCTGGCTCCTAGATAGGCAGCCAGTTAGCCAGCATACTAATAGAGGACAGACAGACATAAGGACAGTCCTCTAACGAGACAGGTAGTCAGGTTGGTGCATGGGTAAGCAGGGCAACCAGTTGTCTTCAGACAGACAACTAGGGAAACTGGTGGTCAGTTCGGTAGTTAGGTGGGCAGAACAGCCAGTTAGTTAACAGAACCGAGAACAGACCAACAGCTAACAATAAAAGGTAGACAGATAGACAACCTCACGGGTAGCTTGATAGATTGACACATAGCTATTTAGCTCACATCAGGCAGTCAATCAGAGAGACAAAGAGACAAATAAACTAACCCAAACAGACTAACAGACGTATAAATGGCTGTAGACAGATATTGTAGCCTGCATATAAATTGTCGGAAATATGGCTAATTAGCTCTTGAAACACGTCAACGCCCTGGAGCAGGGATCTCCAACCTGCGGCCCGCGGGCCGATAAAATATTTGGCATTATGAAAATGTACGTATTCCTAGTTTAGAAATTTCATCATCAGCTACAGGTGAAATACTCGTCTACTTTTCGCCTTTTCTGTTTTCTAACCCCTTTTTCCCTTTACCCAGCGTCAAATCCAAATCAGCTGTTGACAGGCAGGGTGTACAGCGGTGGACTTGTTCATGAGTCATCGTCGTATTGCTAGCCTCTTCTTCAGTTTCACCAGAACTAGTGCGCGTGAATACAATGCTATGATTTTATATCCCCTGTGTTTTAAGAAGAGAATACAAGGCGCTGGATAACGAAAACGTATTTTCTTTTGAATGGTACAATCTTTCCGTACTACATACCAGGTATTTTTATTTAAAATGCATATTCAACAAGTAATTCCCAGAAAATGCTTATATTATCCATGGCATACCGGCATTATAAGGTAATTTGCAACAGATTGTTGAGTCTTCATTTTTTGGCTGGTATAGCCTAAAAACATACCATTGAACAATTCTTTTTTCGTTTCCAGCTAGCAACATTCCATACCCCAAAGCCTCTGGAATATTGCTAGCCCGCCGGACCTTCTAAAGTTTTCAACGTGGCCATTGGGCAAAAAAGGTTGGAGACCCATGCCCTAGAAGATATAATAACATGAAGAGCTCATCGGTGTGTAGTTCATGTCGGCTAGATAGGGGGCAAGGTTTCAATTAATAAATTCCACCTTTTTAAGTATAGTGATTCGGGGAAGCAGGAGGGAACACTCCTCTTATGCTTCTCCCCAGCATGCTACTCTGTAAAGTGACAATTTTTAAGCTGAAACAGCGCCCCCTATCTAACCAGAACGAAATGCCAGAGCCAGATTTCCCATAAGGCTGACTAGGCTGAAGCCTCGGCACAAAATTTTTAGGAAAAAAAAAAAAAGAAAGAAGAAAGAAAAAAGAAAAGAAAAAGGGGAAAATGCAAAAAAATTTTACTCTTTTATTTTCAAAAAATATCTGGTCAGCGGCGCAAATTTTCCATTAGCCTAGAGCGCAAAATACCCAAGTCTGCCTCTGCGAAATGCTATGCTAACGAGACCGCAGTGAGCGCTCCTTATTACTATATCCTGTAAACAGATAGGTAACCAGTCGGCTAGCCTAATTGATCAACAGATTGTCAATCTGACAGACTGATAAACAACGAGACAGATATCCAGTCAGTCAGGCAGCAAAGCCCAAAGTATGCTGATACGAGTGAAGCGAGTATCGACTTCGGTGATGGTTGAGCTGCAGATCCCTTTAGTCCTCGTGATTTTTCGGGTTTTGAGCGAAAGAAGAGTTTAATCCGGAGCACAGCGAGGACATTTGAAATCAAAGAAACGAGACTGTGAGTAGAAAAAGCGGGTGTATTGCATGATCGATAAAAACAGATCTCAGAGCGAATGGTAAATCTAAGCAGTGACTAAACTAGACTGATGATGTCCTACCTGGTCGATCGAGATAGAAAAAGGAGAGTGAGTCATGAGAATCAAAAGAATAAGAACGTGGTATTGAAAAGGTCACGTACCAGATGTGCAGGAATGCAGCAGATAAAAGACGTAAGACGTTTGGATTGTGCTACGCAGAAAGTAGCCAAGCAGAATAATTTATTCAAAAATGTGCATTCGCGAGATGTTCGAAGTGCCTCAAAGAGCCTTTAAAAGCCTCAAAGGGCTTCAAAAGAATCTAAAGAGCATCTTATTGAGTCCTAACAAGTTCTAATCTAGTCTTCAAAAATCGTGGAAAATTTTAACCAAGTCCTGACTAGTCATAATAGACACCGACATAGGCGCCGACTTAGCACTTTTTGGAGGGGCGACGCCCCCTCAATATTTTCAACTCAAAAATGGAAAAAGTACAACAGATTTCATCAGCAATGTTTAAATTTAACAAAAAACAAAAAAAAAAGAGAAAACGAATAAGAATAAAATCGATAATACCGATATATCAGACGCATCTCAATAAAATAATCAAAGAAAAAACCGCACTCCGACCGATTCTGCCTCCCCCCCCCCCAATGTTTTCCATAAGTCAGCGCCTATGAACACCGAAAGAGTCTTGGTGAGGCTTAATCAAGTCTTATCGTACTCTTCAGGTGTCTCAAACAAACGACAAAGAGACAGACAAAAAGGAGAGGGAAAAATTGCATTGTCTTTTGACTTTGATGATGATGATGATGATGATGATGATAATGATAATAACGATGTTTGCTATAGAGAAAGTTGATTTATTTGATTAGAATTGTAGACTTCAAGACCTTTTTTTTATTGTGCCTAGTTTCAAAAAAATACCTGAACTATGAAGACGTGAAACATTAAATGTTTGTATACCTCATCAGTCTTCAGTTTTTTTGGAGGCGAGGGCGAGGTGAGGTTGTTAGTGTATGGATACTCCATGTTGTCTTTTGTTGTTATCAGCTGTAGGTTCATCCTCAGGAAGGCGGTTGTCATGTTCTGAATTCAGTACAGATGTATGTTTTGCTGAGGAGCTGAGAAGGGGGGTAGATTTTTAATGTATGGAGAATGATGCTTATGTTATTTTAGTTGTTTTATAGCTCAGGTTTTTAAAAGTTGAATAGTGCACTGCGGTTGTGTTTTTCTTTTCAATATCAACTATGGAATTTTGGGTCCTTTAGTTGACCTTCCTAGAATTTTACCCTAAATCCGTCACCGGTGAGTCACCTTGGTGACATAAAATCAATATCACACTCAAGGAAGAGAGTAAACAATTTTCAGTAGCTTCAGATTCTTAATTACCCCAACCACGGTTACTTCATGGAACCACCACTCGTATTCATGTAATATAAGTTCCTTGAAACTCAAATTGTATCATCTACATATATATTTTAAATAAATACCGGGCGAATGATCATTACATTTAGTGGACCCGCTGAAAATTTTAGTTCGAGCGGATACTCACCCCTCCCTTTTCTTCCGGAATAATACATTGAGTATTGACATTTTTTGAGGAAAGTTTTTTTTTCCCGACCCTTAAGAGTGTTACGAATGTATAAATATCCATGTTGGTAGGTTATGATATCAATTAAATATCATATATAAATACATAGATTGTCTTCACAATATGGGTCATGGCCTCGGGAAAGGAGGAGGTTCAAAAAATGAGTTGGGGTGATACTGAAATTCGAAATAGCCATCAGTATAGCGGTTTTCAAGTTTGCTGAATTCGATATTCAGAATAATCTATGGATTCAACCCGTTGGGGTTTCACTAAAGAGAATTCTAATCTCACTTGAGATTGTATTCAATTTACAGATTTTTGAAGTTGCTGAAATCAATTTTAGAGGCAGTTTTAGATTTGACCTATTGGAGTCCCAGGAAAACGGAATTTTGATTCTACCGAAAAGGGTTCCATCTAAATAATGATAATGATATCGAGGTGGCATTCGATTTATTAATATTTGAGGATGCTGAATCAAATTTTGAATACAGTTTTTGAAGTCGACCTATTTAGGTCCCATTAGAGGGATTTTCGGTTAAATAATGTTCATTATTTTTGAGATGTATTTCCTTCGTATAGGTGTTGGAGGCGGCTGAATTTAATTCTGCGAAGAAATTTTGGATCTGATCTCCTGATGTATTATCATAAGAGGTAAAAATGGATGGTTCATTTTTTCACTTTACAAGTCCATGGACATGGAACTTCTTCCCAATTAAACTCATATTTTTTGTCTTTCTTATGATAAGCTATCCGGTATTCAGATTGACCACATCCAAAACTAAACTATATTCTGATCTCCTCCCTTATTGGAATATCACCAATCGGGTTCAGAATTTACTCGCAGAATTAAATTCAGTAGCTTTAAACGCTTATGAATTAAATACAATCTTAAAATTATAATCAAGTTGCCGGAACTCCCTTTGATGGAACCCCAATGAGTCAGCTCGTAAAATTGCCCTCAAAATTGAATTCAACGATCTTCAAAACCTAGATGTTGAGTATGTATCTCGTATAATGACCATTATTCATTCGAATTTCCCTTTGGTGGGACCAGAACCACTGTTCGTAGGACCCCTATTGGTGGTTCTATGAATTGCCTAATTGCCTTCGAAACTAAATTCAGCGACCTCGAAAACCTATAAATTGAATATGATTTCAATGAAATGTTATGACCTTTATTTAGCCATGACCCCTTGGTTGAAGTCAGAACCTCTTTTGGTGAAACTGTTTCAAGAAAAAAAATTCTGAAAATGGAGTTGAGCGACTTCGAAAACCTATACATCGACTACCACGCCCAATTTCACCGCCATCACTCCTGCCTCATTCTATGGACTCTCCCCCCCCCCCCCAGAGGTGTTTCATCCGCACCAGAGCGATGACATTCGAAATCAAAAAAAGAAAGCGAGTAGAAAAAGCGCGTGTATTGAATGATCGATGCCGAGTGCTAAACACAAACTGTGACTAAACTGATGTCTTACCTGGCCGATCGAAGGAGAAAAGGGAGAGTGGGTCATGAGAATAATAAGAAGAAAAGCTTAGTTTAGAAAAGATCAAGCACAGGATATACAGAAATGCAGGAGACAAAACACGTTTGTTAGACGCTCGCATCGTTCTGCGCTGAAAGTAGCCAGGCAGGATGATTTATACAAAATATACATTCGAGAGAAGGCCGGTCGATTCGCTATCTGTTGATATTATCCGATCCAACTGAAGTTTCGAGGTGGAATGATCCGCTCGGTACTCATAAAAATTCAAACATTACAATATCACTGGCGCCCCAATATGCCGGTCTTCGTTTTGTAAAACACATTTTATTTTCGAATAACTTGTCTTGCTAGAAAAGGAGTGTATTTGTTCTTCTGCCACAAACTGAATGATTTTCGGGTACAGTAAGTCCTAATACTCTGTGGTACCTTAGACGGTCCCGTCGTCAGAATGTTCCATCAGTGGTGGCCAATTCGTTTCACCTTCTTGGCTTTTCACGGAAACTACCAATGGCGTGTGTGCAACATACTCATTGATAGATTTAAGCAATTTGACCAACGTGTGGGAATCCCAAACCTCAGATGAATGTTCAGAATATACGGTCGAGTTGGTCGACAACTGGCCACCGAACTCAAAGAAGTCCATCTGCTTCGGAAGTGGCCGGTCGATGTTCTCGCGACCTCGAGTCTTCACCGTCGAAGCGAGTGCTCGAATGCATTTGACTGTACATGTACATGTATGTGCAAAAATAGCGAAGACACCCAACAGGGCGGCTACAAAGACCACACCTCGCACTGCAGGCATCTGCGTTCGCACCGATCGACTCCGAGCCAGTGGCGAGGCGTAGTCGCAGCCGCGCGTGATTTATCCGGAAGAGGACACCGTTGACAGGAGAGCAAAAGAGCACCAGTGAAGCGCCGCTGGAACGACAATACTGGAAATGTCATCCTCGGCAGTGGCTCATGATAGATGCTCGAATTTTTCTACCATACCTGTACCTCGCCGGACCATATCGGAGAAAGCGAACCTTGGACCGGACCAGAGAACTGTGGGTGCGCTTCGGAATATTTCATGTGATATATTCAATTTGGTAGTGGTTCGGCATGTTGGTGGAAAATCGTACATTTAGTCATGAAAGTATGAAATTCGTTATGTTGGTGCTGAAAGATATAACGATTAATTTTAAGATTGGCGTCCACCTGTCGGAACTTCACGAGTCCACAAATGTGGAAACAGAGGAAATCAGAGTCGAGGTTGAGCCTGTACATAGCTCAGTATGCTCTAAAATGTCAAACACTGAAGCTCCAGGTTCTCGACGTGAAGAAACAATCGCTATTTTTTCGTATCTACTGCAAAGAAGCCGTGAAGAGGGGATGGTTCGAATTAACTCTGTGTACTACCATATGAAGGGAAAACTAGAATTTTCGATATTTATTAAATGCCACAGAGTTATACGAGAAGAGGGGATGATATTTGCCCTCAACCGGTCCCTCTACATATCCATTCTTGGGATTGTTTTCATCCGCACTATCCCTAAGCTGGTTGGCCGAGTTGAGGTCTGGTTGGCCGTGTGGATAGCGCGCTGGTCTCAGATTTCGGAGGTCCCGGGTTCGAGCCCACGTAGCAACTCGCTACACTTCTACGTAGGCGGGTTTTCGGCAAGAAAGGAAGAGGGCTAAGACAGCCCTAACAGCCTTCCCGACGTCTCTGAGGTAATTCTCGAAAGGGCGGATTCCAGAGCTCGGGCTGAGAGCAAAGATTAGGGGGAAAAAGGATCTGTAAGGTCTGCGGCTGGGCACAAAATTGAAAGATCAAAATAAATGTATAGGGTTTTTCCAGTACTCCATATTGCATACTTAATCGCCTCTCCTGTTATCAAGTTGGTAGTGTATTATAATAAAATTTTGATGTGTAAAGTGGGCCCGATACTTAAAAATCCCGGAGATCAGAATTTTTTGAGAAAATTTGAATTTGTTCGCAACGCAAACGTTGCTGAATTGCGTTACCGAAAGTATAAGCTGAATGAACTGTTATTTAATGAAATCGAGGATCATAGGCTAAGACCGTGAGGAATGATCGGAAAACGAAATTTTCGAACTATACAGAGAAGACAGACAAGGTATCTTAAAAAGTACGACACGAAAGACGAAACTCAAAACCCACTGGTACGACCATAATATTATTATGGAATTATGATTGTGTCCTTATCATACACTACCAACTTGGTAACAAGACAGGCGAATAAGTATGCAATATGGAGTACTGGAAAAGCCCTATAAAAGTCCGCCAGGGTCGATTTTACCCTTCGTCCCTTCAGCTACGTTCCCACGGCCATAAACGAGAGGTTTATCCCAAGATCTGACTCAGCAAAGTACTTGCATGAACTGGAAAGTTCATGTGAAGGACGAGCGCGAAGAGCTGAACATCAAATTACAATAATTGTACTGGCTAATAGGGTATCGCTCACCAATCAATATAGCCTATAAACTCCTTATTTACAAGACGATCCTTAAGCCTGTATAGACCTATGGCCTGCAGATCTGGGGCACAACGAAAAAATCGAATCGACTCGTCATTCGGAAATTCCAAAACAAGGTCCTATGCCTAATCACTAACGCGCCTTGGTACTAACGAACACTCTCCTGCATCAAGACCTAGAAGTTCCGGAGATTGACCAAGCCATCAGAACCTATGCGAAGAGGCACGAGCACCGACTCTACAACCACCCGAACATCACTACGATCGAGCTCCTCAATACCACGAGAAGGCTCAAGGGATTGAAGCCACACGAACTTGTAATCTAGGAAATTTATTGTAACTATGCACAATTACTATATATGTCATAACCAGCGGCGGATCCAGGAAAAAATTTCAGGGGGTTACAATATACTCTTGGTCTCGTGTCGATTCAACAAAAAATCCAAAACCCCTTCTTGGATCTGCCCCTGGTCATAACTACTAACTTAGGCACTGACCTAAGTCAAATAAGAACGCGATTCACATTTTCCATTAACAGTATTTTTGCATGTCCTTTGGCAGTCCAATAATAAATAAAGAGTTTAAAAAAATATATCGAGGAGGGAGGGTTTATGGGCTGCCTATTTATATTATCCACTCGAACTGAAATTTTCAGGAGTTCCTCTGAATGAAACAACAATTCGCCTGGTATTTATTTATTTTTAAATTAGATGGTATAATACGAGTTTTAAGGAAGTTATATCTACGTCAGTACCAGGTTGATGGCTCCATGAAGCAGTCCTGGGGTTAGTAACTGAGAAGCTGAAGCTACTAAAAATTCTTTAATTCGGTCCTTGAATGTTGAGATTGATTTTGTGTTACCAAAATGGCTCACCAGTAACGGGTATAGGAGAAAATCCTGGGAAAGTCAATTAAAGGGCCCAAAGTTCCATAGTTCATGTTGAAAAGAAAAAATACTGACGCAGTGCATTATTTAACTTTTAAAAACTTAAGATATAAAACAACATCAATATCATTCTCTACACATTAGATATCTGGCCTTCTCCTCCCCTCCAAGGAAAAACTCCCGCTGATGAGACATAATGGTGTGGTGGGACGTATGGCGATGCACGCATGCCAGAGTGGCCTCGAAACATCGCACCCACGACCCCGAAAACTACCCTTTCGAGTATCGCATCAGTGGCCGGAGGCAGTGATAAGATATGAAGACATGAGAAAAAACCTGATATTCCCCCTTTTGGAAAGAACAACTCAAATGAAGGCAATAAACATTAAAAATCTGATCTCCATCTTCTCCTCCTTCCACCAAGAAAAAAAAAATTCGGCTGATGAAATATAAACAAGTAAAACATCTGTGCTGTATTAAAAACCTGACAACCATCTCCCTCGGGAAAAACTTGAGCTAAGCGTATCCATTAGGGTGGATCGTCAAAATTTTTTTTCGAAATTTCTAATGCGACCCAGGTAAAAAGTTGCCTTTGAGGAAGGAAAGTTAATTTTTTTTTGGAAATTTTTCCCAAGGGATTTGTCTTTTAAGATATCTACTGTAGGGCTGAAAATTAAATGTTACGTAGTGCCGTAAAATTGCCGGTTATGCAAAATTTTTACGTAACCTTTTTAAACGTATTCATCGCGAACCTTGAATGAATTCATTTACTGATTTGGCCTATTTGTGAAATTGAAGGCGCTAAAGCACTTACCTGTCCGGAATTCGGATTATCCGGATATTAAAAATAGGTTCCGATCATCCGGACTTGGGATTAACCGGATTCTTTCGCGTTATCTGGCCATGTTGAATTCTACATGTGTACAGGATTGAATTGATACATCATGTGGCTACTGCGCAATTAGGGTCTTTCACTATGCTGTAGTAAAGTAAAATGAAAATAAATTCTGTTTTAGGAATAGGCGTACAAATTGTAACGATGCAGCATAATAGTGTTTCCTAGTAATTTAGTGTTGGACTGTTTAATCAGCTTATAATTGCTATTCACGCATAAATATTTGCCAATAACGAAATACATGTAGGAAAATGAGACAAAACACGTATATTTGAAAAAAGTCCGTATTATCCGGATTTTTGGTTACCCGGATCACTCAATTCCCACATTAGTCGGGATAATCGGGACACTACTGTACCATCCTTTGTTGATTTATAGCGCCTTCAGTATGGCTGATGGGGAAAATTCACATATAACCTTAACAATAGTAATGGTTGAGATCTACAAAATGAGTTATGTGCAAATTTTGCCTATCGGCAATATTGAAGGTGCTAATGCACTTACAATACTTTTTTGCATCGTAGCACCTTCAATTTCACAGATAAGCAAAATTTGTATAAGAACTAAATTGAAGTTCGCTATACATACTATTAAAAAGGTTGCGTGCAAATTTGGTCCATCTCGCATATTGAAGGCAATAGACCATTGAATAAAAGTGCTGGTAAAAATTAAAATTTCGCAAGAAAAGCGGTATGGGTTGAGATTGTTCTTACGATAAAATATTGGTAGAGGTTCATGTTTGAGAAAAATCTTTCTCATATATATGCCGCGCAAAAAATTCGTATAAATCTTTGCTCGCTCCCTTTGGTAGAGTTATAATGTGTCTTACCGTTATCTCTCGCTTTCTTACGAAAGATAAAGAATTTCATAAGATGCATATTCTGCTTACTATGCTAGTCCTTAAGCCATATTTCATAAACTCAACTGTACTACAAATTATACTACGCAGTGTTTTTGCATCAGTTCAATGGCCAAACCAAAGAATTCAAGTATTTTTGCTTCGGGGATACGTACAACCTGTCTGTGTGTTTTCCCCGTTTCCCTCCCATGCCATACCCAATCAGTGGAAAGGCAGATTCGATTGGTCAGCAAGGCATCAGTAACAATTGGTGGCGAAAAAATACGTAATAGGTTTATACATGCTACTTAGGATTTTTTTTTTTGACATTGATGTGTTTATTTGCTGGCCTTCCATCCTGTTTCCGACTGACACTATTTTTATTTTTTATTTAAAATTAAAAATGTTCAATTTCACTGATGTAATAAAAAACCGTGTTCGGAATTCAAGTAAAAAAAAAGAAAAAAATTCGGGTGATTTAGGCTTATTATTTATTTTTTTGAATTTAAAATAAAACTTATTTGATTTTACTGATGTTCATATGTTATTACTATTTCTTCACTCCATACCTCTTTCCTTTCGAAGTTTTGATTTTTACCAGTACTTTTATTCAATGGTATGCGAAATGGACCAAATTTGCACATAATCTTTTTAGTTTTACTGATTACGAGTAACAAAAAAGATCATATTCAAATTTTACGTATCTGTGACATTGAAGGCGTTAAAGCATTGACAATACTTTGTCGCTTTATAGCGCCTTCAATATTGCAGATAAGCAAAATTGAAGGCGCTAAAACATTGACAATACTTTGTCGCTTTATAGCGCCTTCAATATTGCAGATAAGCAAAATTTGTACATAACTAGTTTTGTAGATCTCGATCATTACTACTGTTGAGGTTTCTTATAAATTTTGCCTATTTGCTATACTGAAGGTGCTATCAAGCAACAAAGTATTGTAAGTGCTTTAGCGTCTTCAAATTCACAGATAGGCAAAATTTGTGTATGAATTAATTAAATGTTCGCGATGAATACTTTCAAAAAGGTTATGTAAAAATTTTGCATAACCGGCATTTTTAAGGCACTGCGTACCATTCAATTATCAGCCATATAGTACAGAACTTCAAGGACAAATCCTTTGGGAAAAGTTTACAAGCTTTAAAAAAAAATTTTAAACCCTTTTTTTTTTTTTACCAAAGCCAACTTTTAAACTAGGTCGCGCTTAAAAATTGGATTTTTTTAAATCTTATGTATGACGATCCATCCTAGTATCCATATATTAACAACACTACTGCGCCCTCACCTCCAACAATAAACCAGCCGCTGCAGCTCACCTGCAAGGCTCCCCCGCCGTCATCACCTGCCTGCGTCGCCACGTGTACCAAGACGAAGAGGTAAGGGGTGAGTGAAGAGGAAGCGCGTCCGGCTGCGGGGAACCTGAATTCCAGGCTAGTGCCCTGGGGAGCGCGAACCTCGGTCAGCAGTAGGGAACCCCATGGTGGTTCTGGCAGACGCGCGCACCGGAAGCGGCACGGTGAAATGAGGGCTCAGGCCGGCCTCAGAGCGTTCCTCTGGCCACTGATGCGATACTCGAAATGGTAGTTTCCGAGCCCAAGGATGCCGGTGCGGTGTCACAGGGGCCACTTTGGCATGCGTGCATCGCCATACGTGTCCCATCACGCACCTCCAAAAAAAACTCGTGCTGATGGTATACAAACATTTAATGTTTCTGTTTATGGCTCCAATATTATTAATTATTTCTTTGAAACCAGGCACAATAGTAAAGGCTTTGAAGTCCATAATGCTAATTAGATATAAAGTACCTTTCTTTGTAGCAAACATAATCATCGTCATCATCATTATGGTGTGGTGGGGCGTATGGCGATGCACGCATGCCAAAGTGGCCCCTGTGACACCGCACCCCGGCTCCGGATACTACCCTTTCGAGCATCGCATCAGTGGCCGGGCCCGAGCCCCCATCGTGCCGTTTCCGGTGCGCACGTCCCGCAAGGGCCACCATGGGATTCCCTACTGACCGAAGTTCGCGCTCCCCGAGCACTAGCCTGGAATTCGGGTCCCCTACAGCCGGACACGCTTCCTCTTCACTCAGCCCTCACCTCCTCGTCTTGGTCCTTGTGGCGATGCAGTCAGGTGGTGACGACGAGGGAGCCCTGCCTGGGGGTCTGCAGCGCAGCTGCAGCAGCTCTCCTAGGATGGTGTAGGGTTGTCCTGTTCGATGGTGTGGGTCGAACTTGGTTCGTAGCCAGCCCTCTGCCTCGACCACTCCGTCTGCATCTTCCTCTTCATGATGGCCGAGACAGAGGCCGACACCCGGTTCCAACTGCTTCGACTCTTCATCATCTCCGAAACCAAGGTGTCCGGCGCGAGACGGTTAATCACGCCGTCGTCTTCGTCGCTTCTGCCGCCGGGATCGATCGCTGTTGTGGCCGTCTCGCGCCTCTCCTGCTCCAGACCTCACACTCGAACAAGGTGTGCCAAGGTGTGTCCTCCGCCCCTCGATCACAGTACGTGCACACGGGGCTCGGCGCTATCGCCATCTGGTGTAGGTACGTGCCATGCACCCGTGGCCGCTCAGGACTTGGGTCAGGTGGAAGTTCAGCTCTCCGTACGATCTTCCTGTGCGTACATCGAGGTCGCGTATCAGCGCTCGCGTCCACTCGCCCTTAGTCGAATGGGCGAGCGCGTCCTTCATCATCATCATCATCATCGAAGTCATAAGACAGCCCAGTTTTCTCCTCTCCTTTTTGTCTATCTGTTGTTTGTTTGATGTAAGTGCAAAGCCTCAGTAAGGCTCTTTTGATGTGTGTTATGACACGTTTGGACTTGGTTAAGATCTTCCTCGATTTTTGAAGACTGGATTTGAACTTGTGAGGCCTTTCCGATTAGGGAGGCAGCTAGACCTAGCCACTTGAAGATTTTCGTTCATTCTGTTTCGATTCCACTTCGGTGTGCTGAGAATATGGGAGGGGGCATTTTGTGACACACCCTGCATACGTCTCTGTAGGTGAGATTCTCTCTGCGTTACCGGTGCACTCGCACACGGCGAGGCGAATAGAAGTCTTTCGCGAATTAATGTTGATTCAAATGGTTAGCCGAGTGATATAAATTACGATTATACGGGTTAACAACATGTCGGCTCTCACGGGCGCTGCTCGCAGACATCAAACGTTGCAGGCCGGGCCGGACTGGTGTGCGTGCGTTTATAAACGCGGGCAGTTATACAGTATACAGGTAATAGGTGAAACACACATACACATAGCGGGCAGAAAACAGGTAGAAATGACTTCTCTCAGTCTACATACGTTCGCAGAACAAAGCACAATGGTGATCGCATCCTATCATCTGTTCATTTGCTGGAATGTTGAATAAATGGCTTTATCGAACGGTCGAGGGAAAAATTGTATGCAACAAGTCTAGACGGTAAAGCAGGTTAATATATCTTAATGTTTTTCTCTTATTCCACAGTGTTATTTATTTTACTCCGCTTCTCACCCTCCGCGTCTTTGCTCCGCACTCCGCTGCTCACTTAAAAAAAAAAAAAGGCTGGACCGATTCTCTGCTTCTCTTCGCTCCTCTCAGCTTCATCTTCATACTCATATTGGTTTACGATACCCTTATACATTATACATAGAAAAGAAAAAGGAAAGAAAAAAAGATAAAAAAATTCAAACGCATCGTGCCATATGTTCCAGCGCGAAGCGGCGAGAGCGGGAAACGAGAGCTGCGAGCGCGTTTCGCGACCGCGAACAGCGCCGGCGTTCGCACGGCGGTTGGAAAGGCAGCCGCGCCGCAACCGGCCGACGAAATTGGCGGCATCGAGGCACTGAGGGGCGGGTGCTTGGTGGTCGCAAATCAGAAACGCGTAAACCAGTTCGAAACGACGACTTCGACCGTTCGACCAGTTCGTTTACAATATGCTGGCCGACCGGGCGATGACGCTCGGCTTTGTGTCGTCTGCAACCGTCGGCGTACCGGGCATTCATGCCAAATTCCATAAGAATCTGCACTTCACTTTGCAGAGGCGAAACTTGACTTTAAGTTGGGGGGGGGGGTGGAGAAGGAAAATTTGCCGACAAATATTCACTTTTAACTGAAAATTTGCCGACAAAATTTTCTAAAAATTTGAAAATTTACCGATTTTTTCATCAAAACATTTTTTAATTGAATAACATAATAATAAACAAACAAACGTTCTTAGAAAATGAAACATTCAAAGAAACAGTTTTAAAATTTGCTGCCTGCCCAATTATTGAGTGTGTTTCACCCCCCTCGCCATATTTTCGTCCCGGCAAATGCAGATTGGAACCTGATCTCCCAAGCACTCACATTTGCACACATGAGCATACCCTATTCTAGGAGGGTAAGGTGGAAGGATGTTAGGAATACTAACTATTTTTATTGTGAAATTGCAAATTTTCTTACCGGGAATCCAACGTTGAACTTTCTCCAACAAGAACGACCCCCCAGAGACGAAATTTGACTTTCAGTTGTGGGGGGGGGGATGGAGAAGGAAAATTTGCCGACAAAATTTTTTTATTGGAGAATTTGCCGATTTTACAATCAAAATATTTTTTAATTGGAAAACAAATGAACGAACAAACAAATAAAACGTTCTTGGAAAATGAAAATTTCAAATGAACAGTTTCAAGTTTCAAAATTTGCCGACTGCCAACCTCCCCCCCCCCATGGCCTGAAAATGCTGCTTTGATCCTTATCCTCAAGCACTCACATTTGTGCACATGAGCATTCCCTAGTCTGGGAGGGTAAGCTGGAAGAATGTTCGGAATACTTGAGAGGAACACACAACTTCCTTTATACATTGAGGTGGTCGTTATATACTCTTGGTGATATGTTTTAATGAATTTCCTCGTATTCTTCTCCGAAATTGATTCCAATAAAATCAAATCAAATGAAATAATAAAAATGAAAAAGAACTACAAAGTTTCCTGTCGATCGGATTAGAGGAATCCGTGCCAGAAGTTCCCTTTTATTCTTACGGGAAAATACATGGATTTTTGACTTTTGTTCCAGACTGAATTTCCCTCCTATTCGGGCCGTACAGCGCTAGTATCGACTACTCAGGTAAAGTTTTTGACACATATAGCAACATTTTGGAATCTAGGTATAAAAATAGTCTTCATCGAAAGAAAATTCGTTGTTCGAAAAATTCGTTTCTTTTTGAATACTTCAAAAACGTCCTAATTTTCGAGATATTTCAACTTTAATGAGTATGTACATTAATGGGGAAAATGTATTGATTTACCTTTTGCTACCTATCTCTTCGACTCGATACCGACGCGCTCTGACGGATGTACGGTCCGAATATTCACCAGGACCAAAGACCATAAATTAAACAATAGAACATTTGCTATCGGATTCAGCTTGTGACATTGGAAGACTTTTAGATTTTAACAAGCTGTAGTACCCGTCCGGGATGAAACATATGCGATAATATGAAACTTTGAAAATAAAAGAAAGAAAATGAAGCACGAAATTGTTTTTTCATAAATGTGAAAGCTTTGTAATCTTTGGAACCATTCTTCTCTATCTCCAAAATGAAAAATGATCGAATTATCCTGAACATTTCACGTCCTCAATAGAAGTATTGAGGGTTCTTTTGCCCAAACGATGTGCACAGTCCGAGAGTCCCAGGCAGAGACTTTCAAAAACATTAAAGATATCGGCTTTGATAACAGTTTGTATGTTTGTGTCACAGGTAGCGCTATAATATGTTCTCCTTATCATTGTTTTACAAACGCACTAAAGATACGACGCTAGCGCTTCTACAATTTGCACAGTCCTAGTCAGATGAAGTAAAAAAGTATTATTTGTAAAGTAAAAGTTCGATAGTGAAAAAACGCAACATGACTCTCCTACATCTCTTTAATCTCTTTGTTAAGATTACTTTTGCAGAGTACTGTTATCTTTAAAGATAATAATTTCCGTCGTAACTAGTTTTCGTTTGTACCTACACGTTCGATCAGTCCATAACATGTTTCGTGTACGGTCGGTTACAATACAGTTCCTTTCACACTCGTCTAATGATTTTTTCGCATTTCATAATTAACAGTTTTGGTCCTCCGTGCTGGGATAATTATATATCCAGTGATGTTAGTGTTAGTGGGTGTTAGATCGCTAGCTAATACGCGATCTCACCATCAAGTTTTCGCGATTTCATTCGCTTAAGCACTTCAATAAAGTGCATCTCGATTTGTTTTCGTCTCGCGTGTACACTCGTAAAAGCTAAAAGTATGTCGCTGTTCTCAACCGATCAAAGATGTCGAAGGAGAGCTATCATCAGAAGTTTCGAATCGGTGAGAGAAATCCTTTCGTCTACACTGATCACCCAAGAAGATCTCGTCCTCGCTCGAATGACTCTAAAGGAAACTGCAGAAACGGTCGATGAATTTTTCAATGTAGCGGTTGAAGAAATCACAAAACTCGAAAACGAAAAGGAAGACTCTCAAAACTTAGAAAATGCCTACTTAGATGAACACGCCTCGCTCGGAAAAACACTGTGTCTGCTAAGAGCTAAAGTGGGTTGCGAACTGAACAAGCTTCCTCCGGCTAAGGTCTCAGACTCGTCTCGTTCTCGTCACTCAATTTTGAACACAGGCTTTCATGCTTGCGACTCGAACTCAATCGCCGGAATAAAAGTACCCGATATTGTTATACCGAAATTCGACGGCGATTTACGAAAATACCATGATTGGTCCACGATGTTTAAAAACATGGCACACGAAAACGATAAGTTCGAAATAATACAGAAGCTGTATTATTTGAAAACCTCGTTAACTGACGAAGCCGCGGAGGTGTTACGTGATACACCTATGGACCCGAATGCTTACGAAGATGCCTGGAATGAAGTTCAGAAAACGTTCGACGACAAACGTGAGATTATTGCCTGCCACTTTGCAGACATCATGAACCTGAATCCTATCAAGGAAACCGAAATCCGTCAGGCGACAACCAAAATCTCAGCTAGCATTCGCGGGCTCAAAATTAATGGTTTGAATACTGAAGCTTTATCGCCAATAATTTGTTACATCGTCGCAGGGAAGCTCGATAAAAATCTTCGGAAAGAATGGGAACGTTCTATTAAAGACAACTCTCGTTATCCTTTGTTTGAGCAACTTAATGAGTTTTTGAAAAATGTAAGTCACGCTAATAGTCGAGTTCTCGGAGAGAGGTCGTCGCAACTAAAAGCTGATGCCTCGAAGTCTATGTCATCGAAGTCTTCTGAAAAGTCGTTTAATTAAAGGGATAAGAAAACCGCGTTCAATGTACAGTCAACACCCGGACGAATCATCAGTTGCGCCTGCTGCGGAGAGGCCCACTATATCTCGTACTGTGCTCGGTTCTTGGAAAAGAGCATCGCGGACCGACATAATTTTGTAAAAGAAAAACAGCTTTGTTTCAATTGCCTAAGACCAGGTCACCGCACGGGTGAATGTCGCTCCTCGAAATGTCGGAGCTGCGCAAAAGCTCATCATACCCTCCTGCATAGGGAAGAAAATCCCGAAACTATCAGATCCAAAGGTGCCGGTTCCGAAGAGAAGTCTTCTACTGACACACCCAAGGAAACAGCAAAGCCTAAGCCTGCGTACTCAGGCGTTGTACGCACGTCCCGAGTTTGCCTACTGCCGTCAGCCATTGTGTTGGTCATGATTAACTAAAAACCAGTGAAGGCACGAGCCCTGCTGGACACTTGCTCCGAAGCCAATCTAGTGACAGAGGAGTTTGTGCGAAGAAACTGCATACGGCTGTCAAAGTCATCGTCCATCATTGTTGGAGTGACGAGCGATGAAGTTCACTCCACACACTCTGCTACCCTGTCTATCAAGTCAAGGTTCAACAACTTCCGCTTCAACATGTCAGCCAACGTCATACCGCGTATTCCATACCAAGTAGATGATGCAGCCATCGGTAAGTTAACCACATTGTTCTCAGACATTAACTTGGCCGATTCCTCACTCGAGTACAGAGAAGTGGATCTCATTATTGGAGTAGAATACACGAATGTTTGTCTTCTTGATGAAAAAAGAATGCTCAATCATTTATGCTTAGAAAAATCTCAGTTTGGTTGGATAGTGTCGGGTGCACTCAACACGTCCTTAAGCTCGAATGTACAGTACTGCAGTTTAATCACAGATGTTGAGACTGAGTTAAGAAGGTTTTGGGAAGTGGAAGAAGTTGAACTCCCGAAGACGCACCACGTAGAGTATGACCTAACTGAAAGGCATTTTATCGAGAATGTGAGGCGACTGGCGAATGGACAGTTCAGCGTTTCTCTCCCGTTTAAGAAAGATCGTCGTGAAGTTGCTAATACCTATAGAAGAGCCCTGTCAGCCTTACGCTACAGCGAGAAAAACCATCCACCGTCTGTGCGTAGTCTGTATTCTGACTTCATGAAAGAATACATCGAATTGGGTCACATGGAGCGTGTTCCCAAGGCCGAGCTGACTCTACCAAATCGCTATTACTTACCGCATCATTGTGTAATACGTCCATCCAGCCTAACTACCAAGCTGCGCGTAGTTTTTAATGCCTCGGCGAAGGATGTTTCTGGTTGTTCCTTAAATGAAGCCTTGAGAATTGGTCCTCCAATTCAGCCAGATCTGTTCGACCTTTTGCTGAAATTTCGTCGCTATCCCGTGGCTTTTACTGCCGATGTTTCAAAAATGTATCGGTGCATCATGATCAACTCGGAAGATCGTGACATGCAGTGTATCTTGTGGAGAAACGACCCGTCTGAACCCGTTCTCACTTACCGCTTGACAACAGTAACTTATGGCACAGCTCCTGCCTCATATTTGGCAACCAAGTGTCTCTAAGTGCTAGCAAACGAAATACGTTCTCAGTTCCCCGAAGAAGCTGAAGCTATTGATTCAGAATTCTATATGGACGACTTGATGTCTGGCGCGGATACAGCAGAAAGGGCGATTCAAAAGCAGCGTATCATTCACAAAACCTTGTTGGAGGCCAAATTCCCCCTCCGAAAATACGCGTCCAATTCTGCTGAAGTATTAAAGGCCATTGACCAACAACTCGTAGACAAGCATAGAATCCTGAAGTTTGATGCTGAGAACTGTGTGTCCATCCTGGGACTACAATGGAATCCCATTAAAGACGAATTCAGCGTGAACGTTAAACTCACACCTTTACCTGAATTAGCCACACTCACGAAAAGGATGTTGTGCTCATTCACTGCTAAGGTCTTCGACCCACTTGGATTTATTTCACCTGTATCTATTACCAACAAGCTGTTTATTCAAAACCTGTGGAAAGAAGAAATTCAATGGGATACCGTCGTACCTACCTCGATCGCTGAAAAATTTAGTAGGCATTACAAGGATTTATCGCAACTCGAAAGTTTCACTGTCCCCAGACCTTATTCAAATTCTAAATCACGTTATTGTCTAGTCGGATTTTGTGATGCCAGTGAAAAGGCATATTCAGCAGTAGTTTACTTGCTTTCTGAGCATAGTGCTAACGAATTTGGTTCGGTTCTTCTCTGTAGCAAAACTCGCGTCGCGCCGGTTAAACCTCTTACTATACCTAGACTAGAATTGCTCGGTGCGTTTATTCTCACGAAGCTACTTGTGCGCGTAAGTAAATTGCTCAAAATAGACAGTTCGAGTGTTTACGCATTTTCGGACTCTACGATTGTGCTCGCGTGGATTAAGGGTCCCAGCGACCAGTATGAAACTTTCGTTCGTAACCGGTCTTCTTATATTGGCACTCATTTGCCATTCTCTCAATGGAATCACGTCCGCACCTCTGATAACCCAGCTGATTTATGCACGCGTGGAATTTCACCTCAAAAGTTCCTGCAACAACGCTCCTTTTGGGTCAATGGTCCGAGCTGGTTGGTTACAGATTTCAAGCTGCATGTGAGTACGGATGTCGTTATTAATTTGGAGACGGTACCGGAAACACGTAAGTGCAAAAAGACACTCGTTGTTATTGATATCGCTTCTTTCGATTTATTGAATCAGTTTTCTTCTTATCTTAAATGCGTTAGAGTGGTCGCGTACGTTGTGAAGTTTGTTAACAATGTCAATTACGCTCGAGCCAACCGTATTGGTAAACGTATTGGCAAATCCAATGTAAATGATAATTTGATGGCGTCGGAAATGAACGAAGCCCTGAACTATTTGATTCGTGGTTCTCAGGCTCAGTTTTTTCAGAGCGAAATCGAACTTTTGACTAAAAATCTGCCACTACCTAATCGAAGTTCACTGTTGTCGATCGATGCATTCTTGGACGACAACGGCATTTTAAGGGTCGGTGGCAGGCTCTCAAACTCCGCGTTTCCCAACAGTGTTAAGCACCCGATTGTGTTACATAAAAAATCGCGATTGCTTGAACTTTACGCCGATTACGTACATAAATATTGTGCGCACGCTTCGCGTTTATTCTGTGTAAATTTTATCAGAAATCGTTACTGGGTTGTCGGCGGAGTTTATCAGCTTGTTAAAAAACTCATTTTTCAGTGCGTTAAGTGTGCGCGTTTTAAAGCCGAAACTTGCAAGCAAATTATGGGCGATTTGCCTGCTGCTCGCACGTCTATTTCCCGTCCTTTCACAAACACTGGAGTCGACTTGACTGGCTTCTACGAAGTCAAGTGCACCAATCATAGAACTGGAAAAATCAACAAGGTGTACGCCGCTGTTTTTGTATGCTTTGTTACCAAGGCCGTTCACATAGAACTGGTAAATGATCTTTCCACAGATGCTTTCTTAGCCGCGCTCGAATGGTTTGTTAGTCGAAGGGGTGTACCAAACGTCATTCACTCTGACAACGCTACCAATTTTGTGGGAGCCAAGAATATAGTCGACGTCAACGTGTATCGTGTCGCAGAATTTGCCGCTAATCGCCACATTCAATGGTCCTTTATACCACCGCTCAGTCCACATCAAGGCGGTTTATGGGAAAGCGCGGTGAAATCGGCCAAATCCCTCTTGAAGAGGGTCATCGGAAACCAGATTATGAGCCGTGAAGAACTTAACACTGTCTTTATCAAGGTTGAGGCAATCTTGAACTCTCGACCGCTTTGTCGATCGCCCGAACCTGGACAAACTGCCTTGTCCCCTGCTCATTTCTTAGTTGGTGAACCTCTGTACGAAGTTCCTGCTCCCGAATCTGGTGAGGTGAGCTTACATCGCCGTTATCAGCTTATCAAGCAAATCACTTCCTCCTTTTGGAGGATCTGGTCTTCGTGTTATTTGCATCAACTACAAGTTCGATCCAAATGGAAGAAAGCGCAGCCAAATATATGCGTTGGAGATGTCGTTTTGGTCAGAAATTTGAAGACCACCTCGCTGGAGTGGCCACTAGGAGTGGTCGTCAAGGTTATTCCAGATGCAAAAAACGTTGTTCGCAAGGTGGAAGTAAAGTGCGCAACAGGTGTATACTGTCGCACCATCCAACAACTTGTTAAATTACCAGTGCATTCTAAGTAGCATAGTTACCATATTGTATATTATGTTTAAGAAGGATAATTTCAGTTTATATAATTTTTGATTTTAATGACTGTCGTCATTGGCGGGGAGCATTGTTAAGATTACTTTTGCAGAGTACTGTTATCTTTAAAGATAATAATTTCCGTCGTAACTAGTTTTCGTTTGTACCTACACGTTCGATCAGTCCATAACATGTTTCGTGTACGGTCGGTTACAATACAGTTCCTTTCACACTCGTCTAATGATTTTTTCGCATTTCATAATTAACACTCTTCAATAAATGAAAAATGAAGCAAAAAAGTGTTTGTAAAATAAAAGATCGATAGTAAAAAAACGCAAAACATGAACTGTGTTTTGAACTTGGTATATCTGTCTCCCAACCGGATGCGCAATCAGTTACCCTAGTTACCCGAGGAATAGTTACCCATTTGCAACCCTCAGTTGGACGCTGTTAAGCGTAACAGAACCAACCGACATTTGTAAGCAAAATGAGTTATTAGTATTGTTGGAAAGAGCATAAAAAGTATAATTTTTCAAAATTAAGCCCCCGATTCAAAAATGTTACATACTGCCATATGAGACATTTTTTAAAAGATTTCATTCAGCAATGCCTGAGAACACCGATGAAGAAAAATCGAGACTTGTCTTTATATATTAGATTAATCTCTTTAATAAATGAAAAATGAAGCAAAAAAGTATTTG
This sequence comes from Acanthococcus lagerstroemiae, assembly GCA_031841125.1. Taxonomy (NCBI): domain Eukaryota; kingdom Metazoa; phylum Arthropoda; class Insecta; order Hemiptera; family Eriococcidae; genus Acanthococcus; species Acanthococcus lagerstroemiae. The sequence goes on along the minus strand of CM063112.1, from coordinate 57,450,407 downwards.
TAAAATGAAAATTCGATAGTAAAAAAACGACACATGGCCCAAGTTTTAAACTCATGAAGCCCTAAAGATGTTTCGAATAAATAAATAAATAGAATCGGGTTTCTTTCTAGTGGTTCTCGATGATCACCCGTAACTTAAATTTCCCTATGACTATTGTTATTGTGTTCGTTATCTATACCAAAGGCCAAATCAAACATGTGATGTATTCTTGCTGCTTCGATGAGTCATGCGAGAAAAGGAAAGGCCAGAGGAGACTTGTGTCGGTCGACAGTATTACAAATGATGAAAAGGAATGTACTCATAATAGAGATTTCTTACTATTCGTATGTTCGTGCTTTCTCGTGCGAATTTGTTTTCGGTTTTTTGCTCGTAATAGTATAAACATTTTCAGTAACACCTGAGAACACCGATGAGGAAAATTCGAGACTTGTCTTTATATATTAGATTAATCTCTTTAATAAATGAAAAATGAAGCAAAAAAAGTATTTGTAAAATAAAAAATCGATAGTGAAAAAACGACACATGGCCGAAGTCTTGATCTCATGAAGCCCTAAAAAGGGATTTGTAAAGTAAAAGTTCAATAATAAAAATACACAACATGGCCTGATTAACCGCAATATGTACCCTGAGACGCTTTTAGATGAAAGAAACCAAGTTTGTCTTTATATTATAGATATGGCCAGCCTGATTGTTCTATATCCACGATGTGTTTTATAAAATACTTCCTACTGGTCACACTGATCACTCATCTAAAACGCGTTTACAATGACGGGGTAAGCGCGCAGAACACTCACACATAGACACACATGCAAGTCGGCTTTAAAGTTTAATTACCGCGTTTATGTTTCAGTTATTGAAAATCTGATACCAAAAGGTTCTTCTTCGATTCAATATTTATATTTTGTGCAAATTTCACCTTGTAATATTCAGCACAGGCTGAGAACATTGACGACATAAAAATGCAACTTGCGTTTATAATATAGAAGAGAGAAGAGAAGAGAAGATAAAAATAAAATAAAATGTTCAACTTTCTCAAATTTCAGGCTCCAGGTCAAACAGAGAATCTAGTAACAACAGATTTCGGGCTGCTCAAAGCGGTGGCGCGCTGCAGTTGTTTACAAAAGATTGAGTGAGTGAGTGACGGAAGTGAAGAAGTGAATTAATAACTGAATTAGAGAATGAATGAATGACTGACGAGTGAGTGAGTGAATCACTAAACCACTGAGTGAGTAACTGAATAAGTAAGCGAATGACTGAGTGAATCACTGACTTATTGAGTGAGTGACGGAGTGAGGAAATGAATGAATAACTACATTATAGAATGAGTAAATAACTAAGTAAGTGAGTGAATCACTGAGTCACTGAGTAAGTGATTGAGTGAGTGAATGAATCACTGACTCATTGTGTTGCGGGCACCCTGGCGCGAGGCGTCCGCTGGTTTCGAAAACCCCTTAGTTCCAAGTGGACATCAAGCAATCAAAGTATCATGAACGTGTATATTGAAAAATGAATAGTACGGAAGCGAGTAACGCAGAGAGTGCGTACTGTAAAACATGAGAACATTGAATACCTCTCCACTAAAATTACATGATCTACTATAACGTCGGTCAGCTTCGTGGGCCGCGTGATGTGATATAAATTACGAAGTACGAATTACAAAGTACGAATATCAAAGTATGAATATCAGAGTACACTGTTATCGGAAACGATAAGGGGTAAAGAATATTATGAAGAAAAATTACTGATGAGAGGCTGCGACTGCAACACCCCCGGGGCTAAGTTGGGACTTGTCGGGAATGTCATGAGTGACAAGGAGCGGATAGATTTGTTCTGGAGTTGGTTGCTCGCGTAAAGCGGGAGCATGGATAAACGTGGGTAGGATGTTGGGAAGTTGTTGGATAAGGAAAGAGGGAGATGCTATAGCACGAATATTAGCATTATATTTATACAAAAGGTAAGCTATTAGACCTATAATGCACCAGGTCGAAAAACTAAGGCTACTGAATATCCACGAGAGAATAGAAAAATTGCTACTATTTTCGCTACTTGTCAACAAGAATCCGGAATTTATTTTATCGGTGTACTGCATTGACAGGTAGGTGTCCAAGATGGTACTCGTATGTTGCAATTCATCTATATCGAGGGATTTTAACACAGGTTTATTTACAAATATAGAGTAATTACATACATGAGTGTGGAATAAAGGTATATCTGGTATTATAATTGTTTGATGAACTTGCGTCTGGTTGTCGCTGGAAGCGGTGAAAATGCGGTGTCCAGTGATACCAGTAGTGCCAACAGGCAATGTGATAATTCTAGTGGGTGGTAGCTGTTGAATGACTGAAGATCCATCAGGGTAACGGATAGTCAACTGGTCCGGTGATTGTTGGATAAACAACCAGGAAATTTCATTGAGTTTATGCCAGATGGCCGGGAAGATGCTAGTGTATCGAGGTGTACAAGTGTTCGGGACTCCGGTGAATAGTTGATACTCACAGGAACCTGAACTAGAGAGTAATAAGTAGTCTGGTCTGCATAAGTATTGTTTATTAGCGATGAAGTGACATTCGCTGAGATCAGTCAGGTATCCATACGTGGAATGAGACAGATCAATTAAAAATAGAGGAAAAGAGGGTTCTACGTAGAAGTACGTAGAATTGGAGTAAAGAGTTGGGAGAGGAAATAGTTGGTAGAGGGAGTACCATGTCGTTTCAATAACGGGAACATGTATTAAGAATATTATAGTACCTTTACGGGCATAAGTCTGTATTTTGACATGACTTAGCGTTACACTTGGGTCTTTACTGAGCCACATTTTCCCATATCCGAGAGTAATTGAGTTAAGGACATTTTCGAACCTGTAGGGGTCGTATATCTCAGGATGCAAATGGTTGTCTTTAGCGAAGAGAATTGCATTTTGGAGTAGCGTTATCTCTGAGCGGACAATGTCAGACATAGAATTAAAAGTGTCTAAAAGACGGGCTATTTCATTTGTGGTTCTGAGTAGAGTGGCTGTGGAGTTCAACATCGTTCTGGCATTCTGTAATGTAATCTCCAAGACTTTTTCGTTGTATCGAACTTTACCTAATGAGGAATTGAAGATATAAATAAGGTCTTTTTGTGCTAAATAGTTGAACTTGGCGAGTTCTTTTTGTTTGGCTTGATTTCTCAAGAGTTGTTTAAATTGTTTGTTGTAGTTCTTAGCGTCTTCAGCGCTGGGTGTACCAAACATCCATTTTAAGAGATCTGAGCCTGGTGTGAAATTGAGGGATCGTTTATGTCTCTTGGACTTTTGATGAAGATGACCATCAGTAGAGGTTTCTATGCGTTATTTTGTAATTGCGTTCTTAGGTGGTCAATGGTGAAGGACATGAATTGTATTAACTCAGATGTTTCGTCGTCATTAGTGAAATTATGGTCTAACAACGAGGAGTAGCGTCGAAACTCATGGAGGATTGTGCGAAGTTTCTTGAGTCGAGTGTCGAAAACGGTAGTATCTACAGTGGTAACAATTTTCCACTCGTCGACTTGATTCAGTACTGTACCTTTGGGTTGAAATAATATGCCTGAGGAAGACTGTAATGGAGTCACTACTGACGCTAAAGTAAGAGGCAGAAAGGCTAGAATTAATAGAAGCTTCATGAGTTTGGTGTTGTAGGGTTTTACATCTTTGTAGTGATATTTTTGGACTTTATCTCCACGGAGTATATGGACGTTCGACTCAGAGGCTTTAAGCACAGGGTAAGGACCAAGATATTTTTTATCAAGCTTATTTCTGTTGAAGTTTCGAATAGCAACTAGATCGTCTTCTTTGAAGAGTATAGGTCTCGTTTTCTTGTCGTATTGCTCTTTGGTTTTGTACTTCGAGTCGATCTGTTTTTGACGGGCTTCGTCGTTGATGAGGAAGTGTAATTTATCCTGTAATGAGTACAAAATTTCTTCGTAATTGGTGTCGTGTTTTTGGTCCAGAAAAGGTAAGTTAGCTTTCTTCCCAAAAACTAGTTCGTGAGGACTGAATCCGGTAGAGGAATGGACGGACTTGTTGTAAGCGGACATTGCTAAATGTAGACAATCATCCCATTCACCTTTTCTTTCTATGGTGACGAAGAAGCTGAGATATTCTTTTACTTTTCCGTGAGCTCGTTCTAGAGAACCGTTAGCTTCAGGATGATAGGCTGAAGTCTGTATTTGAGTTATACCTATAGCGTTTCATGGAATAGCTGCATCAGTTCGGACATGAACTCGGTTCCTTGATCGGATAGTATTTGCTTAGGTAAATCATAGAAGCAAATGAAACGAAGAAGGCAGAAAAATACATCGAGAGTTCGGTGATGAGAAACAGCGTAGAGAACCAAGAATTTACTAAGCTGGTCCTGGATCGTTACAATATAGCGATTTTTCTTTTTCGTTATTTCAGTGTGCACGTCGACTACGTCGATTGCAATTTTTTCAAAACGTTCCGCAGGAGTATTGGAAATCTGCATAGGCGGTCGTCGTAGTTGATTATCTTTTTTGAAAGTCTGACAGAAGGAACATCGATTGACTACTTGGGCTATGTCGGTTTTCATACCGATCCAATAGAAGCGGCGTTCTACCAGGTACTGGTACATTTTGTCTATACCTGCGTGAGCTACGAGAGAGGAATTATGGATTTTTTCAATGAAACTTACTTTATCGTGGGGAATTTTATTAGACGTTATCCAGAACAATTTTATCGGATGAAAGATGTGCGCCAAACGATCTTCTAGGGTAGGCAACTTCATTGCCGAGAGGGAATTTACAGTGTCTAATATCCCTATTTCAGTTTCATTATATTCCGACATTAATTCCTTAAGCTGAGTGAGCATTTCAAAGAAAGTAGCGGGTTCAAAATTGTCACGAAGGCAGTTTTTGTAAAAACAGACGTAGTAAGTTTTTCCAGGGTAAGCTATACGTTCAAACTCGTTGGTCGACGTAATAGAAAGCTCAAGACGAGGCATCGGGAATTCATTGTATCCGGGTACTGTGAGGATTAAAAATTTTCTACAATTTTTCATTGGCTTCCTAGGGAATACTGAATGATATTCTCGTCGAATCTTCTTGACATATAAGGTTCGTGATAACGCATCAGCGGCGGAGTTTTCTTTGCCAGGAATGTGTCGTATGGTGAAGTCAAATTCGGCCAATTTTAATTTCCATCGGAGGAGCCGGGCTCCTGGATCTTGTACACGAATAGCCCACTGCAATGGTCGGTGGTCGGACAAGATCTCGAATTTCTGTCCCAGTAAATAGGGTCGAAACTTGAGTATAGCCCAGTAAATGGCGTAAAACTCTTTCTCGATTGTAGAGTAGTTTCGTTGGGCAGGATTCAGCGTCTTGCTCTCAAATGTTAGAGGTCTCAAGATATCGAAATCATCTTTTTGAGAAAGTACAGCGCCGACGGCTATATTGGAGGCATCAGTGTGTAAGTAAAAGAGCTTATCAAAGCGGGGAAATGCGAGTACAGCCTTCTCGGCGATGGAGGCTTTAAGTTTTTCGAAGGCTTGTTGACAGGCTTCGGTCCAGTTAAAGGTGACTGACTTTCGTAGTAGCTGGTTCAGGGGGTTTGTCAGATCTGCATGATTGGGGATGAATTTCCGATAGTAATTACAGAAACCTAGAAAAGCTTGTACCTGTTTGACATTAATGGGTACGGGGAAATGGCGTAACTTTCCGATTTTTTCGGGCATTGGTTTCAGACCATCTTTGGTAACTAAATGTCCGAGATATACAAGGCATGTCTTGGCGAATTCGCATTTGTCAGGCTGAATGAGAAATCCAGACTGTCTGAGTTTCAGTAGAACATTTCGGAGTCTTGTTAAATGTTCGCTGAAAGAAACAGAAAAAATAATGATGTCGTCGAGGTAGACGAATGCTTCGGAGCCTATAATACCGGATAGGCTGGCGTTGATGAGTCTTTGAAATACTCGAGGTCCGTTTTTTATTCCCATGGGCATCCTGGTATACTGGAAATGCCCTTCGAATGTACTGAAAGCTGTCTTCTCCTGGTCTTCTTTCTTGACAGGTATCTGGTGAAAACCTGAGGCTAAGTCTAAAGTTGTGAAAAACTGAGCTTGACCTAGTCTGTCGATGATGTCTTCTATTCGAGGAAGAGGATGTTCATCATCGGGCATCTGTTCGTTGAGTTTCCTATAGTCGATTACTATTCTCCATTTCTTTTCTCCAGAGGCGTCCATTTTTTTGGGGACTACCAAGACTGGGGCGTTCCAAGGACTGTTGGATGGCTCGATAATTCCTTGGCTTAAAAGATTATCGGTATATTCTTTGACGATGGGTCGATGAATGTCAGGAATTCTGTACATCTTTGCTACTTGAGGGTGACAAGGTTTGGTGGGTAGAGTACATTCTCCTTTAGCAACTTCATGATTTATAGGCTCGTTTTTCAAAGCAATGCGGTCGCTGAATTCTAGAAGAATCGACTGAATAGCAGCTGTTTCACTAGGAGTAAGGTGCTCCAGGCGAAGTGTAGCGAGGATTCGTTGGTTCCTCTCTTCGGGATTGTCAGTGAAAATACGTGACAAACGTAGAGTCTCATTTGGATAGGCAATAAGCGAAGTCATTTGAGTTGGAACTCGTACAGAGTTGTCAGATGCATTGACAACTGGTACTAAAAAGAATTGATTTCGAACTTGCACTACGGAAGGTGGAATACGAAGTAATGCTGGAGAGGCTTCGTTGTCAATGAGGTATGGACCGTCGGGTTGGCTAGTTTTGATGATGAGTATTCGACGAGTATGAGGCGGAATTTCGTATGGGTCACAGAATGGGATCTGTATGTTCAGTGAGCGAAAGACAAGAACTTCATTTTCATAGTCAATAACTGCTTTACTGGCTCGGAAAAATGGGGAACCAATAAGACCATCTTTATCAAGGCTGAAGAGTGCATCGCCTATTACGTGAAAACGTATCGTGATTTCACGAGTATTCTGCTTGAAGGGAATAGCGACTGTTCCCAGAGTACGGTGGACTTGACCGTCTCGTGCGCAGGAAGAAACCGCGTAAGTCAGAGAGTTGTCTATTTTTGTTGTCTCGGGAACTGATGAAAGTGGCATCAAGGATAGTTGGGCTCCGTTGTCGAGTTGAAAAGTAAAAGTTCTAGCTCGTAGAGGCGATGTGAGCTGAATGAAAGTATCACGTGTTTCAGGCGGGTTGTCTGAAGCGGGTGTAGCGTTACACGACCGGATGATGAATTTTTTCACAGAGAATTCCTTATACGCAGGAAGGTCGGAAGAGGCTAGTTTGCTTTTCACCAGTGGGCAATCTGAATCCCAATGGCCTTCTTTCTTACACCAAGTACAGGGCCTAGTTGGCTTTGTATCACGACCGGATTTATTCGCATTTGTCGAATGATTCGTTTGGACATGGGCAACTTTTACGCGACGGGGGTCACACTGCTCCTTTGTGTGTCCTTTGTTACCACAATTGCTGCATTTGGGGCACCTAGGATCTCTACAATCCTTAGTCTGGTGAGTGTTGACTTTATGGTGAGAGCACCACATACGAGGTTGATTGGTAGAATTGGTGCTGCCGTTGGCAGGGCGTGAATCGTTTTTCACGGAAGAATGGAAGTTTCGTGAGGCTGGTCGACTATCGATACGGGTGTTTCGTGAGAATCGGGAATCGGCTTCTTGAGCTAAGCTTCCTAAAGTTTGGAGATTGGCTTTCTCTTGCCTAAGAGCGACGCGTAACATCGGTTGATGTTCGACTTTACCGTGTTCGACGAATATAGTGCGAATCAATTTCTTCAGAAAGTCCGACAAACTCATGACTCCTCGGTATTCGGGGTCGAATTGGCCAGCGTCAATAGCGCGGGTCATAGAAGCTTTTAAACGTTTCAGGAAATCAGTGGATGATTCGTTGTTACGAATACGACAGTTGAGAAAGGACATAAGCTGAACATCAACGGGTTCACCTTCGCCGAATTCTTGTAACATGTAATTTTCAAATTGGTTGTAGTGGACGAATATTTTCCCTTTCAGATAGCTAGCAGCGTCTCCGACCACACTGTTAACTATTTGTTCAAGGATGGCTGCCTTGAAATTGTCGGGACAATACTTCCACGAATAACGGGTCTGCTTCAGGTAGTCCTCTAGACCTTGTTTTCCTGAAGTGCCGTCGTAAGTATGGCGTATGGCCACATCTTTGAATGAGAGAAACTGACCGGGAGTTTCGACAGTATTTGGAACTGTTGTAATATTCGACCGTGCTGGCTCGGGAGATGTCTCGCTGCTGTCTCCGTAGCTGAGATTAAGTTGAACCTGAGCGGCGGCGCTAGGATCGTTAATATTATCCATGACGGGATAGAGAGTTTCGAAGTGAATCTGTGCCTCGGATAAATATTTCGAATTTGTCGAAATGAAGGCTGAGAGTGAAGCAAGGTGCGGGTCCTTGTCATCACACGAAAAATGAATATAATGTTGAGCTAACCTGGCTAGGTGAAGCAGGTGTTTGAAGTGGGAAAGATTTCTGGGTTTCCCTAAAGCTAATTCAGCTTGAAATAAACCGACTGAAGATGAGTGTGGAAATACACTGAGAAAACGGAGAAGTGTGGGACTTGGCTCCTGGTACTGAATAAATAAATAGTCGGGTGGAGACTCTAGACGACGACTAGGTTCACCATTTTGACTTGACATGTACTCTTTTTAGGAAAAGTCAAGAGCTCTGATTGCTAAAGTTGGGCTAACGCTTACTTAATTCGACGCTAGACAAGTCAGAGGTTAACTTGTTGGAAAGTAAAAAAGAAAAAAATAAGATTTTCGAGGAAAAATAACGTATGGACTAACCTGTGAAGAGACTATGCTCCGATAGGTCTCTTGTGCGTTTTACACAATATCTGGAACAACTTTACGACGCGACGAACGACTAACTTGAACGAGAGAAGCGCGGGTGATCAGGCCGTCTCACTCGAACAGTGAAATTCGCGAAATTACTTTTTCATGAAATTGGAATTGGTGATAGATGGAGTAACTGAGTTAATATAATAATATGCGAGCGATGAGGCATCACTGAGTAAGTGATTGAGTAACTGCGTGAATAACTGAATAAGTAAGAGTGATGAGTGAATCGCTAAATAAATAAGCGAATGATTGAGTGAGTGAGTGAATCACTGACTCATTGGGTGAGTGACAAGTGAGTGAATCACTAAATAAGTAAGAAAGTGAATGAGTGAATCACTGACTTAGAAGTTGCTAATGCAATTTCTCTAGTTTCGCCTAATAGATTCACAAGACGAGAAAATAGACGCGTCATAGGTCAATTGAGTTGTATCATATCCTTGTACTGAGTACTGGAGACGTGATGTGAACAATGGTCATGGTGAAACCGTTTTACAAAAACAAAAACCCCGCATTAGCTAAGAAAGGCGAAGGGAATTGTGAAAGCAGTCGAGTTCAACTTTCTCAAATTTCAGGCTCTAGGTCAAACAGAGAATCTAGTAACTACAGATTTCGGGCTGCTCGAAGCGGTGGCGCGCTGTAGTCGTTTACTTTTATAACCCTGATCGAGGGGAATATTTCATTTACAGACATACGAAGAAATCTCAAAATATTATGAAAGCGAAAGCGTTTATCGAAAAAATGATTAGGACAAAATTTATGTAATAAAATTTCTTCAGATTGACTAACCATTTTTCATTTCCATCTGATGAATTTTTCTAAAATATGTAGGGTTTCAAATTTCAATAGTTATTTTTTCTTTTCCACGTACCTAAAATTATAGAGGGCGACTCTTTCGCGCTGGCAGTCCGAATAGTCATTGACATTTAAAATTCAACGTTTACTACCGACTTTCAGATTTTCGAAATGTCTTCCACATTTCAGCTTTGTTTTAACCTTTCAAATAACGTTCGATACTCAGCTTGAAACCTTCTGCTTTTGACTGACTAGTCTCTAATAGCAGTCCAGGGTACTCCATTTTCAGAAACGAAATTTGACTTTCAGTTTGGAAAGGTGGAGAAGAAAAATTTGCCGACAAATATTTTTTGAAAACTAAAAATTCACCGACAAAATGTTTAAAAATTACAAATTTTTTAATTGAAAAAGAAAATAAATAAACAAACAAACATGCATAGAAAAATGAAAATTCAAATGAACAGTTTTAAAATTTGCCGACTGTCAAATTATTGGGGGGGGGGGGGTCGCCCCTGGCACTTTGTCATAAAATATAATACAAAATTGGGTACATTGATGCTGGAAGACAGAGATGAATTTCATAATTGCAGCCAACTCGTCACGCACGCCTGGGTCCACACTGTGGAAACAGAGGCGGCAGTGCAGGAACTATACAGTTTTGATGGGAACAATTGCTATCAAGGACTTTATGATTGGAAATTGTAAGATGTGATTTCTTGATTGCAGGGTGGCCACTTGGTCATTTTTTTTTCTGCTTAGCTTTTTAAATTTGATTCTGATTTGTGTTCGAAACGATTTTAATATTTCTCATTTTTCTTATGTTTCAGGTGAGCTTGATTTACTATTGGGTTAGCGATTTCGTATTTCTTCGATTTTCCTGGTTACTGAAATGACAAGCGGCTTTATGAAATGGTCAGTACAAGTTTTCAGTCCAAATAAAGTTGAAGTCCCGCCTTCTCCTACTAGAAAAGTTGCTTCGATACTTCCTTACTTATCGAATTGTCATTTGTATTCCCCTTCTGAAAACAAGTTAGTTTAAACCGAGTAGCAAGAATTCGTTTGGCTACAGACCTAGTGGATATATCCACCCCACCACCTACCAAAAATCAGACTCACAGGGTGGCCACTTGGTTATTCTTTCAATCTTATGTTGTTGTTGTTTTTTTGTTGTTGAAAATATGGTCAGTAAGTCATCCAAAACATCAAACTAATATTGTGGCTAAACTTTCAAACTGGATAGTAGGTCCCATCTACTTCAGTTCCTCTAAGTGTATCAGCGTCGATGGTACTAGATGCTTTGTTTCCTTCGCTAAGTGTTGCAATTACTCCTGATATCCAGCTTTTCTGTCGTAATGATACAACAACCAGAGCTGAAATCCTGTGGGTGCTGGAAGTAGCTGGAAGTAATTTCAGTTTGCGACCCTGTAACGATATAATTTCTTTATTCAACGCCATGTTTTTCAAAACTCAAAAAATAGAAACCCAGGCCCGTAGCCAGAGGGGTGTTAGGATCACCCCCACAGCGCTTGCCGGAGCCCCCCCCCCCAGCAGAATTTCGTAAATAAAAATAACGAGAATCTCTATATTTTTCTCGCTAGTTCTGTTCAAAACTTTTCTTTCCACTACATTTTAATGTTTATAAACTTGGCAACACTGATTTTACTTTGAAAGATAGGTAGACGAATCGTATGTTTGTCGTTCTTTATATACGTCATGTGTCACAAGAAAAGGGCCCGAGTGTCCATCCAGCAGTTTCAGACACACAGGGTTATTCTTCGAAAATGTTGATATTTCAGTCCCCAGCAGTTATCTCACAAACTATTAATGATACGGCCATTTTGTTTTGTTTTTCGTTGATAGATATGACTAAGTTCTACTTTTTCAAACTTTCAGAAGAAAATTTGATCCACTTTTAATGGGTCAAAATTGAACTAAATATGCTCAAATGTCCGTCAACATGGCTGCCCCTCGAACGATTTCCATTATTATTTTTTCTTTCTTTAAATTTTCAAGCTCTATATTAGAACAAACTGACAAGGTAGTGCTACTTTAAATGGATGTAGGAATCACAAGGTAACATTAAAATCGCATCTTCGCAGGTGGGAATCAGTATGGCCAGCTTTGAAAATTGTCTCCGAGCTTTTGTCCATCGGCATGGCTCTTTCTCAACCAGTCACAGTACAGGCGTTTCAATTTTTTTTTCGTCTCAATTAATGGTTAAATTGTATATTATATATTAAAGCAATACGGTTCCAGACTCGTGCATTTGCATAATGTCTAAAATTAAAAGTTATAAAAAGAAGTATCCTTCGGCATGGTCATCTTTATGCAACGATAGACGTTCATCATCCAAAAATAATTACGTCTAATTAATGGGTTAGTATGCCTTTATCAACTCTCCATATAATTTTTTGTTTTGGAATCTTTTAATCGACGGCAGAACACGTTTTGTTCGTTATTGTCTTTCGGCATGAACTTTTCATGTGTCCTTCAGCATGGCATTCATCATTTTGATTGCTATGCCAAAATACAGAACCCCTCACTGTCGGCCCAATTTTACCAATGTGTTATATAATGCCTCTTAAAGACTCCCATCAAAAAAAAAGTTTAAATATGCCCTACTTTCCTCCATGAAGAATCATACCTAAATATCAACATTTTTGAAGAATGACCCTCAGGCCTTTTTCTTGGGTCACATTACAATTCACAAACAGGGGTAGGCTCGCGATCCAGTTCACATTGAATATCGATGGCTAAATGCCTGAATGGCTGTTTGAGAACTGATAACTTGATAAGTCCACAGAAATAGAATTTTGTTTACTTTCAAAAGTTCGAAAATTTGAGCATTTTAAAAGTGGTAATCTTTTTTCACGCGATATATTCAATTTTGTTTCAGTGGATTGTCGGGAAGTTGAATCACCAATTTTGACTATGAATTTGGAGGCCAGATTCAATATTTTTATTGTAGCACTGTAAATTTGCTATCCCCCTCCCCAGAATGTTTGGTTTATATCAGTGGTGTAGCCAGGATTTTCCCAAGGGAGGAGAGAGGGGGCAAAGTAAGATTTTCAGGGAAGAAAAAGTCGAAAATTGAAGTATTTTTAAAAAATCACCGATATTAGAGGACCATTTTATAAAAATGAAAGTAAAATTACTGCTCAAGCGAAAATCTTTCGGAAAAACGTGATTCAAAGGCGATAAATTGCTCATGTTTGCGTATTTTCCATTCAGTTCCAGTGCCTTGGGGGCATTCGCCTCCTTCGCCCCTCTTGGTTAGATCACTGCCTTGTAGAAATCTTCACATTATTTACTGTGTGTATCCTTAAGCCCACCCCGGTAAAACAGTCAGCACTCCCTACCGCAGAGAAACCATGACCGTGAAACAAAAGTTCAATGCCTGATAACAGAAGTTTGTGGTCTATTTTTAAAGGCGTCTTATTGAAAATGTCATTAAAAGTAATGCTTAGCAGGGACATACTTTAGGAAAACAGATACTAAACGATGATCTGGATATCAGCGGATTAAAGAACTTGTAACGAGATAGGCCACTTGCTAGTAAACGACTTTTCAATAGTAAAAAATATAAACGTAATATCTAAATTCTAATTCTCATCGGGCCGTCGTATAGTGAGAGGAATAATTAGAATGCCAAAAAGAATCAAAATACAGAATTTTATAAGGAAAAAAATGATGAGAAGGAAGATAATACCCTCGCCCAACGTGAAGTAACCAGAGGCTTTTTAAAACAACTGGGAAATCTAGAAATTGGAGAACCAGGAATACAGGGAACATACGAGAAATGAGAAAAGGTATTAGGAGACGTAATGGAAAGGTACGGGAAATAAAAAGGGAGCGATAAAAACTCAGGATAAATTATCTGGAAACAAAAAAATTGATTAAGAAAATATGAGAAAGGCCATAAAAACAACTACAGGGGGAAACTGATGCTGGAGAGAGGGTGGACTGCATTGGAAATGAACAAAATCTGCATATCTAATTATAGGTATCTAAGTTCGCTGAATCTAATTTTTGGTATCAGTTGGCCTCAGGTTGAAAATTGCAGGCCCATGCGCCCCCACCCCCGGTTGACTTGTTGGTGTGTAATATAATAATTTGTGGCGATCACTGTCTCGGATGATCGGAGACACGCCAGTCCCCACCATGTCGTGTCAGACCAATCATAGCACGAGATAGTCACTTGGCCTTCACTAGATGAATCCCCCCCCCCTCCAACCTAACCGAACGTGAAATATATCCTCAACTTCTCCCCCTCCCTTGTATAATTTCTGCGCATGGGCCTGGAAAATTGTAATATTCCTGAAAAAACTCATTATTATTCGTATTAAATATTGGATGTCCAAGGTCATCGTGAAAGGTCTTTTATGATCAAACTATCACTTCAGGTATTTACAAATATTAATGCGTAGTCCATAAAACGAATGGTAAATTTTGATTTATCAAGTAAAAGTGACGCAGATCAGTTTATAGGTAACTTTAACAACGTGCAGTTCCGAAATCAGTGATCCGTCTTTTTTTAACAGGTCAAGTTACACCTAAATGCGATTTTCACTTTCTGGGTAAAACAACACTGTATACCAAAACCTATCAATGTATGTACTTGAAACTGAGCAAAGTCAAAAGAAAGATGAAAAACGTGGTTGGTTCCCGTTTTTTTTTTATCCTGCGAGTGGCCAAGGCCTAACCCGACGGTCTGTACCGAACTTCCTCGGGTGGCTCCGTGTATTATTTTGAAACATATAAAATAGAAGCTGGGATGGCCCCTCTCCATTGCCTTGTATACTTTCCAGTAGTTTTAACGCGGGGCAGGGAGGGGAGCTCACACTTTTAAATTACATAGATATGCGAATTATAATACTAATAATCGATATTACCTTAAAACTAGAGTACTCTGTCTATCTTCAGTCAGTGTATGTCTGTCCAGCTGTTGCATGTCGCTTTAAATTCCACGACGGTTTCCTGGCAGATTCCGCCCTTCTTCCCCCCTCTCTACTTTGGCCTACTTTTCCAAGGCGAGAGGTTCGCTCCAAGCAGTAGGGGGTCGCCTCCATAGATAAAACGGTTTCAGAAGACTTCCATCTCCAGCTCCTTATCGCTTCCTGGAATTGGTGGTTGGAGTGAGTCCGATATCTGGTTTAGGTTCTGTCACCGGTGATTCCTCGCAGTACCCGAGGTGCCACTGGGCTTCCCGTTTCTCCTTCAACCTTACTCACCAGCCCCTGTCAGTTTTTGTTGTCTGCTTCTACAGCTTCGGTGGGGGATGCCATTGCTTGGTCCTGATGGTGGGTCTGCCCTCTTCCGGGCTCTTCATCTTCTGGGCTCTTCGACTGGCGGTTGTGGGAGTCTCCACTTCAGTAGTCTGCTCTATTATTTTAGAAACGAATCCGTGCTTGTCCTTCTCGGTATACGGAGTCTTTTCAACTCATATTGGATGTAGAATTTCAAGCATGTTCCAATTCTCCTGATTTCGATTGTGTGTCCACTTAAGGAACTTAATTTGAATTTTGGGACAAGTATCGATATCGAAAACTTGAGCTGATTTAAAGTCATCAGCTACGCGAAAAATTCCTTTTTTATGCTAAATTCGATTTTCCGTGAGTCACATAAATTTTGCTCATTTCGAGTGCGAAATTCAAATTACGCCGTACAAACTAGAATACTCGATAACGTTTTTGAAATAAGCGACAAGAAAATCCCTATTTCGATTCTGTACTCAGTTTTCTATAAAATATTAATTTTATGCCCCACAAGTAAAATTTAAACTTTGAGGCTCTCCCGAGATGTTGGGAGGGGTTGAAATGTTAACAGTTTTAAAAGGCCCCGATTTCACTACTCGCTGGCTCTTGCCGTTTTCGGATACTTGAAAGGGCAGCTTCGCTTTCTTTTCTGACGAATTTAGAAATAGCCGACCCCGCACTCGAGTAGAATTGGGATTGGGCACGGCCATTCGCTCAGTCTAAGGATCAGCCTTAGAGCTCCTCTCTGGCGGTAACTCTGTCTGTGTGAGTGCAGTCCCAGAGTGTGTGTGGGACAGCCTCTTCTGGTCCTGCCCCACGCATCTCGCATTTAGAGCTCACGATCTTTTGCTTCCATTATAAATACTGTGCCAAGTCTCTGTGTCCTCTTAGGAGCTGAGTGACATAGGTGTTTACCATTAGACCTTGTCTTATTTTAATCCTTATATCGGAAATGGTCTCGAGTGAGCCTGGCCACTTCTTCTACGCAGTGATTTCTTCTACTGTTCCGTCATCTCTTGTCTTCGTTCTTCTCTATTTGTTCCTTTGTTTTTTCTCGGTCCACTCGATCTGCTATTTCTCTACGGCTTCATCGATCAGCTCTTACCTGATTCTTTGAGTCAACTCTTCAAAATTAAACTGATCTCGAGCTGAGTCGTGATTCAGCTCATTTCGAAATGAATTTATGCTCAATAACTGTTTAGCATTTGCTGGAGCATTTCTAGGATTTTCTCATAACTTTCAAATGCTCGAGCATTTATTAAATGAGCACCTGTTCAGCAAATGTCCCAGCGTTTCAACATTCCTATATGATATCCGATTAAATATAATGCAGATTGACTCTACGGTATAAGGTAGTGATCTCAGTAGGTCGGTCATCCGAGGTTCGGGTTCGATACGCGCGGAGAGCGTCGTCGCATCCACGCACGTGGCAGTGCGCTCATTGCCTTGGCATAGGTCTGCACGCATACCGCGAAACCCAGAGCGAAGTTTACCTACAATGACACCTACCTTGATCGCGTTGTTCACCCTTCACCTTGCACCCAATCGACATAATCCAAGTATGCGTACATATATGCTGTATACAGTACCTGAGCATCTACATCTGTACACTTTCCCCGCTCGCCTTTTAGTGCACATTCCTTCAGGTGGCTGCCATCCGGTGTATACGATTTCTTTGCCCATGAATCATGTCCGAGGAATTCAATAATTTCGCGATCACGAGCGTGCCGATGTCTGTGCCGGACTTGTGCCGCGAGGTGTGTGGACATTTTTCGTTTTATCACTTCTTGCGATACTGTAGGTAGTAGGTACTAGGTCCCCACGTTTCGATGGAACGAATATTTTCCCCGGAAAATAAAACGAGATAGGAGATGTAAAAATGAATACTGCCTTTTGTGGTGAAGAATTTCCTCGCCACCGAAGGGGAGGCAGGAACGGTCTACCGACATTTTAGCTTCAAATCGGAAAATGTGTCACGTATGGTTTTCGCAGATTGATGGTATCAAAAATTTAGTCAGATTTTCAACTCAACTACGATTCAGATCCCGAAGACGTCCCCTTTCAAGGAACTAAACTGACTTCGCTGAAAAAATAGAAGTTTTTTTTTTACCTTGTAAACTGTTGATTTTAGAGATCCAAGCAGATTTCCAATTAAACTTCAATTACGGTCCCAAAATCCAAATTTGATCTCTTCAAATGGGCAGAACTTTTTTCCTCCCGCGGGCAAAGGCCCCTCCCGGCGGCCAGTTCCGAACATCGTCTGGTGGCTCCGTGGATTTTATAAGTACGTAAAATAAAAGAGATTGGGATGTCTCCCCTCCACTGCCTTACATACCTTCGAGTGGGTGTAGTGCGGGGCAGGAAAATGGGCATAACTGACCTAACTTGGGAAAATCGAACGAAGTAATATGAGTTTTCTGGTTGATGATTTTGAATATCTCATCCGATATTTGATCCATTTCGTCGTTAAATCTCAACTCTAAAATTGAATTTATTTGGTAAATTTTGTTTTTACAGTATTGTTCCAGGTCATGCTAAGATTTTGCCATACTCAGTTATGTTCAATTGGCCTTCATCCCATCTTACTTCAGACCTAGACTTTCCCCTATTCTCCTATAAAATTTTCAGTCTTATTTTCTCTCTTTTTTTGGTCAAACATTTGGAACTGAGTGGTGCTGTAAGGCTACAATACATTGGACTACTGCTGCTCCGTGTTCCAATTTACCACCCCTTTCTTCATATGTACCTCCTTAGTTTTGCAAATATTTTTGAACTACATTTTACTGATCATCTCGTTTGGTTGTTGGGCTTTATCACTACCTGTTGTATCTGAATGACAGCAATTTTCGAACTTTTGAATTTCAATTAGTACTCGGTGGAAAGGTAAATCCCGGGAAGTTTCAGCTCGGCCGGGTAGTATTAACAGATGGTGCATCGACCCCTCTCCCTTTCTTACGAAAAAGTACGTCAGATTTTGACATTTTTAAAATTTTTCTCTGAACTCTCGAGGGTGTTGAAGTATAAAAGTAGATTTTGGTGGGTGATGATAACAAGCAAATGTACCTTTTTAAATGCAATAGCATTCCAAGCATATGTCGAGCAAATGCTCAAAATTCCGGAATGTTCTCTGAGCAAGTGCTCGCAAGTTATTGAGCTTAAGCTCAAGAGAAAACATAAAGTTCAAAATGGAAAAGGACAATAAGACCATAAACTACCTCGACCTAACACTATAAATAATATACAACAAGACAGAGTACAACATTTATTTAAAAAACTCACCACACCCCATAAGGACGCATTAATACCCAATAAACACGAAATAGCAGCACTACACAACTACTGCAACAGAACCGTCAACATATTAGATGACGACAACCACAGAACAACAGAAATTAACAAAAGCAAACAAATAGCCATTAATAACAAAATAATAGCCACAAACAGTAGACGAAATAATTAACAAATTAATACAACAAAAAAGTACAGACTCAGAACCAACAACTACAAAAACAGACAACTACGCAGGAGCAATACCATTCACAGGGACATATACATACAAAATACAGAAAATATTCAACTAATACAACATAAAACTTGGAATCTGAAAAAGACCACCTCTGATCAAACAAATATGAGATGACAAAACAGAAACAAAGGACAGGAACAACAGCAACGGAGTATACAGACTGGACTGCGAACACTGTGACATGACCTGCATTGGAGAAACAGGCAGAAAATTCACAACTAGAATAGAAGAACGTGAAAAATCATAGAAGCTGAAGGATGACAAATCACTTTTTGGAAAACACTGCAACAACCAGGAACACAACAACTACAAGTTGACAGAAAAATACAAAATCCTACACATAGAAAACAACACAAGAAAAAGAAAATTAAAAGAACAACTTGAGATAATAAAGGCAGAAACAAAATAAAACAGCCTAATAAACCCAACTAACTTCCAAAGCGAGAACCTATTTCAATTAATAATGTGGGGAATAATCCCAAACATTCGAGATAGTTCGATAACAAAAGCGATAAGGAGTTTTGCCGATAACGCCGGGATATATAAAGGCCGCTGGCCGTCGCCATACAGTCTGGTTTTTGTATGCGAAATTGTGCGTTTTCTAGCGATTTAGCTGCTGTGTTTTGTGCGTTTGTATTAGTGTGACATTAAAAGTTCTTTTTACGTGTTTTCGTGCGTTTTTCGGTCCGAATTACGTAACAATAACATAAGAGTCACTGATTGGACAGACTACATACACAACCATAGGGGCGGGGGGCTTGGGGCTTAGCCCTTCAAACTTTTAAATAGCCCCCCAAACACTGAAAAATTACCAAAGAAAATGATGCGGGGTGGTGTTGCTTCATAATAAGGGGGCTTCAGCAGCCCCCAGTTCTAAGCCCTATTTGCGCTTATACATACAACCACAGACAACCAATAGGAACATACCAAAGAGGTTTACCATACGGTACTATACACCACTATAAGTACAGAACGACAAAGAGAAAAGTGTTAGAGTACTTTACTGAAGATGGCATAACAGCCGAAAGCGCTCTGGACTACAGAAGAAAGAAATTATGAATTGGCATACCCTGCATACAAAATTTACCGAGTTCACTTACATTCCAACATGGACACTAATTGGTAATACGAAGTAAAAGGTCAATCCCTCCCCAATGTTTGGGGTGATGGACGGGTGAGGCAGTAATCTGTGCAGTGTGTTATTTGTAATCATAACTAAGAAAAAACTGAAAAATTATTTAGTAAGTTGATAAAATGGCCCCTCGAGAGATTAAGAAAATTTAGGCAATTTACGAAATTTTCGAAGATTTTATGCTTGTTGCCTCCTCGTTTGAAAGACCAAAAGAACAAACTTTTGAACCATTTTTCCTCTTCTTATCGACATAAATTTTCAGTTTTTTTTTGTACCCCCTCCCCCCTCGACCACAAAAAGACCTTCTTACACCTCTAGTCGGCGATATTTCCTACGACAGAAAAAAATGACTCCATTTCTGTGCACAGCTGTGCAGTTTTATTTCGCAACATCGAGAGGATGGAGGATAGAGAGAATCAGCGAGAGATGGAGCGACCAAGTCGAAGAGGGAAACGTCAACACGAAAGAATGTGCCTCGCTGTAATTCAAGGAATAGCCGATCTCCAGAAGGGCAGAGAAGCCTCGTAGTTATTTTCTGAACATTTATTAATCGAGACGACTATATCAAGACGAATGAAATTGTTCGGTGCCATATGATAGAGAGGATATATTGAACCGACGTACACGCTTTTCCCGGTGCTCGACGCTTTCTGAAAGTTCATCGCTGGGACACGAATTCGCGTCCACATTATCACCGTTCCGCGTCCACTTTAATTGTCCGTAAATTTGTTTTCGTCGACGCGGCTCGATTACGCTGGACGTGTCGACGTTCGACGGCGTGCGTGTGGGCGACTGCGACCAGCGAGCACCGGCGAACGGGGCGCAGCCGCCGCGTCCACTTTCAGATGATAATGTATGTAAAAAGTTTCTCGGTGCACCGGCTGCGGCCGGTTGTAAAAAACGTACCGAGAACTGTGCCAGCCGTAGAACAGCTCATTCGGGCTGCTTCATTTGAGAGACCCGTAATTCTTTCTCTCTCTCTCTCTCTCTCGAAATGGACTTAGCAGCACACGGCGCGAGAAAAGGAGAACAGTGGAAGCGCAGTTACGACGTACGCTTCCGACCTATTTCGCGTGGCGTTTGCGAGTGAATTACTATGAGGGAGCACCGCGTAGGTTGTGAGGTCGGTTCTCGGCCTAGTCCGGAAACGAATCATACTTGTAGGTTGTAGGCTGTCGCGTAGCCGAAAGCGTACTCCAATTCAGAGAGAGGCAGCTACGTTCCGAAACCCGAATCTGGGGAACGAGGAGTGTTTCGTTCCAGAGCCCCCTCCCACGAAGCAGGAGGACTCGCTTGAGGTGAGGCGATATGAGAATCGACTAGATACCTTAGAGGATGATGTACTGAGGTCTCCGTGAGACTGCGGTCATCGAGTTCGTGATTTCGTCTTCGGAGTCTCATAGTTGTTTAGGTCAGAAACTCTGTTAGTCTAGGCAATGACGACATTTGAACGAACATGTTTTGGGAACAAAGGGGGACTTCATTGGAACATGTAGGGAACTCCTTCTGAAACAACATATTAACCCCCCCCCCCCAAACCCTGTGCTTCCTCTTTTTTGGAGGGCTAGAACGTTTAAAATTTCAGTTTTTCGTGAATATCTCATCAAAAAGCGATCCAAAACAAAAAATGTTTTAAATAAAAGTTATTCCTTATAAAATTTCCTAATAAATGGTGTGCATATACGCTAGTCTAGGTGATATTGTGTCCAAAATACACTTCATTGAAAATTGATGATTTCCAGAATTCATGACTTTTTTGTAATATCTTGTCAAGTTACCTTCAGCGAAGCATCTTGTTAGATGTACAGAATAAATATTGATATCAAAATCGGTGTCGGCGAGTTGCGGCCCAATATTTTTCCCCAAACGAGTGAATTCCGGCCCAACGTCACGTACGAATTGCGTCCCCGTTTTTAGCTACTCCTCAGTCCATTAGCGCGATCCAGGAGACACCACGAGGAGGTTGACTGAGCAGTCTCCCAAAAATATGCATTATTCTTTTACATTATTTCGTTATTCTGACGTAATTAGTTCATTATACTCGTATTTATTCGCTGTGCTAACTTGATTGATCATACAAAATAAATGACTTCGATTTTTCATTGTTATGAATTTCATATTGTAACTAAGCAAAGTGTAATTCAATAAAATCGAAAATGAAAGGAAGACTATTTCAACTTTCCTACACCTTGCACACTCGACTGCTACGGGAAAAATACTGATAAACCGCAGCTCATCGACATCGATACTGATATCATCGGGCCGAAATTCCCTCGTCGTCAAGAATAGTTCGGGCCGGAATTAACCTGTCTCATTTTTACTGATAGAGTACACTCGGGCCGCAACTCACCTACAGCCATGAAAATTATAGTGAAGAATATATCAGAAATAGAACATTCCAACATTTTACAAAGAAGAAACATGCATCTATGCAGGGACGTACCGAAGAACTTTTCCGGGGGGGGGGGGATATTGTGGAAGTCCCAACTGACTCAACTCAAAACTCCCAAGTATCAAAGCAACAAAAAGAAAAAAAACTTTTAACATGTTGGATTTTTCCAACTCGCCTACTTTCCTAACTGTTAAGAGAAAAATTCCTACAGGGGAGGTAAGTTACCCCTGCCCCCTGTCAGTACTTCCTTGCATCTATGTATGTAGGCTTTTAATATTCCTCTTCTGCCGAGCTTCTATCCGAATTATCTAAGTTTGCTAAATTACTACTCCATTCTTCATCTGGTTCATCGTATTTTTCCTCATATTAACCGATTACTGATGAGTTGATATTAAAATCGAGGCATGAAAATGCTCTCCCGGGGTTGCAGATCCGCCTGCGGAGGGAGCGTTACGGTTTTCGCCCAAGTATATTCAATAGTAAAAGCATATAAAATGATAATTTCCATGGGAATTTGGACCAGGAGCGTGTCGGGGGAACGTTACGGTTTTCGTTCAAGTATACCCAGAAGTAGGTAAATCCATATAAAATACTAATATAAAATTCTAAAAATAGTTTTCATGGAAATTTGAACCAGAAGCGTGTCGGGGGAGTGTGTCAGGGAAGCGTTACGGTTTCTACTCAAGTATATCTTGTAGTAAAAGCATTTATGTAAAATGCTACATTAATGCTGAAGATGGCTAGAAGAAATGAAAATTTCCATAGAAATGTGGACCACTGAACTGAATTGTGAACTGACTTGTGACCAAGGAGAGCTAAATCATACGGATTGGCTTCACGCAATACGCACCACTGAACTGAACTATGAACTGAATTGTGAACTGAACTGGAAATGAGAAGAGAAGAGAAAACTAGTAACCCCGTTCCTCGAGGAGGGTCGGTAAAAAAGCACGCCTCAAAAATCAGGAGCAAGGAAATATCTCTTTTCTAATTTTACTCTCATCCCGAGCCCTGGAATCCGCCCTTTCGAGCATTACCTCAGAGACGTCGGGAAGGCTATTAGGGCGGTCTTAGCCCTCTTCTCATCTTGCGGAAAACCGGCCTAGGTCGAAATGTAGCAAGTTGCTACTTGGGCTCAAATCTGGAACCTCCGGATTCCGAAACCAGCGCGCTATCCACTCGGTCAAGCAGCGTAGGGATAGTGCGGATGAAAAAAATCCCCTTGTGAAGATTATTGTACTACTAGGGGGCTCCGCCCCCTGCCCGCTTCGCGGGCCCACCCCCGGAGTTAATGAAATATAGGTTAATTTGCACTATAGAAACACAGAATTTATTTTATTTATATAGGAAAAAAAGTTAACCTCTATGAGGATGCACCTATTATCATTACACAGAGATACACCTTATGTAAATATCAAACTACAGTACGAGTATATGCATAATGCATATACTGTAACTATTTCAAATTTAGACGTGTCCACTGCAGGTAAAGTCGTTGATACATAGAGATAGATGTTCTCATACTGTCCGAGAGAAAAAAGCAGTTTTAATCAAAACATGTATTTTTTCGACTTCACATCAAGTTTACTGTTTCAAGGGAGACACATTGGAAATGTTAAACAAAGGCTAAAGAAATCAAGTAAAACTTCATTTTTCTACATGCACAGTTCTAATTATGGATTTTAAATATGGCAGGTTATGTCATAACAAATGTATTAATATTATTCAGAAGTGAGTTTATCTACTTTACATATGAAAAACAATATAGCCTATTACATGCAAAAAATTGAATTTTGTTTAGGCTTTACTCCATTTTAATTCATTATCGATCGAGTAACCATTTTTTACGATTTTTCGGACTTCTGAGTATACGTTCCCTTCTGAAATTTCTAGTTATGGTCCCTAGAGAGAAATTCAAGAACATAAAAATACTACATAAATCAATGATTTGTGAGTTAAATACTATTACGGCTACAAATTTCACTGTTCTGATATACCTTATGACTCTTCAAAAGACTTCGAACAAAAAAATAAACAGGGGCTCACGGAAAATTATTTCTTAAGCCGACCAAATGGAGAATTCAATTTCCGAAGTTGGGGTCGGGGTCAACCCAACGGATCCACAATAGATCTGAATCGAAAAAAGTTAACCATGAATAATCTTGAGAGGCTGAAAGATCGAGAATTAGATTTGCGGAATTGGGGTGGAGACAATCCATCGGGTCCACAATATTATATTATTATTTTTATTTACTGAGAGTGTTATTGCCTTTTGCTGCTATAATCTAACTATTATTAAAACAAACGTAAATTATTAGAAGAGGGTTAACGTATTATTTGAATTGAAAAAGTAAGACGTTCACCAAGAATAACATTGAGAAGCCGGAAAATCGAGTTTTAGATTTTCGTCGTAGGTGGGAGAGTTATTCCTTGATCCACAAAAGATCTCGATTAAAAATAAGGGGCTTATGGAAAATTGTTTTTCAACATCTACAATCAAGAATCTGATTATCGGAGTTGGGGTGCGGTCAACCCTCGGAATCACAAATTATTTCAATCAAGAAAAATAAAGTTCACCAACAAAAACTCGAAAGTATACTCTTTTGGTGTTGGGGGCGCGAGTCCACGTTTCCAGTGTACAAAATGTAGCAGTTGAAAAAAGGGGAGGTTTACGTAAAAGAATTCAGAAATTTGAAGAATCGAGAATTAGATTTCCAGAGTTCAGGGCGGGCTTCACCCCTCAAGTCCACAATAGCCTCCGTCTTTCAGTTCCACGTTCTCGTCAGAGAACTGGGGCCCTAGGTGGCAAAGATAAGCGCAGGATAAAAAAAAATGGAAAAGCTACGTGGAGGCGTATGCCCAAAAATGGGCAGAGGTACTCACACACACGCACACGTTTGGTCGACAAACGGCGCAAAATGTGTCTGCCCATTAAAATTTTTCAATCTCATTATTTCTCTCTAAATTGATCAGCGCCGCCGCACGTTTTTCGACTGTCGTCGCAACATACGCTTATTTCATTTTTGTAAGTATTTTATAAATGCAGGCGGCGGCGCACCGGGCATTTGCCCGAATCGCCCTATGACTTATCCGCCCCTGGAAGAGGCTCAAGGTGATAGGTCCACTTTCATTGAGTAGACTGTAAAAAATACATGTATGTGCTTTGTAATACAGTACAAACATAAAGATGTATGCACTGTGACGAAATTAGGAGGCCCACAGTGTACCAAAGAACCTTCAGATGTAAGTAGCATCTTCTGGATGCCCCGTGTAATGAAAGCGAGGCCTCATTCAGAAAATAAATATTTGTGTTTGAAACCATAATGCATTGCAAAGGAGTAGTTGATTTCAGCAGGTTTTCAAGTTACTGGCCTACCTATCTTTCTTTTTCTTTGCAGCGTATCCATAGTTGAGTACTTTTACTCCCTATTTGTTGCTATCTGCCCTCGCCAGATGCCCCACATATTTCCACTTAAATTGTTCGACATTATATCCTATATCCTCGCCTCCAGCCATTTCGTACAGTTTTTCATTTGAGATTTTGTCTACCCATCGTAGTCCTAGAAGTTTCCTCAACATAGATCTGAACGTAATTTGTAGCTTCACGATTTGTCTCCTGTAAGGGACCAGGTTTGTACTCCATACTTGAGGGCTGGTACCGTTGAGCTATTTAGTGCTTCCATTTTGAGGAAGGTGTTGAAATTCCGGCAAAAAATACATTTTAATGCCCAGAGGTTGTTCCACCTCTGTTTAATACGCCCTCATGATTCCTTTATCTCTTTCTTCGAAACTAATAATCTGTCCCACAGATATTCGATTCTGTTACCTCTTCTATCTCTTGCCCATCGATTATTAGATTTTTTCTTTCCACTCTTCCGATTATTTTTGATTTGCTACCATTCAGTTTGAGGCCAGCTTTTTTGCATTCCCTCAATAGCTTTTCTGCCATTTTCTTCAACTCCTTACTATTTTCTGTAAATAAGATAATATAGTTTGCGTACCTTAAATTACTTAGAAATTCTCCATTTATTTTTAGTCCCCTTCTTTTCCACTTCAGATTGCGAAATACATCTTCCAAAATGCAGTTGAAGAGGTTTGGCGACAAGGTATCCCCTTGTTGAACTCCGCTCCCAATTTTGAATTCCCTCCCTTTGCTTTTAAGGCTAGCTCTTGCACTCGAATTTGCATAGCAATTCTGTATATGACTTTAATAAACCCACTTTCAATTCCCTTATTTTCCAGTGCTTTTAACATATACTTATGATCCACTGAATCAACTGCCTCATGAAAGCCTATGCAAAATATTTCAATTTCTACATCATATTCGTGTGTTTTTTCAATAATTTGGCTCACAACGAAAATATTCTTTACAGTTGAGAAGCCTTTTCTGAATCTCGCCTGTTTACTCCCTGACGACTTGAATCCAAATGGTTATACATACGTCTTTTTAAGACTGCCATACATGCTTTAAAGATGTTTTATGTTAAGCATATTGGCCTGTAATTTTCAATGAGTTCCTCCCTCCTTGTTTGTGTAATAATATTATTTTGGCCAAGTTCCACTGTTTTGGTCATGTTTTCATAATTCCGATTTTGTTAAATATTTTAACCTGGTGTGGCACTCTCTGATCGCCAAACCTTTTCAGCATTTCGTTCGTAATTCCATCCGGTCCTGGGGCTATGTCATTTTTCAGTCTACATATTTAGTACGTATTCCACTTCTCTCTCCATTATTTCCGGATTTCTTCCTCCTTTCACCCTCCAGTTTTTGCTATTTTCATGAGCTCGTGTTTTGCTCGCGGTATAAGTCCTCGTAAAAAATTGTTGCTGCCTCTAGAATTTGTTCTTGATTCTTAGTCACTTTTCCTGTCTGATCTTTTAGCTTCAGCATAACGTCTCTCCCGCCATCGAGTTCGAGCCTAACTTTTTTGGTGGACCAACTTTCTTCCAAAATATCTGGAATTTTTTCCTAATCATATTTCTTAATATGTTCTCTAACATTTTTCTTTACCAATATTTGTATTTTAGTTCGCTCAGGTTTGTCCAATGGTGTTTTATTTCTATTTTTCCAAAGGTTATTCTTCCTGATTCGAGAGTCTATTTTGAAAGCTTATCCCTGGTTTTCTCTTTAACCCTCGTCACTCCAAACTCTTCAACCGTGTTTTTTAAAGCTTGATCCATACTGTCGTAAAAATTTTCCTCGACTTTCATTTCCTCTTGCACTGATTTTAGTTTCTGGCGTGCGTCCTCTTCCTTTCTGACTGGGATAATCCGCCTTCTTCTCCCTTTACCCTTCCTGTGATTTTCATACTGGACTCACTGCGCCGGGATGCTCAATTACTTATCCACATGAGATTTCAATTCACAGAGGGTCACCAATAAAGTCTCGAAAATTGAAAAACAGATTTTCGAAGTTGGAGGTGGGGGACACCCCTCCAACTCATGAAAGATGAAATAGGAAAAATAAAAAGTTCAACCAGATCCGAAAAATCGATAGTTAAATTTTCAAAGCTGAGGCGACAATCTATCTCTTGGCTTCACAAAACTACCGATCGAAACAAATAATCAAGTTTATGAAACATAAGTTTCAAAATTCGAACAACCGGGAAAAAGGGGGTCACCTCTCGAGTCCACAAAAGATTCAGATCGTGAGAATAAAAACTGCTCGAAGAATAAGCATTAAATTCTGCAGAATCGAGAATTAAATTTTCAACGCCTGAGGCGGGAGTCCACCATCGGATCACCAAAACAATTAGATGAAAAAAAAAAAATTGTGACTGTCCATACTGAAAGGGCACTTCGGTCCAAAAAAATCGACTTTGAGATTATGTTCGATTTTGGTAGGTCAAAGAGTACTGTTTAACACTGTGAGTCTCTGAACTCGAAAAAGCAAAAGTGATAGAGCGCAAGAGTGGACGTCTATAGGCTATCGCGTTCTCGAGATTCCCGTTTGAATCTTTAAGTGTCTCCTGTAAAATTAATGTTTTGGACCGACGTGCCCTTTTAATTTGGACGGTCACATTTATTGAAAAATAATGTTTAAAGTAGATAAACGGCTGCACGAAAGATCCCAATTGAAAAAATAAAAAGGTCTCCAAAAATATTTTTAAAGACCGAAAAATTGAGAATTCTACTCCTCGGGTCCACAAAACACTTCCGATCAGAACAAAAAAGTTTCAAGGAGAATTATTTCTTAAGTCTGAAAAATCGAGAATTTGATTTTCGGAGTTGGGAGTGGGGTCCACCCCTTAGATGCACAAAGTAGTTAGATCGACAAAATAAGGGGTTCGCGGAAAAGTACTGTTCAAGACGGAAAATCATGAATTAGACTCACAGAATTGGGAGCGGGGGGTGCACTCCTCAGCCCCCAAAAATCTACTTGTATGCCGAAAATTCGTGAATTAGAATGTTCGGACTTGTGGGTGGGGGCACCACCATTCGAGTCCACAGGAGGCTTATAATACAACAACTATGGTCTTACGGAAAACAATTTTTCAAGCCTATAGATTTTCGGCGTTAAATTGGTGGTCCACCCCTTGGATCCATAAAAGACTTCGATCCAACATAAATATAAGTTTAGTAAAAAATGATTTTTAAGCCTGAAGAATCGAGATTTTAATTTCCAAGTCTGGGGTGGGGTCAACTCATCGGTCTCACATAACATTTCAAAAGAAAAAATAAACAATCACCAGGAATAAATTTGAGAGGCTGAAAATCGAGAATTAGATTTCTGGGGTTAGGGTGAGGGTCCACCCCTCAGATCCACAACACACTTCGATCAACAAAATAAGAGGTTCACAGACAATCGTCGTTCAAGCCTGAAAAATCGAGACAAATGTCCGAAGTTGGGAGTGTGGTAACCCCTCGGAGAAATGAAGAGTTCATCAAAAATAATTTTAAAGGCCGAAAAATCAAGAATTGTTGAGGGCAAGAATCCACCTTTCGAGTCTAAAAAATGTGGCAATCGAAATGAGAGGAGGTTTATGAAAGATAATTCAGACGTTGAAAAATCGAGAATTAGATTTCCGGAGTTCAGGATGGGCTCCACCCCTCAAGTCCGCAATAGATTTTATCAAAAAAACAAAAATAAATATTTAATAATTCAAAATCGAAAATTAGACTTTCGGAGTTGCGGGTGTAGGTTTACCTATCAGATCCACAAAATACTTCGACCAACGAAACAGAGGTTCACGGAACATTATTGTTCAAGACTGAAAAATCGAGAAGTAGACTTCCAGAGGCGAAAAATATTTTTAAAGGGCAAAAAATCGAAAATTAGATTTTCGGAATTGGGGTGGGATTCCACTCCTCGGGTCCAACAAAGACTTGGATCAGAAAAATAAGGGGATCGCCGAAAATTATCTTTCACGTCAGAAAAATCGAATATTAGATTTCCAGGGTTGGGGCCGGGTCAACCCATCGGGACTGAACCATTTGACCCCGCAAATGATAACAACTGAAAAATGGAAAAGGGAAAAGGTCACTAAAAATATTTCTAAAGGCCAAAAAATCGAGAATTAGATTTTCGGAGTTCGGGTGGGGTACCACCCCGCGGCTCCACCAAAGACTTCGATCAGAAAAATAAGAGGGTTCATCGAAAATTATTTTTCACGTCAGAAAAATCGAGAATTTGATTTCCAGAGTTGGAGGTGGGGTCAACACATCGGGACCACAATAGATGTAAATCGAAAAAATAAAAATTTCATCCAGAATAAATCTGAAAGCCCGGAAAATCGAGATTTATATTTTAGCAGGCAACGGGGGGGGGGGTCTATCCCTTGGGTCTACATATGATTTCGATCGAACAATAGAAGGGTTATGGAAAATCAGCTTTCAATACCTACCAAACAAGAATTTCATGACCGGAGTTGGGGGCGAGGAATCTTCACCTCTGACCCATATAATACATCGATTAACAAAGTAAAGGGTCCAAAGAAAACTATTGTTGAAGACTGAAGAATCAAGAATTAGACTTCCGGAGTTGGGAGCAGTGTCAATCCTTTGGTCCTATAGAAAACATGAACAGTTCATTGAAAGTAATTTTTTAAAGGCCGAAAAATCAATAATTACAGTTTCAGGGTTTGGACGGGGGGTCTACTTTTTAAGTCTACAGAATGTATCAATCGCAAAAAGAAGTTAACAACAATTGCAAAGTTTGAAGCATCGAGAGGTAAATTTCCAGGAATTCGGGATGCGTTTTACCTCTCAAATCCACATTAGATTTCGACCGAAAAATAAATTATAGCAACAATACGTACTTTTAAAGGCCAAAATATCGAAAATAATATTTTTGTGATTGGGGGTTGGGGATAAAGAATTCAATTTCCGGAGTTGGGGGCGGAGACAGTCCATCGGGTCCACAATATTATATTATTATTTTTATTTACTGAGAGTGTTATTGCCTTGCTGCTATAATCAAACTATTATTAAAACAAACGTAAATTATTAGAAGAGGATTAACGTATTATTTGAATTGAAAAAATAAGTCGTTCTCCAAGAATAACTTTGAGAAGCTGAAAAATCGAGTTTTTTTGATTTTCGTCGTGGGTGGGAGAGTTATTCCTTGATCCACAAAAGATCTCGATTAAAAATAAGGGGTTTATTGAAAATTGTTTTTCAACATCTATAATCGAGAATTTGATTTCCGGAGGTGGGGTATGGTCTACCCCACGGATCCACGAATTATTTCAATAAATAAATAAATAAAAAGTTCACCAACGAAAACTCGAAAATATACTCTTTTGGTGTTGGGGGCGCGACTCTACTTTTCCCATGTAGAAAATGTATCAGTTGAAAAAAGGGGAGGCTTGCGTAAAATAATTCAGAAATTTGAAGAATCGAGAATTAGATTTTCAGAGTTCAGGACGGGCTTCACCCCTCAAGTCCACAATAGATTTTATTCAAAAAAAAAAATTGAGAATTTGATTTTCGGAGTTGAGGTTGAGGGTCCACATGTCGAATCCACAAAATACTTCGGTCAACAAAATAAGGGGTTCGCGGAAAATTAGTGTTCAAGCCTGAAAAATCGATAATTAGACTTCCGGAGTTGAGGTGATGGTCCACCCCTCGGAACCACAACGGACTTCAACAATCGAAAATCATTTTTCACGTCAGAAATATCGAGAGTTTGATTTGCAGAGTTGAGGGCGGGGTCAGCTCATCGGGACTCAACCATTAGACCCCACAAATGATTACAACTGAAAAACGGAAAAGGTCACTAAAAATATTTCTAAAGGCCAAAAAATTGAGGATTCGATTTTCGGGGTTGAGGGTGGGGTTCCATTCCTCGGATTCACAAAATAATTTAGAAGTTTGAAGAATCGAATGTTATATTTTTGGAGTTAGGGTGGGGGTCTATCCCAGGTTCCACAAATTACTTCGATCAACAAATTAAGAGGTTCACAAATTCGAGAATTAGACTTCTGGAATTGGACCCACGAAAGATTCCAATTGCAAAAATTAACAGAGGTCATCAAAAATATTCTTCAAGGCCGAAAAATCGAGAATTAGATTTTCGGTGTTAGGGTGGGGAGCACCTTCCGTTTTTCAGTTACATGTTTAAAACTGCTGAAATGAGCTATTCCTTTGCAATGTATTATGGTTTCGTACACAAACATTTATTTTCTGAATGAGGCCTCGCTTTCATTACACGGGGCATCCACAAGATGGCTATTTACATCTGAAAGTTCTTTGGTACACTGTGGGCCCCCTAATTTCGTCTCAGTGCGCACATCTTTCTGTTGTACTGTATTACAAAGCACATACATGTGTTTCTTTACGGTCTACTCAATGAAAGTGGACCTATTACCTTGAGCCTCTTCCCCTACGGCAAACATACCTTCTGGACCCACATAAGATTTCAATTAAAAAATAAACAGTCACCAAAAATGACAGCATAGGTGTAGTCAGAATAATAATAATAATAATAATAATAATAATAATAACAATAATGACAATAATAATAATAATGTAACCTTGGATAGGTGGGCCATGCCAGTTATCCTGCCCATTTGAGGGCATAGGTTTCCACCATCTCTCTCCATATGTCACGGTCTCTCGCCAATCTTATCCATCTTCTCCCCAGCTCCTTGAAGTCGTCTCCCAACATGCTTTCCATGAGTTATTTATACAAATTTTAATTTCCTTATTACTTATGTTTTTGAAAAATACAGTTTGTCCTAAGTATTTGTATTCATCGACCATCTCTAGTTCTGCTGCGCTGGATCAAAGGTATTTGTCCTTTTCCCCATCTTTCGTCATAATTTTTGATTTCCCCAGGTTGATCGATAATCCTACATTAGCCCCTTGTTGTGCCAAATCTTCTATCATTATATTTATTTCTTTACTGTTTTTACCTATTAATACGATGTCATCGGCAAATCTGAGATTATTAATCTGCACGCCATCTATCTTCAGCCCGTAACTATCCCAGTCCAATTTTCTGAAAAGATCCTCCACAGTACAGCATTAAAGATGTTTGGTGACACTGGATCTCCCTGTTTGACTCCCCTACCCACCTTAAATATATCCCCCTTTTTTGTCCAGTGAAATATATGCTACCGAGTTTTGGTATAAATTTTCTAATAATATTTTCGGGAACTCCTTGCGATGCTAGAGCATTCCAGGCGCTACGGTGACTGGTAAATGAAATCAAAGGCCTTATTAAAATCGATGAATGTGACTCCCCTACCCACCTTAAATATATCCCCCTTTTTTGTCCAGTGAAATATATGCTACCGAGTTTTGGTATAAATTTTCTAATAATATTTTCGGGAACTCCTTGCGATGCTAGAGCATTCCAGGCGCTAAGGTGACTGATAAATGAAATCAAAGGCCTTATTAAAATTGATGATGCCAAAACGGTATAATGAAGCAGAATTCCGAATTTTAAACAACACATTTTTTGTGAGCGGTGAAGTACCTAGAAGGGACTGGTTCGGAGCGACATTATTTTTCATTTTTGTGTTATGTAGAACATCGAGATTCGAGAACGAACGCGACGTAAAACACGACTTCTTCCCTCGAGCTGGAGGAGTCGTTCATGCACATGCGCATATAGAGCGTTTATGAAACTTACGATTTTATAATATAGTAAGATTTACCGTCGCATGCATCACAGATTCTGGCTAGGATAAGAATACAAAATAAAATGAAACAATGGGTGGGAGAAGATCAGTTTGGATTCGGGAAAGATAGAGGGACTAAGGCAGCAATTTCAAGTTTGAGGCTTTTATTATTAAAAAGTCTGAAAAAAGGTTTGGATACATTGAGGAGCGATATTCCAAAATGGCCTCTATCCACTTTTCAGAATTTCAATTATTTGTTCTCTTTCATTTCCTCCTCAGTTTCCTCACCGTTCTGATTAATCTGTTTTTCTTTTACCTTCTTATTCTCTCTTTATTTGATGTCTTAAAGAGCCTTATATTTATCCTTACTTTCTCTATTATCGGCTTGTTTATACTTTCTTTTCTCTCCCATTAACTCTAGTATTTCATTCTTCATCCATGGTTCTCTCCTTTCTGTTATTACAGTACCTAATTTCTTACTTGCTGCTAGATTTATTGCTTTTTTCTTAGTGCTACCTACTCTCCTTCAATATAATTTCTTTCCTTTGGTTCACAAAGTTCCTGCATTACTTCTCTTTGATATTCTTCTCTTTTCTATACCTCCTTCAATAACTCCAAATTCCATTTTGTTTTTACTTTCTTCATATTCACCTTTTTAAATTTTGTTCTACATTTCATTACTACTAAGTTGTGATCACTATCTACATCCGCTCCCAGGTTTGTCTTACAATTCAATATTAGATTTGTATATCTTCTCGTCATAATATGATCAGTTTGATACCTTCTTTCATCTCCTGGGCTTTCCCAAGTGTATTTCTTCTCTCGTGATGTTTGAAGATAGTCTTTCCAATAATTAATTTACATTCTTCACAAAACTCTATGAGCCTCAACCATCTTTCATTTGGTTTTCTTAAACCATGTTCTCCACGTACCCCTTCTTCTTTTCTTTCTGGAAATCTGCTGGCATTTCTCCTTCCTCATACATTTTAGAAATTAATTCATATAAATTTTTTAAAACTAGTTCTCCTGCATTCTTCAATACCTCACTAGCAATTTCATCAACTCCTTCTGCTGTACCTGCTTTGATTTCTCTCAGAGCTTTATCGAATTCTGATTTCCAAAAAGGATCTCCTCTTTCTTCTTCCTCCACATTATCTCTTCTTTCCGTGTATTTTACTTATACATGCTCCATTCTTATACAATTTTTCAACACATCTCACCTGTCTTTTTGCTTTATCTTTTTTTTTTAATTGTTCTTGAAAACTTATGTTTGGAGTATAAAACCTTGTATGGATGTGAAAAGTGGACCATAGGAAAACCAGAAAGAGAAGGATCAAAGCTTTTGAAATGTGGTGCTATAGACGGATATTTAGCATCAAATGGACGGATAAGGTCAGAAATGAGGATGTACTTAACAGAGTAGGAGGTAAAATGGATATTTGAAATTGTCTGAAGAGAAGGAAAGATAAACTAATGGGGCTTAATTTGAGGCACCCAAGAATAATATCACTGCTGCTAGAAGGAAGAGTGGAAGGGAAGAATTGGATAGATCGGCAAAGGTTCCAGTATGTTCAACAGATAATCAAAGATCACGAAATGAAAGAACTTACACAAGATAGGAAGAAATGGAGAGCTGCATCAAACCGGTCGTAAGACTAATAACCTTATTATCATCCTAGTCTAATAATTTTCCTTTTGCATCCGTTAAATTATTTGTTCTCTATCTTCTTGCTCTCAGATCATCTTCTTACTTTGTTATATGCCTAATCAGTTTTCCCCAGCCCTTTTTTTCTTCAAGGGGCGGCCACTCCGGCACCTGGCCGGTAGCTTCGCATACTTGTAATAAGTACAAGTTTTTGTTTTATGTGGGATCCCCTGTTTTACCCGGCTTTTACTCTAAGGTTTCTCGCCAGTGGCTACCGGGGACCCCGAACAATCAGCTTGGACCTTCATTTCCGGCCAATCCGGACCTCTCCTTATGAGGAGGCGGGCCTTAGAATCTAAAAATTTTAAAATCTTGAAATATATGTCCATGTCTTTTCCTTCATGAAGCGGGCCTTATAAACTTATTCTAGTTTTCCTCTTCTGGAACTGGCGACAGCTACGTTGGGGGCTGGGATCCGTGCGTGCTCTGTCTCACTGCGGAGGAGATGGAATTCGTCTTGACACCCGACTTATTGTGGACTCACCTACCCTGGCCTGCCAACCTCCTAGGGTAAAAATTTCTGAAAGCTTAAATAATCCATAAAAAATCGCTAAAAATGACGGAAAATCCTCGGATAATGAATAAAACATCCTTAAAAAAATCCTTTTATAAGCCAGACCCCGGACCCCTTACCTTCCGTTTTCAACATTCCTCTTTCAGTTTTATTTTTTTCCCCTCTTTTTTTCAATATCTCCTTGAAGTTGTAGGGTGCAATATACTGTATGTAAATACATTTATGATTCTCGATTGATCTGTCGACCTTATATCTTTTATTTTTTGCTTCCATTAGTTACACTCCATTAACAACTGAAATCCTGTAAGAAAATTCATTTTCTCAGCATTCTTACGAAAAACCTCGAAAATCCTCAAAAACGCCTTAACATTTCGAAAATTCTTAGCAAAATCTTCAAACTTTTTCTCATAGAGTCCAAATATCCTTAAATCTAAGAATAAATTCTTGGGTTGACAGGTCTGGTTTTTCCGTTATCATCTCTTTCAATAACTCCAAAGTCCGTTTTATTTTCACTTTCTTCTTATCGTATTAAATTTAAACCCACATGTCATTACTACTAAGTTGTGGTCACTACATATTTGTAAATCCGTTCCCGGGTATGCTTTACTATCCAATATTTGATTTTTATATCTTCTTCTCATCATAATTATAATCTGTTTGATATCTTCTTTCATCTCCTGGGATTTTCCAAGTAAATTTTCTTGTCTCATGATTTTTCAGCAGAGTGTTTCTAATAACTAATTTATATTCTCCACAAAATCTTACGAACTTCTTTTATTTCGCTCTCTTAAACCATGCTCCCCGCATACTCCTTCTTCTTTTCTTCCTCCTAATCTGGCGTTCCAATCTCCGATTATAATTAAATTTTCTTTTCCTTTTACCTTTCTTAATACTTCTTCAGTGTCTTAATACATTTTTCTACTTCTTCTTCCATGTAACTTCCTGTAGACATATAAACTTAGACTATCATTAAAAATACTGGTTTTGCTGAAATTCTCACCGTTAATATTCCTCACTATGTTGGGTATAACTTTGCACTTTATTCCCTGCAGTCTTATTCATACATCATAATACCTAGTCTGCTCGCCTTTTTTTCATTGCTCTATTAATTATTCTGTACTCCTCCGTCCAAAAATGATTTTCTTCTAGCCAACCCACTTCACTAATTTCTATTATATCTAGTTTTAATTTTTTTCGTCTCATTCTGTAAATTTTCTAATTGGCCTACCTCATTCAGTGTCCTATTTTCAATTCTGAGATTTTCTCACCAGGTAGTGTCCGCCCGGACATCCGAATGGGAGACTTTTTACGTCCCGAATGATTATTTACTTTGTTTGGTGATGGAGACGCATCTCTAGGCAAGAATACTGATGTAGTTTTCCCTTGCTTTCATGAGGCTTTATCTGTCGGAAGTTTTCCTTCTCCCGTGTGCCTTATGCCTTTAGTTTTTCTTTAAGCCCTCTCACCACGCCAAGGTAACACAGAGGGGGGGGGGACATTTAGATGTACACATATTTTCGACTCTTGGACTCGAGGTCCGAATTTTCCAGTTTTGCCGATTTTCACGCGTCTCTACCTATGGAAACCGGCACGGAAATTTGGTAACAGTATTCCGTGAGGCATGGTCGAACGAACATGAATTTAGTCGCAAGAATGCTGTGACGAGACGATTAAACTGGGCACATCTTTTTGGCTCACCCTGTATACTTGAAGAGGACTAGGCTCGGAATCGAACAACGCACGTTTTGAGAGAAAGAAAAGGAAGGGCACGCTACCCATTACGAAGCATTCCCAGCTTGTTGACAATGAAGCGGACATGGCGAGTTTATAATAAACACAAAATGGTCAGTCAATCATATTCTCCCTTTCTGGCCGCGGCTAATACGGTCCAGATTATCATCTTTTCTCCTCCTTGTTCATTGCCTTCGTCTTCTGCTGCTGTTGCTTCTTCGTATTCACTCTTCACTCTCCGTCTTAAACTGTCAAGAAAACCACCTTTCAACCGGTGTGAACTCATTTTACGTTCTGACAAATTACTAGGTACCTTTTGAGAAACGCGACCGAGGAATTCGGCGAACATAAAGAGTGCGCCAGCAATAACCGCTCGCACGTAGACGTAATTGAACGCTTCAACACCAACACATACATGGGAAAAGGTGTTTTCCGACAGACTGCGTTTAAAACTGTAAAGCAGCAGAGAGAGACAGAGTGATGAACAGGGGCAGAGACGGGCAGGGAGGAAAGAAAGACAGAAACCGTATAAGAAATGCGAACAGCCATAAAAAACTGATCTCGGCGGAGGTGTCTAGGCGAGATTTCAGAAAAGTGAGACGCAACTGGCATTTCGAGTAACACTTCTCGACCGCCGGTCTTTTCGGGCCAGCTGGACTTCATTGAGTTCGAAAATCGAGGTCGTCGAGCTAACGATGGCGGAACATTCACAGTTGCGGGGGGCAGATACACCTAGAGTCAGCAGGGCTGTGGAGCCACCTCTTTCTTCCGAGCCTCGGCTCTGGCTCCGGTTCTGAGTTGCATAAATTTAATGGCTCCGGCTCTGACTCCACAGTCCGGACACCATCGAATTCAGGATTTCAGTATAAAAAGAGGAGAGGGCGAGAGCAAAATCCGTCGTGCGAGTGAAAGAATTCCCGCCCTAGCGAGCATGTTTTAACATTTTTTAGCCTAGCGTTTCTTTAACATGTGTTGCGGTCCCAAAAAATCTCGGTGGAGTTTAGCACGAGAATACGAGAGTTACTCAAAGGCCGCAATCATGACCATGGACGAAAGCAAGTTTAAGACGTAATAAAATGCGTACGTGATGGCCTCAGTTGGGTGCAAAAGTTCAGTTTAGGTGGAAATGGAAAACAATTGAAAGATCTATCATCAGCTGTTTGTAAGGTAAGACGTTGAAATCCACTGGCTTATGGGCAAGGGGAGTCAAAAGAGTGAAGAGTTACAGGACCGTGACATATGCTCCATGTTTATGAGAACATGGAGAAAACTCAGTGTCTAGTTGGGATGGGAATTCAGGAAGTTGCAGTGGGGAATTTAACAGGGCACCGGACATTCATCTGCTGATTTGCGTCCCCATCGTACGTAAAGACCTTTCTGGACCTCCTAGATCACCCTCTTAAACTAATCGTTGTATTGTTTGTCGGGGAGGAAGGCCCAGTCAGTTAAGACCCGCCTGCTGCTAGGGACAGCGCTATGAAGTAGGTGAGAATCACCTCTAAAATCATTTTTGAGTCAGCAAATTTTAAGGTTTACCTAAAGTTTCTGCAAAAAGGACGTGATTGGTATTTATGTTGTTCATGCTG
Organism: Acanthococcus lagerstroemiae; assembly: GCA_031841125.1. NCBI lineage: Eukaryota > Metazoa > Arthropoda > Insecta > Hemiptera > Eriococcidae > Acanthococcus > Acanthococcus lagerstroemiae. Next base: position 57,411,833 of record CM063112.1, on the reverse strand, counting down.
AAAACTGAGTCAAACTGAGAGAATCCTATCTGCTCGAAATTGATCTGCATCTCAATCAGTCTACTCCAATGACCATGCCGTAAGCTAAGGTATAGACAGGGGCGCACTAAAGAGAAATTTTCAGGGGGAGAACCCCAAAACTTTCCAACTGAAAAGCCGCCACCTTCGGGAACAGAGCGAGAATTTTTTTATGATTTGAAACGAAAAAAAGAGTCAAACACGTCTCAAAATGTATCAAATTTTTCAGGTGAGAATCACTGGTTTTCCATTGAAGCTAACAATCAAATCGTTGGGGAAGGTTCCTTCACTTCCGTATATTCCTGAATATAGATAAGTTCACTAGACGAACGTCAACATCAAAATGGTCCAAAAATGAATCAATGAATAAAAAACTCTCAAAATACTTTTTCCATAATCTCAAATTAGATAGTCAATACTTGGGAATGCCGGATCCAGAGAGCAACCTTGGGACGGGCCGTTTCAAATGAATAAGAGTTATACTTCTTATCCTCTCCTCTCCTCAGTGCTCGGATCTTTTTTTCGACCTCGCGGTTGTAATTGAATAAGTGCACGTAATTAAGAGAGAAATTCTTGGAATTTCGAACAATTTGTACTGCTGACGTTTTTTCTTGTTGACGTTCAAAATAAAAATATCTTCTGTTCGGACCGGGCAAATTGTAAGTTCGCTAGCATCGATTGAAGAAAAACTGATAAGGAAAACGGGGCGAAGACGGGAGTTCAGCTCAGCAGTTTATGGAAATTTTAATGTTTTTTCAAAATATCTCGAGAATTAATTCAGTTAACGGAAAATTGAAAAGAACATGCCCTGTGGCAAGTAAAATTTCCTTTCAGATGAGCTAATTTGTATTGAAATCTGAGGGATTTTCTTTTTCGCATAAAAATAGCATTGAATCATTGTTGTTGTTGTTTGCCCGGTCCAAATAGTCCGAGTGAGTCAGATTTTTTCAGCTCACTTAATTCTTAATTCACCAGATTTCATCACAGTGCTATCAAATTTCTTCCCTCGAGGAGGAATGGGTAATTCTGAAGACTACTACCACTTTTCAATCTTTAATGTTCATGTAAGAATCTTTAGACTCTCCGGAACAATTTTATACTCTTCAAGTTTTTTCCAAACTTAGTTCAAAACTCGTTGAAACTGCTATATGACTCTTTATAACATTTCCAGGTTTCATTATGGTTCTTTGAGACAGGGTCAAGACTTTTTGGAACCCTTATAGCTTTCGAATACTCGTATTTGACTCTGAGACTCTTTGAACCTGAGACGCTAATTTAAGACTCTCTCAGACTTGTGTACGATTCTTCAAAACTGGCTCATGAGCTCGTGACTAATAAAAATATTTTTCCATGCTAGCTGAAAACAAGTCGACGCTCTTTGTTAGGCTTTTTCAAACTTTTTTTTAAATATTCACCGAAACTTTTGCAAACCTGTTAAGACTTTTTATGACTCTTCCAGACTTGCTACAGATTCTTTCGAACTCTTCCAGACTCAAGGTGTCTAACAGTCCTATAATAAAGTCTTTAAAGTACTCTATTTTTAAAACTTATGAATGTACTCTATTTTCACTGTTAGTCCTATGAAAATAAGAAAATCAGCTCCCCAGAGGAGAGGATGGAATTGTACGTCTGAATTGTGCATTTTTGAAATAAAAATTGTTGCTAAAAGAACACCTTTTTTTCCTATGTTCATGAAAACTAGGAAAATTTTCTTGCAAGGCTGCGGAAGTTGCTATCAAATTGTAAAAGTCCTATATTTTTGAATTTTAATTTCGTTAGACACCCTGAGACTTAATTACGATTATTCAAGATTTCTCAAGACTCTTTGAAACGTTCCAAGGCTCGTTTACGACTCTGGAAAACTTGTTACGCCGTGGGAAATTCTTCTAATTTTGTTTAAAATTCGCTAGGAATCTTGAGGGTTCCTTTTGGCTCTTTCACATTTATTAAACATTCCTTGTAATATTTTAATACTAGCTGGCTCACTTGAGACTCGGTGAGACTTGGAACGTGTATGAACATTTGAGGGTTGAGAATATCATACAGTATGGAGTGCAGGAGACTCAAGAGGAAGAGGATACTAGAGGTATAAATAATCGGTAACTGTAAATAATGAAAAGTAGTCAACTTCTCCTATGGAAGAGATCTAACTGAAATGCTCAAAGCAAAATAAACTGTTACGAATTCCAATAAATGTACTGTGGCACTGAAGACTGCACAGATTGTGGTAAAAAAAAATAAAGGAATAAAAAAATTTAACTAGGGGGTTAATTTTTCTGATATACCTGTTGGGGTGCAGTGCATATTCATTACACTTTTGTGCTCCATGTAGGCATGTAGGAAGTTATTATGAGAGCTGTTTTTCCAAAATGAAATAAGTCCATATTTTTAAATTGTTTAGGAAGTAGGTATACAAAACTGTGTACCGATTTCAATTTCAATTTCCTTTCCTGTAACTTTTGACAGGAGTTCGTTTCAGTCTTAACGGATATGACTTAGAAATTTCATTTTCAAAACTAAAATATTTGAAGAAAACTTCTAAAACTAGAACTATTGCTTTGGAACACATAGCGAATGGACTTACTGTGTTTGGTAAAAATATTTCTCACGTATAAGAACAAGTTTAGAAAATTATATCGGCTCTCTGCTATGATGTACATTAGGATTATATCACAAAAAAACACTTTTTAGTTAAAATTTTGCCCCTTTAAACTGGTCAATATCGAAGTGTTCATTTTCATTCCGCACCTCGAAGGTTTACAAACTTCAGACTTTGTTCTAAAAGCAGACACATAAGAATCCGTCCAGAACAATTATTCGGACTGCCAGCACGAAAGAGTCGCCTCGTACAATTTTAGGCACGTGAAAAAAAAGAACTACTGAAACCCTACACATTTTAGAAAAATTTATCAGTTTAAAGTAAAAATGGTCTCAATAGAAGGGAAATTTTATGTATTATAAATTTTGTTCTATTCATTTTTTCGATAAACACTTTCGTTTTCATAAAATTTCAAGATATTTTCGTATGCCTGTAAATGAAATATTTCCATCGATCAGAGTTACAAAATAATTGACAGCAGCGCGCCACCGCTTTGAGCAACCCGAATTTATATTGTCACAATTCTGAAGCCAATTATCAATTAAACAGCCAGTTTGCCAATTTACCCCACTTTCAGCGAACGAGTCCTTGCTAATTAGAAATTGTTACCAAACATCCACTACGTGGATAGTATATGCTCCCCACAATCATATTCAAGTATTTCCTGCCGTTTGATAAGTTGAGCACATCATCTTGTGGGCTTATCTATACTCAGGAACATGAGGAAGTGAGGGTACCTTCCTTAGAGATTTGATTGTTAGCTTCAATGGAAATCAGCGGTACCTTCAGCTAGAAAATTTGAGACATTTTGTGACGTGTTTGATTATTTTTCCGTTTCAAATCGTAAAAAAATTTCTCGCTCTGTTCTCGAAAGTGGCGTCTTTCCAGTTGAAAAGTTTTGGGTTTCTCCCCCTGAAAATTTCTCTTCAGTACGTCCCTGTCTATATCTTAACTTATGGCATGGCCCTTGGCGCAGGTTGACTGAGACGCAGACGAATTCCAAGCAGATAGGATACTCCCAATTAGATTCAGTTCTCAACATGAACAATACAAATACGAGTTGAGTTCATTTTTGAAGAAACATGCAGACTTCGAACGTTTTGATCGAGCTCACTTTGGCTGTTTTCGGTGCAGACAATGTGGATAAGTTCAATTCTGTTTAAATGATATTATCATCCATAAATTTGACGTGACCTTTCTAGACATAAGTTCTGATACAGAGACAGTCCATGGGCTCAACAGCTCGTATCCGAAAGGCAATCTGTAGCAGTGCTCCATAAGACGAGGCGCGGTGTACAGCAGTCGTCTATTTTGTAAGTTTTTCAGATTCTTAGTCAGCATATATGCAGTCTACCCCTCCCCTCCCATCCCTCATAACAAAGAAATTATTTACGCTGTCCCTGCTTACTGCTCTTAAAATATGGTTAAAAGATTTTCACTTTTAGCTACCATGAGAGTAGAGAACATAATAATTATCCTAATGTAAATATTTCTCGTCCGTCTATAAATACTCCGGTACTGTGGAGGATCGTGAGGGGAGGTATATTATTCAATTCTGGTACATTCTAAATTGTCTCCTCCAGGATTGCGTCCTGATTCCACCTTTGCTCTGCATAGTCGCCCAGCGACTGGTGCAATCAATTTCTCAGCGAACAAAAATCTATAAACAGTAATGTCATAGTGGAACAACCAAATCTATAGTCGAAATGTTTTTCCATTTTCTGAAAAATCACATTAGGACATCGAACCTATGTAAAAGAAGGTCTTCATTGCTGTCTAAAACGTTGACACAACATGCAGGATAATTCTGAAAACGAGATATCAAATTGCACTGCTCCAATTTTCGAAAACTAGCCGACGCGCCCGCCAGATGTTTGCGAATGGAAGAAAACACGTACGTGTAATCCGGTCGATGAAAATTTCGTGCCGCCTTTCGAGTGTAAAAAATTTTAGGAGCTTTATGACTATAAAAAAAAAAGTGAAGGAAAACAGACGTCGTTTACGCAGACACGACCCGGCCTAACGTAGTGAATGACTTCCGGTGACCCGGGGACGTCATTAATGACTACGCGAGAAAAATAAAATGGCCGAATCACCAAATTCAGGAAACAGAGGCGGCAGCGACAGCGGCTGGGTGTCGTTGTGCCGAAAACACAATCTTTTTTTCACGCGGTGAAATTGTAAAAAAAAAAAAATTTAATGACATGGCCCGAGACACCGGCCGCGGTTACGTGTTCCAACTTCCAACTTTTAACTGATGACATAAGTTAATGATTTTTCGTCGCCGTAGTCGCGGCCCGGCCGGGCTAATTACTCGAGCCATTAAATTTTGAAGGTCCGTTCCGATTTGATCGGAAATATTCTTCATGACAAATCGCTACCATTTATCAAGCTCGAATAGAGTAGTCAGGCACACTTGGACTAAATAGTCTTGGTTGTGGTGAAAGAGCTATGTAGTGTACATAACATTTTGGAATTTCTTGAAAAATTTGGTTTCAGTCTAATTTCGTTGATTATAGATTCGGTGTAGAAAAGGTTCTGACAAACATAATTAATCTAGAAGATTACTCGTATATTTTATCGTGTCTGTCACTGGAACACCATACATTAAGAAGTGTGAGCTACTCCCGTGATTTTGTGTACGCCGAGTCTAATGAGAAACTAGTGTAACTTCTTTGTGACTGAGGAGTACTCTGTGAAGACTCTTTGAAGGATTCAAGTATACTGTGTTGAGACTTTATTAAGATTGAGATTCGTTAAGACTAGGTAAGGCTCCGCTGTCTCCTTGTTCATAGGAACCTGATTCCGTCTACTGTCCCGTCGCCATTTCCTCCGGAGAAGGAAAGTTGCCGAACTGCAGACAAGCAGGAAGACAAACAGGTAAGCAGTTGACGGGGAGGGAAACAAGCTAGCAGAACAAAAGACAGTTTCATACTCAGACTCCAATTCCAACTCTGCATAACTGCGGAAGACCCAATGAGGTGCCGTCCACTCCAACTGAGGTGGCCATCAAACTGGCTATCTCTTCTCATTACTCTGATTTTCAAAGCTTAATTATTGTTCTTAAGGCTAACGAATTATTACAGACTCGTGACATGATATGATATTCATGGTTTCAACACAGGACAACCAAGAATCTTCACGTTGCAAGTTTTTTTTTATTTTTAAAGAAATATTTATCTGGAGGAGGGCTTGAATATGCCACCAATTTCAAAGGGTGAAATTTACTGCAACTCCAACGATGTCTCGTTCGACTATTTTGCTACATGTTACGTCCAGTATAAGCTGGCACTTGTTTCACCTTTGATTTTCTGATTTTCACCCAGAAAATTGGTAACAACCTGCGTGTGACAATAACTTTTGGAACCTTGAACTAAAGGGTTGTAAAAATGTCATTTCTTGCAACATTCGGATTTCGGAGGACCAAGTTTGGGCCAGTTCAAAAATGAGATTCGGTATCTCTTTGCACATTTATTTGCCACGATACAGGGTTTTTTTGTTGTTTTTTTTTAATAAATGTAGGAACGCTCAAAACTTCCAAATTTCATCGTCAAGAAACAACACGCTGGACGGAGAGGCATAAATTAACCCGTATATATTCTCGTTTGGAATTGGGCCGTGCAGAGGGCCAGGGGCGGAGCCTACTAAATCAGATATACGTAGAAGCTTATTTCAATGTTCAGTCTTTAATGAGTCGTACCTCCCATGAGGTACCTCCGAACACAAAATTGGTGAAAACTTTTTTTGAAGGTACTGCTAATTACTACCGTGTATGTTCTGTTAATTTTGAATGTTCGAAGCGATAGATATGAAATATGGAAGCGTGAAATGTTGCAGAGAAAATGTTAATCAAAGTGTACCTAAAGATCGGGTGGTTTTACATCCCTTTTTTGCACACTAGACATCGTTTTGTATCTACATCTTTCTGTGGAGGAAGCTCCTGAAGGGGGAGGAGAGCCCCTGTGGGAGCGTGGGTTGTGGACGAAGATGAAGGCCCTGGATGGGGCGGGAGTAAGAGGACCTGGTGGAGGAGAAAGTCCTTGGTGAGAGAGGGGACCTTGGAGAGGAATGGCCGTGGTGCGGGAGGGACTGGCGGCGGGGTGGGGTCTTGAGAGAGATGGGCGCTCGGGGGAGGGGTGGTCATAGTTGTGAGAGCTCGTGGGTAGATAGTCAGGCATCTTCCAGGGGGTTGGAGGGCCATAGTGAGGACAGGGGCTCTGATGGGAGATGAAGCCCAGGGGGTAGTGGTGGGTGAGAGGTCCTCGTGACGGAGGAAATCCTTGGTAGGAGAGGGTGGCCATTGAGGAAGGAGGAGGTAGTGGTGGCTGAGGATCCTAGAGGGGCAGTAACATTTTGGTAGATAAAGGCCCGGGGGTGTAAGAGGTACTCATGGTGGAAGAGGGAGCTCCTGAAAGGAAGGAAAACCACAGTGGTGGCGAGCACTGTAGAGGAAGATAAAGGTCTCGGGGGGATGGTGTGTAAGAGGTCCTGATGGAGGAGGAAGTCCTTGGTGAGAGAGGCGGCCGGGAAGGCGAATGAAGGCCCTGATGCGAAAGGTTCTGGTCCCGGGCATGTGGTCTTGAAGGGAAGGGTTCTCGTGGAGGAGGGTTGGTCATGGTGGTGGAAGCTCCTGGTTGGAGGACCAGGAGATCTTCGTGGTGGTTGAGCGAGGAGGCCGTAGGGCGATGGAGCCGCAGAAGGGGAAGGCTGTAGAGAGGGACTAAGGCCGCCATTGGAGAGGTCGTAGTGATGGGTGAAGAGGTCTTGGTGGGGGGTGTGGTACGGGAACGAAAATGAAGGCCAAAGTGGTGTGGGGTGGTCGAAGGACGTGGTCCTAATGGAGGGCACTCGTGGTGGAAGTGGGTGATCCGGGGAGACTAGGTGGAGGACTATGGCCATTGGCCATTGTGGGGGAGGAGTTTGTGACTGAGGAGGGCTGCGACTGTTGAGGTGTGACCGTGGAGGCGGAGAGCAACCATGGTCAACGACGGGGTCGTGGTGGAGGAGGAGGAGAATCGTGATGAAGAAAGGATGGAAGAGGGTTCATGGTGGAAGATTGAGGACTGCTGATAGAGGGGGAGCAAAAGAAGCACAAAGCAAATCTCAACTCAGGAACAAAAGTTTCAGACCACACACTGAGGACTGTGGCGGTTGGACGAGGCGCGAAGCGCCGAGTAAGGTCGGCATGAGCGAAGCGAGTGACGGCGCGGGGGTTGGGCCGCGAAGCGGCCAGGGGGCGAAGCCCCCTAGTTATGTCTATTTATGTCGGTTATGTCTTAAAACTTAGAGATCTGTTATATTAGAACAGATTATGTCCTTGAAAGTAGCTGATCTGCCCCTGCAATTTTTCGGATTTTTAGATAGGCAACCCGCAGTGCGTTTTCTTCAAGTAATTTGAGCCGGGTTATGAAACTCACCGAATTTAGTTAACGAAGTTTATTATTTACATACTTATATTACAAAATAATGATGGAACGAAAAAAAGGAGAATTAACACGTTTTCATGAACAAAGGACTTAGATATCAACAAACGTGATTCCACGATTCCACAGACAAATAATATCAACATCCGCCCCTAATGGAGCATTATTTCAAGTGTATGAAAGTAAAAAAAAAAAACAATTAATAAAGAATATAGGAATAATGCGAGATTAAACAAGTAATAAAAACAATATTAAACAAAAAAAAAAATACGTATGACTAATAAGAATTACAATATATTTAAACGATTACGAAAGTCTGAAAATTTTGTATTAGATAAACCTTTGGTAAAAAGATCAGCTAACATTAATTCAGTCTGAAGATATTTGACGTCAACAACCCTCTTCTTAATATAATCCACAATAAAATTTTCTTTAATTGACATTTGCTTGCAACGGGCATTATTTTCGTAATTTTGCAACAATTTAATAGCAGGTTGATTGTCTTCGAATAAAACAATCGGTTTCGGTATAGGAATTAACATATCTTCGAGTAAATAAGACAGATGTAATAATTCACAAAGAGCACCGCAAGTAGACAGGAATTCAGCTTCGGTACTGGAAAGTGCAACGGTTTTTTGTTTCTTCGAAGACCAGGAAATAGTATCACCAAAAACTTGGAATAAATGACCAGATATCGATTTTCTGTCATTTACATCATTTCCGTAGTCAGCATCGGCATAGCCTAAAAGTGAGTCATCACTTTTAGCTTGAAAGTTCAGCGATAGGAAACGAGTATGATACAAATACTGTAAAACTCGAATCAGATAATGAAAGGTTTCATCAGTTGCACGGTCTTGGAAACGACTGAAATAAGATACCGCATAACAGATGTCTGGTCTCGACGCCATCATGATGTAGATTAAACTGCCAAGTAGCTCTTTGAATGGAAGTTCGGTAATTTTGTCGGCATCATTAACGCGGATTTGAAGTTTTTCTTCAATCGGAGTTTTCACGGGTTTTGAATCGACAACACGAAATTTCTCGGCAACTTCTTCAATCATCTTTGACTGATTAATCGCATAACTATTGTCTTTTTTATTAACAGTCATTCCGAGAAATTGTTTTACTTCACCCAGTGACTTGATCTTGAAGTTCAACTGAAGTTCGGATTTAACACGCTCAAGTAAATTTTCATCATCGGTGGCGACCAGAATATCATCGACATAAACGAGAACGTAACAGATGTAGTTTTCTTCCTTCAGCGTAAACAGACAGTGATCGTTTTTTGACTGTACAAGGCCAATTTTCGATAAGACTTCGACGAGCTTTTTATTCCAGACAAACGGAGCTTCTTTTAAACCGTAAATCGCCTTTTTTAGTTTTAAAACTTTACCGGGAGATGCGACAAAGTGTTCTGGAATGTGTAAGAAGACAGGTTCTTGAAGTTCTCCATTGAGAAACGCATTTTTGACGTCGAACTGAGAGATGCTTAATTTTCTCTTCACAGCTAGCGATAACAATATACGGAAAGTACTCAATTTAGCGACTGGAGCACGAATATCAGACGATGTACTTGTTTTTTCAAAACCACGCGCGACAAGACGAGCTTTATACAGGGGTTTTCCGTTGTCATCTTTAATACGATAGACCCATTTTGTCGAAATAGGTTTGATGACAGGGCTTTCATCGACCAACTCCCAGACATCGTTATCCTCCATCGCGGTTAATTCTGCTGAAATCGCTTCGCGCCAAGTTTTTGAATCGAGGTTTATACCAGGGTCGCTCACTGTAAAGTAACATTGAAGACAATTCACAAGTTCATCGTTAACGTAATTTGTCGCAAAAGCTGTTGAGGGCTGAGGAGCTTCAGTGCCGGAAAAATACATTTCGTTTTCTCTCCAGGAAACGACGTCACGTGAATATATGACACGACCAGAATCTTCGTGGAAGAAGTACCACCCGTTTTGACCGTAGCCAACAAACGCACATTTCTCTGCATGTTCGTCAAGTTTCTTCCGTAGCTCTCTAGGTACGTGAACATATGCAGTACAGCCGAAAATTCGTAAGTTATGTACCGAGGGTTTGGTACCATACCATAGTTCTGCAGGCGTTTTGTCGCAGGCGATAGCGGCAGTCGGACTTCGATTTAAACAGTAGGTTGCAGTACGGAGAGCTTCATCCCACAGACTTCGAGGAAAATTAGCGTCAGCTATCATAGTTACTGCCTTTTCAACAAGCGTTCGGTTCATGCGTTCGCTAACACCGTTCAATTCTGGCGTGTAACGTGGAGTATACTGAATATCGATACCATTAGTTCTACAAAAACTTTTCAACTCGTCGGAAGTATACTCTCCACCTTGATCGCATCTAAACGCTTTAACGGTCTTATTAAACTGAGTTTTACACTGACTTACGTAATCTTTCAGTTTTGCAAAAACATCGCTTTTCTTCGTAATTAGGTAGATAACGGTAAAATGTGAGAAATCATCAATAAAGGAAACGAAATACTTATTTCCTCCGTTTGACTCAGGAGTAACCGGACCGCAGACGTCTGTATGTACCAAGTCAAGGACTGAAGTAGCGCGTTTTCGAGTTCCATCAAACCACTGTCTCGTGCCTTTTCCTTTAGCGCAGGCTTCGCAGATTTCGGGTAGCTTAGCATTTTCCATGCCATCAGCGAGTTTTTTGTCGAACATTTTCTGCACGTATGAGTCGTTTAAGTGACAAAGACGCTTGTGCCACAAGTTTTGATCGAAGATTTCGACACCTGTAATCATTACTGACATGCACGGTTGTACATTTAAGGCGGTTTCATATATGTCACGCGATAGAGCTTTGCCATACAATATATGTTTTCCGGATTGATCGAGTACATTTACAGTCGAGTTTTTTATGCGCATTTCAAAGCCGAGTTTATCAAGAATACGTAAGCTTAATAAATTTTCGGCGGCTTCGGACGAATACATAACGTTTTTAATCGAGCACGAAACGCCTAAGTTTGTCGTACATTCGATAGTACCAATTTTTGTAACATTAAAGCCAACATTACTTTTGGCAACTTGAATGAAGATGGGTGATTTTAATACAATAAACTTCGAAAATAAATTATCGTCTGCGATAATATGACGATTGGCGCAAGAATCTAGAAAGAATTTTACATTTACATTTTCATCAGAATATTTCGGAGTATCGTTAAGGTCGTTGGCTTTAAAACAGGCAATAAATGATACGGGTTTATCGCGAGATTCTGACGACTTATCTACGGACACGGCGGCATGAGCACGATTAACATGAGTATTCTGATTTTTCAAACGCTTTCTGCAATCGCTGATACGATGACCAAAATTATGACAATAATTGCAATTTCCATTAAAGAACAAATTCGAATTACGATTATTAGCACCACTATAACTTTCAGGAACTGGACTGGAGTTCGGCTGCTGCTCACGATTACCGTTGCTTTGATAATTTCCGCGACTGAAACGATGATTACCGCGACCAAATCGATGATTACTGCGACTATGACCGTAGGGCTGACGAACTTGGAAAGCGGTGGCCTCTGCTTTGGCATCACGAATATTACTGACATTTTTCTCTGAGGTAGCCGCACATTTTCGTGTTTGCGTGAGAAGGAATCGTCGTTTGATGTCTTCTAACGTAAGCTCATCATCGATGTCGCCAAAAGATTCGATGACAGAATCAAAATTTTCACCCATGGACAAGATAAACTGATTCAAGATTTCGGACTCTGAGGGCTCAGCACCAGACATACGGAGTTCATTTACAATATTATCGAATTTGATGAAGTGGTCTTCTAATGAACCAGATTTGTCGAATTTTAATTTTTGCCACTTCGCACGAATTATCAATTGGTCCATCCGACTGGAGTGCCCATATTGTTTCGTTAGCGCTTTCCACGCATCGCCAAATTTTTCGTGAGTTTTTACAAACGTATAAAATTGCGGATCAACATTTTTCATATACAACATTACGGCTAACGAATTTTTCCGCTTGTCGTAATCGCCTGAACTTGAGACTTTTAAGGTGCTGTCTAGGTTGTGTAACGTTAACGCATGTCGGAAACCGAAGGAAAAATCTTCAAAGTTCTTCCCTGTGAACTTGGGTACTGACGCAGCAAAGCTAGGAGTACGGGGCGTAGCAGTACCGGAATCAGCTTCCGATTCATTTGCAGAAGATTCATTTTCAGAGTTACCAGGCGATTCGTTTTCGGATTTTTCAGCATTAGAATTATTACCTTGTTCAGGCTCAGATTGAACACCACGGCGATTTCGAGTTTTCTTCATCGCTTCACAGGATTCACGGGATCAGTAACGAACGGAAGCATAAAGCTTAGAACTGATATTTTTATCTGGGCCCATAACCTCTTCAAGTAATTTGAGCCGGGTTATGAAACTCACCGAATTTAGTTAACGAAGTTTATTATTTACATACTTATATTACAAAATAATGATGGAACGAAAAAAAGGAGAATTAACACGTTTTCATGAACAAAGGACTTAGATATCAACAAACGTGATTCCACGATTCCACAGACAAATAATATCAACACGTTTTTCCCCCCGGAGGCGGCGGTGGCGGCGGCGGCGGTGGCGGATTTTACCTTTTTAGTATGTCCTTGAAAGTAGCTGATCTGCCCCTGCAATTTTTCGGATTTTTAGATAGGCAACCCGCAGTGCGTTTTTTTCCCCTGGAGGCGGCGGTGGCGGATTTTACCTTTTTCAAAGCCCCCTAGTCTTTACTAAAATCACAATTCTAAAATTTTCAAAAAATCCTAAGCAGAAATATTCTTCATTTATACACTAAAGAACTATAATTTTCATAGTTTTTACCTACAATTTTATCGAGGTACAAGCGTTCAGCCATTAAAATGATTTTCAAAATTAAATGTTTAGCCATTTTTAAAGCAAAAAGTAGGTCTTTTCTCTTGAAAGTCATAACTCATTAAAATGTATACTAAATCATTACTAAAATCACAATTCTAAAATTTTCATAAATTTCTAACCAGAATTATCCTTTATTTAACCTGTAAAAAACACTAAGTAGTTATCATAGTTTTTTGTTACTGTTTAACAAGGGACACAATAAACGTGCAGTCAAGAGAATAATTTTCAAAATGAAATATTATCCCTTTTCTCAGACAGAAATCACCAATCAATAACGTATCATTTTTACCAAGGTAAGTACAGTATATTTCATAGTACCGGCATAGGTTTAGGACACCAGGACAATTCATTGAAATATACCCGAAATCTTTACTAAAATCACAATTATAAAATTTTCATAAATTTCTAAGCAGAAATATCCTTCATTTATCTACCAAAAAACACCAATTTTCATAGTTTTTTACTACTATTTTATAGGGTTACAAGCGTTCAGCCAAGAAAATAATTTTTAAAATCAAATATTCACCTATTTTAACTCTTTTCTCAGACAGAAATCGCAGCCGATTTTTTTATTTTTTCGAACACATTTTTTTTTCATTGCTCAACGCGCCTTTTTCAATCAATCAACGAGGTAAATATGTCAATATTTTATAAATTCCGTTTATATCAACATCAATATCTCTCTATATACTAAAAAAGTAAAATCCGCCGCCGCCGCCGCCACCGCCGCCGCCACCACCTCCGCGGGAAAAAAAAGCACTGCGGGTTGCCTATCTAAAAATCCGAAAAATTGCAGGGGCAGATTAGCTACTTTCAAGGACATCATCTGTTCTAATATAAAAGATCTCCAAGTTTTAAGACATAACCGACATAATAAGACATAAAAAGACATAAAATGACATAATTACCCATAATCTTTGAGATAACAAGTCGCTGCAGATTGCCTACCCGGCCCCTTAATTACTCAATTTTCCAGGGGTAGCGGTTGTGGAGGAAGCTCCTGAAGGGGGAGGAAAGCCCTTGGAAGATTGCAGGGGCAGATCAACTACTTTCAAGGACATACTCGGGTCTAGCATAAAAGATCTCCAAGTTGTAAGACATAACTGACATAATAAGACATAAAAAGACATAAAATGACATAATTACCCATAATCTTCAAGATCACAATTCGTTGCAGGTTGCCTACCCAGCCCCTTAATTGCTCAATTTTCCAGGGGTAGCCTACCCTCAGGAGGGGGTTCATGGTTGAGAAGGGTTGTGAGAGCTCCTGGGTGGATGGTCAGGGATCTTCAAGGGGGTTGGAGCGCTATAGTGAGGACAGGGGCTTTGATGGGAGATGAAGCCCAGGGGGTAGTGGTGGGTGAGAGGTCCTCATGGTGGAGGAAATCCTTGATAAGAGAGGGTGGCCATTGAGGAAGCTGGAGGTAGTGCTGTTCTAATCTAAAAGATCTTCAAGTTTTAAGACATAACCGACATAATAAGACATTAAAAGGCATAAAATGACATAATTACCCATAATCTTCAAGATCACAAGTCGCTGCAGGTTGCCTACCCGGCCCCTTAATAACTGAATTTTCCAGGGGTAGCCTTTTTTTTTTTTTTTAACCCGACGGGGCGGCCAATCCCGGGACTTACCCCGGGTGGCTCCGTGTATTACATATGGGTAATAAACACATTAGGTTCCTACCTGAGTGTTACGTACAGCGTTTGTTTTAACAGTGGGGTCCCCTGCTTTGCCCGGCTTTTACCCTAAGGTTTATCACCGGGTGTCACAGGAGACCCCTCACACTCCACGGCATCACTCTTTTATGGCCAAACCGGACCTCCCCTTATGGGGGAGGCGGGCCGTACATACTTCTCTCTATACATATACTAAAATTGCCACGTTGGGGGCTGCGCCCCGTTCGTGCCCTGCCTCTCGTACTGGAGGAGATGGAGATAGTCTCGACACCCGACTTACTATGGTCTCACCTACAGGGGACGCAACCCACCGCCCGTGATTGGCGGCAGTTTGGTGTTTCTTCTCCTCCTTTGGCGACGGCGACGGTGGGGGGCGACCTCTTCTGGCCTCTTCGGGTTTGCCCCCACCCTCTTCCGGGTTCTTCGACCTCATCCGGTCCGGTCTGTGTCACCTGCGGGGAATGTGGGGTTTTCAAGAATCCATAAACTCTTGACTACACCCCGCATGTACCGCAGGTGCTCACGGCTGGTCCTTGTCCATATGTCCGGCCTTCCGTCAGCCCACCGGATACACTCTCGAAAGACATGTCGAGGTGTCTCCGGGCCAGCACCGCAGGGGCACTGGTCACTGTCCCGGCGGTTTCGGCGGTGCAGGTAGGATGCGAAGCACCCATGGCCTGAAACCGCCTGCGCCAGGAAGAAGTCCATGGACTTCATTTCGTTGTCTTCTTCTTCCTGCTGCTGTATCCTGGCGCGTACGTCTGGGAACAGCACCTGTGTCCACTGCGCCACCGTCGTGTTGACCCACCATCGACGGTTCCACTCGTCGATGGTCGCCTGGTGGAGCTGACTTGGCCACTCGCTGAAGGAGGGATCAACGCGCGGGAGATGCCGCCAGTTGTCGACCCTGAACCCACTCTTGACCAAGTACTTAACTGATCTTTCGTGGATCAGCAGGTCCAGGGGGGCATCGCGTTGATCACGGCCGCCCCTTCCGTGCTGACGGTACGGTACAGCCGGCTGCAGATGATGTCGCTTCGTCGCTTGATCTTATTTAACTCTGCTTGATACCGCAGCTCGTGCACTCGGTGGTAGTACAACGAGCTGCAGTAGAAGTATCTGCTGAAAATGCAGCCGGCGACCATTACCCTTCGGGCCTCGTTACTGTACTCGAAGGTACGTTGACACAGTTGCGTCAGCACGGGTAGTATCTTCTCGCATTGTTCACGAATGTATCGTAAATGGGGCAGCCAATTTCCCCCGGCATCAAGCATCACGCCGAGGTACTTCAATTCCCTCCTCATGGGAATCATGGCGCCTTTGTATACAACTTCCGTTGGGGTCCCTGCACCTAGGAGGTTCGTCGCCGTGGTTGGGACATCTCGAAACAGGAGCACCTCCGTTTTGGCTGTGTTCAGCTCCAGGCCGGTGTCGGCCAGCAGTGCCTCTACGTGTTCTATGGCTTTGGTGATCTTCAGGCTGACCGACGGCCCGGAGCTGCCGCCGACCACCAGCAGTGTGTCGTCTGCGTAACACACTGCTTCTCCCGGTAGTCGGCGGATCATGGAGTTGTATAATAGGTTCCACAGGGTCGGCCCAAGCACCGAACCCTGTGGACAGCCCCGTTCGAGATGTCGGGCGATCCCTGCATACTGAACCTCCCTAGCGGCAAAATAACTCCGCACGCTACGGTACAGGTACCCGGGCGCACCGGACGCAGCGACCGCTCTCAGGATCCCCGGCCAGGGGGCGTGATCGAATGCCCCCTTGATGTCCAGGGACACAGCGGCCGTAAAGTTGTTCTGCGCCCGTGATCTTAAGATGATTCCCATCGCAGTCCGGACAGCATGCTCTGTGCTTCGATGCTTCCTGAATCCGAACTGCCGCGAGTGGATGATTCCTTCTTCTTCAGTGTGCTGGGTCAGTCTCGCATTCAGGACCTTCTCCAGAAGTTTTCCGCAGTTGCTCAATAACGTTATCGGCCTGTACCCCTCCGGGGTGCTGCCGTCTTTCCCAGGCTTGGGAATGAAGATTACCTCACCGCCCTGCCACGCTATTGGGAAGTGCCCGCCGGCGAGACAGGCGGTGAAAAGCCTTGGCAGCACGCGCGGGTGCCATTGGTGTAGCACCTTGAGCGTTTTATAGTTGATCCCGTCGGGGCCAGGCGCCTTGCGGTTCTTTGACTTCTTCAGGAGGGCCCTGACTTCCCCAGCAGTCACCTTGGGGGCCGGACCTTCGCGGATCGCTGGAGCTGGATCGTCGTCACTATTTCCACCTCCAAATGCGGGGAACTTGGTCTCCAACAGCAGTGCGGCGTTCTCAGCAGGGGTACTGCATTGACCGCCGTCTGGTCGTCTTAGCAAAGGGATGCCGTCTCCTCTGGGGTTCTTCAGGGTCTGGTAGGGTCTACCCCAGGCATCCCTCTGACTGCAGAACCTCCTCCAGGCTTCCATCTTTGCTCTGCCCATCCTGAGGCGGTATTCTCTTGTGATTTCATCTTTGGCCGCCTTCAGGATGAGCCGGCGCACTGGATCGGGTTCTGCGCTCAGCCGACGACGCGTCTTCTTCAATATATCCTTTAGTCGGCTGAGCTCGGCGGTCCACCATCGTAGTCCCCTGCTCGGTTTCTGAAATTTTTTGGCTGCTTCCATGCAGCTCTTCAGCTGCTCCGTTAGCTGCCGCACATACTGTTCGATATCATCGGGCCCCGTCACAGCACCGATGGGTTCGATGCGCGATCCGCGGATTGCGGCGCACAGTTTTTCTGGATCGGTTGTGCACTTCTTTTCCTCCAGACTAAAGACCCCCCACACGTCGAATGCGATGTACGCGTGGTCTGACAGGGTCTCTGCGTCAAGTACTTCAAAGTCCCGCACTACCGCTCCCCGGGCGGCTACATAGTCGTTGACTCCGGAGAGCTCCCCTCTCCGCCAGGTGTGGTCGGCGGAGTTCTTTAGGAGCAGCCGGTTCTCTGCAAGGAAGTCTTCGAACTGGCTGCCCCGCTGGTTTGTCACGCACCCTGGAACCAAGACAGTGCGGCAGTTAAAGTCGCCTGCGACCACTGTTGGCCCGTTGTGCGCGACGAGGAGCTCCGTAGCTGCCGTCAGGTTTGGATTGATGTCTTCGTTCGGGGAGCAGTACATTCCGAGTATTGCTGTGCCCGCAATCTGGACAAGGACTAGGTCTTGCCTACTTGTATCGACGGGGTGGTGCGTCAGTTCGCGGTGGACTAAAACGGCTGTCCGCCTGCTGCTGTGCACCATCCACCCGTCGGCCGTGAGTCGACCGGATGGGGGAATGTACGGCTCTGTGATTACCACGACATTAGCACCCCATACCCCAGCATTGTGGAGTATGAGGTCCGTTGCACGTCTGTCATGGTTCACATTGCCGTACAGAACCCGGATCTTAGCCGTCGCCATTCATCGCTGCTAACGCCTCGTCCACATCCATCCCGGTGTGGTCATTGTTTTTTTCAGGCATTGCAGTTGTCGTTGTCTTCTTCGTTAATGCTGGATCTGGTGCTGATGCTGGTGCTGCTGCCGAAGCTGCCACTGTTGCCGCTAGTGTTGCTGTTGCTGCTGCTGATGCTGCTTGTTGACTGCCTGGACTTGGTTCTGTCTGCTCTGGGTCTTGCATGTTGATATTGTCCATCATCTTTTTCTTCATGGCCACCAGGGTTGGACAGTCCCGGGCCCCCGTTCTGTGTACACAGGGCCGCTCCCTGTAATGAGGCAGCCGGGCCTTCCTGATGGCCTTGTTGTGTTGCCAGCAATCCAGACAGTGTCCATCCGGAGGGGCCGCCTCTGGCATCCCGGGGCAGTACTTCACCTTGTGCCCGAGGATGTGACACTGACTGCACCTCATGACAGAGGGGCTGGCATCGATTCGGCCAGTGGTCCATCCGATGCGAATGCCCTTCCGCTGGGCCATCTGTTGATACAAGGGACCCGCTACGCTGACGACAGCCATCTTTGTCTGCGGGTCCTCCTTGTATGGGACAAACTTGATGGCCCCGATGCTGCGGGAGCCAAAGGCGTTGTGGATGTCTTCGCTTAGTTCGACCTCTGTAGTGCAGGCTGGGACTCCGTGTATGCGGACCTCCGGCTGTCTCCTATCCCTGCATTTTACTCGGACATCCGTCTGGGTCAGTACCGCAGCCTTGATCTGGTCGATGGACTCCTTTTTTCTGCACGTGACCAGGACGGCGCCTGAGGGGAATTGCACTGTATTAGTGATGCCCAGCGCCCTTGGATTGAGCCCTGGAATCTTCTGGAGCGAGTCCAGGGCTTTTCCTGCGGGCGCTGCAGGCACCACCAGAACCGCATTCTTATTGTTCTTCTGCGTTCTTGTCCTGTTCCTCCTCCTCTTCGGTGGGTTACTCCTGGAGGGGGAGGTCGGTTTCTGGGTGCTGGCGTCGGCTGCTCTCTTCCTTTCCCGCCGGTTCTCCATCCGCCTTTGGGCGCGGGTGTTGGTCCATTCGCCAGTTTTGGCTGGTTTGCTTGCTGGAGCTGTCTGGCCCCCGATGCTGTCTGCATGTGGCTGTCCAGTTTGCTGTACATTCGCCTGTCTCTGTCGGCCGGCCGCTGAGGCATAGCTCCACCCGCCAGAGGGGGGGGCCTGCTGCTGCTTCCTTTGCGGCAGCGGCGCTGAGGGAGCTCGTGTGGTGGTCGGCTCCACCCTTGGTGTTACCGGAGCCGGCGGTCTCGCAGCTGGAGGGGGCCGCTCTTTGGCTGGTCGGTCGCTCCGCTGTGCGGTGGAGGTCATGGCCGGGGGCTGTTTGGTCTTTTCCCCTGATGTTGGTTGTGGAGTGAAGAAGGGGCGGGCTGTTGCAGGGCCCCTCAGGTCCATCAGTAACGGCCGGATCGTCTCCATGATGAGCCGTTGTAGTGAGGCCTCATCCCTTCCCACAGTGGCAGCCTGTAGCTTGGCGATGTCAGTTTTCATCCTGTGGACCTCCGCCTCCAATTGTTGTGTTTTCTTGCGGGCCTCCAGCGCCTTTTTTTCGGCGGAGGCCCTCTTGAATCGCTCCTCCTCCAGTTCTTGCCTCAGTTGATGGAGGATGGCAGCGCCATCCTCTTTTGCCTTGGCAAGTTCCTGCCGGAGGAGAGCGTTCTCCGACTCTAGTTCCTTCACTTCGTCGACTTCTCCAGCAGCAGGACTGGGTGTCTGCGACTCTTTAGGTCGCTTCCTAGGATGGTTGGTCGGGTTGGGGGTGACGGGAGTTCCGGGTACTATTGTTTTCATCTTCAGTTTTGTCTCCTCCCTGGTCTCAGCTGTCAGCGATGCTTCATGTGCAATGTTTTTCAGTGTTTCTGTAACCAGACTGGACCGTCGGAGGGACCTGATTTCTGCGGCAGCCCCCACTTGAGGAGATGAGGGGGCGCTGTGGTAAGGTGTGCCAGAGTCTGAGGACCTGGTGGAGTCATGGCTCTGCAGAAGGGCCCTTGCTGCTTCGGCCTGCTTCAACTTTTTGCTGCGCTCCATTCCTTCCTTGGTGCGGCGACTGTGATAATCCCGGTCGCTTTCCCCCGGCAGTCGTCTTATCTCCCCAAAGCACTTCGTGCGCTCTTTTTGGGGCAGTTTTTTTACCGGGGGTGCAGGAAGAGTCCATTTCTTAGCTGTAATTGCCTTTACTGCCGGCGTTGACGATGCTTCCGGGGATTTCTTCTTCTCGGTTTCAGTGTGATCCAGTGTACGGATGGCCTCAATGATGCCCGGGCTCATCTTCCCTGACGCCGTTGCCAATACCGGCAATGGCGTCTGGTCAAGGATACTGCCTGTGTCATCTGGGGTCTTCATCACTGGTAGATCTTCGTGGTTGTTGCCTCCCGCCAGGAGGACTTCGGTGTCGGTAGGGGTGTCGCGTGGGGGGTTGTGGATGAGCTGTTGTTCGTTGTCCGGTGTATCAATCATTTGCGGAGGGACGTATATGTCCTCCCCGCCATCCGAGGCATGGTTCTTAGAACTTTCCATTGTGGTTTGAGAGGTGTGGGTTTTTGAGAAGACCACCCACAAAACTTCGCGATTTATCGGGGCGTCTCCCCTAGGGAGGGTGGCTGCTTATTTAAAGGCGGCAGCCGTTCGCCTTGTCGCAGTGTGTTCTTCGGCGTGGGCAGCATTTAAGAAGGGGTGCCCGACCCCCGTTGAGAGACATCAGCCACGAGTGGACAGTTGGCCACCCGCGACAAATGCCCCCCCCCCCCGGGGACGAGCATTACTCTACCTGATCGGCCTTTCCCAAGGGCGTCTTCGGCTACCACCATCCCACACTGCCGCTCTTGTTCGCGACCGCATATTTGCCCCAAGAGGCTTATTTTGCGGTAGGCCACCCTTGGTGGGTTCCCCCTCTGCACATGCAGGGGGACACGTCCGTCGCTGAGCCGGCGTCCTCAGACTTCCCTTCGAAAGCGGTACTTAACCCACGCGACGTGCTGACCAGGCGGTGTCCACCAGTGGCCCAATGTGCCTGAACTGGCCATACATACCGTGTGGAAGTGAAGGCCTCTAGGGGAAGAACTCCGCGCAACCCTTACCTGTTGCGCCCAAGTGACCCTGGTTGTTCCTAGCCACCCGCGCACCCCAGGGGGCCAGTGACGACATCGCCATACGTAACCCGGGAAAGGCGCAGTACGTAACCCGAGGGGGACGCGGTACGTAACCCGGCAAGCCGGACGTGAAGGCGTTCCTCCCCCCCGGACGTGAAAGCGGTTCTCCTATCCGGACGTGAAGGCATGCCGCCAGCAAGCCCCCCAGCGGAACGCGGGCAGCCAGGCCAGGGCCCTGAGGCGGGGGTGTCATGTCTTGTCCAATGTCTGTGGTTTCTCCTAGCTAGTATTGTTCATTCTTGTCTTATGCTTGAAGTTTGGAGGCGTCCATGTAGAATGAAGTCTCGGTTCCGTCCAAGGAAAATTCTGTCTTGTCATTAGCTTGTCTTGTCAGTCCGATAGTTCCTGCTGGGGTCTTCTTCCCTCTTCAGCTTCCCCCTTAGTGGTGAGAGGATGCGTGAGTGTCGGTGTCAGAACAGTACCCTTGAGTCTTACTCCCATGCCGCTAGGGTTACAGGAGGACGCTATCAACCCAGTAAGACCCAATTCTTGGTGATTGTGATACGGCCTGAGGAGGGTGACTCTTCCTCGGCCGGAGTTTCCTTCTCCTGAGTTTGATTTTGAATTTTGAACACATGTGAAGCCGAGAGGTGTGGGTTCCATATTTCTATTGCTCCTGGACCCGCCAAAAGGGTAGCCTACCCTCAGGAGGGGGTTCATGGTTGTGGAAGAAGCTCCTGAAGGGGGAGGAGAGCCCCTGTAGGGGCGTGGGTTGTGGACAGAGATGAAGGCCCTGGGTGGGGCGGGAGTAAGAGGACCTGGTAGAGGAGAAAGTCCTTGGTGAGAGAGGGAAACTTGGAGAGAAATGGCCGTGGTGCGGGAGGGGCTGGTGGTGGGGTGGGGTCTTGAGGGAGAAGGGCGCTCGGGGGAGAGGTGGTCATGGTTGTGAGAGCTCCTGGGTAGATGGTCAGGGATCTTCAAGGGGGTTGGAAGGCCATAGTGAGGACAGGGGCTCTGATGGGAGATGAAGCCCAGGGGGTAGTGGTGGGTGAGAGGTCCTCGTGGCGGAGGAAATCCTTAGTAGGAGAGGGTGGCCATTGATGAAGGAGGAAGTAGTGGTGGGTGAGGATCCTGGAGGTGCAGTCAAATTTTGGTAGATAAAGGCCTGGGGGTGTAAGAGGTACTCATGGTGGAAGAGGGAGCTCCTGAAAGGAAGGAAAACCACGGCAGTGGCGGGGACTGTAGAGGAAGATAAAGGTCTCGGGGGGGGGATGGTGTGTAAGAGGTCCTGATGGAGGAGGAAGTCCTTGGTGAGAGAGGCGGCCGGGAAGGCGAATGAAGGCCCTGGTGCGGAAGGTTCTGGTCCCGGGCAGGTGGTCTTGAAGGGAAGGGTTCTCATGGAGGAGGGTTGGTTATGGTGGTGGAAGCTCCTGGTTGGAGGACCAGGGGATCTTCGTGGTGGTTGAGCGAGGAGGCCTTAGAGCAATGGACCCGCAGAAGGGGAAGGCTGTAGAGAGGGACTAAGGCCGCCATTGGGGAGGTCATACTGATGGGTGAAGAGGTCTTGGTGGGGGGTGTGGTATGTGAACAAAAATGAAGGCCACAGTGGTGTGGGGTGGTCGAAGGACGTGGTCCTAATGGAGGGCACTCGTGGTGGAAGAGGGTGATCAGGGGAGACTAGGTGGAGGACTATGGCCATTGTGGGGGAGGAGTTTGTGGCTGAGGAGGGTTGCGACTGTTGAGGTGTGACCGTGGAGGCGGAGAGCAACCATGGTCAACGACGGGGTCGTGGTGGAGGAGGAGGAGGATCGTGATAAAGAAAGGATGGAAGGACTGCTGATAGAGGGGGAGCAAAAGAAGCACAAAGCAAATCTCAACTCAGGAACAAAAGTTTCAGACCACATGGACGAGGCGCGAAGCGGCCAGGGGGCGAAGCCCCCTAGTTTTTTATAATCTTTCATTACAATCAAAGCAGTAATACCTTACTGACGCTCGCGGAATTACCATCTCCGCCAAAATGATAAGAGTACTTACATTCACAATAATTCACATCTAATTAACACATCATTATCTATTTGACGGAACTGGCAGTTCCACCAGATAACGCTTGCATACTTCATATCTTATCAGTTTCCTAACGAACATTTGATATTCGCGGAGATGCCATCTCCGCCAGTTAAAAACCTAAGCTCTCTCATACTGTATAGACGTTTTAAAAAAAATGGCTTTACAACAGGTGAAAAAGTGTTTAGATGAAACTAATGTGTTAAAAAATATTCTCGAATTTGCTATACAAAGTGAATAAAATTATAAAATAGTTCGTTGTCAAATTTTACATCGTGAAATTGAAATTCCTAAAATGCATCGTGCTTGTTTATCAAAAATTTTAAAAAACCTATTAAATCTATTCCTCTATAAATGGAAGTGTATAAAGATTCTACTATTGACTTGAAAGAATTTGATTTTGAAAACTTTATACCATATTTCAAACAACCTATTGATTATACAAAATCAAATTATGAAACTCTAATGGACCCACTTTCAGATAAAATTCAACATTTATCTAAATCTAAACAAGTCAAGTATAAAAAATTAATGGTAAATATTGTAGCTCATTTGAGTGTTTTATCAAAAATGATAGAAAAAGAGATTAAAGATTTAAATAATGCTAAACCTATACCAGAAAATGATTTAGAATGTGACATTGAAATTACATATTTACCTAATAGTGTTTAATTGGATCAGAAATAAGTCGTTTTACTAATGAAATACTTTCCAAAAACTGAATCTTGTTCAAAAACTCATCTTTATAGTGGTCAGATTTGAAATAATCAGAGTTATAATAATATGGATTAAAATACTTATCAGAATCATCCCTCTCATAATCAGGGTCAGGGTCTACATAATAAAAAACTAGATCATTAATTTCATTGTCAAAATATTGAAAACCATATAAATCTTGAAGATTTTAATTGCTCTCATAAATTGATTATACCTATTCTTCAGGATAATATCATTTTTCATTTTGTATTTATTTATTTAAAAAAAATCAGTTTTTATAAGTTATACAGCATCCCGATCTGCGAATTTTTCAGAAAAAGTGCTCAAATGTGACATGATAATTTCAGCACTTTTTTGTACAATTTGTGACAATTAATTCCACCAATCAGAGACGAGAACGGGTTTTTGTCAGTCTGCTGCCACCAGTGTCACAACTGGGCAGTTTTTAATACCATTTGTGACAGAAATGTGCTCATTTGTGTCAATTAAAAAAATGTCACGTTTAAGCAGTTTTTTGCTTACTGGGCAGTTTTTAATGCCACTTGTGACAGAAATGTGCTCATTTGTGCCATTTTAATAAGTGTCACATTTACGCAGTTTTTTGCTCGCCTCTGCAGGCGCTGGTTATAGCCCCCGCTGCACCCTCAATTGTGAGCATCGCATAGGTATATTACATATATTACAGAAATATATTTCTGCCATAAGAATAAATAAATACACGATACCGCAAAGCGAGTGTGGTAGGAGCGCGATAACAATGTAAATAATGTAGTCAATATTTACAAAAACCACGTAGAAAATGTATATTTTACATACATACAACAAAATAATAATTATAGATAGGTACTAAAAATAAAGTACAGGACTAAAAACAACCCCTGACTAAGTTGTTCAACTTAATTGGACGCTATATTCAGCGTCAAGGAACCAACCAACATTTGTAAACAAAATGAGTTATTAGTATGTTTGGAAAGAGCGTAAAAAGTAGAATTTTTCAAAATTGGGCTGCCGATTCAAAAATGTGTACTCACATTGAAAAATGCTTATCAGTAAACGCTATGTCATATAGTTTCTACCAAAATATTGAGTTCTTATTTATATGCACTTTTGGTTTTGGTTGATGTTGGAGCGCTCCTTCTCAGAATACAAACTGCCAGCAATTCCAAAATGCACGGATATTATTCTCTCAGCGCAGTGCAATCACAAAATACAAGGTATCATGCAGCTATGTTGATTCCAGCTTATCTATCAGGTGAACAAGCGTAGATACTTATAAAGGATGTTATTCTACAGAAAAATTCCGCCAGCAAAGATCATCCGGAGGAAGATTATTATATACTTATCCTGTGTATTTTTTCCTCTTTCAGCCTGTTCTGTTATTTGGAGAGCTTCATCGTCTATATACGATCGAGTATATTTTGATATCACTGGTGAACAGCATGAGGAACATACACGCGCTGTTTACCAGTGATTTTGAAATATATGTAAATAATTCCACTCTTTCTACTCGTGTACATTATTCAGATAGCACACAAAATCGCCTTATCGTTTTTCACTTCCTAACCTGTATGTTCGATTTCGCTTCTTGTCTTCTGGTTCAATTCTGGTCTCTTTTCATTCATTCATCGTGTGCATGTTACTCAGTTGAGTTCACACTGCCATTTTAAGACATTTGGCAAATTAACTTTAATTTCTGATTTTGCTTGTAACATTATTCAAAGTGTGCGAATACATTGCTATTCTTGTTTTACGCTAGTTATTTCGCAAATATCAGCCCAAGTGTCTTACAAATCAGAAATTTTCGTCTTTTCTTTCGGAAAGTGAATCGAATCGCAAATTTTTGTTTTATTTTATTAATCGTTCGTGATGGCTGGTACAAAGTTGCAATTTTACATCCATGCGGACACTGATCCCAAAGATCCGAAAACAACTGTCGTCTGTGTCAAGAGATTTCGTTTCACAGATAAACCTATTTGGTATCAACTTCCTTCAGACTACTGGAAAGTGAGCCACCATCCTACCCTTCAATCACTGCCACCATTTGCCGCTGCCGTCAAAATGGAAGGCCGAATTAATTAGTGCTTTTTCAGATGGTTCATTTAGGCCAGTTAGGAGTGCCTTTTTCATGAGATATTTTTCAGGAAGCATAGTTGAATTTGCGGTTAAAAAACAGAGAGCTTTGTTGGATTTAGACAGCTCTATTGATTTAAAAATGCAAATTTACTTAATTGTTTGTGGTCTCCCCTTACATATCCAGGACTCCCTGAATAGAGAATCCATTACTTCGATTCAGATTCTGCATAAAAAATTAAAAAAATTTGATTCCAAAGATGGGGACCTTCCGTCCAACTCCAACAACAATTTTAATTACCGTAAAACTGCAGCATTTCAAAAAAATAATTTCAGTAATTCTAGTAAAAATAATAATTTTGATAAATCTAGAAATAAAAAGCCCTGTTCCATTTGCGCTGCTAAGGGCATTAATAGATTTCATTTAGATGCAGATTGTTGGAGTAATCCGAAGAATATTAAAAAGTCTTCGAATTTTACTGAGTCAGAAGCACATAATTCTAGTGACGAAAGCCAGAACTCAAAAAACGAGTAAGACGACCACTGATCAAGGTAAATATGTTTTTAGAGGACTCCACTTTTTGTAAAGGCTTATACGACTCAGGTTCTAATATTTCCATTATTAATAAAAGAATGTTGGAGTTTCTCAATTTAAGTTATTTTAAAGTAAAGAAGCCAGAATTTAAAATGGTCAGTGGTCAGGGTAAAGTAATTGGTGTAACCAAATTAAAGATTAAAATATTTAATATCACTAGAACGGTATTTGTTTTCGTTTTAGACAGTCCTGATTTCTCACATGAATTTTTAATTGGCTTAGATCTGATTTATGAATTTGGATTGTGTCAGGACAACAATTTAAAAATTTCTCAAAATATGAATCGGAAGCAAAGTAGGGAGCCACACTCTTGTAATAATTTTTACGTACATTCCGTAAATAAGTGTAATTTAGAGACTAGTCTGAGTAATTTATCGCCTGATAAGCAATCCGCAATTCATCAGCTTATTACAGATTATAACAAAGCGTTTGCTACAAGTAAATTTGATGTAGGCGGTGTCAGAGGCCATAAAGCCCATGTTAAAATGTCTGAACACCGTTATATTTCTAGGAAACCTTACCGTTGTAATATAATAGATCAGCGAGAAATCGAATCTCAAGTAAATCAGTTACTGGAGGCTGGGCTCATCGAAGAGTCCACTTCTCCTTTTGCGGCACCAGTAACGCTTGCGGTAAAAAAACAGGCTGACGGCAGCAAAAAGAAGAATAGGCTTTGCATAGATTACACTACTTTAAACAAACTAATTGTGCCCGAAAGCCAACCGTTTCCTCATATTGAAGATTTAATTACAAAGGCGCGTGATTGTCAGTGGTACTCGGTGATTGACATAAACAGTGCATTCTGGTCTATTCCCCTTAGAGAAAAAGACAGGTACAAGACTGCCTTTGTCACCCAGACTGGCCACTATAACTGGAAGTGCTTACCATTTGGTCTGAAAACGTCACCTGCAATTTTTCAGCGTATTTTAAGGAATACATTAAAGAAATATGGCCTAGATGATTTTGCAGTAAATTATATAGATGATATTTTAATTTTTTCAAAAACATTCAAAGAACACCTGGACCATTTAAAAAAATTGATTTATAGTATTTATTTAGAAGGTTTTAGATTAAGTCTGGCCAAGTGTGAGTTTGCACAAAGTAAAGTAAAGTATCTGGGTCATATAATTGAAAATAATAGTACTACGCCTGTTTTCGATAACGTAGTTCCCTTAAGGAATTTTCCGGTGCCAAAAACTCAAAAAAATGTTAGGCAATTTTTGGGAAAAATAAACTTTTATCACGCTTATATACCAAATGCAGCTTCCTTACTGGCACCACTGCATAATTTACTTAAGAAAAATGTCAAATTCAATTGGTCCGATGACTGTCAGCAGAGTTTTCAGACATGTATTAATTTATTGTGTTCTCACCCCTGTTTATCGATTTTTTGTCCTGAAAAGGACACATTTGTGTATACTGATGCAAGCAATGAAGGTATAGGGGCCGTTCTGAAACAGAGACAGTCAGATGGTTCCATTAAACCGGTTGCCTTTTTCTCCAAAAAAATATCAGACAGTCATAAAAAGAAGAGGGCTATTTTTTTGGAATGCCTCGCCATTAAAGAGTCGTTATTGTATTGGCGTCATAAATTATTAGGTTTGAAATTTAAAATATTTACAGATCACAAACCGTTGATAGGAAAAAAAGTTAATAGCCAACACGACGATGAGTTAAGAGAGCTGTTGCTCCACTTTAGTCAATTTGATTTTGTAATTGAATATAAGCCAGGAAAAGAAAATACTGCGGCAGACTGTTTGAGCAGAAATCCGGTTCTTGAACACGATAAAAATTTTCCAGATCTCAAAATTGTAAATTTTATAGATTTTAGTCATATAAAGGCTGATCAGAAGGATAATCTGGAAAATATTAAGAAATTTAAAGATACTTTTGAAGAAAATGGGCTAATTTTTAATAACGTACAAAAAAATAAAAAAAGGATTTTAATCAGTGAGAAATTTGCTAAGGAATTAATAGAAAACGCCCATTTCTATTATGGTCATATTGGAGCACAGCAATTACAGTATACCTTATTTCCATACTTTTATGTTAAAAATTTTAGCAGGCTTATTAAAGTATTTTGTCAACATTGCTCCACCTGCATAAGGAATAAAACCAGAGTTCCTGCACATTATGGTTTATTGTCGCACCTAGGCCCTGCAACTCGCCCTTTTGAGTATATGTCAGTAGACACCATAGGTGGTTTCTCTGGTTACCATTCGTTCCACAAGTACATTCATTTGTTGGTAGATCATTTTACAAGATTCGCTTATGTTTTAACATCAAAAACACAAACTGCGTCAAGTTTTAAAAAATTATTGAATTTAGTTTTAAAAGATGGCAATAAAATAGAGAATTTATTAGCTGACCAGTACGCTTCTTTGAATTCGATTGAGTTTAAAAATTTTGTCAATAAAAATAACATTAAACTACTCTACACAGCGGTTGACTGCCCCTTTTCTAATGGACTAAACGAACGACTGAACCAAACTTTAGTAAATAGATTAAGGTGCAAGATTAACGAAAACGATATTAACAAAAAAAAATCATGGTCAGTCCTAGTAAATGCCTGTGTAGAGGAATATAATAATACAATTCATTCAGTCACTCGTTTCGCACCGAATTATTTGTTGACTGGAGTTATACCAAAATTTCTGCAAACTTTGAAAATAGATTTAAGTAATTTTAATCTAACGTCAGATCGAAAAAGAGCACTAGACAACTCCATCAAAAATCATCAACAAAATGAAAAGTACTACAACCAGACTAGGACAAATATTACCTTTTCTGATGGTGACATGGTATATATTAATCATGGTAATCCTTTAAATAGGAACAAGTTGGACAGTCTCCGAACTGGTCCCTTTAAAATTCTAAAGAAAATTTCAAATGTAATGTACTTAGTTGATTCAGGTATCCGACGCTCAGAATCCAATGTGTTTCATGTTTCCAAATTATATCCGTATAAACCACCGCCCTGAATTAGTGTATTTTAAAGTTTCTGTCCTTTTTCCATTGCATGCGTCCTTTATATATGTTAAACTTTGTATAACTTTATATTTTTCAAAAATTATTCTTTGCCAAGGGAGACTCGCCCCCAGTCTTTCTCTCCGGTATGGGGATGTAAATAATTCCACTCTTTCTACTCGTGTACATTATTCAGATAGCACACAAAATCGCCTTATCGTTTTTCACTTCCTAACCTGTATGTTCGATTTCGCTTCTTGTCTTCAGGAGTACTATTATGAACGTTCGTTAATGTTAACGAATTCGTTAAGCCGCGTTAAGGATTTTTCGTTAACGACTGGTGTCAGTTATTTGTATTATGAATGTTCGGTAAATTTGTTGTTATCATATCACGATATCAGAGAATCAGACTATCAGTCAGCAGTCACTTGTTTTCCTTTTCATTTCGATTTCGTTCATGTGTCAAGTAGTTTGTAAAATTACCTAGACTATTTTTTAGCACTTTAAATTCTCCATCTCTAAGTAGAATACACAAATTCTAATGTAGGATAATGCCCTGAACAGTAACTATCCTGACCTCTCCATTCCGCCGTCATATTTTGAAATGAAAATGATATACTCAATAATATTTTGAGACGCGAAAAAATTGATTCACAGGATATAACTAAAATGTTCGATTAAAAAATAGAATGCCATATGTTACTTTGTGATACTGAACGATGAAATGGTATACTGCACGTGGGACTGCGAGATAATACGACGAATTTATAAGAAGATCGTCTTAACGAATCCTAAAGAACCTTAACGAGTGGTCCAGGCCACTCGTTAACTCTCACCTCGTAACGGGTCTTACAGAAGATTTAACGCAACGTTAACGAATCTTAACGCAGCTAAACGAATTCGTTAACATTAACGAACGTTCATAATAGTACTCCTGGTTCAATTCTGGTCTCTTTTCATTCATTCATCGTGTGCATGTTACTCAGTTGAGTTCACACTGCCATTTTAAGACATTTGGCAAATTAACTTTAATTTCTGATTTTGCTTGTAACATTATTCAAAGTGTGCGAATACATTGCTATTCTTGTTTTACGCTAGTTATTTCGCAAATATCAGCCCAAGTGTCTTACATATATACTCGTATATATACTAAGAAGCTCCAAATAACAGAAGAACAGACTGAAAGAGGAAAAATACACAGGATAATAATTATAATTAGGTAACTTACTCGTTTTCATTGTAGCCATGTATTTCATTCGCACACGTGGTGGTCAAGGAGCACAGCAACACATGAACGAAATATATTTAAATATAAAATCATAAATTATAAGTAGTCATCAAATTTCAAATTAAAACACAGAAATGAGAGCACAATCACAATCCCAGTTAGTACAAGACAATATATGTTCAAAGTTGAATTTAAGTATAACGATTAATTATTTAATTTCTAGGTTCTCTCAAATTGCCACAAATAAGCAGTTTTCTGCTTAAATATGACAACATAAACTGTCACACATAAGCATATTTGTGACACTTTAATGTCACGGAGGCCGTGTGACATATTTCCAGTGATAAAAGGGGCGGATCTAAATATTTACCACACTTTTACCACAAATTTGCGAAATTTACAGACTTGAGCACTTTTTTTTGCCACAGATAGTGTCACAAGCTTAAAAACGCAGATCGGGATTTACATTAAAATTTTTCTTTCTTAAAGGAACCACGTATAGAAATCATAAGACAAATAAAATATGTCAACCTCATTATATCCTCTGTAATTGTAATCAAAATCATCATAATCAAGAGAATTGTAAAAATTAAATTCTTCTTTGAAAAATGGTAATTGGAAGCAATTTTCCAAGTTTTCAATTTCTTTTGTTTCTTCTTTATTGAAAATTGATATTTCATAGAAAGTTTCAAGATTTTTAAGTGCTCTTATAAATTCAAAAAATTCTTCAGGGTTATCTTCTATACTAATTTCAATTTCTTCACAATACATAATTTCTTCCTGAATATTATTTAAAAATTTTGAACAAAGGTGGGTAAATAATTTTTTTAAATGCTTAAT
The DNA here is from genome assembly GCA_031841125.1 of Acanthococcus lagerstroemiae. Lineage (NCBI taxonomy): Eukaryota > Metazoa > Arthropoda > Insecta > Hemiptera > Eriococcidae > Acanthococcus > Acanthococcus lagerstroemiae. Next base: position 57,380,180 of record CM063112.1, on the reverse strand, counting down.
ATTGTAAAAAGTATTCCATCAGCACGGGGCCGCAGAAAGGAGCGCCGAGGCCGCCGCCGAGGACGTCATCAGGACGGTGGCAGCGGCCTGCGATAGCGCAATGCCCCGCGTCGGTCCGCCACGTGCGCGACCCCCAGTGTACTGGTGGACCGACGAGATTGCCGAGCTGCGGAAGGAATGTAACCGCCTCCGTCGTCGCTATCAGCGGATAGGACGAGATGATGGAGGGACGGGTGAAGCCTCGCAGCGGTACCAGCAGGCGCGCCGAGCCCTCAAGGCGGCCATCCGGCAAAGTAAGAAGACGGCGTGGGAGGAGCTGCGACAGGAGGCGGACCGCGACCCCTTCGGCAAGCCGTATCATGTTGTGATGCGGAGGGCCGGGGGGCCGTCGGTAACGAGCCGCATGGAGTCGGGAGTGCTGCAGAAGGTGGTGGAGGAGCTGTTCCCGCAGCACCCACCACTACCGGCATCGTCATCTGGAGAGGCCACGGAGGAGTTCTGTCCACTGAGCACCGGCGAAGTGGACAGTGCCATCGAGCAGATCCGGACGAAGAAGCGGAAGGCACCAGGGCCTGATATGATCCCGAACGTTGTGTGGGAGTCCGTGCATCGGGTGGAGCCGTCCCTCCTGACCAACGTGTTTAACCGCGCGCTGCAGGAGGGGACGTTTCCGGACCGATGGAAGGCGGTGCGGCTTGCCCTCATCAAGAAGCCAGGGAAGCCAGACGGGCAGCCATCTTCATACCGGCCAATCTGCTTGCTCGACACCGTGGGGAAGGTGTGCGAGCGGACGATCGTAGATAGGCTGGAGGCGCACCTGGAGAGGCGGAGGACGATCTCGAACAGCCAGTACGGCTTCAGGACCGGCCGTTCGACAGCGGATGCAGCACTCAGGCTGAAGGCGATGGCGGCGAAGGCGATACGCGACGGAGAGTTCTGTGCGGCGGTCAGTCTCGACATTCGCAATGCCTTCAACTCGATACCGTACTCATGTGTGGTGTTGGCGTTGGAGGAGGCGCGGGTGCCGGGCTACCTCGTGCGGATTATCCGGAGCTATTTCTGCGGGCGTCGGATCGAGATGGAGTCGGCGACAGGACCAGTCACGAGGGCAATGACGTGCGGCGTTCCTCAGGGGTCGGTCCTTGGACCCATCTTGTGGAACGTCGCCTTCAACGGGTTGCTGCGGCTGGCAGTCCCACCAGGCGTGAAACTCATCTGTTATGCTGATGACACGCTGGTGGTGTGCCAAGCCGCGACAACAGCGGAGGTCGCGACCAAAGTCAACCGGGCGTTGGAGTTGCTCACCGGATGGATCGAGTCGGCGGGATTGTGCTTGGCGGTGCAGAAGACGGAGGCAGTTCTCTTCACAACGCGCCGCAAGTACGAACAACCGACGTTCGTGCTGAAAGGCGAGAGGATCGCGCCACGCCCGGCGCTGAAGTACCTGGGGCTGTGGTTCGACGGGAAGCTGTCGTTCCGCGAGCACTTCCGTGGAGCGGCGGAGAAGGCGGACCGGGTCGCCGGGCAGCTGTCGCGACTGATGGCGAACCTGGGCGGCCCGCGGGAGCAGAAACGAAGACTGTACGCGAATGTCGTGCTGTCGGTCCTAACGTACGGCGCACCGGTATTCGCGGACGCCGTCCAGATCCCGTACCGGAGAGTGGAGCTGGAGAAGGTACAGCAGAGAGTCGCGCTAAGGTGCGTCAGCGCGTATCGCACCGTGTCAACGGAGACGGTAGGCGTGCTGGCGCGCCTTCCACCCATCGAGCTGAAGGTCGACGAGTTGGCGCAGTCGTACAAGGCGCAGAAGAAGGCGAGGACGCAGCAGGAGGCACACCGGGCGAAGCGTGGCATTCAGCTGACCACGCTTCAGCGATGGACGGAGAGGCTCGCCCAGTCTTCGAAAGGCGAGTGGACCCGGGAGCTGATCGGTGAGCTCGACCTGTGGTTAGGCAGGAAGCACGGAAGCCTGAACTTCCACCTGACCCAGGTCTTGAGCGGACACGGTTGTTTCTGCTCGTACCTGCACCGGATGGGTTTGGTGGGGAGCGCCGAGTGCACCCATTGTGCAAGCGGAGAGGAGGACACACCGTGGCATACGCTGTTCGAGTGCGACGCCTGGGATGAGGAGAGGCGCGGGGCGGTCATGATCGATCCCGGAGACGGCGTGATCGACCGTCTTGCGCCGGACACCCTGGTCCCGGAGCTGTTGAGGAGCCGAAGCGGTTGGAACCGGGTGTCGGGTTTCGTTTCGGCCATCATGCGACGGAAGATGGAGGCTGAGTGGTCGAGACAGAGGGCGCAAGGAGGAGAAGCGGATGTTGCTGCTGCTACTGCGGCGGCGGATGCCATCCGGCGAAGCTCGCCCGTTGCACCAGGGCTGGAGCAGAGCTCGCCCGCAGTGCAAGGGCTGGAGCTTCAATCGGGAGAGTCTCACACGATGAGTGAGTGAAGAGGAAGAGGCAGCGCGTCCGGCTGCGGGGGACCTGAAATTTCCAGGCGAGTGCTCTGGGAGCACGGACCTCGGTCAGTAGGGAACCCTGTGGTGGCCCTTGCAGGACGCGCACACCGTTCCGGCCAGGAGAAATGGGGGCTCGGGCCCGGCCCCAAAGCGTTCCCCTCGGTACTGATGCGACGCCCGAAAGGGTAGTTCCCGGTGCCGGGGGTGCGGTGTCTCAGGGGCCACTTTGGCATGCGTGCATCGCCATACGTCCCACAACACCATTCCATCAATGTATTCTTATGTTGAAGTAGCTACATCATATTTCATCTTCATTTAGGAAATAAATCCCAATGTATAGAAAGCAAAATTTTTATATGTTAAAAATGATTAAGTATCAAAATTATAAACTATTTTTTTGATTTCCCCTTTTTGTAATTTGATTAATCCTGAGAATTTAGAATTGATCCGATCATGCAATTATACTAGTAACTTGGGAGGTACTTTCATACCTAATTTTTTCATCTCTTTCCTTAAATTATTTATCTTTTCAACTAATTGACTTTCACTATTCTTAAATTCAAAATTTTTTTTGAAAAATTCTTCTTCTTTTCATTAATATTTTTTCTAAATTAACTTTTACTTCGACAAAATCTTTAGTATGATAGTCTCAATATGAAACCGAGCCGATCTTAAAATTTTTTAAGATTAGTATCCATAAGGTAGTGTATCATAATTTTGTAAGATGACCCTTTTATCACATTCAAATTGAAATTTCTTAGTGACACTTTTATTGATTAAATTTTTGGTCTTTGTATCTCTAGTTATTTGATTATATTCTAGATCAATACTTTCTTTCTTAACTTCTTCAGATGAGCTTTGAAACATTTCAGAAACTTCATTTTTTATCATTTTTATCATTGTATTACCATTCAACTTTTCTAAATTTTGATAGTTCAATGTAAACCCCTTTATTTTAGTCACATTTTTATCAAGGTTTGTTTCATAATAATAACTTTTAGGACTGGTTGATGCCCACACCTTTATATATTCATCCTTTTTGAGCTCATCGGTCCATTCTCCAAGCATATCACCAGTCTTGACTGTATAGTTTCTATCATCAAAATAAACTATTGAATCTGTATCACAATAAATCACAGCCTCACCTAATTCATCTAATTTTTCATACAATCTCAATCTAGCATTTGCTGTTGTAAATAGAGCTATATAAATATTAGTACTAGTATTATTCTCAACATAATAATCTTTAAATTTATAACTTATCTGTGCCATTTCATCTGTTAGATAATTCACATTTATATCTGTCAATCTATCATCTAGTAATACTTCATAAAACCTTCTCACATCACTCACATATTCTGTTTGACTCATATTCTGTCTCTGTCCAAACTTCCCCCTCAAACATATCTTAGCTACAGCTCTTCTACCTGGATTTACTTCAATTTTTTGAGGGTCTAAATCAATACTCAGTTTTTCTTTTATATCTTGTATATATTTGTCATTTGAATTATAACTGTGTGGACTTGCTTCTAATTTAATTTTCATAAAATCTCTTACTTATCCTTTAAATAATTTATTACTTTTCTTTTCAAAATTCCAGACTTCATAAATTTCTTCAATCTTATAACCTTTTTCAATTGCTTTATTAACTTCAATAGTTGACCATGTTCCTGTTATCATTCTTTCATCTTCAGTATGATGACATTTTCTACATTTCTTTACCACACATTCTAAACGTAGTGGAAATAGTAATTTTTCATTTTTATCCATTTTAACCTTAACTGGTAATACAGGGTGATATAAATTTCTAGGTGGTAAAATTTTACATTTTATTATTCCAAACCAATTCTTATTGTAACTCTTTGGTTTAACAATCTTTTCAGGATGACCAACTGGATAATAGTCATAGTACTGAACAGTTGGGTATAAACTACAAACATCAATATATTTAATTTTCTTTTTTTTATTTGATTTTACCCACAACTTAAATGTGTACGAGTCACCGGTCTATCTCTGATAGATCATTGACTCTTGCCTTTTTCTGCCCTGTCATATCGTGCATTATTTTCTTATCCACATTTCTTGCTCTCACCGGTTCAATCATGATTCAACCATCTTTGTGCTATCTGGTTATCAACTTTGTATTATTCCCTCTCGATCGAGTCTTTTGAATACAACATTTTCGAAGGCAGTTGCCGAACGTTGTTCATAGCTTTCGCTTAGTGTTTTCTCACTGCTTTCCTCCACCGCGAAAATAGCTTCGTTTTGAATTTATTTCTGTAAATTCCATAATTAAAATAAATTTATCGATCTATTTTCGCCTCTTTCTATTTTTGTGTTGAATCTTACAAATTCAAAACTTTTATTTTCGCATCGTTGTGCTTCGTCATGTCGGTTAAAGTACGTTTTCATTTTGTATTTGAAGCTGCGTCACTTAATTCTCAAACCACTGTGCTGCATATCAAGTCTATGCAGGTAGAAAATGATGACGACATATATCTGTTCCCGCCTCATCGTCAACAAGCTGAATTTCACGAGGAATTGTTAAAATTGCCTTCAGCTAAATCAGCTCGTAAAGCTCTCACTACCCGCGGTCAATTTCGTCGCCCTTACGTCAATTTACCCGCCGCAGTCGCGGTACTTTATCTTGATATCGATGGAAACCCAGTCTTCGATGGTGCCATGCTGGAATTATGGGAACCAAACTCGAGTTCGTCGTCCACTTGTTCGCCTGGTTCAGTTCAAACTTCTCCAGCTCTGAAATCTCTTTCATCTATTGTAAAGGACGCCGTTATTACGAAATTCGGTCTTAAACGCCCAAATGCTTCTTCTTGGTTGGACCAATTTGAATGTGAATGTAAGCGTCTTGATATTGCTGAAAATCGTTTTTGGGAGGTCTTGCGTCTCTTTGTAGATGGTATGTACAGCAATGGAATGGTACGAATCTACAAAAATCATCCTTCCAGAATCCGCTTCCTGGAATCATTGGCGGGAATCGTTTGTTGATGCTTTTGCTCCGAAAGGCTGGACAGCGGCTAAGTACGCCTTCTCGTTTGCCTTTATGTCCGGCTCTCTCTCTGATTATGCAATCCGCAAATTGAACTTACTCGTCTGCTTAAACCCAAAAATGGATGAAGAAACACGCATCGCACTAATCGTTACGGGTCTCCCGCAGTCAGTCCAACAACATATTGATCCTTCTGAAATCAGCTCCGTGAGTAAACTGTTATCAAAAATTAACTCATTAGAACGTCCGCCCTCACGTTTTCCTGGTCGACCTGGCCCACCGCCTTCTCCCACACGGTCCTCATCTCAAACATCCACTTCCACCAACCCCTTTTTCTCCTTGCGTCGTACGCCTTGTCCTTATTGCACGAAAAAGGGTTTCCCGGACTTATTTCATTCCGAGGCTAATTGTCGGCGTAAATATTTTGATAACCAGCGCAGTAATGCAAACACTGCCAACGCGTCGGCTGCAAATTTTTCGTCTACACGCAATTTTGTAACTCGTCCTTCTGACACTAAACCAGCAGTTAATAATGTAGAACTTCAGGAATTGCTCACGAAAATTGAAGAAATCCAAAAAAACGAGTGATCCCTCCACTCTTAGTTATTGATGTCTCTTTCAAAGGTTATGATGGGAAAGGCCTATTTGACCCCGGTTTGAATATATCTCTTCTTTCAAAAAAATTTGTTGATAATAACACTATACAAAATTTTTTCCCTTTGAATTTGCGTTTTCAAACTTTGGGTGGAGCTCAGGATATTCTCGGAATTTCTCTTGTGAACCTTACTGTTTCTTCAATTTCGTCAACAGTTCTTCTTTATATTGTCAATTCTGTGAAATTTGATGTTGTGCTCGGTTTAGATACCATACCGTCCTTCAATCTCTCATTGGATGATAAATTAAATATCTTGCAGAGTGTTGGTGCACCAGAAAAGCGTATTATTTTCTCTCCGGTGGTGCAACCTTCAAACACTCCTAATGTAAATTCCACCAATATTAATAATTTACGCGTTCCTCAGGAACTATTAATGTCTAAACTTTCTCATTTAAATAATGAACAGCAAAATCTATTACAAAAATTTCTTCTTTCGCATATTTCTCTTTTTGCTTTAGATGCTTTTGACGTTGGAAATGTTCGTAATTTTCAGGCGCATATTTCCCTCTCCGAAGACCGTTATGTCTCAAAAAGGCCTTACAGATGCTCTTTCGAGGATCAGGCAGAGATTGAACGGCAGGTTCAGGAATTATTGAATCACGGTATGATTAGACAGTTGTCGTCGCCTTATGCGTCACCTGTCACCATGCAATACAAAAAAACCGGTGTAGGTAGTAAGAAAGAGAAGACGCGGATGTGCATTGACTACAGGGATCTCAACAAAATTGTGGTCCCTGAGAGTCAACCCTTCCCGTTGATCGACAAAATTATTACCCGGACTCGGGGCTGCTCGTGGTTTTCTGCTGTGGACATAAACTCTGCTTTTTGGTCGATTCCCATCAACCCGGAGGATCGACCTAAAACAGCGTTTGTCACTCAGCAGGGACATTTCGAGTGGTCGTACTCGATGCCCTTCGGGCTGAAAACTGCGCCTGCTACGTTCCAACGCATTTTATCCAGTATTCTACGTAAATATGGTCTCACCGACTTCGCAGTTAATTATCTCAATGATGTATTAATATTTTCTCGTACTTTTAAGGAACATCTTCGGCATTTAAAACTTGTTTTTCAAGCCATTCAGGCCGAGGGCTTTATGTTAAAGTTCGTAAAATGTAATTTTGCCCTTCAGATTATTGAATATTTAGGCCACCGCATTGGCCCCAATTTTGTTCAGCCGCTCTCTGATAACCTTACAGCCATCAATGATTTTCCAGTTCCGACTACTCGTCGTAATATTCGAGAATTTTTAGGAAAAATAAACTTTTATTGTAAGTTCATCCCGCAATCTGCATTTCTCCTGGAACCCTTTCATAACCTTCTCTGCAAAAATGTCCCATTTGTCTGGTCCTCTGAATGTCAAAACTCGTTTGATTATGTAAAATGCTTACTGACGTCCGCACCCATTCTCGCAATTTTCGATCCAGCCAAACCTATTTCTATCTACACTGATGCCAGTGGCATAGGAATAGGCGCAGTTCTCAAACAAAAACAGCCAGACGGCTTAGAGAAGCCAGTTGCGTACTTCTCTCGAAAATTATCAGCGACTCAGTCAAAAAAAAAAGCTATTTACATAGAGAGTTTAGCTAGGTATTCAGGAAGCTATCCGCTACTGGTGCTTTTGGCTTATCGGTTGGAAATTTCAAGTAATCACTGATCATAAGCCCCTGGAAAAGCTAAATTTGAAAGCTCGCACCGATGAGGAACTGGGTGATTTGGCTCAGGAACTCCTTCAGTTCGACTTCCAGGTTATTTATCGTCCGGGATCCCGTAACTCTGAAGCAGACTGTTTATCGAGGAACCCGGTTCTCAAAAGCATTTCTTCGCATACCAAACCTATTTTACCGTATGTCAATGTTCTCTCAATCGACTCGCTCCGAAATGCTCAACAATTGGTAACCTGTTTACCTACCAACGAGATCATTTCTGACGTTGTTTTTCGTACTATTAACGGTCGTAAACTTATTGTTGTTAATCACTCTTTTGGCAAAGAACTTGTTCGTATGATACACGTTGATTACGGCCATATCGGCCCAAAACATGTCCTCCTAATATTACGCAAATATTTTTATTTTCCGCATATGACAGCACTTGTTCGCGTCTTTTGTCGCTCTTGTGAAACATGTATACTAAATAAAACTCGCCGTTTGAAACCGGCCGGTAAATTAGGATTCCTCGGTCCCACTACCGCACCCTACGAAATCATGTCCTTAGACACTATTGGGGGCTTTGGTGGCTATGGATCCTCACACCGTTATCTTCATCTTTTAGCTGATCACTTATCCCATTATGCTTTTATATCTTCTTCAAAAGGTCAATCCGCCAAGGATATGATCAAGCTTATTGACTCGGTCCAACATCATCATCAGATCGGTACATTGTTGACTGATCAGTATGGCGGCCTGTCTTCTGACGAGTTTGAATCCTATTGTCGGGAGAATGGCATTAACCACGTTTTTGTTGCTGTCGATTCCCCCTTCTCTAACGGCCTCAATGAGCGATTAAATCAGACCCTGGTTAATCGTATTCGTTATCATCGTAATGATCCTTCTCTCTCCTCCTCTCCCTCTTGGACCACCATTGCCTCTAAATGTGTCGCTCAATATAATTCCACCCCTCACAGTATAACGACTTTCTCTCCCGCTTATCTTCTAAATGGTTCCTCTTCCTCTCTTCTCCCTTCTCCTCTTGATTCTCCCTCTTCTAATAGCCCTGCGTAATTCCATTAATAGTCATAATTATAATAAGTCCCGTTATGATTCTCGAATATCTGATATTTCTTTTTCTATTGGTGAATCTGTTTACATTGATAATGGCAGTAAACTCAATAGAAATAAGCTCGATCCTGTTTGTTTAGGGCCATTCATTATTACCAATAAGTTATGTGATTCTGTATTTGAAGTTGATGTGGGCTCTGGTAATTTTCGCAAACGTATATACCACATTAGCAAAATGCTTAAACATGATTTGTAACCTCGATCTTAATTTCCTTTTTCCCTTTTCCTTCTCGGCTCAAAATGACTGGGATGGGGGGATGTACGAGTCACCGGTCTATCTCTGATAGATCATTGACTCTTGCCTTTTTCTGCCCTGTCATATCGTGCATTATTTTCTTATCCACATTTCTCGCTCTCACCCGTTCAATCATGATTCAACCATCTTTGTGCTATCTGGTTATCAACTTTGTATTATTCCCTCTCGATCGAGTCTTTTGAATACAACATTTTCGAAGGCAGTTGCCGAACGTTGTTCATAGCTTTCGTTTAGTGTTTTCTCACTGCTTTCCTCCACCGCGAAAATAGCTTCGTTTTGAATTTATTTCTGTAAATTCCATAATTAAAATAAATTTATCGATCTATTTTCGCCTCTTTCTATTTTTGTGTTGAATCTTACAAATGTATTAGTTCTTCCCCCAAAAAATGCATCCCTTGGATTCAAAGGTTCAATTATTTCTGGTTTTTCACTATGCTTATAATCTGTTGATTTAAACCATTTACACTCCCACATCTCTACTAAATTATATCCAGCCTTCTTTATCAGATTACTTCTTTCCTTTGTTTTTTCATACAAGTCACCCATTTCTTCCTTATTTACATTATTTATTGTATCCTCACTAAAACATTTTTGACATCCATGCCAGAAACAACCATGATATTGATATACTGTATTGGTATTCTCATCAAAACCATCAACTTTTGCTCCACAAATCATTTGTTCGCCACCGTTTAAAGCGTGTTTTATATTAGGATTTCTAAGACTATTTAACCAGCTTATAGATTGTTTCAAATATTTTTCTTCTATAGGTTCATCTACAACAGCTATTGTATTATTCCATATATATTTAGACCTGTAGATAGCCATACAAACACTAGCTATTGTCAAATATTGGAAGGGATCTATATTAGCAATATCTAGAAAGTCTTCTCTCAATTGCATACAACCTTTTCTTAAAATATCTACATCTGACTCACAATATTCTGGAAGCTCTTTATTCATATCAAAAATGTAATTTTCGTGAACTTTTTGTAAATACCACTCTAAAAATTTTTTCCTAACCTCCGGTTTCATTTGATTGTAATTATAATACTTCTTGTCTGGGATTGGTCCTACATAATTCTCATTTTCCTTAGTATTAAATAAGTGTGGAAAGTAACCCTTTTTTAATTCAATTAATCCAAATGTTTTTGGAAAATCACTCAGAGGTCCTTGAACAAAATTACTACTGTCAATAATTTTCAATCTTATAGAAGGTATTTCCAGTAGCATAAGTTTTGTTCCATTATAAACTGTATAAGGTTTCAGAGTATTTTCAACGCAATATTTCAATATAAACTGCAAATCATAACCTTTTGCATAATGTGCTATGAATGTATAATCTCTATGTTCCTTTGATATTAACCATTTACAAAATTCATCATTTGTTTTGAATTTATTTTCAGTACCTTCAGAGTTACAAACAATCACTAAATTAGGTATATGAGTCCCAGTCTCTTGTTGCGCCTCGTAATCAAAGAATTTATATTTTTCAGTGTAAGTACAGGCAGGTATTTTTTTTTCCTTCTTCTCCAAAAATTTCATTTGTGAAAGGAAATGGATTTAATCTATTTAGTAATTCCAGTTTATTCATTTTTTCAAACCCAGGTATTTTTTCTTCTTTGGCTTTTGCTTTCAACTCATTTAGATTATAGTCATTTATAGGTTTAACAAACTACTCAAAATTACCTTTACATAAACATATTTCTCTTTTGCATCTACCTCATTTTTGTCTTTTCCATTGCATATAACATTTATGAGTCTTTATTTCCACTTCTTGCCAACAATTTCTACATTCCTCAATTCCACATCTGTGTTCCTCATTTCGTTTACAAATTTTATTACAAGCCAAACATTTGAATACAGTATCACAGACTTCCTGATGATTGTCAAAACAATCTTGATTATAACAATACCTATTACAATCTTTGCAGAAAATTTTCCTTTTTGTAGCATGTTCTTCCTGAAGACATAATATACATTTTCTCACATCTTCTTTGCACTTATGTTGATCTTTGTTATTATATGGTTTATTACACTTATGACAATAATAACTTGATCCAAGGAAAGCAGACATTTTAGAAATTATATCAAAATGATTTCCATTTTTATATAAATATACTTTTATACCTTTTTCTGGGCCTTTATATATAACTGAATTGAAATTTTCAGCACAAATTACAATTATCTGAATGTTTATTAATTTTTCTAGATTTTTAATATCATCTAATGTAAAACCTTCCTGGTTATAATCACTAAGTTGATTACATAATTCAATTGTCAGATCTGTTTGTAATTTTCTTCCATTGCGAATATATGTAATTTCATTTTTTGAAAATATCTTGTTAAATATTGTTGTAATTGGTGGATTTTCTTCAGGGTAGGTTAATACTACAACTACAGCTCTAGGACAACATAAATTATCTTTATTTTTAATTTGTACAATAGAATTCTTTGTTTGTTTAGCTTCAGCTAAATTCAAAATTTTACTACCTTTTGGCTTTGCACCTTGAGGCATTGCAATTATATGTATATTAAAAATAGAATTTGTTAAATCAAGTTCTTCATTTGATGTCAAGATTCTTGAAATAGTTTCCATTAATATTTGTATTAAATCTTGAGTTGAATTTCCTCTTTGATATCCTGTTGATATTGGATAATGAAGTATAGGGTTTCTTATAACAATATTTATTCTGTCACTAATTCTGAAATTAGTACGCTTTTTAGCTACTTCAATCATTTCTTCAAGAGCTGTAGTTATTAAATCTACCTGTTCACCTTTTGAGGGCTCCTCTATTAATTCTGTATTTTTAATTGTAATAGTATAATCAGATGAATAGGCATTAAATTTTCTAATAAACCAAGATCTAGGTTCTTGAATTTCTATAAGATGAGGTTTATTTTCTGGGTTTTCTGATTCTGGTTGAAAGAATGAATCCTCAAATGGAAATGCCTCATTTAAAATTTCATTGTGTCTTCTTATTGTCTCAATTAAATCAGTTTTCTTCATTTTATAGTACTCTTTTATATTTTTCCCCTTTGCGATCCTTCTTAAATCTTTCACTGTTGGGGTCTTGGTTGGTGGTTCAATATTCAATACTCTGAGTAAATCAGCTTTCCTCATTTTACTATAGCCGTTTATGTTTCTACCTTTTGCAAGGTTTCTTAATTGTTTTATAGTAGTCATATTCTTTTATATTGACAATTTCAATTTTATTATTTTATTTATTAGACAAAAATTTTAATAAGAAATTTTTTTCTTCTTGTTTACAATTTTTTCATAAATATTTCATACATTTTTTATATTTTAATAATATTATTGAGTTAGGTAATTAAGAATAAGTTAGCTTTCAAAAAGAAGAACTGGACAATCAAAAATACATATGTATATCGGAGATTTAGATTCATTATTATTATTGAGCTGGAATTAAGACAAAACTGTTCTCTTTTGTTAATTCAAGTCTTCTTTTATGATAATTTGACTTTAGATGAGCATTATAGCTTAAAACTTTAACTATCCTTCCACACTCACACTGCTTCTCATTCTCAATGAACTTTTTACTATCTATATACTTTTTCATTATTTCATTTCTACATTCTTTACACCAATGTTGATTTTTATTGAATTCACTTATTTTTTTTATTTGTTTACACTTTGAACAATGACAAATGTCATATGTTTCTACTATTTTTAAAATTGTTTTGAGTTTATTAGACAACTCCATTTTTTAATTTATTTATATAGAAAAATTTTTTTTAAATAAATTTATTAAGAACATGTTAGACATAAAACCTTTCCAAAAACTGTCTAAATCCTTCCCAATAGCTTCTTAAAATATGTCCAAATTACATCATGTTGAAATATATGTCTAAAATGTAGGTTCAATAAATAAACTTTCATAAAATATGTTCAAAATGAACCAACTTGAATTACTTCTTATTTTTAATAATTATCTCATCATTATCCTTAACTCCTCTTGGTGCATCTCTTCCATTCAATCCTATTTCTTTTTTCTTTTCGTTAATATATTTACCATTTACCAAATGACAAATGCTGAATCCAGGACGGTGTCTGGTAATTGTGGTCAAAGTTTGTTGGACTCGTACTTCCCAAGTCTGGATACTTTTTCCGATACTTATGCGCCACCCAACCAGCTAAATACTCTATACCATCTTTGTTTATTTCACTAAAATTGTGTTCATTATCTATGTTGGATGCAATACCTGAAATATTGAAAATTTAGAGCACTTAGAAACTTAGTCTGTCTATAGTAGTTTGATGAAACATTGAAATCATTCTCATTATTTTAGAGCACTTGAAAACTTGATCTGTCTTTATTAGTTTGATACTTACTCCATTCACTCGCTTCACTTTCTGTATCTGTAGTCTCAGTGTCTGTTAGATTATTCACGAAGTATTCTTCATCCACAACAGGCTTAACGCCAGCACGACGAAGAGCCGCAGCGAATACAAAATCTTCTTCTGGCATTTTTTGCGCATCTGAATCCTGAATATTCATGTTGCGTTGAAGGATTCCCGGAGTTTTACCTAATATGACTAGGCGCAGTCTGTAGAGCGCATTGAGCGGAGCAGGATGATCATGCAACCCCCCTTTTGACCGTAACTGGCCAAAAAGGCTTTCCAAAACGTCTTGATTGAGTTTGTGGGTTAAAATATATTTTACTCCATATTCGGCCACATTTGCAAGTAAAATCGGTAATGCAACACAGCCCATTAAAATGCCTGCAATGAATATACTCATCATTAAAATTGGATCCGAGTCAGCTAACAAATGAAAAATAAATGAAAAACTTACCTTTTTGAAACAATTGCAATGATTTCTTTCCATTACACCGCATTTGAGAGATCATTCTATAAACTTCTTGTAATAACTGGTTCTGTTCTTCCAGTCTTAAACCATATGCTGTCTGGTGCGGAACAGTCGGCTTCGGCGTATATACGTTCATTAGATCAAACCACTTGTTCATTGTGATGAGAAACTTGCCAGTATTTGAGGCAAGAACCACATTTTTTCCCGGTTTATAGTGGCATAATGCTGTACCCACAGAATTAGATACCAACTGAGCTGCAAGGCTCACGTTTTGTCGCTGACTACCTTCACAAGTGAGATGGTGCTCTTTCAACTTGTGACAAACTGTCCCCGTTGAAGATTTTGATGTGCGTATCCAAGTGGAACGCATTCGGAAAACCACTTCCACTACTACATTGATGAGCTCTGTATACAAAACGGGGTTAGATGCAAGAGTGGTAGTAAAGATACGTCGTCGGCATAGCGCCACTGACATTCGCATTCCATGCGCGTGCGTTTTCTTTGAAAAGACAAAAGGTCGTAGTGGCATTTCCACTCTAATACGTGTACGCAGCGCAACTAGATTTTCATGTTTTTAGTGGGAAAATCTTCAACGGGTCACTTCTGAAGTACACAACGACAACAATTCCTGGACAGGAGTTTTATCAATAATACTTCCATCACCCAAGGTAAAACCAGTGTCAAGGAACCAGTTTCGCAGAAGTTTGAGAAGGTGTGGTGTATCTGGCATGTAGACGATTTTCACACTAGTAATGGGGTGTAAAAAATATGGTTGGTCGACAGTTATGTTCATTTGTCTCCAGAGACCAACATTTCCACCGCCACAGTCGCTAACGCAACAAAACACCGTGTATCCGATATCGTGTAAACGTTTAATTAGGTTCAGCAGAATATCTGGCGTCATTTTCTGATCGAAGTCTGCATAAATGGGTTGCTTCCATTTACCGCATAAGGATCTGACCATTACAACCTGAAAATTTTGAAACAATTATAATTACAAAATTCTGCATGTTCGACAGCCAAAAACTAGGATTACAACCTGGATTTGTTTATGAATTCCGACAAACTCATCCGCATGATCATCGTATTCATAAGTTTCCAACACTTTCATTTCATCAAACGAAATGACACACAATTTTTCCATTCCTGAATAGCTTACACTAGCAACTGACATGGCTCGCAGAACGTCCTTGAAAATTCCATGACGGAGATCTATTTTACTCGCCCAATTTTTCAAAGTTGAAATACCTGTAAATTAGCAATGCGATTCACGTGAATTAATATTACGTATTTGTAACGGTATTAGATAGAATGAAATTACTTTTACGCCAACAAACCCGGAAGTGGATAGTGAAGCTGATTTCGGAGGTATAAATAAGCTCGTTTACTCAGAACACGAAGAGTAAATGCTTTCGAAATCTCTTCTGTGGTCCACGTCACTTTCTTTTTGGTTCCCATCAGCAAACTTAACTCATTTGGAGTAAATACTTGTTCCAGAGTCTGTGACAATTTTTCGAACTTAGCAGCTTTTTCAGATACTTCGATTACTTTTGTAGACAGTTCTTCCAACTTCTTTTTGTTGACCCTAATTTGTTCAATCAAGTCTTCATTCTGCTTTAGTACTTGTTGATATAAATTTTGCCAGTTTGGTTCAGGATTTTGTTCAGGTTCAGGAATTGGCACACGATTTGGCACTTCATCCTCGATAATTAGTTCACGGATCATTTCTTCGTGTTTCTGTGGTGAAAATAATATCATGAAGTGATAAGTCTATTTTTATTCATGTGGCAGAGAAATCAGGATATGTATTAAAAAGTAATTCACCGTTTTATCAAGTTTTTCTGACATACGCCGCTTTCTTGATTCAACGCTTGGTGAAATGTTATCATTTTTACACCTTGGTAACTTCAGCAATGGTGCTGCTCCTGGTTTCAGTTTTCTTGTAAGTGGAAGTCTGTAACATGAGACAGTTCCATCAATAAACTATTCAAAATTTCAGAACTCAATTTCATGCGGAGCAATACTAATCATATTCAAAATATAATAGAGACAAACCCCAGTAATTCTGCTCTTAGATTTCGTTCAAAATTATCTGGTGAAAAATGCTCGCTACAAATCCTGCTCGTCTCCACGTTGAATTTGTCTTTTCTTTGGCACTTGCTGATCCATAATTTGCGGATTTTCGAGTCGCGAGGAAAGCTACAAGGAGATATCAATTCTTATTTAGAGTCACCTTCAATCTAGAAAGCAAGCCTAGAAAGATCAATTAATTGATGAATTGCAAATGTACCTGACTTGTACAAGAAGACTTACCGATGAAAAGAAACCTTTGGACAACGAGTGGATGCATTATTGCATTCAGTAACGGCGCAAACAACTCCAACTCCAGGCATTTTCTCCAGATTAGGATTAAAACACTCTTGATTTCTTTGCTATTAAGTATTAACAAATTGATATTTTTTTTTCAAAAATAAAGACTCAAATGATTAAAGAACAATCGCAAAGGCAAACAGCAAACATCACGGCTTATCTAATATCTACTATTATACACCTTGCACGGAACCGGGAACTTCGGAAACAAACCACTGACGTCATCAAACACCAATACAGTTGACTCCTTAAGGAACGGGCCCACCTCCAACCAACACTCCCTCACAACTCGACTTCCAATAATCCAGTATCCTGTAAGTTCTATGTTTTATCACATCTAAGAACTCCTTTATCAAATAATCTTATCAACAATCGTATATTCAAAAAAAAAATTATTTCAAGTCTAGGTATTCAACTTCAACTTGTTAATAAACCAAATATCGTGTATTCTCTACTTCTCGTAAAGGAATGGAAGGATTCAAATATAATTATATACATTAAAAAAATAATAATAATTCTAGTCAAGTAGGCTTCAGGTCTTTTCGTTTCAATTATTAAAATAATAATAAAAAAATAAAAATCTTTTTAATCAATCAATCAAAGGATATATTTGCAAAATTACAATTTTCAAATATCAAACATACTCCTAATGGGCCACATCTTTTAATAATAATATTGGGTTTAAGTTAATTAAATCTAATTTATTATTAATTCCTAAAGGATTAGTTGATTTATTTAAATGTAAAATTATTAAATGAATTAAAATTAGTATTAAAATAATTATTGGTAATAAAAAATGTATAGAAAAAAATCAATTAATTAAAATAATATTAATATTAAAGTTTCCTCAAATTCATTTAATTAAAATTTTTCCTAATAAAGGAATTGAAGATAAAAAATTTGTAATAACTATTATTGCTCAATAAGATATTTGATTTCAAATTAATGAATATCCAAGAAAAGAAATTATTATTAAAATTAAAAATATAAGTATTCCAGTTATTCATATATTTAAATTTATTAATGTTTTAAATATTAAATTTCGTTTTAAATGAAATAAAATAAAAATAAAAATTATTGATGTTAAATTTCTATGTATAATTCGTATTATTGATCCATAATTAATATTATAATAAATATTCCATGTGTGGTGGGACGTATGGCGATGCACGCATGCCAAAGTGGCCCCTATGACACCGCAACCCCGGCCACAGGAACTACCCTTTCGAGCATCGCATCAGTGACCGGAGGGACGCCTTGGGGCCGGGCCCGAGCCCCCATTTCTACGTGCCGGAACGGTGCGCGCGTCCTACCAGGGCCACCATGGGGTTCCCTACTGACCGAGGTCCGCACTCCCAGAGCGCTCGCCTGGAAATTTCAGGTCCCCCACGGCCGGACGCGCTGCCTCTCGTCACTCACCCCTCACCTCCTCGTCTTGGTCCGTGTGTCGACGCAGGCAGGTGGTGGCGACGGGTGAGCCCTGCCGGTGGGTCCGCAGTGCAGCTGCAGCAGCTCTTCTCTAGGATGGTACAGAGTTCACCTCCTGATCGATGGTGTGGGCCGAGCTTGATGAATCGCCGGCCCTCTGTCTCGACCACTCCGTCTCCATCTTCTTCTTCATGATGGCCGAGACAAAGGCCGACACCCGGTTCCAGCTGCTTCCGTTCTTCATCATTTCCGGAACCAGGGTGTCCGGCGCGAGACGGCTGATCACGCCGACGTCGTCGTCCTCCTCTTCATCGTCGCCGCCGGGATCGATCGCTGTTGTGGCCGTCCCGCGTCTCTCCTGCTCCCAGGCCTCACACTCGAACAGGGTGTGCCAAGGTGTGTCCTCCGCCCCTCGATCACAGTGCGCGCACACGGGGCTCGGCGCTATCGACATCCGATATAGGTACGTGCCGAAACACCCGTGGCCGCTCAGTACTTGGGTAAGGTGGAAGTTAAGCGCTCCGTGCGTTCTTCCTACCCATCTGTCGAGGTCGCGTATCAGCGCTCGGGTCCACTCGCCCTTGGTCGAATGGGCGAACGCGTCCTTCCACTTCCGAAGCGTGTCCTGCTGGATGACTCGCTTGACCCGAAGTGCCTCCCGTTTCTTCTTCGCTTTCTTCTTCGCACCGTATACCGCCGCAATTTCGCCGACCTTGAGTTCGATCGGCGGTATACGCGCTAACACGCCTACTGCATCCGAAGAAACAGTGCGGTATGCACTGACACACCTTATCGCGGCTTTTCGCTGGATCTTCTCCATCTCCGCTCTCCTGTATGGTATCTCGATGGCGTCGGCGAATACTGGCGCCCCGTATAGGAGGACCGACATGATGACGTTGACGTACATCATACGTCGCTGCTCTCTCGGCCCCCCTAGGTTCGACATCAGACGGGACAGCTGGCCGGCTACTCGATCCGCCTTCTCAGCTGCCCGTCGGAAGTGCTCTCGGAAATGCAACTTCCCGTCGAACCACAGCCCCAGGTACTTCAGGGCTGTACAGAGCCCAATCTCCACACCTTTCAGGACAAAGGTGGGTGGGCTGTACTTGCGTCGCGTCGTGAACAGAACCGCTTCTGTCTTCTGAACCGCTAAGCACAGCCCCGCCGACTCGATCCAGTGGGTCAGCATCTCCAACGCCTGGTTCACTCGTCGCGTGACCTCTGCTGTTGTCTCCGCCTGGCACACCACCAGCGTGTCGTCGGCGTAACAGATCAACTTTACGCCTGGTGGTAGTGCCAGCCTCAGCATCCCATTGAAGGCGACGTTCCACAGGGTAGGTCCGAGTACTGATCCCTGAGGAACGCCGCAGGTCATCTCCGTGTGATTGGTCCGGCCGCCGACTCCATCTCTATCCGGCGACCGGAGAAGTAGCTCCTGATGATGCGCACGAGGTAACCAGGTACCCGCGCCAACTCCAACGCCTCCATGATACGCGTATACGGAATGGAGTTGAACGCGTTCTTGATGTCGAGGCTGACCGCCGCGCAGAACTGCCGCTCGCGGATCGCCTTCTTTGCCAGACTCTTCAACTTCAGCGCCGCGTCCGCAGTCGAGCGGCCAGTTCTGAATCCGTACTGACTGCTCGAGATCGTCTTCCGCCTTTGAAAATGCTCCTCCAGCCTATCCACGATGGTACGCTCAAACACCTTGCCGACGGTGTCGAGCAGGCAAATAGGCCGGTACGAGGACGGCTGGCCATCTGGCTTTCCTGGCTTCTTGATCAGTGCCAGCCGCGCCGTCTTCCATCTGCTAGGGAATGTCCCCTCCTGCAACGCACGATTGAATACGTTGGTCAGGAGGGACGGGTCTGCTCGGTGGACTACTTCCCAGACGACGTTGGGAATCATGTCCGGACCAGGCGCCTTCCTCTTCTTTGTCCTGATCCGGTCGATCGCGCTGTCCACTTCTCCTACACTAAGCAGAGGGATATCCTCTCGCACTTCGGCAGAGATTGCCGTTAGCGGGGGGCGCTGGGGAACAGTTCTTGAACTACCTGTTGCAGCACCCCCGGCTCCATACGGCTCGTCAATGACGGCCCTCCGGCTTTCCGCATGACTACTTTGTACGGCTTGCCGAAGGGGTCGTCATCTGCTTCCTGACGCAACTCCTCCCAAGCTGCCTTCTTGCTTTGGCGTATGGCGAGCTTGAGAGTACGACGAGCCTGCTGGTATTGCTGCGAGACTGCTGTGGCCGCTTCGTCGTCTCTTCTTGTGCGTTGGTACCGACGACGAAGTCGGTTGCACTCCTTCCGCAGCTTGGCGATGTCCTCGGTCCACCAGTAGACGGGTTGTCTCTTGCGCGGTGGACCGACTCGGGGCATTGCGCTATCGCAGGCCGCGACCACTGTCTGGATGGCGTTCGCGGCCGCGGCCTCCGCGCTTTCCTCTTCTTCTGTTTCTCCTTCTGCCCGACACTCTCCCGTTCCCCAGGTGAGAGCCAGGAAGCTCGCCTCCAGTCGATCTGCATCGAGCTTCCTGATCACCCATCGTCCCAGCTTCTTTGGAGCAGTGACCTCCTCGGTTCCTCGATCCAGCTTGAAGGTAATATACCGGTGGTCACTCCCTGACTCCTCATCCAGCACGGACCAGCCCTTGATCCAACGGGCCAGCCCGGCTGACGCAAAGGTGACGTCTAAGACCGACCCCACGCCCTGATGGAAACGGGTGGGAGTGCCGCCCGTGTTCATTGGAACAAGGTCGTGCCGGGCGGCAAGCTCCCCCAGAGCGTAACCTCGGGGGTCGGTCCGGCCGGCGTGCCACTCCTCTGATTTGGTGTTGAAGTCGCCGGCCACGATGACTCTCGTCGTCTTCCTCGCGATGCTCTCCTCCAGACAGGCGAGGTAGGCCTCGAACTCTTCCAGTCTCCTGTTTGGGGAGAAGTAGCAGCTGTATACGGTGATGTCGCCAACCTGTACAGCTACGTACCCCTCCCCTTCCTCTACCTCGCCCGGAGCTATCGGACAGTCAGGGCATACGCCAACGGCTGCCAGTCCAGTACGGTCTCTGTACCATCCTCGAGCTTCGTCCAGCCTGTAGGGCTCGCTCGCTATCACCAGGTCAACCTGTCTCTCTCCCACCGTGCACCACAGGAGATCCTGGGCGACTGCACAGTGGTTCAGGTTGACCTGGAGGAGGGTGAGTGGCCTATTCAGCGGCGTTGGGTTGGCCGCCGCCGACTGCGGTCTTCTCCTCTTTGGGCGCTCACGTCCCGGCATCCCTTGCCGCCCAGGACGTGCGCGGAGTCGCGCCCCTCCACCCGGCTACATAATGGGCACTTGGGGGGTTGCCGGCACTGCACGATCTTATGGCCGGTCCCCCCGCATCGGTAGCACACGTCGCCCATGCTGGCTGTTGATGCGCATCTGTTGGCGACGTGTCCTACTTCCAGGCACCGGTAGCACCGGGTCACCTGTCTCGTCTTCTCGAGCGAGCGAACCCTACAATAGCTCCACCCAAGAGCTACCTTCCCGCGCCCCAGCGTATCAAGGGCCGCTTGGATCGGCAACTCGACCTTATACGCCAGGGTGCCGCGCGCCATCTCTCCTTGCCTGATGACGCGCGCCTGGGGTAGCGCTGCTATTATCTCTTCTGGCGTCACTGACTGCTCCACGTCAGTCAGGAGCAGGGTGGTGCGGCGCTGCGGTCTTCGGATCTCCGCATCCGCGCCCAGCACTTCGGCGAGCTTGCTGGCAAAGTTTTCGACAGCTGGCTCCTCTCCCTGGAGCTCCAGCAGCATGTCACCGCCCTTGGTGTGCCGGGTCCCCGTCACTTGGACCCCGCACGCCTTTGGGTCAATTGCTGCCCGGGCCCTCCTGATTAAGACCGCGTACTCCACCTCCGCGCTCTTCCGCGCAATGATGACTGCGGCAGTACGCGGCCTTCTCTTCTTCAGTATCTCCCACTTGCGGGCCTCCCGGCCTTTGGGCGGGGGTACGGGCCTGGGCGGGGCGGCTGACGTCTTCTTATCTTCCTGGGCTTTGGTGGTCCTTGGCTTCTTTCTACGGACCACCTCGGCCCATGTCGCAGCATCCGCGTCAGTACGCTCCCCCTCGGAAGCCGATTCGCTGCGGAGCAGTGTCTGTTCCTGCTCCTTGGCCTCCCTCAGCTGTTCCATTAGCTTTTGGATGTGTTCGCTGATGGGGGTGAGCGGCTGCGTCTTCCTCTTCGGTGTCGCCTTTGTCGTATTTTCTTGTTGCGGCTCCTTCTGTTGTTTTTTCTCTTCCTTCTTTTTCCTCTGCTGCTGTTGTTGTTGTTGCTGCTGTCGCTGCTCCTGCTGCTGCTGTTGTCGCTGCTGCTGCTGCTGTTGTCGCTGCTGCTGCTGTCGCTGCTGCTGCTGTCGCTGCTGCTGCTGCTGTCGTTGCTGCTGCTGCTGCTGTCGCTGCTGCTGCGGCTGCTGCTGTTGCTGCTGCTGCGGCTGCTGCCGCTGTTGCTGCTGCTGCTGATTCAACAGTTCGCTGATGCGCCGCAGCTCTGCCGTCAGCGCCTCCATCTCTTTCCTGTGTTGCGCGGCCATGAGTTTCATTCTCCCTTCCAACTCCTCAATTCGTTGGTCGCGCAGCACTAATTCGTCCCGGAGGCGCTTGTTTTCCTTCCTCAGTGGACCCGCCGGCAGCTTCGGCGATTTTGATTTTTTCTTCTCGCCTGGCGCCGGCGTTGACATCTCCCGCTCCGACGACGTGGAGATGACTCGCCTCTTCTTGTTTGTGTCTTTCCCTTTTCTTCTTCTCGCTTCTTCTTCTCTGCCTCCCGCCAGGAGGACTTGCGGTTCGGTAAGGTTGCTCATAGAGATGTTTTGGGTTAGCGGGGTTTCGTTAGCCGGTAAGTCTATCCGTTGCGGGGGGACGAATGTGTCCGCCCCGCCATCCGAGGCTTGTCGTATTTGTGCTGACATTGAAAGGATAGGGGGGGTTTGCCTTTTAGGGCTACGGCCAGCCTTCCGGCGCTGGTTTCCGGACGTGAACGGGTCGGCTGAAGTCGCCCTAAGCGTTACGATGCCTTCACGATACGTAACCCATCCACCAGCGCCTCGTCGTTGCGTGTTCTTGCGGTCCATTACGACTGCAGCAGGGCCGCTTGGTCCCCCACTGCAGAAGGCTCCAGTCACGGCTTTGACCGGGTTTGTTCGAGTTTTCCTTCTCTCAGCAAGGTTTTAATCTCGGAGTTTTCCTTCTCCTCCCAAAGTCCCCTCAACTCATAGGGGATCCTTGGTAGCCTGTTGCGCTGTACTACCTCCATTACAATACCTCCGCGCTGGTGCATCATAGGTACACGCACTTGCAAGCGTGGGGTAGCTGCCTCCCTTACTCGACGTTGAAGGTCAAGGCAAGCGCACCGACAATGGGTCGGCCCCCTCCTAGCTCGGCAGCCGCCCAACGATGTTGCTTGGCTGGCACCCCAATCACCACGTGCAGGTGCTAGGTAGGAGTTGGCGAATGCAAATGGTAAGGGGTCACGCTGGTGCGACGCTACGCTCTCCCTGGCTAGGGGAGAGTTAACCCACTACATTCGCCCATTTGAGGGGCATTATAATAAATATTAAATGAAGAAATAAAGGGATTAAAATTATTTAAATAATTTATAGATAAAATTAAACCAAAAATAATTTGTAATATAATTAATAAAGAAATTAATGATCCAATGTTTCATAAAAAATATAAATTTGAAGGGGTTTTAATATTAATAAAATTTTTAATTAATTTCATTTAGATATTTTAAGTTAATTTTTTATAATTAATATTAATTTTGGAAATTAAAGAATACAAAATATTATAAATTTTTCAAGTAAAATTTATTTTTAATTATTAATAAATTAATTAAATTAATAAAAATAATTATTAAAATTATTAGTTTAAAAAATTTTTTTTTTCTTTAATTAAAATTATTGAATTTTTAATTTTATTAAATAAGATTATTTTATTAATAAATAATATTTGTAGGATTAATAATATAATAATATTCAAAAATTTAATTTTATAATTTTGAGAATTAATAATAATATAAGAAATTAATATAATAATTCTTGATATAAAAATTATTATTAAAGTTAAAATTAAAAATAATGATTTTGTAAATATATTTATTAGATATATTATTATAAATAATGTTTATTAATATTAATAATATTCAATTATTATTTAATTTTAAAAAATTAAAAAATATATAAAGAATTAAGAATATTAATAATTTAATATTAATTTTATTTTATTGATTTACAAGATCAAATTTTATTTAAATTAATTATAATTTTATTAGTTATATTTTTTTTTTTAGTTTATAATCAAAAAAATTATTTTATTTATTTGTTAGTTATAGAAATATTTTATATTTTAATTAATTTGATATTAATTTATTTTAATTTAAGTAATTTAAATAATTTTTATTTAATTTTATTAATTTTAATTTTAAGAATTTTTGATTTAATTATTATTTTTTTAGTTATAATAAAATTATTAAAATTTTTTGGAACTGATTTAATTAATTAAAAAATTTAATGAAATTTATTTTTATATTTATATGATTAATTTTTTTAATTAATGAAATTTTTTTAATTTTAATTATTTTGTTAATAATTTTAGTTTATTATAATAATTATATAATTAATTTATTTTTTAATAAATTAATAATATTATTTATAATAGTATTTTTGATATTTTTTTTGATAAAGAATTTTTTTATAATAATTGTTTATTATGAAATATTATTATTACCAATATTGATTTCAATTAATTTAGATAGATATCAATTTGAACGTTTAATAGTTAGATTTTATTTATTAATTTGAAATTTGAAATTTGAAATTTATTTATTTAAAAATATTAATTGAACATCTTTTTTAGGTAACCCTCCCACTATGCACAAACTATGCGAGCGTGGGAGGGGATTATTATTACCTTAGTATAACATAAAGAAAAAAAAAAGTCTACTATACAGAAAAAAAGGATGATAAAAAGAAAAAAGTAAAACAAAACAACGGAAAAATTAGCAAAATAAAACAAAATATGGGCTAAAGCATAAGAGCACTGATAACAAAAGTTGAAAAACGATAAAC
Organism: Acanthococcus lagerstroemiae; assembly: GCA_031841125.1. Classification (NCBI taxonomy): domain Eukaryota; kingdom Metazoa; phylum Arthropoda; class Insecta; order Hemiptera; family Eriococcidae; genus Acanthococcus; species Acanthococcus lagerstroemiae. Next base: position 57,355,289 of record CM063112.1, on the reverse strand, counting down.
GAAACAGAACAAAGCAAAACTTAAAAGGGCGAAAAAAAAAGGACAAAACAAAGCAGGAAAGAAGAAGAAAAGAAAAGAAAATAATAAATAAATAAATAAATAATTTGTTATGTTTTACTTATCCTGTTTTAATTATTGTTATTAATTATAATTTAATAATAAATTTTTATTTAATAAAAAATTTAATTATAATAGATTATTTGGTTATTATTTTAAATTTAATTTTTTTATTAAAAATAGCTTTATTTATATTTCATTTTTGATTAATTAAAGTTCATGTAGAAATTTCTATTAATTTATCAATTTTATTTTCTTCAGTATTATTAAAAATTGGTTCATTTGGATTAATTAAATTAATAGAAAATTTAATATATAATTTTCAATTTTATAATTATTTAATTTATTTAAGATTTTGAGGGTTATTTTTTATTTCAATAATTTGTTTTAATAATTTAGATTTAAAAATTTTAATTGCTAATTCTTCTATTATTTATATAAATTTTATAATTTTATCAATTTATATAAATATAATAATAAGAAAATTTTGTTTTTTATTAATTTTAGTTCATCATAGATTTAGATCTATATTAATATTTATAATATGTGGTTATATTTATAATTTTTCTAAAAGGCGATTAATAATTATAAAAATTAGTATAAATTATTTTAGAAAATTTATGTTTGTAATATTTGTAATATTTTTGGTTAATATAAATATTCCTATTATATTAAGATTTTTAGGAGAATTATTTATTTTAGTTTTAATTTTAAATTTTAGGTTAATCATATTAATTTTCTTAATTATTTTAATAATAATTTTGTTATTTTATAATTTAATTATTTTTATTTCTTTTAATAATTCAATTAAATATTTTAAATTTTTAAGTTTAAATTATTTGGTAAAAGAATTTATATAAATTAATTAAAAATTTTTTTGCTCGTTCTCAATCAAGCTATAACTCCGCTAAACTTTAACCATTTTTGTTATATTTGGTGTCAAACGACGCGGATAAAGCTCTACTTTCAAGTGTGAGTATAATTTTTATATAATTAAAGCTTTAGCAAGCGATTTTTACAGTTTAAAAATGTCAGTAACACGAACACCTGATAACATTGATAAGAACACACCATCCGCTGTAATCGATGAACCGGACCTGACCCGTTGTGGCAGTTGTGTTTTACACATTTCGCCCTCAAAGGCCTTTCCAGAATGCTCCTCTTGCCTCTTCCGGTACCACTTTAAGTGTCTACCGGGTATGCATCAGGCAGCCTGGAGAGGAGTCCCGGACTTTGAGAAGGCCACTTGGGTCTGCCCACAATGTGAGCAGAAGGACTCGCAGCTCCATTCTGGGTCGCGTAGTCAGTCTGGGTCTCGAAGTCAGATTCGCAGGAATTCTAAGAGGCCGAGAAATGAGGAGTACACCGCTGACGAGGAGACTCTCGCTAAAATTGACAATCTGATCCACGCCGTAAATGCTCTAACTGAAACACAGAAACTCCTTGTCGCTGAGGTTCAGTCTTTAAAGACTGAACTGAAAGAGACCAGGGATCAGAACGCAGCCCTGCGAATTCAGGTACGAAAGCTCTGCGACTATACGAGACGCAATAACCTAATAGTACACGGAACACCGGCACCGGAGACCGAAGCGGGTTGTCTGACTATTGTGAGTGCAGTAGCTCAGAAACTAGGCGTGACCATCACCGAGGCGGACGTTGATGCATGTCACGCGCTACCGTCGGTTAAAGGGCTGGAAAAATAATTTGTAAGTTTGTCCGTAGGTCCGTTAAAGATACCTTGATGAAGGCTAGCAGAGAAAAGAGACTGACGGCTGAAGACTTACAGTGGTCGGGTGGTGCTGGAAGAAAGGTGTTTCTTACTGATCACCTCTCGCCGGAAACTGCTCGCCTGCTGTACTCAGCAAAGGAAAAACTTAAACTTGGACCGTCTAACCGAAACGGTTACATGTACGTTTGGTCAAAGGGTGGACGAGTGCTGGCCCGTAAGGACAGCGGCGCCTCGGCATTTGAGGTGGAGACGCAGGAACAGATTGACCGGATAGCGGCTGGCTTGGCTGGGGGGTCGGCACCGATTGATGTTGACCGTCGTGGCCGGGCTGGCTACGCGGCCGGTTGCTCTCCTGTGGTCTCGGCTTCATCTGCGGCGACGCCGATTGAGCGAGCTGGTTCTCTCAGGTCCGCCTCTGGCTGACTAGTCATGGAACCAAAAACAGACTGCTTACGAAACAGAATGCTAAACCTTACCGCTGAAACGGAGAGCAACCTCAAAAAACTACTGCTTACGAGACCAACTAACTTGACTGCTAACCGAAACTCATATACAGATGTAATTCAACTCTTGACGAAATAACCCATAACAGGGAACGATACCGTGGAGTCCATAGAGTGTGCACTTACCGTGTACGTGCCCTGTCACAGGATGCTGTCGTTGGGTAGCCATATGACATTATACGTGTGCTGAAATCACGGCTGCCAGATACTCAAGATACTCTTCTCGTCCGAAAAGTCTAGCCACCGGTTCTCATATAAATCACGTCAGAAAAACTCTCTACTCAGACTTAGGAAGAGAAATCGAACTACAAAAGCTTCATTTATTAATAGAAACGTCAATTTCCTGCCTAGGTTTGAAGTGAGAAAAAATAGAAATACAATTAACGTAATAAATAAGTCAAAATTCTTCAGATCCTTCCCGTAATTTACTCATCTTGGTGACGAATAAAAGTGCACTGCTCTCTTGTGTAGCAAGTTCCATTACCCTCGCCGATCTTTGAATTGAATATCTGATATTATTAGGTACCTGCTCAAAGAATACACGCTATCATTAATCCAGGATCAGAACCATGCTACAAAATAAAAATCGTCTATTGATTGGCGTCTAAAATGAATATGCACTTGCTAACATCTATGTTTGTATGCTTGCCAAATTTCTGAATGCTTAAAAAAACAGGCTACTTCCTTTCACTTGTGGACATCTGAAAGTAATTAATGACATTAAAATTAGAGTACTACAATCACATGTAGTCCGGTAGTACTGACTCGTTGACCACTATCTTGTAACATAAAATAAAGTCACCTACCATAGTTAATAGTGTGCGAGGATATGTGCTGATGGGCTAGATCTGAGATGAAATACGAAAATCGAAAATCGATACTATTAAATCAAAATTAAAGATTCACATTTCTTGGTCTAAAACGCTCGAAAACGAGATAAAAATTAACTGCGAAAATAAACAATTGAGGGGTCGCGTGATATACTAGTTTGGCTAAATGACATTTCGTGTGAAAAACCGTACAACAGCTTACCATAAATCCAGTTGGCAAAAAGAAAAAGTACCTAATGTCCCATTGAAAGGTATAAATTCACGCAACAAAGTAATACCACTATCTCAGGCTAGTGCATGCATACATCGAGTACAATGTTAGATAAGAGCGGCTGGAAATAAGCACTGCACTCATGAATAAATTACGAAAAGACTTTTATTCAGGTACATTTAAAGGCTATTATCATGAGTCAAGTCAAGCGTTTGCTTGCGCTCTGGCTTGCTTTAGTCTGCAAATGTAAGTCTCCTGTATTTCTTTCATGTTTGGTTATCTTTGTAAAAGTTATCAATGAGTGAATTACAGATAATGGTGCTGAATATTAGGTCCCTGCGAGCTAACTTTGATGAGTTTAGGCTATACCTCGATACACATAAAATCGATGTGGATATAATTGCTCTCACGGAAACATGGATCAAACAGGACGAATTAGGGCTATACAAAATTCATGGTTACAATATCTATCTCCAGGAGAGGGAAAATAAGAGATCAGGCGGGGTACTAGTCTATATAAAAGAAAATATATTCTGTCAAGTTGAACCACTGGAAGCAATCTCATTCAACGGCCTAAGATTAATATACAAAATTAAAGAAAGACAAAATTTCACCATACTGTTAATCTACCGTTTCTGTGGGTCATCTAAACTAGTATTTACAAATGAATTAGAACATCAATTAGAGCGCTGCCTTGGGCCTACCATGCTAACGGGAGACATCAACCTTGACCTACTTAATCCAGACTCTTGTCCAGAATATTTGAACCTGCTAGCCTCTAGTGGATTTGATTCGTTTGTAAATGAACCTACCAGAATTGGACTGCAAACAGCAACCTGCCTTGACCATGTTTTCCTGCGAGGTGGGGGAAGCTTGAACTCATCTGTGTCAGCGTCCTGCAGTGTGGTCCCTGTGTCCTTCTCGGATCACTCGGCTATCTTTGCTGGGGTCCGTGGGTTAAGCGGGGGGCATGCTGCTGGAGCTGATGTTGGTAAAATGGTTGGTGTCGTAAATAAACAAAGACTTACCGAGAGGTTTGCAAACATGGACTGGGAGACTATTAAAGACGATGAAAATATCGACTCCGCTTTTCAATGTTTCATTGACAGAGTTAATGAAGCCATACAAGACTCCACAACCTATGTAACCCTTGGTCGTAAGACTCGCAAGCGTGCTCCGTGGTCATCTTCAGAACTAGTTAAGCTAGCTGATGAAAAAGCAGCCTTGCATAGACTGCTAAAGAGATACCCAGAAGATGCAGACCTAAGGAAAAATTTTAAGAAAGTATCTAGAATGGTGGCACAAAAAAGTCGTGCCGATAAAAAAGCATTTTTCGATAAGTCTCTCTCAGACTGCGGTAACAATGCAAAAGACTACTGGAAAATCATCAACTCTGTGATTGGTAAGAAAAAGGAACCAATCGAGAGCTTGAAAGTCGGAGGTGTCAATTGCAGAGTTGATGGAAATGAAAAAAGCTTGGCTGATCAATTCAACCAGTATTTTTGTGGTATTGCAGAAAAGCTTGCTGAGAAAGTAAAAACATCCAGTTCAAATATTTCTGATATTTCCCCCCAGCGAAATCTACAATCTTTCGGTTTCATGGAGTTCACAGAGACAGCGGTCTACAATGCCATAAATAGGATATCTAACAAGGAAAGTGTCGGAATTGATAATATTAAAGCTAAAGTAGTTAAAGAATATGCTGACCTGTTAGCAGCACCGCTGACGTACCTATTTAACACATCAATGAAGTTGGGTATTTTCCCATCTTCATTGAAAGTGGGCATAGCAGTACCGGTTTACAAGAGTGGCGATAAGACTGAAATGACCAACTATCGACCAATTGCTCTTCTCTCAGTCCTTTCAAAAATATTTGAGGTCCTTGTCAAAGAGCGAATATTAGCATTCTTGCTCAAAAACAATTTCTTTGGCCAGAGACAGTACGGTTTTCTGCCAAATAAAAGTACAGATGATGCCTTGATGGACCAGATCACTGAAATAGCGCAAAATTTAGAAGCCAACAAATTAGTAGCAGCTGTCTACCTTGACATTACGAAAGCATTTGATACAGTGAATCATGATATTTTGCTCGACAAATTAGAGAAATGCGGGTTTAGAGGGTTCATTTTAAATTGGTTTACAACCTATCTGAAAAATCGATATCAAATTGTTAAACTAAACAACAAGCTCAGTGACAAAATATGCATCAAGAGTGGCGTTCCGCAAGGGAGTACATTGGGCCCACTCCTATTTCTTATCTATGTTAATGACCTTGTCAGAATGACTCTGAGGGGGTCGATCTACTCCTTTGCGGACGATACTGCCATCGTGTACAATGCCTCTGACAAGGACCAGCTGGTAGAACTAATAAATAGTGACATGCAAGTACTGACTAGTTGGTTCTACCAGCACCGACTTTTTCCAAATTTAAGCAAAACAAAAATTATCAGTTTTGGCTACAAAAATGTTCTTAACCTGGAAAATAACATAAAGCTACATCTTGAGCCGGACTGTGCAGGCGGCTGTCAATGTGAACCAATCAGCCAAGTAAATGAAATTAAGTACCTCGGCATTATGCTAGACTCTAAGATGACCTGGGCAGCGCAATCCCTATACCTGCAATCTAAACTAAGAAAATTAAACTACCTACCTATTATATTATGCAAACCAGAATTTTTCTATACAACATATGCGGAGGATCTATACCGCAGTTTATGAATCCGTGCTTCGGTATGGTATTCTGAGCTGGGGTAGGGCTTCCGCATATCAGCTAAATCCAATTTCTGTGCTGCAAAAGAGAGCAATCAGGAGTCTTGCAGGTATAAGGGCGCGAAGTAGTACTGATGTTTGGTTTTGCAAATTCAGTGTATTAAAATTAGAAAATCTATATAAACATAGTGCTGCATGCTATGTACATAAAAGAAAAGAAAAGTTTAAAGTACAAATACGACCAAGGATTGGCCTTAGAATGGGTGATGTGGCTGCTTCTGTACCTAAGTGGAGGAAGTACCACTCTAGGCTGCAGGGCATGTATAATGCACCTGTATTTTACAATAGTCTCCCAGTACAACTTAAGCAAACACGAAATTTGAAAAGCTTTAGCAGGGGCCTAAAGGACCATCTCCTGGCAATGGCAGCTGTACCCATCGTTTAATAGTATGTGGCTAGCTAGATGGTGTCCTGGGCACAGGTGTGCTGCATGCGTAGGTGGGCTCGTTGACTCAATAACTGAAACATGACTGAGACATGACGCAACTCCGCATGACCTAACTTAACATCCTAACACTCTGCTAGTCCTCTCAAGTAAATATTCTCTGTTTTGTTCTGCTCTGTACTGTTTTTTTATAATTTTTTATAATGTTTTGTTCTGTTTTATGCGGTCTTGCTCTGTATCTGTCCTGCTGTGTTCGCTCTGTCTTGTTCTGTTCTGTTTTGTACTGTTTTGTTCCGTATTTCTGTTCTGTTCTGTTTTCTACTGTTTTCTACTGTTTATTCTGTTTTACACAGTTCTGTTCTGTTTCTGTACTGTTGTGTTCTATCTGTTTTGTTCTGTTTTATACTTTTTTATACTGTTCTGTCCTGTACTTTTTGTTCCCTTTTGTTATGTCTTGTTCTTGCTTGTTATGTCGTGTTCTGTCTTTGTTCCGTTTTGTTCCGTTTTGTCCTGGCCTATTATGTTACATCTCTGTTCTGTTCTGGTCTGTTTGTTTTCCTTTTCTGTCATACTCAATTATTTCTCAATTTTTATTTCAATTTTTACTTACTCCCTACTCTTCGTTTGTTTTCTTCCTATAGGTATAAACTGTTTCATTTTTACACTTTTTTTGTAGTATTATTATTTACAATTCGGTTGAAGTGTTTTGGTTTGTTTTAATCAGTTACATATGTTTTTGTTCTTGTTCCTTCTAGGTTGTTCAGTTTTGTTCTGTTTGGTTTAATTTATGTATACATTTATCTCTACTGTTCTACCTTGTTTCACTCTCTTAATTGTACCGCTATCTGAAGATTTGCTTTGTTTTGTTTCGTTTTCTGTATATTTTTGTTACTTTTTATAATTCATTTTTAAGCAGTATTCTTATGTCTTGTTTTTATTCTTCTTTTGATTATTTTGCACTTTCTTTTTTCTTTTACTTATTTCTTCCATTATCCTTTCATTCCTCATTAGTTACTGTCAAGACCTATATTAATGTAAGAAAATAGTAGTAATCCCCGCCCACGCTCGCATTTTTTTGTGCATAGTGGGCGGGTTACATAGAAGTTGTTATTTTTTCTGTCATATCTGAATAAATAAATTGAAATAATGCCTCATTTCTATAGCATTAATTTCTTTATAAGATAATAGTAATCCCCTCCCACGCTCGCGCAGTCTGTGCATAGTGGGAGGGTTACCAAGGAGTGATGTTTTGTACCTACTTTTCCAAATAAATAAATTCAAATTCAAATTCAAATTTATTTATTAATCAAAATTTATAATCAGGTTTATTTAATAGATAAAAAGTATGAATTATTATTATTTTTATTTATTATAATTATATTAATTTTAATTTCAAGATTTAATTTATTAAATTTAATGATATGATGAGATTTATTAGGATTAATTTCATTTATATTAGTTATTTATTATAATTCAAATTTTGTTTTAATTTATAGAATATTAGTTGTTATTATAAACCGATTAGGTGATTTAATAATATTGATTGTATTAATATTATTTTTGAATTTATTAATAAATTTAAATTTAATTTTTTTTATAAATTTAATTGAATTAAATTGATTGTTTTTTTCTATAATATTAAAAAGATCTCAATTTCCTTTAAATTTATGATTACCAAAAGCAATAATTGCTCCTTTACCTATCTCTTCGTTAGTCCATTCATCAACATTAGTAACTGTAGGAGTTTATTTCATATTTCGATTTTTAAAATTTTTAAATTTAAATTTAATTTTAATTATTTTAATATTTAGATTAATTATATTTAGTTTTAAAATAATTTGGATTAATGATTTGAAAAAATTAATGGCTTTATCTACAATAAATAATTTAAGTTTAATAATATTTTTTCTTTATATATATATATATATATATATATAGATTTTCTAAAGGGAGAAATGGCGTCTTTTTTAGATTCCAACAGGAGAAGTGACTTCCTTTTGGAAAAGTGACGTCTTTTGAAGGACGTCATTTTTCCTTGCGGTTTATACACATTAGAATGACCCCAGGAGCATGCACAAAAAATTTGAGCGGGACGTCATTTTTCCAAATATACAAACCCCCTTACCCCTATAATGTGTGGTTTTCACACTAGAGCGCAGCGCAGTTTTATACACCGAGTATATTGCTGCCCACTTCAACAGGTAAAATGACACTGGAAGTTTATACAATTTCACCGCAACGGGCAAAATGACGTCCTCTTTCCGGCAACACTGCACTGCATACAAATTACACGGGCCCGACTGTTTGTGTCTAAGTTAATGTCTAGTGTCTACATTATTAGTTGATAAAGGGAATGAAAATGAATTATCGTTCATCAGTTGATGGTGTACTATTTCTCATCTCAGTGTAAATATGAATGATCCAGCTCTGTTCAACATATTTCGAGTAGATGAAGATGAGGATCTCGAAGCTGTCCGAAACATTTTTCGCTCCAAAAAAGACATGATGTATAATAGCCTGACCAGAGTTCGACGATGTAGTATGGAGAAATTTTCAAAATTTTGAAAATGAAAAAATTGAGTTCATGACTCATTTTCACTCAGTTTTTCACGCTGAATTCAACGTTGTCCAAATTCGGCGGCGACCCCTCGTTCCCAAGATACGCACAAAAATGTTTGTGAAATTTTTCAAAATATGATGGTAGCTCAATTTTGATGACGGATCGAATTAATCTCGAAAATTTGAGTCATGTACACCAGCTCCCGACCCCGAAGCTCTCCGAAAAATTTTTCGCCTCAAAATAGACATAATGTATTGAGAAATTTTCAAAATTTCGAAAATCAAAAAATCGAGTTTACGACTCATTTTTACTCAATTTCTCACGCTGAGTTCAAAGTCGTTGACCAAATTCGGCAGGACCCTTCGTGTCCGAGATACACTCAAAAATGTTGGTGAAATTTGTCAAGAAAGGATGGTAGCCCAATTTTGACGACAGATTCGAATTTGTCTCAAAAATTTGAGTCATGTACACCAGCTCTTCGAAAAATTTTTCGCCCCAAAATAGACACGATGTAGCATCGAGAATTTTTCAAAATTTCGAAAATCAAAAAGATCAAGTTCACGACTTATTTTCGCTCAATTTTTCACGCTGAGTTCAAATTCGCTGACCAAATTCGGCGGCGATCCTTCGTTCCCGAGATGAAATAAATTATCGAAATTAAGAATCGAAGGGAAACCTTACTGCTTTTCTCGAAGAAAAAGAAATCGTCTTAGATAAAAAGTACTGTTTCTTTCTTTTGAGGAGGAGGAACCAAATCTGCATAAAAAGAACCTGAACTTTTTTTTTTCAGTAAAAGAGAACTACAAATTGATTTAAATTTCTGTTTGTAAAATTCTGTGTAATTCATAAACGATCTTCAAAATTGAACTGGAAGGTAACTTCCGCTATTCAATACGAAGCTGGAGGAAGATTCTGACGTCCTTAATGATTTGAAATAAATAAAAATCCAGTGTCGCAACATTTTGTTCAATTTTTCAGATTCATTCAATTTTATGCGGACTTTAGTTTTTTGGAAACATTTGAACAAGCATTAGAGAAAATCGAACAGGAACAGTAGAAACGTTTCAAAAGGTTACAGTTCTAAAAGCTCAAATTTCCATACTTTGTTCAATTTTTAATGCCAAGTTAGTTTCATCTGACTTGGATCGTCCCAAATTTGGATGTTTAGTTTCAAATCAAGCCTAGACAAAAGGACTGATGCAATCAGTATTCAAATTCAGCGGCTTACTGATACTTTTCTCGTTAGTTCTATGTTCAAGCCCTTTTTGTTAAGGAGACATTATTTTTAAATACAGCAAACTTCACTCAAAAAACTTTTTTAATGCCGTATTCAATTCAAGTTTCAAATTTTTGCTATTTCTGAAATTCATCAAAATTCTTATAGACTTTTTAATGAGTTATTAGGTCCATTTTTATGAATTTTTCGATTACTAAGATTTTTTATTCTTCAAAATTTGTATTGTCATTTACCAATCCTGACAAAATTGAAAAGAAAACGAATTCAAAGAATTAGGAAAGTGAGCTCAGTTAAATAGTAGGTAGCACTTTTCAAAAAAATCGTATACGAAAAAACTGAGTAAGATCCATTGAATGTTGTGGTCAAACAGGAAAACAGTCAATTAGTTACGAGTAATGATAATTTTGAAAAAAAAAAAGAACCAAATTATTTGACAATATTTAAAATTGAACTTTATTTGACATCACTAACTTTGAAACAATATTCTAATTCAAGAACCGTGGTAAAATCCATTTATGACTGTATAGACAGACAGAGACGATGATCAGTTACGCAGCATTCAGAAATTGAAAAAATCTTGAAGGGTTGCAAAATTGAAACGTAAATTTTATTTGACGTCATGAGCTATTATCAATTAGTTTACAAAAACCTGGCGAAATTCGCGGAAAATTACTGTCGCAGAATGATCACAAAGTTATACAATTTTGAAGGGGCTGGGAGGTTGATCAAGATATGGGCATGAGACTTATATTATCAACTCGAATACGAAAATTGTACCCTACTCAAGGAAAGTTGCTATCATTTCATGAAAGTCATCGATTAGTTAACATTTTAATTTAAAAATAAGTATTAAATTAAAGTAATTCGACGAAATATAAGCTTGAATCTGATTCAATATGGGGAGTCTTCAAAACGTTTGTGAAAGAAATTTGAGTAAGATTCTTGAAAAATTGTAGTCCCATTCTGAAAATGATATGGAAGAATTACAACAATAATGCGAAGAGGAAATTTAGGAATTCGCTAAACTCGAGAATGTTGGAAACTAATTTGATATGATAGCAAATGTTGTCAGCCACCCAGAGTACGAAATTTAGCTTGATTTTTGGAAAATTGCCATCACTAAAGAAAAAGTTGTGACAAGACTTTTAAGGGAGAGAAAAAAAATTGATATTCGAATGATTCCACAAAATGACAACCTGATCTATAAACCGTGAATTTTTCATTTAAGACGACGAAAACTCTCCAATAACTGAAAAACGACGAAATCCTGTTCGTTTTCCCCGCAGATAACCATTATCGATGAAGAACGAGAAGAGTAGGGTAACAGGGCACTGCGTGCCTACTTGCCCCCTTCCCTAATGAAACACAAAATCTGGCTTTACTTCATATCTTCACTCACTTACAAAAGCTTTGGTCAACCAGCTCCAGAATTCCTGAAAATAATGAAAAAGCTCGAAAGGAACTCCATAACTTTTTTAAAAAAGTGAATGTACCTAAAAAATTCAAAAATTCAAAATATCCAGGACTTTATAACAATTTTCAAATTTAAAAAATTTATGAAATTTATTAGTCGATTGTCAAAAAAAAAATCTATACGTCAGGAAACAAGCGATCAAGAATCCTCATTCCAGTACCTGGTCCACTTTTTCTGGCATAATCAAATTGACTTCTTCGGAGAGGAAAATGTAGGAAACTGGCGTGCCAACACGAGTCATATCGAAAATCTGATTGAGTTTCCAAATGCAGCGACATAAAAACCTCTATTTCGATATGTTTTTCGATTTACTGAGTTACGTTGATTTTGTCTATTAGAAAACTATTAAGAATTCTCAAATTTAGTAATCAAAAAAATGCTTACCTCAAGTGGGCCTATTTGAAAGTTCTAAATTCGGATTACGCGGCATAAATCGAAATTGGAGGATTAAAAATTTGACACTCTTTTCGAACTCAGCGATGCATGACACACGTATACCTATTTGACACACTGATCAACTTTTTTAGCAAAATCCAATGGCCTCTTAGAACAGAAAAAAATTGAATTTTGGGGCCCACGTTGGGATTCAATGGAAAATCTAACGCGGTTATAAATCAATGATCTAAAAATTCCAATTTCCGCACTTCGTCCAATTTTCAAAGGCAAATTAGTTTCATCTGATTCAGATTGTCTGAAATTTGGATTTTTGGGTTCAAATCAGGGCCACACAAAAGAATTGATGCAGTCAGTATTCGAATTCAGCGACTTACTGATACTTTTCTCAATTAGTTCTATGTTCAAGCCTTTTTTTTTTTTTTTTTTTTTTTTAAGGAGAAAATTTTTTAAAAAACAGCGAACGTCACTCAAAAAACTCTTTTAATGCCGTATTCAATTCAAGTTTCGAATTTTAGCTATTTTTGAAGTTCTTCAGAATTCTTATTGACTTTTTCGTAAGTCATTTAAAAAGATCAAAATCAGTATGTATATCATAACCCCTCGATTATAATCATTATATATTATTATTTTTTTTTTTCGCATATCTTACCCAAGGTTTGCATACGAGTTAATATTGAATTTAGTAGGTACACTTTTCCACTCGGTAAAATTATTTTTAATTTCGGGATTTTTTTTTCAAAATTTTTGCTAACACTCCTTTAGTACATTCTCAGAGAGACTGCAATCTTCCACGAATCAGGTTGACTTTTCCTATTCTGTTTGATTGAAGGTTTACATAAAATCACGTCCATTTTCATGCATTTTTCAAATTCTAAGGTATTACTTTCTTCAAATTTTGTATTGTCATTTATCAAAAATGTAATTAGAATATTTCAGAAATCTTTCTCAATTTTTGTACCCGAGTTGTTCGAAGACTAAAAATTTCGAACTAATGTTCAATTTCTCCAATTTATCAAATTTTCCATTTTGACCCGTTATTATTAAGTATACTAACTTTCTGATCATTTTTTCTGAGGTGAACACAATTTTCCCTGAATCTTATATTTCAAATACAGGTTGTCTGAAAACTCAAGACAAATTTTTCTATTTTGTTAAATTATTCGAATTTCAATATTTTTTATATTTCATCAAAATTCTTGTCGTATCTTACGCATTTGTTCACAGGTTGACTAAAGAAATTTTCCACGAATCAAACTGAATTTCCCTATATGAAGTGAAATTAAACTAGTGATTTGAATTTATTTAAATTTCTTAACTTGAAGACTTTTTTCAAAATTTGAGTTTCTTTTCCTTCAAATCGTTACCATACCAAACTTCGATTATTTTTTCAAAATGTGAATACAATTTTCCTTAGAACCTAAATCGTACTATATTTTCTTGTATGATTTATTTGAAGATTCTCGATATTAAATAAAGTCTATTATCCCAATTTGGCGAATTATTCCAATTTTAAGATCTTTTCATCAAAATTTTCGGATAGCACACTGACCATCTCCTCAGGATGACTGTAATTTTCTACGAATCTGGCTGAATCTTCGTATGCTAGTTGGCGGAAGACTACATCAAATGATGTTCATTTTCACCTTATTCGGAGTTTTCGCATTCTTAAATTTTTTATACCCTTCTTTTGAATACCAGTAGTCTGAAGACTTACCAAATAATTTTCTATAATATTATTAAATTATTGGAATTTCATTTTGTTTTTGTTTCATCCAATTTTTTTTTTATATCTCGCTCGTTTTTTTAGGGGATGACTGAAATTTTTCACGAATGAGACTGAATTTTCCTATGCGAAATGAAATCGAACTGGTGGATATCAAATTGATTTAAATTTTCAAATTCGTGGAATTGGTTTTAGAAATTTGTGTTGTTTTTATGGGTTCATTACCCTGCCCCCCCCCCCAAATTTGATGGTGAGTAGACCCCCACCGGCACCGAAAATATAATTCTCGATTTTTCAGCGTTTAGGAATATTTTTGATGACCTCTGTTAATTTTTGCAATTGGAATCTTTCGTGGGTCCAATTCTGAAAGTCTCATTCTCGAATTTGCAGGCTTGAACAATTATTTCCAGTGAACCTCTTAATTTGTTGATCGAAGTAATTTGTGGAACCTGGGGGTCGACCCCCACCCCAACTCCGAAAATCTAACTCTCGATTATTCAAACTTTTAAATTATTTTGTGAACGAAAATCGAATTTTCGATTTTTTGGCCTTTCGAAATATTTTTAGTGACCTTTTCCGTTTTTCAGTTGTAATCATTTGTGTGGTCTAATGGTTGAGTCCCGATGGGTTGACCCCGGCCCCAACTCTGGAAATCAAATTCTCGATTCTTCTGATATGAAAAATGATTTTAGATTGTCGAAGTTTGTTGTGGTCCCGAGGGGTGGAACATCACCCCAACTCCGAAAGTCTAATTTTCGATTTTTCAGGCTCGAACAATAATTTTCCGAGAACCACTTATTTTCTGGATCGAAGTATTTTGTGGATTCGACATGTGGACCCTCAACCCCTACTCCGAAAATCAAATTCTCGAACCTTCGGACTTCAATATTCATTTTTCGTGAACCTTTAATTTTTTTGAATAAAATCTATTGTGGACTTGAGGGGTGAAGCCCGTCCTGAACTCTGAAAATCTAATTCTCGATTCTTCAAATTTCTGAATTATTTTACGTAAGCCTCCCCTTTTTTCAACTGATACATTTTCTACACGGGAAAAGTAGAGTCGCGCCCCCAACACCAAAAGAGTATATTTTCGAGTTTTCGTTGGTGAACTTTTTTATTTATTTATTTATTGAAATAATTCGTGGATCCGTGGGGTAGACCACATCCCACCTCCAGAAATCAAATTCTCGATTATACAGGGTGTTCCACGAAAGTCCCCCCCCCCTGTTTTTTCACGAACCGATGGGCAGATCTTCCCGGGACGAAAATGATTTCCCAGTCGTAAGGTCTAGTTTCTCTTGAGCTTAAAAAATTTTCTCCCCCATTCACGGGGGGCTGGAACCTACCACCAACTTCGGAATCTTAAATAGGAAGGTATGCCTTTATGCACCTTGTTGGAAAGGCCATTTACTCCAAAATACGAATCCGTGGGAAAAAATTAAAATTTATCAATTTTGGGGGGGGGGGTAAGGGACCTAGAGATGACTAAAATCCACCCAGAATCAAAGTGTGGTGACCTATCAAACGAACTACCGAACATGGGGTTTTCCAGGTCGCTGATTTCGAAAATTGCCTTATTTTTTCGATTTGACTAACTCAGGGGGCAGAACATTCAAAAATTTGGGCAGAAGGGGTTATTTTAATGTTTCTCATTTTCGCTGATACAATGTCTTTATGCACCTTGTTGGAAAGGCCTCTTTCTCCCAAAAGTAGAATCCGTGAAATTTTTTTGAAATTTGTCAATTTTGGGGGGCGAGGGGGCCTACAGATGACCAAAATCCGCCCGGAATCAAAGTGTGATGACCTATCAAACGAACTATCAAAAAGAGGGTTTTCTAGGTCGCTGATTTCGAATAATTGCCTTATTTTCCCGATTTAACCCGTTTTAGTTTTAAAATCCGAATTTTCAACCTAAAATTGGTTCCATTATTCACAAATTTTTGACTTTCTGAATGCAGATTATTAAAGTGGCTTCATGGACATCGTTGAATAGAAAACTTTCTCCAGAGTATGAATTCGTGAAAAAAATTTCAAAATTTATCAATTTTCGGGGTAAGGGGTCCAGAGATGACCAAAATCCGTCCAAAATTGAAGTATTATGACCTAGCAAAAAGACTATCGAAAAGGCGATTTTCGAGGTCGCTGATTCCGGATATCACATTTTTCCCTGATTCAACGCGTTTCAGAGCCTTACAAAATTTTGGACCCAAAAGTGGTTCTAATTGACAAATTTTTGAGTTTCTTAGCTCAAGTTATCAAAGTGGCATCATGCACATCGCTGGATCAGACAGTTCCTCCAAAATATGAATTCGTGAAGAAAAATTGCAAATTCATCAACTTCGGGGAACGGGGTGTAACGCCAGCCAAAATCTATCCAAAATCAAAAACCTAAAAGAGGTGCAGGGTGAGTTTTGAGAATGACCCTCCCCCCCTGTTTTTTTTCTCGAATAATTGTCGGATTGCTCCCAACAAAATGCGATCTTCGTGTACCGTGGTCTAGTTTCCTGCGGGCACAAGAAATTTTCTCCCCCATATTTGGGGGGCTAGAACGTACCACTAACTTTGGAATCTTGAATGGGAAGGTATGTTCTTATGCACCTTGTTGCAAAGATCTCTCCGCTCCAAAATTAAATCGGCGGAAAAAATTCAAAATTTATCAATTTTAGGGGGCCAAGGGGCCTATAATTGGGGGAAATCCATCCAGAATCAAAGTGTGATGACCTAGGAATTTCTAATTGTTCTGAGAAAATTCAAAGAAAAACTTACGTTAGAATGGTCAAAAATCGATACCACAAATGTCACTCCAGTTTTTGTAACCTTACTTTTGGAAATTTGGGAATTTCATCGAAGATCTTTGGGAAAATTTTCCAATGATTTTCATTAAAAATTTTGGAGGAAAAATCTCATAGGAAATAAGTTGATGGAAAACTACAATGGTTTTGGAGAATTTTGTCAATGATTTTCAGGGAAAATGTTGCATGATCTCCGAGGAATTCCATCAAAAATTTCTTGAGGAATTTTGTCAGAAATTTTTGGGGAGAAATTGCAATAATTCTAATCTTTAGGAAAATCATTCGATAATTTCTGAAGAATTTCATTAGGAAACATTTGGGGAAAGGCTCCGATCGTTTTTGAAGATTTTCATCAAAAATCCTCAGGAAAAATGTTCGAGGATTTTAGAAAAATTTCATCGAATTTCTTTGGGAAAATTTTCCGATGCTTTTGATGGAAGTACATCAAAAATTTTTGAGAAAAAAATCCTTGGGTTTTTTCAATTTTTTTTATTATTAACAAGCTTAATGCTGAACTGAAGAATCTTATCGGACATTTCTGGAAAAAATTTCCAATGTTTCCCAGAGAATTTCTTTAAAATTCTTAGGGAAAATATTCTGATAATTTTTGTAGAATTTCATTAAGAGAAAAACTCCGACGATTTTTGAAGTATCAACAATGTTCAGAAAAAATGTTCTCCGAAGAAATTCATGGAAGATTTTTGGTGAAAATCTCCGAGAATTTTCAAGAAATTTCACTGGAAATTTTCGGAAGCAAATTCCGGTAATTTTTGATACAACTAACCTCCAGGAAAAATGTTTTCCGAAGAAATTCATCGAAAATCTGCAAGAATAATCTTCGATAATCTTTAAGGAATTTCATGAGAAATTCTTGGGAAAAAATTGCAATAATGTCCAAAGGTAGAAAAATACAGGAAAAATCCCGGATAATTTTCAAAGGAAGTTCATCAGAAACGGAAAGAAAAATAATTGCAGATTTTCTCCAACAGTTTGCAAACAAAAAAAGCGAACGAATCACTTTCTGAACAAAAATCCTAGGTCATCACACTACAATATTCTCGGTGGATTTTCTCCAATTGTAGGCCCACTGGCCCCCTAAAATTGATCAAATCAGAATTTTTTTTCACGGATTCTAATTTTGGGGGAAGAGATTTTTTCAACAAGGTGCATGAAGTCATGGTGTCAGTGAACATAAAAAACGTAAAAAAATGAATCCCTGCTCCCCAAATTTTTGAATTTTCTGCCCCTGAATGGGTCAAATTGGAAAAATAACGCAATATTCGATATCCACGACCTGAAAACCCCCTTTTTTGATATTTCGTTCGATAGGTCATCACACTTTGATTCTGGGTGGATTTCCCCCAATTTTAGGCCCCCTGGCCTCCTAAAATTGATGAATTTTGAATCTTTTCCGCGAATTCAATTTTGGGGGGAAGAGGCCTTTCCAACAAGGTGCATAAAGACATTGTATCAGCGAAAATAAAAAACATTTAAAATAACCCCTTCTGCCCCAAATTTTTGAATGTTCTGTCCCCTAGGTTAGTCAAATCGAAAAAATAAGGCAGTATTCGAAATCAGCGACCTGGAAAACCCCATTTTCGATAGTTCGTTTGATAGGTCACCGCACTTTGATTCTGGGTGAATTTTGGTCATCTCTAGGCCCCTTGCCCCCAAAATTGATAAATTTTGATTTTTTTCTACGGATTCGTATTTTGGAGTAAATGACCTTTCCAACGAGGTGCATAAAGGCATACCTTCCTATTTAAGATTACGAAGTTGGTGGTAGGTTCCAGCCCCCCGTGAAAGGGGGAGAAAATTTTTTAAGCTCAGGAGAAACTAGATGTTACGACTGGAAAATCATTTTCGTCCCGGGAAGATCTGCCCATCGGTTCGTGAAAAAACAGGGGGGGGGACTTTCGTGGAACACCCTGTAGATGTTGAAAAACAATTTTCCATAAACCCCTTATTTTTAATCGAGATCTTTTGTGGATCAAGGAATAACTCTCCCACCCACGACGAAAATCAAAAAAACTCGATTTTTCAGCTTCTCAAAGTTATTCTTGGTGAACGACTTATTTTTTCAATTCAAATAATACGTTATTCCTCTTCTGATAATTTACGTTTGTTTTAATAATAGTTAGATTATAGCAGCAAGGCAATAACACTCTCAGTAAATAAAAATAATAATATAATATTGTGAACCCGATGGACTGTCTCCGCCCCAACTCCGGAAATTGAATTCTTTATTTTATCGGCTTAAGAAATAATTTTCCGTGAGCCCATGCTTATTTCATTGTTCGAAGTATTTTGTGGACCCGAGGACGAGTGATCCGCCGCCCACACCTTCGAAAATCTAATTCTTGATTTTTCGATTGTCAGAAATATTTTTGGTGACCATTATTGTATTTCAATTGGAATCTTTTATGGGGCCGAGGGGTCGACCGTGCCCCCAACTTTGGAAGTCCAATTCTCGAATACTCAGGCTTTATAAATAATTTTCCGCGAACCTCTTATTTTGTTGATCGAAGCTTTTTGTGGATCAGACGGGTGCCCCTTCCCCATCCCCAACTCCCAACCACAAAAATATTACTTTCGATTTTTGGGCCTTTAAAAGTACGTATAGTTGCTATAATTTATTTTTCGGTCGAAATCTAATGTGGATTTGAGAGGTAAAACGCATCCCGAATTCCTGGAAATCTACCTCTCGATGCTTCAAACTTTGCAATTGTTTTTAACTTCTTTTTGCGATTGATACATTCTGTAGACTCAAAAAGTAGACCCCCGTCCAAACCCTGAAAGTGTAATTATTGATTTTTCGGCCTTTAAAAAATTACTTTCGATGAACTGTTCATGTTTTCTATAGGACCAAAGGATTGACACTGCTCCCAACTCCGGAAGTCTAATTCTTGATTCTTCAGTCTTAAATAATAGTTTTTTTGGACCCTTTACTTTGTTAATCGATGTATTATATGGATCAGAGAGGAGGATTCCTCGCCCCCAATTCCGGTCATGAAATTCTTGTTTGGTAAGTATTGAAAGCTGATTTTCCATAACCCTTCTATTGTTCGATCGAAATCATATGTAGACCCAAGGGATAGACCCCCCCCTGTTGTCTGCTTAAATATAAATCTCGATTTTCCGGGCTTTCAGATTTATTCTTGATGAAATTTTTAGTTTTTCGATTCAAATCTATTGTGGTCCCGATGTGTTGACCCCACCTCCAACTCTGGAAATCAAATTCTCGATTTTTCTGGCGTGAAAAATAATTTTCGATGAACCCCTTATTTTTCTGATCGAAGTCTTTGGTGGAGCCGTCGGGTGGTACTCCGAAAATCTAATTCTCGATTTTTTGGCCTTTAGAAATTTTTTTAGTGACCTTTTCCCTTTTCCATTTATCAGTTGTTATCATTTGCGGGGTCAAATGGTTCAGTCCCGATGGGTTGACCCGGCCCCAACCCTGGAAATCTAATACTCGATTTTTCTGACGTGAAAGATAATTTTCGGCGATCCCCTTATTTTTCTGATCGAAGTCTTTGTTGGACCCGAGGAGTGGAATCCCACCCCAATTCCGAAAATCTAATTTTCGATTTTTTGCCCTTTAAAAATATTTTTCGCCTCTGGAAGTCTACTTCTCGATTTTTCAGTCTGGAACAATAATGTTCCGTGAACCTCTGTTTCGTTGGTCGAAGTATTTTGTGGATCTTATAGGTAAACCTACACCCGCAACTCCGAAAGTATAATTTTCGATTTTGAATTATTAAATATTTATTTTTGTTTTTTTTGATAAAATCTATTGCGGACTTGAGGGGTGGAGCCCATCCTGAACTCCGGAAATCTAGTTCTCAATTTTTCAACGTCTGAATTATCTTTCATAAACCTCCCCTTATTTCGATTGCCACATTTTTTAGACTCGAAAGGTGGATTCTTGCCCTCAACAATTCTTGATTTTTCGGCCTTTAAAATTATTTTCGATGAACTCTTCATTTCTCCGAGGGGTTGACCACACTCCCAACTTCGGACATTTGTCTCGATTTTTCAGGCTTGAACGACGATTGTCTGTGAACCTCTTATTTTGTCAATCGATGTGTTTTGTGGATCTGAGGGGTAAACCCTCACCCTAACCGCAGAAATCTAATTCTCGATTTTCAGCCTCTCAAATTTATTCCTGGTGATTGTTTATTTTTTCAATTGAAATCTTATGTGAGACCGAAGAGTTGACCCCACCCCAGACTTGGAAATTAAAATCTCGATTTTTCAGGCTTAAAAATCATTTTTTGCTAAACTTATATTTATGTTGGATCGAAGTCTTTTATGGATCCAAGGGGTGGACCCCCACTTACACGCCGAAAATCTACAGACTTGAAAAATTGTTTTCCAATTAACACCGTATAACCATAGTTGTTGTATTAAGCCTCCTGTGGACACGAAGGGTGGTGCCCCCACCCACAAGTCCGAACATTCTAATTCACGAATTTTCGGCCTATAAAAATATTTTTGGTAACCTTTTTATTTTTTCAATTCGTAAGATTTTTGGGGGCTGAGGAGTGCACCCCGCTCCCAATTCTGTAAGTCTAATTCATGATTTTCCGTCTTGAACAATACTTTTCCGCGAACCCCTTATTTTTCAGACTTAAGAAAATAATTCTCCGTGAAACTGTTTTGTTCTGATCGAAAGTGTTTTGTGGACCCGAGGAGTAGAATTCAAAATTTTTCGGTCTTTAAAAATATTTTTGGAGACCTTCTTATTTTTTCAATTGGGATCTTTCGTGCAGCCGTTCATCTACTTTAAACATTATTTTTCGATAAATGTGACCATCCAAATTAAAAGGGCACGTCGGTCCAAAACATTAATTTTACAGGAGACACTTAAAGATTCAAACGGGAATCTCGAGAACGCGATAGCCTATTATAGACGTCCACTCTTGCGCTCTATCACTTTTGCTTTTTCGAGTTCAGAGACTCACAGTGTTAAACAGTACTCTTTGACCTACCAAAATCGAACATAATCTCAAAGTCGATTTTTTTGGACCGAAGTGCCCTTTCAGTATGGACGTCACAATTTTTTTTTTTTCCATCTAATAGTTTTGGTATCCGATGGGGACCCCCGCCTCAGGCGTTGAAAATTTAATTCTCGATTCTTCAGAATTTAATGCTTATTCTTCGAGTAGTTTTTTATTCTCAAGATCTGAATCTTTTGTGGACTCGAGAGGTGACCCCCTTTTTCCCGGTTGTTCGAATTTTGAAACTTATGTTTCATAAACTTGATTATTTGTTTCGATCGGTAGTTTTGTGAAGCCAAGAGATAGATTGTCGCCTCAGCTTTGAAAATTTAACCATCGATTTTTCGGATCTGGTTGAACTTTTTATTTTTCCTATTTCATCTTTCAAGAGTTGGAGGGGTGTCCCCACCTCCAACTTCGAAAATTGTTTCCCAATTTTCGAGACTTTATTGGCGACCCTCTGTGAATTGAAATCTCATGTGGATAAGTAATTGAGCATCCCGGCGCAGTGAGTCCAGTATGAAAATCACAGGAAGGGTAAAGGGAGAAGAAGGCGGATTATCCCGTTCAGAAAGGAAGAGGACGCACGCCAGAAACTAAAATCAGTGCAAGAGGAAATGAAAGTCGAGGAAAATTTTTACGACAGTATGGATCAAGCTTTAAAAAAACACGGTTGAAGAGTTTGGAGTGACGAGGGTTAAAGAGAAAACCAGGGATAAGCTTTCAAAATAGACTCTCGAATCAGGAAGAATAACTTTTGGAAAAATAGAAATAAAACACCATTGGACAAACCTGAGCGAACTAAAATACAAAAATTGGTGAAGAAAATGTTAGAGAACATATTAAGAAATATGATTAGGAAAAAATTCCAGATATGTAGGAAGAAAGTTGGTCCACCAAAAAAGTTAGGCTCGAATTCGATGGCGGGGAGACGTTATGCTGAAGCTAAAAGATCAGACAGGAAAAGTGACTCAGAATCAAGAACAAATTCTAGAGGCAGCAACAATTTTTTACGAGGACTTACACCGCGAGCAAAACACGAGCTCATGAAAATAGCAAAAACTGGAGGGTGAAAGGAGGAAGAAATCCCGGAAATAATGGAGAGAGAAGTGGAATACGTACTAAATAATGTAGACTGAAAAAATGACATAGCCCAGGACCGGATGGAATTACGAACGAAATGCTGAAAAGGTTTGGCGATCAGAGAGTGCCACACCAAGTTAAAATATTTAACAAAATCGGAATTATGAAAACATGACCAAAACAGTGGAACTTGGCCAAAATAATATTATTACACAAACAAGGAGGGAGGAACTCATTGAAAATTACAGGCCAATATGCTTAACATCGAACATCTTTAAAGCATGTATGGCAGTCTTAAAAAGACGTATGTACAACCATCTGGATTCAAATCATCAGGGGAGTGAACAGGCGAGATTCAGAAAAGGCTTCTCAACTGTAAAGAATATTTTCGTTGTGAGCCAAATTATTGAAAAAACAAACGAATATGATGTAGAAATTGAAATATTTTGCATAGGCTTTCATGAGGCAGTTGATTCAGTGGATCATAAGTATATGTTAAAAGCACTGGAAAATAAGGGAATTGAAAGTGGGTTTATTAAAGTCATATACAGAATTACTATGCAAATTCGAGTGCAAGAGCTAGCCTTAAAAGCAAAGGGAGGGAATTCAAAATTGGGAGCGGAGTTCAACAAGGGGATACCTTGTCGCCAAACCTCTTCAACTGCATTTTGGAAGATGTATTTCGCAATCTGAAGTGGAAAAGAAGGGGACTAAAAATAAATGGAGAATTTCTAAGTAATTTAAGGTACGCAAACTATATTATCTTATTTACAGAAAATAGTAAGGAGTTGAAGAAAATGGCAGAAAAGCTATTGAGGGAATGCAAAAAAGCTGGGCCTCAAACTGAATGGTAGCAAATCAAAAATAATCGGAAGAGTGGAAAGAAAAAATCTCATAATCGATGGGCAAGAAATAGAAGAGGTAACAGAATCGAATATCTGTGGGACAGATTATTAGTTTCGAAGAAAGAGATAAAGGAATTATGAGGCGTATTAAAAAGGGGTGAAACAACCTCTGGGCATTAAAATGTATTTTTTGCCGGAATTTCAACACCTTCCTCAAAATGGAAACACTAAATAGCTCAACGGTACCAGCCCTCAAGTATGGAATACAAACCTGGTCCCTTACAGGAGACAAAATCGTGAAGCTACAAATTACGTTCAGATCTATGTTGAGGAAACTTCTAGGACTACGATGGGTAGACAAAATCTCAAATGAAAAACTGTACGAAATGGCTGGAGGCGAGGATATAGGATATAATGTCGAACAATTTAAGTGGAAATATGTGGGGCATCTGGCGAGGGCAGATAGCAACAAATAGGGAGTAAAAGTACTCAACTATGGATACGCTGCAAAAAAAAAGAAAGATAGGTAGGCCAGTAACTTGAAAACCTGCTGAAATCAACTACTCCTTTGCAATGCATTATGGTTTCAAACACAAATATTTATTTTCTGAATGAGGCCTCGCTTTCATTACACGGGGCATCCAGAAGATGCTACTTACATCTGAAGGTTCTTTGGTACACACTGTGAGCCTCCTAATTTCGTCACAGTGCATACATCTTTATGTTTGTACTGTATTACAAAGCACATACATGTATTTTTTACAGTCTACTCAATGAAAGTGGACCTATCACCTTGAGCCTCTTCCAGGGGCGGATAAGTCATAGGGCGATTCAGGCAAATGCCCGGTGCGCCGCCGCCTGCATTTATAAAATACTTACAAAAATGAAATAAGCGTATGTTGCGACGACAGTCGAAAAACGTGCGGCGGCGCTAATCAATTTAGAGAGAAATAATGAGATTGAAAAATTTTAATGGGCAGACACATTTTGCGCCGTTTGTCGACCAAACGTGTACGTGTGTGTGAGTACCTCCGCCCATTTTTGGGCATACGCCTCCACGTAGCTTTTACATTTTTTTAATCCTGCGCTTATCTTTGCCACCCAGGGCCCAAGTTCTCTGACGAGAACGTGGAACTGAAAGACGGAAGCTATTGTGGACTTGAGGGGTGAAGCCCGCCCTGAACTCTGGAAATCTGATTCTCGATTCTTCAAATTTCTGAATTCTTTTACGTAAACCTCCCTTCTTTTCAACTGCTACATTTTGTACACTGGAAACGTGGACTCGCGCCCCAACACCAAAAGAGTATACTTTCGAGTTTTTGTTGGTGAACTTTATTTTTCTTGATTGAAATAATTTGTGATTCCGAGGGGTTGACCGCACCCAACTCCGATAATCAGATTCTTGATTGTAGATGTTGAAAAACAATTTTCCATAAGCCCTTATTTTTAATCGAGATCTTTTGTGGATCAAGGAATAACTCTCCCACCTACGACGAAAATCTAAAACTCGATTTTCCGGCTTCTCTATGTTATTCTTGGTGAACGTCTTACTTTTTCAATTCAAATAATACGTTAACCCTCTTCTAATAATTTACGTTTGTTTTAATAATAGTTAGATTATAGCAGCAAAAGGCAATAACACTCTCAGTAAATAAAAATAATAATATAATATTGTGGACCGATGGATTGTCTCCACCCCAATTCCGCAAATCTAATTCTCGATCTTTCAGCCTCTCAAGATTATTCATGGTTAACTTTTTTCGATTCAGATCTATTGTGGATCCGTTGGGTTGACCCCGATCCCAACTTCGGAAAATGAATTCTCCATTTGGTCGGCTTAAGAAATAATTTTCCGTGAGCCCTGTTTATTTTTTTGTTCGAAGTCTTTTAAAGAGTCATAAGGTATATCAGAACAGTGAAATTTGTAGCCGTAATAGTATTTAACTCACAAATCATTGATTTATGTAGTATTTTTATGTTCTTGAATTTCTCTCTAGGGACCATAACTAGAAATTTCAGAAGGGAACGTATACTCAGAAGTCCGAAAAATCGTAAAAAAATGGTTACTCGATCGATAATGAATTAAAATGGAGTAAAGCCTAAACAAAATTCAATTTTTTGCATGTAATAGGCTATATTGTTTTTCATATGTAAAGTAGATAAACTCACTTCTGAATAATATTAATACATTTGTTATGACATAACCTGTCATATTTAAAATCCATACTTAGAACTGTGCATGTAGAAAAATAAAGTTTTACTTGATTTCTTTAGCCTTTGTTTAACATTTCCAATGTGTCTCCCTTGAAACAGTAAACTTTATGTGAAGTCGAAAAAATACATGTTTTGATTAAAACTGCTTTTTTCTCTCGGACAGTATGAGAACATCTATCTCTATGTATCAACGACTTTACCTGCAGTGGACACTTCTAAATTTGAAATAGTTACAGTATAGGCATATACTGTAGTTTGATATTTACATAAGTTGTATCTCTGTGTAATGATAATAGGTGCATCCTCATAGAGGTTAACTTTTTTTCCTATATAAATAAAATAAATTCTGTGTTTCTATAGTGCAAATTAACCTAGATTTCATTAACTCCGGGGTGGGCCCGCGAAGCGGGCAGGGGGCGGAGCCCCCTAGTTTTCTATAATATTATTAAATTATTGGAATTTCATTTTGTTTTTGTTTCATCCAATTTTTTTTATATTTCGCTCGTTTTTTTAGGGGATGACTGAAATTTTTCACGAATGAGACTGAATTTTCCTATGCGAAATAAAATCGAACTGGTGGATATCAAATTGATTTAAATTTTCAAATTCGTGGAATTGGTTTTAGAAATTTGAGTTGTTTTTATTTCCTTAAAATCGTTGTCATAACTTTGATTCGTTTTTTAAAATGGGATTACAATTTTTCTTAAATCGTAATTAATTCCTTGTATGATTTTTTGAAGACACAAGATATTAATAAGGTCCATTTTCCCATTTTTGTAGAATTATTCTTATTTTAAGATTATTTTTCCTTCACAATTCTTGATTAACACACTGATTATTTCTTCATTTTTTATGAATCGCCGGCAAACTGAACTTCCGTATTTCAGTGGGGCGACGATTTTTGGTACCTATCAGACAGATTTATTTTCACTTTCTCAAATTTTTCGAGTTTTATGATTTTTTTTTTTACAAAAATAATTATACTCGTAGTTGTCATAAGTCTTTGATCAGTCTTCCAGAGCGTGACTATGATTATTAATGAATCTTACTCAATTTTCATGTACGAGTTATTTAAAGACTTACGATATCAACTGAATTAAATTTGCAAGTTTGTCAAATTTTTCACATTTGCCATCTCTATTTTTTTTTTTTTTTACTTGACCCGTTAATTATTCCTTCCCTTTTAGGTGAACATAATTTTCCGTGATACGTACACAGATATTGTACTTTGTACACGAATTTTTTTAGTCAGACCCATCCTATCAAATCACATTCAGTTTTCCATTTTGTCGCATTACCTGACCTTCAAGATTTTTCCCTTGTAAATTCGTACTCAAAATTTATATTTTTCTTCAACATTCATAATTAAGGGATTATTTCGTGACTACAGTTTTCCATAAATATTTTCAGGATTCTGCATAGGCAGTACAGTTGGAGAGAATTGTGGCATCACTTAAGCTATGTACCTAGATAAACAGAGTTCGTGGTGGGAGATGTGACGGACTTCTGTTGAAATATACGCGAAGATTAAAAGGGAACTCGTCTTGGCTTATATACTGTAACACTTAATGGAAGAATGACGTCCCATAAGTTTTGCAACATCGCAGTACGTCGGATTACCCTTTCATTGCAACGAAGTCTAGATATATTTGCAGATGCCACAATTCCCTTTGATGGTAGGGACGTCACTTGGCTATCAAGTTTAAAAAGTACGTTTTTTAAAGGTGAATGTTTGTTCAGCGTATTCTCATTAGTAGTATACTTTTTTTAGTTTTTATTTTAAACGGTAAATTCATGGAGACGTCAGGTTACCTGTAGAGGTAAAGGACGTCATTTCTCCTGTAGCAATCTATATATATATATATATAAGGAAACCTGAAATTCAGCCACTATTACAGTCGTGTTCTAAACACTCTGAAACGCAAAAAAAAACATTGCCCCCGCCCCCAACTTCACAACTGTGACGAGTGTAATACCTCCCTTTTCTTCGAAAAGTCGGTTAAAATCGAAAAAGGACGACCCCGATTAGGCTAACATAACACTAAGCAACGCATGCTATCCAGAAACAGCCAGAATGGACATTTTTAAAGATTGCTTACTGCTGAAATCATTCACTTGGGACTGGCCACCGGCTGCACTTACACTAGCAGCCAGATGCGTCCATTGGGGGATGGAGATCCCCAAAGGATGACCAGAAATAATTGCCCCCGTAAAATTGTCCACCCATGACTACCCCGTCGTAGCTGTTACTATTCTCACGAATTTGAAGAATTTCCCAAAAACCAAAATCCGAAAATAAAATGATAAACGCTATAGGTACTCTTGCTGATACTTTGGCGTTGGATGGCACCAACTACCAACACGAGAAAGAAACTGAAAATCGGCCGGCCCCACCTCGTCCATATGACAGTCTCAACATGTTCTGACCAAAACCTACTAAAAACTGATCATTGATACTCTTTGCAGCCATTTAGCAAGGATGGTACTATATACCAGATGGAGCATAAAAAATTGAAAAACGACGACCGCGATTAGGCTAACATAACACTAAGCAATGCATGCTATCCAGAAACAGCCAGAATGGACATTTTTAAAGATTGCTTACTGCTGAAATCATTCACTTGGGACTGGCCACCGGCTGCACTTACACTAGCAGCCAGATGCGTCCTTTTGGGGGATGGAGATCCCAAAGGATGACCAGAAACAATTCCCCCCGTAAAATTGTCCACCCATGACTACCCCGTCGTAGCGGTTACTATTCTCATGAAGTTGAAGAATTTCCAAGAAACCAAAACCCGAAAATAAAATGATAAACGCAATTGGTACGCTTGCTGGTACTTCGGCGATGGATGGCACCAAATACCAACACGAGAAAGAAACTGAAAATTGGCCGGCCCCCACCTCGCCCATATGACAGTCTCACACATGTTCTGCACCAAAACCGACTAAAATCAGATCATTGATACTCTTTGCAGCCATTTAGCAAGGATGGTACTATATACCAGATGGAGCATAAAAAATCGAAAAAGGACGACCCCGATTAGGCTAACATAACACTAAGCAACCCATGCTATCCAGAAACAGCCAGAATGGACTTTTTTAAAGATTGCTTACTGCTGAAGTCATTCACTTGGGACTGGCCACCGGCTGCACTTGCACTAGCAGCCAGATGCGTCCACTTGGGGGATGGAGATCCCCAAAGGATGACCAGTAATAATTGCCCCGTAAAATTGTCCACCCATGACTACCCCCTCGTAGCTGTTAGTATTCTCACGAATTTGGAGATTTTCCCCAAAAACCAAAACCCAAAAAATTAAATGATAAACGCTATAGGTACTCTTGCTGATACTTTGGCGTTGGATGGCACCAACTATCAACACGAGAAAGAAACTGAAAATCGGCCGGCCCCACCTGTTTTGGTCAGAACATGTTGAGACTGTCATATGGACGAGGTGGGGCCGGCCGATTTTCAGTTTCTTTCTCGTGTTGATAGTTGGTGCCATCCAACGCCAAAGTATCAGCAAGAGTACCTATAGCGTTTATCATTTAATTTTTTGGGTTTTGGTTTTTGGGAAAATCTCCAAATTCGTGAGAATACTAACAGCTACGAGGGGGTAGTCATGGGTGGACAATTTTACGGGGGCAATTATTTCTGGTCATCCTTTGGGGATCTCCATCCCCCAAAAGGACGCATCTGGCTGCTAGTGTAAGTGCAGCCGGTGGCCAGTCCCAAGTGAATGATTTCAGCAGTAAGCAATCTTTAAAAATGTCCATTCTGGCTGTTTCTGGATAGCATGCATTGCTTAGTGTTATGTTAGCCTAATCGCGGTCGTCGTTTTTCAATTTTTTATGCTCCATCTGGTATATGGTACCATCATTGCTAAATGGCTGCAAAGAGTATCAATGATCAGTTTTTATTAGGTTTTGGTCAAAACATGTTGAGACTGTCATATGCGGACGAGGTGGGCCCGGCCGATTTTCAGTTTCTTTCTCGTGTTGGTAGTTGGTGCCATCCAACGCCAAAGTATCAGCAAGAGTACCTATAGTGTTTATCATTTTATTTTCGGATTTTGGTTTTTGGGAAATTCTTCAAATTCGTGAGAATAGTAACAGCTACGAGGGGGTAGTTCATGGTGGACAATTTTACGGGGGGCAATTATTTCTGGTCATCCTTTGGGGATCTCCATCCCCCAAGTGGACGCATCTGGCTGCTAGTGAAAGTGCAGCTGGTGGCCAGTCTCAAGTGGATGACTTCAGCAGTAAGCACTCTTTAAAAATGTCCATTCTGGCTGTTTCTGGATAGCATGCGTTGCTTAGTGTTATGTTGGCCTAATCAGGGTCGGCTTTTTTCGATTTTTATGCCCCATCTGGTATATAGTACCATCCTAGCTAAATGGCTGCAAAGTGTATCACTGGTCCGTTTTTAGTCGGTTTTGGTGCAGAACATGTTGAGACTGTCATATGGGTGAGGTGGGGGCCGGCCGATTTTCAGTTTCTTTCTCAAGTTGGTATTTGGTGCCATCCTTTGCCGAATTACCAGCAAGAGTACCTATGGTGTTTATCATATTATTTCGAATTTTGGTTTTTGGAAATTCTTCAACTTCATGAGAATAGTAACCGCTACGACGGGGGGTAGTCATGGGTGGACAATTTTTACGGGGGCAATTATTTCTGGTCATCCTTTGGGGATCTCCATCCCCCAAAAGGACGCATCTGGCTGCTAGTGTAAGTGCAGCCGGTGGCCAGTCCCAAGTGAATGAATTTCAGCAGTAAGCACTCTTTCAATATGTCCATTCTGGCTGTTTCTGGATAGCATGCATTGCTTAGTGTTATGTTAGCCTAATCGCGGTCGTCTTTTTTTCAATTTTTTTATGCTCCATCTGGTATATAGTACCATCCTTGCTAAATGGCTGCAAAGAGTATCAATGGTCAGTTTTTAGTAGGTTTTGGTCAGAACATGTTGAGACTGTCATATGGACGAGGTGGGGCCGGCCGATTTTCAGTTTCTTTCTCGTGTTTGTATTTGGTGCCATCCATCGCCGAAGTACCAGCAAGCGTACCAATTGCGTTTATCATTTTATTTTTTGGGTTTTGGTTTTTGGGAAATCTCCAAATTCGTGAGAATACTAACAGCTACGAGGGGGTTAGTCATGGGTGGACAATTTTACGGGGGCAATTATTTCTGGTCATCCTTTGGGGATCTCCATCCCCCAAAAGGACGCATCTGGCTGCTAGTGTAAGTGCAGCCGGTGGCCAGTCCCAAGTGAATGATTTCAGCAGTAAGCAATCTTTAAAAATGTCCATTCTGGCTGTTTCTGGATAGCATGCATTGCTTAGTGTTATGTTAGCCTAATCGCGGTCGTCGTTTTTCAATTTTTTATGCTCCATCTGGTATATGGTACCATCCTTGCTAAATGGCTGCAAAGAGTATCAATGATCAGTTTTTAGTAGGTTTTGGTCAGAACATGTTGAGACTGTCATATGGACGAGGTGGGGCCGGCCGATTTTCAGTTTTCTTTCTTGTGTTGGTAGTTGGTGCCATGCCAACGCCGAAGTACCAGCAAGAGTATTCGTTTATCATTTTATTTTCGGATTTTGGTTTTTGGGAAATTCTTCAAATTCGTGAGAATAGTAACAGCTACGACGGGGTAGTCATGGGTGGACAATTTTACGGGGGCAATTATTTCTGGTCATCCTTTGGGGATCTCCATCCCCAAGTGGACGCATCTGGCTGCTAGTGTAAGTGCAGCCGGTGGCCAGTCCCAAGTGAATGATTTCAGCAGTAAGCACTCTTTAAAAATGTCCATTCTGGCTGTTTCTCGATAGCATGCGTTCCTTTGTGTTTTGTTAGCCTAATCGGGGTCGTCCTTTTTCGATTTTTACCGACTTTTCGAAGAAAAGGGAGGTATTACACTCGTCACAGTTGTGAAGTTGGGAGCGGGGGCAATGTTTTTTTTTTGCGTTTCAGAGTGTTTAGAACACGACTGTAATAGTGGCTGAATTTCAGGTTTCCTTATATATATATACAAAGAAAAAATATTATTAAACTTAAATTATTTATTGTAGATTAAAGCCATTAATTTTTTCAAATCATTAATCCAAATTATTTTAAAACTAAATATAATTAATCTAAATATTAAAATAATTAAAATTAAATTTAAATTAAAAAATTTTAAAAATCGAAATATGAAATAAACTCCTACAGTTACTAATGTTGATGAATGGACTAACGAAGAGATAGGTCCCCAGGACCAGAACCTTCCGCACTATGGCTTTAATTTGCCTTCCCGGCCGCCTCTCTCACCAAGAACTTCCTCCTTCACCAGGACCCCTTCCTCACTATTATCCCCCTCCGCAATCGGTGCCTTTACCTCCCTCTACAGTCCCCGCAACCACCGTGGTTTTCCTCCCCTCTTGGAGCTCCCTCCTCTACCATGAGGACCTCTCACCCTCCACTACCCCATGGGCTTCATCGCCCTTCAGAGCCCCTGTCCTCACTATGGCCCTCCAACCCTCTTGAAGATCCCTGACCATCCACTCAGGAGCTCTCACAACCATGACCACCCCTCCCTTAAGAGCCCTTCCCCCTCAAGACCCCACCCCGCCAACAGCCCTACCACACCACGGCCATTTCTCTCCCTGGTCCCCTTTCTCACCAAGGACTTTCTGCTCCACCAGGTCCTCTTACTCATCTTACCCCCGCCCCACCAAAGGCCATAATCTCCGTCCACCCCCCCCCCCACAGGGGCCCTCCTCACCATTCTGGAACTCCCTTCTCAACCATGAACCCCTCCTGAGGGTAGGCTACCCCTGGAAATTGAGCAATTAAGGGGCTGGGTAGGCAACCTGCAACAACTTGTGATCTTGAAGATTATGGGTAATTATGTCTTTTTATGTCTTATTATGTCTTATTATGTCAGTTATGTCTTACAACTTGGAGATCTTTTATGTTAGAACCGAGTATGTCCTTGAAAGTAGTTGATCTGCCACTGCAATTTTCCAAGGGCTCTCCTCCCCTTCAGGAGCTTCCTCCACAACCGCTACCCTGGAAAATTGAGTAATTAAGGGGCCGGGTAGGCAACCTGCAGCGAGTTGTTATCTTGAAGATTATGGGTAATTATGTCATTTTATGTCTTATTATGTCGGTTATGTCTTAAAACTTGGAGATCTTTTATATTAGAACAGATTATGTTCTGGAAAGTAGCTGATCTACCCCTTCAATTTTTCGGATTATTAGATAGGCAACCCGCAGTGCGTTTTTTTTCCCCCGGAGGTGGAGGTGGCGGTGGCGGTGGCGGCGGCGGCGGATTTTACTTTTTTAGTATATTATAGAGAGATTTTATATTAAAATAAAAAAGTTTTAATATTATAAAAAGATGAAAAGACCCTAAAAATTTTATTTAATTTAAATATTATAAATAAATTTAATTTAATTAGGGTAATGAAAATTTTTATTTTTATCATTTAAAATAAAAATTAATAATATAGATTTAAAAATTTCTTTAGGGATAACAGGATAATGAAAAATTTTAAATTTTTGTTTATTACTTCGATGTTGAATTAGATAAATTTTTATAATAGAAATATAAATTTTAAGTCTGCCCCGTTGAACATAGTGAGGAGCGTGAGACGGCGGTCGCGTCTATGTGGGTACTACTACACCCATACACATGCAATTTCATATGTAAACTTGACATGGTGTGCGTTTGTGTATCGCGTGTGCATGTAGCAACTCCCCTCAACGTACCACAACGGATCGCTACAGTGGTACCACGCCCGCACATAATATGTTTATATGCAACAAGTATAGCTGTTACAAATTACAATGCATCAACGTCCCGCTCGCGTTGCGTTGAGTAAAAAGAGCAGAAGATGTAACGTCGCCGATGTCACAAAGCCAAAAAAATCAACTCGCCCAAGGATGAACATTTTCTCGTGAATTCGGCTTGAGAGGTTGAAGTTGTTGAGAAATTGGTGACGGGTTATAATAGGTTTATTTGGGCGACTTACACAAGGATTGTGCTATAATTGTGCAGTGTGAATTTTAAATTTTGCGAATTTCGTAAGTTTTATTTGCGATTTGTAGCGTACTGATTTAGATGAACTAAATATAAAGCGATGGATGAAGGAAGGA
The DNA here is from genome assembly GCA_031841125.1 of Acanthococcus lagerstroemiae. Taxonomy (NCBI): domain Eukaryota; kingdom Metazoa; phylum Arthropoda; class Insecta; order Hemiptera; family Eriococcidae; genus Acanthococcus; species Acanthococcus lagerstroemiae. Next base: position 57,321,347 of record CM063112.1, on the reverse strand, counting down.
AGCGATCGAGACAAGGTTCGTTTTATTTTCCCGGCGTTGGTTTTGTGAAGAAAACCAAATATTTATCAGCTACGAAAAGAGGATTTAGAAAGAAAGTGTGTATTGAAATTTATTCCTACATCGACTGTATACAATATTGATACACGTGTAATTCAGTTTTCCATTTTGTCGCATTACCTGACCTTCAAGATTTTTCCCTTGTAAATTCGTACTCAAAATTTATATTTTCTTCAACATTCATAATTAAGGGATTATTTCGTGACTACAGTTTTCCATAAATATTTTCAGGATTCTGCATAGGCAGTACAGTTGGAGAGAATTGTGGCATCACTTAAGCTATGTACCTAGATAAACAGAGTTCGTGGTGGGAGATGTGACGGACTTCTGTTGAAATATACGCGAAGATTAAAAGGGAACTCGTCTTGGCTTATATACTGTAACACTTAATGGAAGAATGACGTCCCATAAGTTTTGCAACATCGCAGTACGTCGGATTACCCTTTCATTGCAACGAAGTCTAGATATATTTGCAGATGCCACAATTCCCTTTGATGGTAGGGACGTCACTTGGCTATCAAGTTTAAAAAGTACGTTTTTTAAAGGTGAATGTTTGTTCAGCGTATTCTCATTAGTAGTATACTTTTTTTAGTTTTTATTTTAAACGGTAAATTCATGGAGACGTCAGGTTACCTGTAGAGGTAAAGGACGTCATTTCTCCTGTAGCAATCTATATATATATATATATAAGGAAACCTGAAATTCAGCCACTATTACAGTCGTGTTCTAAACACTCTGAAACGCAAAAAAAACATTGCCCCCGCCCCCAACTTCACAACTGTGACGAGTGTAATACCTCCCTTTTCTTCGAAAAGTCGGTAAAATCGAAAAAAGACGACCCCGATTAGGCTAACGTAACACTAAGCAACGCATGCTATCCAGAAACAGCCAGAATGGACATTTTTAAAGATTGCTTACTGCTGAAATCATTCACTTGGGACTGGCCACCGGCTGCACTTACACTAGCAGCCAGATGCGTCCACTTGGGGGATGGAGATCCCCAAAGGATGACCAGAAATAATTGCCCCCGTAAAATTGTCCACCCATGACTACCCCGTCGTAGCTGTTACTATTATCACGAATTTGAAGAATTTCCCAAAAACCAAAATCCGAAAATAAAATGATAAACACTATAGGTACTCTTGCTGGTACTTCGGCGTTGGATGGCACCAAATACCAACGCGAGAAAGAAACTGAAAATCGGCCGGCCCCACCTCGTTCATATGACAGTCTCAACATGTTTTGACCAAAACCTAATAAAAACTGATCATTGATACTCTTTGCAGCCATTTAGCAATGATGGTACCATATACCAGATGGAGCATAAAAAATTGAAAAACGACGACCGCGATTAGGCTAACATAACACTAAGCAATGCATGCTATCCAGAAACAGCCAGAATGGACATTTTTAAAGATTGCTTACTGCTGAAATCATTCACTTGGGACTGGCCACCGGCTGCACTTACACTAGCAGCCAGATGCGTCCTTTTGGGGGATGGAGATCCCCAAAGGATGACCAGAAACAATTGCCCCCGTAAAATTGTCCACCCATGACTACCCCCTCGTAGCTGTTAGTATTCTCACGAATTTGGAGATTTTCCCAAAAACCAAAACCCAAAAAATAAAATGATAAACGCTATTGGTACGCTTGCTGGTACTTCGGCGATGGATGGCACCAAATACAAACACGAGAAAGAAACTGAAAATTGGCCGGCCCCCACCTCGCCCATATGACAGTCTCACATATGTTCTGCACCAAAACCGACTAAAAATAGATCATTGATACTCTTTGCAGCCATTTAGCAAGGATGGTACTATATACCAGATGGGGCATAAAAATCGAAAAATGACGACCGCGATTAGGCTAACATAACACTAAGCAACGCATGCTATCCAGAAACAGCCAGAATGGACATTTTTAAAGATTGCTTACTGCTGAAATCATTCACTTGGGACTGGCCACCGGCTGCACTTGCACTAGCAGCCAGATGCGTCCACTTGGGGGATGGAGATCCCCAAAGGATGACCAGAAATAATTGCCCCCGTAAAATTGTCCACCCATGACTACCCCCTCGTAGCTGTTAGTATTCTCACGAATTTGGAGATTTTCCCAAAAACCAAAACCCAAAAAATTAAATGATAAACGCTATAGGTACTCTTGCTGATACTTTGGCGTTGGATGGCACCAACTATCAACACGAGAAAGAAACTGAAAATCGGCCGGCCCCACCTGTTTTGGTCAGAACATGTTGAGACTGTCATATGGACGAGGTGGGGCCGGCCGATTTTCAGTTTCTTTCTCGTGTTGATAGTTGGTGCCATCCAACGCCAAAGTATCAGCAAGAGTACCTATAGCGTTTATCATTTAATTTTTTGGGTTTTGGTTTTTGGGAAAATCTCCAAATTCGTGAGAATACTAACAGCTACGAGGGGGTAGTCATGGGTGGACAATTTTACGGGGGCAATTATTTCTGGTCATCCTTTGGGGATCTCCATCCCCCAAAAGGACGCATCTGGCTGCTAGTGTAAGTGCAGCCGGTGGCCAGTCCCAAGTGAATGATTTCAGCAGTAAGCAATCTTTAAAAATGTCCATTCTGGCTGTTTCTGGATAGCATGCATTGCTTAGTGTTATGTTAGCCTAATCGCGGTCGTCGTTTTTCAATTTTTTTTATGCTCCATCTGGTATATGGTACCATCATTGCTAAATGGCTGCAAAGAGTATCAATGATCAGTTTTTATTAGGTTTTGGTCAAAACATGTTGAGACTGTCATATGCGGACGAGGTGGGCCCGGCCGATTTTCAGTTTCTTTCTCGTGTTGGTATTTGGTGCCATCCAACGCCGAAGTACCAGCAAGAGTACCTATAGTGTTTATCATTTTATTTTCGGATTTTGGTTTTTGGGAAATTCTTCAAATTCGTGAGAATAGTAACAGCTACGAGGGGGTAGTCACGGGTGGACAATTTTACGGGGGCAATTATTTCTGGTCATCCTTTGGGGATCTCCATCCCCCAAGTGGACGCATCTGGCTGCTAGTGTAAGTGCAGCCGGTGGCCAGTCCCAAGTGAATGATTTCAGCAGTAAGCAATCTTTAAAAATGTCCATTCTGGCTGTTTCTGGATAGCATGCGTTGCTTAGTGTTATGTTGGCCTAATCGGGGTCGTCTTTTTCGATTTTTATCCCCATCTGGTATATAGTACCATCCTTGCTAAATGGCTGCAAAGAGTATCAATGATCTATTTTTAGTCGGTTTTGGTGCAGAACTTGTGTGAGACTGTCATATGGGCGAGGTGGGGGCCGGCCAATTTTCGGTTTGTTTCTCAAGTTGGTATTTGGTGCCATCCTTTGCCGAATTACCAGCAAGAGTACCAATGGTGTTTATCATATTATTTTTGAATTTTGGTTTTTGGAATATTCTTCAACTTCATGAGAATAGTAACATCTATGAAGGGGCTGTCATGGGTGGACAACTTTACAGGGGCAATTATTTCTGGTCATCCTTTGGGGATCTCCATCCCCCAAGTGGACGCATCTGGCTGCTAGTGAAAGTGCAGCCGGTGGCCAGTCCCAAGTGAATGATTTCAGGAGTAAGCAATCTTTAAAAATGTCCATTCTGGCTGTTTCTGGATAGCATGCGTTGCTTAGTGTTATGTTGGCCTAATCAGGGTCGTCCTTTTTCGATTTTTTATGCTCCATCTGGTATATAGTACCATCCTTGCTAAATGGCTGCAAAGAGTATCAATGGTCAGTTTTTAGTAGGTTTTGGTCAGAACATGTTGAGACTGTCATATGGACGAGGTGGGGCCGGCCGATTTTCAGTTTCTTTCTCGTGTTTGTATTTGGTGCCATCCATCGCCGAAGTACCAGCAAGCGTACCAATTGCGTTTATCATTTTATTTTCGGGTTTTGGTTTCTTGGAAATTCTCCAAATTCGTGAGAATACTAACAGCTACGAGGGGGTAGTCATGGGTGGACAATTTTACGGGGGCAATTATTTCTGGTCATCCTTTGGGGATCTCCATCCCCCAAAAGGACGCATCTGGCTGCTAGTGTAAGTGCAGCCGGTGGCCAGTCCCAAGTGAATGATTTCAGCAGTAAGCAATCTTTAAAAATGTCCATTCTGGCTGTTTCTGGATAGCATGCATTGCTTAGTGTTATGTTAGCCTAATCGCGGTCGTCGTTTTTCAATTTTTTATGCTCCATCTGGTATATGGTACCATCATTGCTAAATGGCTGCAAAGAGTATCAATGATCAGTTTTTATTAGGTTTTGGTCAAAACATGTTGAGACTGTCATATGGACGAGGTGGGCCCGGCCGATTTTCAGTTTCTTTCTCGTGTTGGTAGTTGGTGCCATCCAACGCCAAAGTATCAGCAAGAGTACCTATAGCGTTTATCATTTTATTTTCGGATTTTGGTTTTTGGGAAATTCTTCAAATTCGTGAGAATAGTAACAGCTACGACGGGGTAGTCATGGGTGGACAATTTTACGGGGGCAATTATTTCTGGTCATCCTTTGGGGATCTCCATCCCCCAAGTGGACGCATCTGGCTGCTAGTGTAAGTGCAGCCGGTGGCCAGTCCCAAGTGAATGATTTCAGCAGTAAGCAATCTTTAAAAATGTCCATTCTGGCTGTTTCTGGATAGCATGCGTTGTTTAGTGTTACGTTAGCCTAATCGGGGTCGTCTTTTTTCGATTTTACCGACTTTTCGAAGAAAAGGGAGGTATTACACTCGTCACAGTTGTGAAGTTGGGAGCGGGGGCAATGTTTTTTTTGCGTTTCAGAGTGTTTAGAACACGACTGTAATAGTGGCTGAATTTCAGGTTTCCTTATATATATATACAAAGAAAAAATATTATTAAACTTAAATTATTTATTGTAGATAAAGCCATTAATTTTTTCAAATCATTAATCCAAATTATTTTAAAACTAAATATAATTAATCTAAATATTAAAATAATTAAAATTAAATTTAAATTAAAAAATTTTAAAAATCGAAATATGAAATAAACTCCTACAGTTACTAATGTTGATGAATGGACTAACGAAGAGATAGGTCCCCAGGACCAGAACCTTCCGCACTATGGCTTTAATTTGCCTTCCCGGCCGCCTCTCTCACCAAGAACTTCCTCCTTCACCAGGACCCCTTCCTCACTATTATCCCCCTCCGCAATCGGTGCCTTTACCTCCCTCTACAGTCCCCGCAACCACCGTGGTTTTCCTCCCCTCTTGGAGCTCCCTCCTCTACCATGAGGACCTCTCACCCTCCACTACCCCATGGGCTTCATCGCCCTTCAGAGCCCCTGTCCTCACTATGGCCCTCCAACCCTCTTGAAGATCCCTGACCATCCACTCAGGAGCTCTCACAACCATGACCACCCCTCCGCTTAAGAGCCCTTCCCCCTCAAGACCCCACCCCGCCAACAGCCCTACCACACCACGGCCATTTCTCTCCCTGGTCCCCTTTCTCACCAAGGACTTTCTGCTCCACCAGGTCCTCTTACTCATCTTACCCCCCGCCCCACCAAAGGCCATAATCTCCGTCCACCCCCCCCCCCCACAGGGGCCCTCCTCACCATTCTGGAACTCCCTTCTCAACCATGAACCCCTCCTGAGGGTAGGCTACCCCTGGAAAATTGAGCAATTAAGGGGCTGGGTAGGCAACCTGCAACAACTTGTGATCTTGAAGATTATGGGTAATTATGTCTTTTTATGTCTTATTATGTCTTATTATGTCAGTTATGTCTTACAACTTGGAGATCTTTTATGTTAGAACCGAGTATGTCCTTGAAAGTAGTTGATCTGCCACTGCAATTTTCCAAGGGCTCTCCTCCCCCTTCAGGAGCTTCCTCCACAACCGCTACCCCTGGAAAATTGAGTAATTAAGGGGCCGGGTAGGCAACCTGCAGCGAGTTGTTATCTTGAAGATTATGGGTAATTATGTCATTTTATGTCTTATTATGTCGGTTATGTCTTAAAACTTGGAGATCTTTTATATTAGAACAGATTATGTTCTGGAAAGTAGCTGATCTACCCCTTCAATTTTTCGGATTATTAGATAGGCAACCCGCAGTGCGTTTTTTTTCCCCCGGAGGTGGAGGTGGCGGTGGCGGTGGCGGCGGCGGCGGATTTTACTTTTTTAGTATATTATAGAGAGATTTTATATTAAAATAAAAAAGTTTTAATATTATAAAAAGATGAAAAGACCCTAAAAATTTTATTTAATTTAAATATTATAAATAAATTTAATTTAATTAGGGTAATTGAAAATTTTTATTTTTATCATTTAAAATAAAAATTAATAATATAGATTTAAAAATTTCTTTAGGGATAACAGGATAATGAAAAATTTTAAATTTTTGTTTATTACTTCGATGTTGAATTAGATAAATTTTTATAATAGAAATATAAATTTTAAGTCTGCCCCGTTGAACATAGTGAGGAGCGTGAGACGGCGGTCGCGTCTATGTGGGTACTACTACACCCATACACATGCAATTTCATATGTAAACTTGACATGGTGTGCGTTCTGTGTATCGCGTGTGCATGTAGCAACTCCCCTCAACGTACCACAACGGATTCGCTACAGTGGTACCACGCCCGCACATAATATGTTTATATGCAACAAGTATAGCTGTTACAAATTACAATGCATCAACGTCCCGCTCGCGTTGCGTTGAGTAAAAAGAGCAGAAGATGTAACGTCGCCGATGCACAAAGCCAAAAAATCAACTCGCCCAAGGATGAACATTTTCTCGTGAATTCGGCTTGAGAGGTTGAAGTTGTTGAGAAATTGGTGACGGTTATAATAGGTTTATTTGGGCGACTTACACAAGGATTGTGCTATAATTGTGCAGTGTGAATTTTAAATTTTGCGAATTTCGTAAGTTTTATTTGCGATTTGTAGCGTACTGATTTAGATGAACTAAATATAAAGCGATGGATGAAGGAAGGAAGCGATCGAGACAAGGTTCGTTTTATTTTCCCGGCGTTGGTTTTGTGAAGAAAACCAAATATTATCAGCTACGAAAAGAGGATTTAGAAAAGAAAGTGTGTATTGAAATTTATTCCTACATCGACTGTATACAATATTGATACACGTGTAATATGCACGCGCAATGTATATCATTTAATGTGTCCGTAGGGAGACTCGTCATCATTGTCAACGCCAGCGGATCCTATCCCATCAACTTCTCATGAATTTTCTGCAACTGAGGAAACTCATGATGAAGATGTAGATGATGCGGATATTTTGGACGGTGATGAGTTTGATGAAGTCGTCGTAACAGTGGAGGAAGCATTACTTCGACAAGAAGAGGATTCACGTAGAGAATCATACAGTAATATTACCGCAGAACTACAAGATACTGATTCTGTGGCGGTAAGAGTATTATAAATGTTTCTTTGTTTGCGCCAGTGGCTTAAAGATTTGAATGAAATTTGAAACTAATACTCTACTGCGTTACATGTCAGGAAGAAGAAGAACATCCTCATTTTCTTCTTCCAGATGATGAAGAAGATGAGCTTGATGAAGATCATGAAGAAGATGCCGTTGCAAATGTGGAAATGTGCGGAGGAAGAGGACCTATGTCAGTAGAGGAACTGAAAACGAAACTGGCATTGTGGTTATCGCTGTCACGTGTTACTGTCAAAAACAGTAGGTCCTATAGAACTTCTGAGGCAAGCAATCCACACAGTATGTTTTCTTCTAGCTACCAAGGGATCCACGGTCATTATTACAGAGAAGCGGCAGTAATGAGGATGAGGTTCCAGTACCAAAGACCATGGAACTAGGAGAATTCGTGTATCTAGGTATAATAACAATAAGTGAAATATTATTTGAAAGCCAGATGGAAATGAAATTTTGTTGAAATGTAATTCCATTTAAAAAAGTTAGTTTCTACTCGCTTGCAGTACTTGAAGGACTTTCTCTCTCTAGTTTCACTTATCATTAGTTATCACGCAAGAATTTAGAGTATTTCTTTGCCAAAAATATTCGACTTCTGCAACAAATAAATTCATTTTTTCTTCAAATTAAAGGACTGTATACTACAAATTTAAAATAATTCAAATTCCGAGAACATGATGATGTGATTTTTGAAGTATTTTTGACTTTTAATTCAATGCTCTTGTGTTCATTTCTCTTGAATGGATCGCGTTTTTCAAAAGTTTGTATAAGAATGTAAAAACAGTACCAAAAGAAAGTGTCGCATCGCATATGATAAGAGCGCGGTAATTCCATGAAAAATGATCAAAAATGAAGCTCAAATAAGTTTCCTTAACATTTTAAAACGATATACATATAGTGATTCTCGAAGAAGTAATCAATCATTTTATGTAACATGTGTTCTCATATCGAATATTATATGTATTGATACATGAAGCATGTGTTCTCCAAGAAGATAATAGATCACATCATTCAGAATCATATCGTTTTGAAATGTTGATACAACATTCAAGAAAACTTCGAACTTTATTTTTGTGTTTTTCATGCCATTACTGCCTTTTGCTCATGCTATCCAACACCTTGTTTGCGTTTTGCATTCAAATACTAAATTGAAAGAATAGAGACGCAGTCATATGGGTAGCTGTCAGGTTTCTTATCTCTTATGTTTGTATACACTTGTGCAGCATAACACCAACTATTCAATGCCACTCGTTTTGCGTACCCGAACGTTGTCTTTTATTTTCAGTTTTTGTTTTAAAATGTGATTCTAATGATCTGTGAAGTGACAACTTATCTGATGACTGAGGTCTGGACCTTCTGCGTCTTGTAATTGAATTTTTAAAAAACGGTTGAAAATTCATCCTGAAATTTTAGGTTACATCTTAGATTTGAGTGCGTCTTGTTTTCGATAGCATGCGGTAATAATCATTATTTGTTACCGAAGTATTCCCGTTATTTTCTTCCAGGTGTTAAGCGCACTCTCCTGTTGGATCAGTCCTTATTCGACAAGGAAAGCAGCCAAATCCAATTAACGTTCCATGTCGATGGATTGCCTCTTTTTAATACTAGTCCAATGAAATTCTGGCCTATTTTGGGAAGCATTGGAACGGGGCCAGTCTTTCTCATTGCACTGTATAGAGGTCTAAAAGATCCACAATGCCCGCACGGATTTTTAAAAGATTTCATAGACGAAATTTTACCCTACTTGCATCATGGAATCGAGTTACACAGCCGCCATTATGCTTTCAAGCTCCACTGTTTGCTGGCCGATGCCCCTGCGAGGGCATTTGTATTAGGTATGAAATATCATACTGGATACTACAGCTGCAGCAAATGCAAAATCAAAGGCATTAGGTCTGAAGGACGCACATGCTTTCCCATGATCGACAATCTTGAAAAAAGGTACGACTTAATCTACAGAATTATTTTGATCATTAAAAATTTTATCATTTTCGATTTTGTATCTTTTATTTCATTTATATTTGTTCTCAGGTTAGCGTCAAATTTCTATGTCGATACCGACCAAGAATGGAAAGACAACACCGCTTGCCCTCTGGCTCGTATACCGTTAGAGCATTTCGATTTTGTCGAAAGAGTTGTACTAGATTCAATGCATCTAATTTACATAGGTGAGCTTAAAATACTTTTTGTTCAAAAATGTATCGTTTCATTTTGGAATTTGTACATTTTTTTGAACCTTCGATATTTCTCATTTTTGTTTCACATTTCTTTTTAAATCTTGTTTCTGAATCTTCTGTATTTTGAAATGCTGCCTGCAAACTCACTTTCAGCCCTATGAAAATTACCAACATTACATTGTTTACGTTTTTTTTTCTCTTAAAATTGTCACTAACACACCTAAAAATGCGCGCTGAAGGTTCTCTCAAAGATACTTTGCCGATCACTCCCGCAAGTGGTTATTTTTTCTCTTTGTCTCCGTCTATCTGTCTCTCTCCCTCTCTCATTACTTATGATTGATTCAGTGCCCGAGAATTTTATGAAAAAAACAACACTCGTATTTACAAAGTTTTTAATGTGAATTTAGTCATGTTTCATTTGTGTAAATTATTGGATATTGCAGGAGTTTTCAACCGACTCATTGAAACGTGGCTTGGAAACACGGCAGGGTACAGACGTCTGATTTCAGCTACCAGTGTGGCTTTAATAGACGAGAGGATGGGCAGGTTGTACGAATTCTACCCTTGTGAATTCCAGCGGTCTCCAAGAGCGTTATCAATGTTATCCAAGTGGAGAGCTCACGAATACCGACAATTTTTGTTATATATTGTGTATTCTGTTATGCATGACATTCTTTCTGAGGAACATCTGTCACACGTTCTCCTGCTTCAGGTGAGGTTCACTCTTTGCTAGCGCATCAACTCAAATGTTTTGTACATATAAAATTCATTATAAAATTGCACTAATAAATAAACAAACAAACATTCATAAAAATTCAAATGAACAGTTTCAAAATATGCCGACTGCCGAATTATTGGGGGAGGGGGTTCAATCTCCACACCCTCTATAGTTTTGCCCCTGGTAAGTGAGTGTTTACATGACGAGTAAGAAGTTTGCGGAGCGAGCTGAAGGCGAGTGAAGCAATTGTCTTACTAGTCTTGTAAACGCTCACTTATGATTCTTGATTCGTAAGATATTTTATACTACAAATATTTCAAAAGTATGTGGATTATCATCGTGTTTTTTTTTTGGTTTTTTTTTTAAGAAGAAGAAGAACATTCATGAAAGTACAGTGATTCTAGAAATGCTAAAAGCTCTCATATTTCAAATGCTGAATTTGAATTATCAATGTTTATTTTTCAAGATTTGTTCGCTGTTCTCTTCGCCCCTTTCCTTTCAAATAATTTTGGAATTGATTACCCTGCGTAATCATCTGGGCGTCTAGCATCAAGGTATACAGTATAGGCATGAAAACCTGCACTAGAGAGTGCTACAAAATCACCTGTGGAGGGGGAAACTGAAAGGGTGATCATGGATACTACTTTTAAATGAAAATACTGCTATCCTTAGGAAAGCAAAAAACGGCCGAAAATTATTCCACCCAATGATCACTTTTTTCAATATGCAAAGCTACAAACTTTGCGAACATCCAAGTTTTAGTGCCTATGTACATTTATAGAAATACAAGCTAAACTTTTCGACAGAAGAGAACATCTGGGAGTAGTCTGTCGTTCTCGTTTGTACATTTATTTGTCGCCGCCGTATATTGTGAATTAACTCGTTTTCATCTTCACATTTCTTTATTTGTCGCATTCCAAATTGACCCAATTCCCCCCCCCCCTTTTAATTCGTTATCTTAGCATGTATCTACTGTAAACTTGCTAATTTTTTTTTCTAGCGATTAGAGGGGCCAAAATTAATCTATTTGGTTTTGTATTCCCTGTTTGGGGAAACCCACGTCCATCCTTTACTATTGCTTTTTTGTATATTGAAATTTATTCGCGTACTTATTTCAAAGTGTTTTTGTATAACCTTTTCTTGTTTATTACCCTAGTATACCTACCATATATGTGTATCCCTTTGTTACTATTTCAATGTGATTTTTCAGTTCCTTATCTGTTACTATTTCGATGTGATTTTTCAATTCCTTGTCTCTGTGTTTTTTTTATTTTTAATTTGATATAATTTTTCTGTTCCTATGTGATTTTTATAATTTTGATGTGATTTTTCTGTTCCTATGTGATTTTTATTATTTTGATGTATTTTACTGTTCGTGTTTTGCGGTATAAATGTTTAATTTTTTCTTATTTCTAAACATGGTTTTAATTATGTACTCGTATTATGAAAAATCACCTTTATTTAGAGATTATTGAAATACAAAATATTTTGATATATTTTTAATGTTTGAAATATTGTGGTATAATACATGGAAAACACAGGTATGCGTACGCGGTACGATGACTGTGGAAACCGGGGGCACGTATGAATTACGCACACGCAATGTAGCGGTACGGTCACCGCCAGAGAAACGTGCATGGAAATTTTACATCTACGTTACCTAGATGGGTGATAGCTACTTTGCCCTTAATGAAAATTCGTGGTGGTACGTCGGCGGTAGCGTGTGTGTCTCCACCTCTACGTATGTTGTGGGTAAAGTTGGTCCGTGTCTCTACCTACTACCAATTTTTAGCGGTAAAACGTTGTAAGAATTCCTGTTGAGTAGTGGTAACGCCGCTGTACCACGTCGACGTGATTCCCACTACGAAATCGCGATTTGAGCGGTGGAATGTTCAACGGGATGTTCGACTATTGATAATTTACATGATTTCAGTTTAAACCGATGTAAATTAGGTTGGATTTTATCTTTTAAATTTTATAATTAAATTTAGTACGAAAGGATTTATTAAATTTTTTATAGAAGTTTAATTAATTTAGGTTATAATTTTTAGTTTTAAATTAATTTTTTTAAATTATTTTCAAAATAATTTTTTATTAATTTTTTAGTATAAAAAGTTTTAAAGTTTGTTAATTAAATATATTAAATTAATTATTAAAAAAAATATAATAATTATAATTAAATTAATTAAATTAAAAGGAAATTCTATAATTTTTGTTCCTAAATATCTAATAGAAATAATAATATTAAAAAAAATTCATAATTAAAAAATTTGGGTAATATAAAAATAAAAATAATAGAATTTAAAACTAATATTAATCCTGAAAATTTATTTTCAATTGATCGAAGGATAGAATAAAAAAATAAAAAATATCATTCAGGTTCAATATGATTTGGAGTTTTAAAATAATTTATTATATTAAAATTATCATAGTTATTAAATAAATTAGGATTAATTAAGATTAAATTAATTAAAATTATTAAAATAATAATAAAAAAATAAAAATCTTTTAATAATAATATTGGGTTTAAGTTAATTAAATCTAATTTATTATTAATTCCTAAAGGATTAGTTGATTTATTTAAATGTAAAATTATTAAATGAATTAAAATTATTATTAAAATAATTATTGGTAATAAAAAATGTAGAACAGAATTAGGCGGATTTTTGATTGTACTATCTGGGAACACTGCTGCTGAACACATCTGCGAGTGTGGTAGTTACTCACTTACTTGCTTGTATTCGGCCATTTTATCTGGTGAATTATGGTTAAAATTTTCGTCCTACTTACCGGACCACAAAAATTCTTCATTCTTCAACGTAGCCTAATCACAGTGCCACTTACGAAGTAAGTACATTTTCCAGTCATATTAATTGTATTCTATTCTTTTCACCATGATGGTATGCCACGGTTCTTACCGGAGTAGACCATAAGGTTTGGTTCGTCTATTTAGGTAATTCAATTCGGATTTCTGATAGTAGTGTCTTCATTTATTTCAGCAGAGATCGAAAGAAAAAATGTTATGTCTCAGTTTAAATGGGGTGCGTCGCGTTTTCAATTTCAATAACTTACTCAATCACGTTGCTCGATACATCAAAGGAGAAAAGAAAGTGAGAATCGTGCAGTGTTGATTTTCCTATTCTGTCGTGATTTATTTTTTCATTTATTATATTATCAATTGTGTAGAGACCAGGAGTATTTGCAACCAATTCGCAAGTGGAATTCTCTGAATTACGAAGTGATATCAACCGTCGAGTAGAAGGTGATAAAATGTGGAATTTAATGGGTCCAAATCAGAGTCTTGATCTCAATAAATTACGTAAAAAGTGAGAACGCATATTTTTTTTTGGTGCATATTAAATTCGTACATACTAGGAAAAAAATAACAAACACCTTGTTATTTGGTTTCAGTTACGAAGAAGAAGGACAAGTTGAAGCTAGGAAATTGTGGTCCATCGAAACTGGTTCTAGTTGTATATTGTACAGCCATCAAAATTTTATCAACTCTCGTCGATTTTATTCTACAGTAAGTTTCACAGCAGTTTTATTTATTCTTACGAGAAATAATTCAGCGGAATTTTATTATATTTGGCTCCCCTGTAATTTATTTTTAAAGGAAAAACGAAGTGTGCCGCACAACCAGCCAAATGACGAGAGAGGAAATCCAAAGAGCAATGTGAGTTTACTTTCATTCATTTTTTTTTGGTTGGAATTTTACAATATTTTGGGTGTCTTGTATCGTATTTTAATTACGCTGTGTGTTAATTTATGTCTTCTCGAGTCTATATTCTTCGTTAACTATCAGTTTTGTTGCACTGGATTCTTGAATTATTTCTACAATAGTACTGTCAAGGATCTAACAATCTTGTCATATTTTCAGAAAGAAATTAGCCAGTATACAAAAGAAGAACTACTGATTTACGTTGCCGAATTACGGAAGGATCTGGTTAGTATCTAAAGTCATAGTTACCATCAAGTTTGTTTCTCGTAAGTGTGCTCTTTACGAGAATTCCGATTTTTTTTTATATCTTCGATCGACGGTACCATAATGAGTTGTAGGTTCAATTTCATTTTCGTTCTTACCCGTACGAGTATTTATGATACACGGGGGCCTGTTTCTCAACACGTTTTTCCTACAAGTAGTCTTGATGAATAGTCTTGGTTTTCAAGATAAATCGAGTACTCGATTCAAGTCATCTTCAGCCGTATCTTGATTCGTTCATTTCTACTCGCGATATTTTACTATAGAAACCTGCTTAATGTGTAGGTTTATGATTTCATTTTCATGTTTCTGAATCGATTGTTTCTTTCTCTCTCTGTATCTTTTGTGCATCCCAATGCACAGAAATATCAAGTCAAGCTTTTAATGTACAGTATTTACTGATTTTGACAGGAAATTTCGGCGAATACCATTCATTTTGTAACATGCAGAGCTGCGATTGAAAAATTCGAGGATGATTTTGGTCAGGATGCCGACATAGATTTTAAAAATATACCTAAACCCCCCAAGGTAACTTGGTTCGAGAGAAGTCGTCGTATTAGATCATTGAAGTATTCCTGGATCCTGAAGAATCGTTCCGAAGAATATCGTGTTAAACGTCTGATCAAACTAATTGAAGATAGTGGATATTTCCAAGATAATGATCATTTTTCCGAATGTATTGCCTTTGCGTTCGAAGATTTGTCCAAAACAATAAAACAAAGAACATTAATTCCGGGATCTGGCAATATGATTTTCAAGTATTCCACAACTGACCAAGACGCTAGTCGAGCGATGGAAATATTTATGTCACTTTTTGAAATAAAAGATACTGTAGTCGTTTACCGTAAGGAATAATGTAATGAATTTGTTCGAGTATATTGTTACACGATTATATTTTCAGTGTACTTATCAATCAATTCAAGAATTGTGTATATTATTTTGTTTTGAAATTTATGTAAATTAATTTTGTTATTCCGCGATTAAAAAAAGAATTATTGTAATGATTTACCATTTTGTTGTGTGCTTATTTTATTTTCAACTCATGAAGTCTGGACAGTTGTCGACAAGCTTGATTCTCATTCGAGCACGTCAGAAGAAAAATTTCAAAAATAACAGGATCAATTTTTGGACAAATCTGGAGGTGTCCGGAAAGTGTCCTAAAGACCGGCCAACAATTTAAGTATTTTTATGAGGTCAAATCTCTTAAAAAACAGGTTGAATAGCTGTAAATATTCACATTAATTTTTTCAGCCTGCACGCGTATGCGCTCTAAAAATAACAGGATCATTTTTTTGGAATAAATAATCAAATTTATTAATAAAATTTGAGATTATATTAAAGGTCGAAATTTTAGGAATGTAATTTGGTGAAAATTATATCAATTTTGGACAAATCTGAAGTGTCCTAAAAACCAGTCGTTTTTTGGTAGATAAATGAAGGATATTTCTGCTTAGGATTTTTTGAATTGTGATTTTAGTAATGATTTAGGCCATATTTCAATGAATTGTCCTGGTGTGAGTACTCTTATCATTTTGGCGGAAATGGTAATTCCGCGAGCGTCAGTAAGGTATCATTTCTGGCTGAGAAAAGGGTTAAAATAGGTGAATATTTGATTTTAAAAATTATTTTCTTGGCTGAACGCTTGTAACCCTATAAAATAGTAGTAAAAAACTATGAAAATTGGTGTTTTTTGGTAGATAAATGAAGGATATTTCTGCTTAGAAATTTATGAAAATTTTATAATTGTGATTTTAGTAAAGTTTTCGGGTATATTTCAATGAATTGTCCTGGTGTCCTAGACCTACGCCGGTACTATGAAATATACTGTACTTACCTTGGTAAAAATGATAGTTATTGATTGGTGATTTCTGTCTGAGAAAAGGGATAATATTTCATTTTGAAAATTATTCTCTTGACTGCACGTTTATTGTGTCCCTTGTTAAACAGTAGCAAAAAACTATGATAATTACTTAGTGTTTTTTACAGGTTAAATAAAGGATAATTCTGGTTAGAAATTTATGAAAATTTTAGAATCGTGATTTTAGTAATGATTTAGTATACATTTTAATGAGTTATGACTTTATGAGGAATTCAAGAGAAAAGACCTACTTTTTGCTTTAAAAATGGCTAAACATTTAATTTTGAAAATCATTTTAATGACTGAACGCTTGTACCTCGATAAAATTGTAGGTAAAAACTATGAAAATTATAGTTTTTTAGTGTATAAATAAAGAATATTTCTGCTTAGGATTTTTTGAAAATTTTAGAATTGTGATTTTAGTAAAGATTTAGGGTATATTTCAATGAATTGACCTGGTGTCCTAGACCTGCCCCTATACTACTTCTAGTAAGAACAGAATAGTCGTTGAAATTCGAAATTCAACGTTTGCTACTGTCTTCCACATCTCAGCTTTGTTTCAACCTTTCAGACAACGTTTGATACTTAGCTTGAAACCTTCGGCTTTTGACTGACTAGTCTCTGACAGGAGTCTCAATTTTTCAGAAATGAAATGTGACGTTCAGAAGAACAATTTGCCGACAAATAGTTTTTGAAAACTAAAAATGTTCCGACAAAATCTCTTAAAAATTGAAAATTTGCCGATTTTTAATTGAAATTTTTTTAATTTGAAAAAATAAAATAAACTAACAAACAAACAAACATTCATAAAAAATGGAAAATTCAAATGAACAGTTTCAAATTTGCCGACTGCCAAATTATTGTGTGGTGTGTTTCAATCCCCCGCACTCCCCTATAGTTTCGCCCCTGTTCAGTTGCCTTAGAGTATTAATGCAAGTGAACTGTTTCGCTAAAATGCATTTGTGATGGTTACAGCAGTTCTCGGGACAGCTCCCACATAAGTGTGCGCTTGTCTTTCATATTTTTGTCTCGCCCTGTGTATGGGAGGTGAAAGGGTTCCCAACTGTACGCGAACGAGGACATCGTCAATTTCGTCAAAATTCACGACATGTTTTCAGTTTCTTGAACGACTCCAGTCTCGTTTCTAATTATCTTGTCGTCGCCAGTCGGTTGTTGTGGCTAGAGGAGAGGATCCTTCTATCTCGGAAATGAATGAAACTGGGAAAGTTGTGAGAGAGAGAGGGGGGGGAAGTGAGAATAATTATCGTGTTCGCTACTTAACGCGTGTTTTATGTAGCCGGGCGAATTATTTTTGTTTATTTTCGTATTATAATTCAAACGTGCGGCGTTTGTTGGCATCTGGTCGCGAAGTGCGGACGAAATCACGATTCACAAAATTTTACACTCACACACTGCTGTCTGATGTCACCACGGTCTCCGGCGGTCGCGAGTGAGTGACACCTTCCACCTTCTGCGGGCTCCTTATGCCCCGCGGTGTACTTCCGTCTTAGGTGCTGCCCGGCTGCCGCGATAATGAAAGTGTACGTTTTAGGAAGCCCTTAGGAATTCCGAGCCACTTTTGAACCGTTTTTGTTTTTTGTTTTTTTAATATTCATCCGCGAGTTGAGTGATTAGTCGCCGTCATTCGGTTGGTACAGTTTGAAAAATGCGGGGGTCGTCTGGCCTGTATGGGCCTCTTTTACTTGAAATGTTTGGCGCCGCCTTCTGTTGTCACAACACCTGATACCTTTTGGCTTACCTGTGCTGTTGCGCATGCGCTCGACTCGACTTAGCTTCTTATAATAAGATTCGTTTCTGGCTCTCTCTCTCTCTCCCTCTGTCTTTCTTTATCTCTTTCCTTCTCTCTCGCTCTCTCAATGTGGTCGCGAGATGAGAGACACGCGGAGAGCTTACTCTTCTTCCTCTCTACTGTATCGTCTCTCCGATCGCCGGTGACGGTGTGTGTGCGTGCCGTTGCTGACTGCCTTCTGCCTGGAATTTCTCGATCTTGCGTATGCACTAGTCTTATTTCCTAGCGTTCTTTATATCGTTCGAAGAATTTTTCGCGATTTATCGGAAGAATTGTGCGATGCAGAAAAACTCGATACGTTCGCGTATGTTGGCGATAATCGGTTGGTTTTTGCACTCAATTTCAATTTAGATCATCGCGACGTCCGTTGACTCAGTTGTGAGCTTGTGATTCCAGTTCGTGTTCGGTTCAAGATCGTTGTGAAGTGGTTCCTTGAACTCGTTGGGACGATTTTTTTGCAGGTTTCCGCGAGAAGCTCGCCTCCAGAATTGCAGCCGATCGCAGAAGCTGCTTAAACGGTGAGTAGGTTTGTGTCTCCAATCTGGCTGTATCCGAAAGCGAGCATGGCGGTGACCGAGGCTAACTTCTGTCGGTGCCTTTATCCTGCCAGTAGGGTTACGGAGAGAAATTCCAGATGGACATAGTTTTTGCCGAACCCTCTATTACTGTGAAATATGCGGAATACCTTCATGTGTGCGAGCAACACCATTTTATTGAATTATTTTTTACGCTTTACTTTCAAAGAATATCGATAGAAATAATTTTTGTCTTCGGAGCATTCATTCCAGTTAGATGCTCTTCTCTATCCACCACATACATTCATCAAATGATGCTGGAATTAGCATACGTTTAGTCGTTCAAAATATCGATCAACCAGCAGCCATCTATATTTCGACTACTTTGTTTATGTTCGTGTTGGTGGAGGCATGAATTAGGGAAGAGTCACACGTAGTGTGCTCTAACACCCCCGACCCCCTCTCATGCCGTCGTGTATCATCCAAAAAAATGTTGAATAGTTAACTATCAATCTTCGTATTTTACAGTATCAATCAAATTTTAATTCAGAGTAAAGTAAAGCAATAATTCACTCAGAACAAAGTTCCAGTGATTATAGATTCGTTTAGAAGAATGCACTCGGAACAAAGTTCCAGTGACTGTTCTTTCCGTTTCGTGTAGAAGAATGCACTCGGAACAAAGTTCCAGTGACTATCATTTTAGATTCGTGTAGAATAATGCACTCGGAACAAAGTTCCAGTGACTATTCTTATTTCCGTGATCGATTCAGTGCTTTCCGAAATTTTTGGGTTTTTCAATCATATAATCTTCGTGATAAGAAAGGAAAATCTTTCAAAAGGTAAGGGTTTTGTAAACAAATCTGCTGGTTGTAATTTCGTTTCTGTGTATTTTGCCTTCAACAAATTTTTCTCAAATAATTCCTGTCTTTCTAGGTATTTCTTTTCCATCATCTTTAATCGTAAATAACCACTTTACAGGTACTACCTTCATCGATTTTTCCGTTCAACAACTGTCCACACTTCATGTTTCAACATCGAGTCAAGTTCTGATTTTATAGCTTCAGCCCATTTATCTTTTTCTTTACCATTTATCGCTTCAGTATACGACAAAGGTAATGCATCAAACGAGTGAACATTGTTATTAAAATAATTAGAGTTAATATAGTTTGGTAAGGAATACTTAGTCATCAATCTATCTTCTTTTTCATCAGTTTGTTCGATCATTTCAATAGGATTCATTTCTGAATTCATTTCAGTCAAATCAGTAGTAGTTGCACACTGAACTGCTAAGCCCCAGAAATCCAGAGGAAATCCAGAAGTTTGCAGAAGTGCTCGTGTTCTTTCTTCTATCGTTCGATTCACCCTTTCAATAGTCCCCTGATGTTCATGTACGTATGGTTCTGCTGTTTGAACTTGAATGTCAAATTTATTTAATACTTCATTTGTTATTTCACTCACAAATTCTGTACCATTATCACATTGTAAAGTTCGAAAAGAATATTTAGCATCAAACATCGTTTTGTAGTTCGTAAGAGCAAATTCAAGACATTTTGGTACCTCTGTTTTCTTAAGAATTACAAAGGTTTGTAAGTATCTCGTGTAATCGTCAAGAACTGTCAAAATATACTTCTTTTTGTGAATGAAAGTTGGAGGACTAATTTTTCCAATAAGGTCAGCATGAATTATATCTCACAAGGTCGAGAAGCATGCTCACGATCTTTATCAAACGTTTTTCTTGTCATTTTAGCCAATGCACACGTTTCACATCGTTCAGTTTGTTTAGAATAAATCAATTCAGATACACCAGTCGATACAGAAGTCAATTTATACAAATATGAAGAAGAAATATGGTCCATTCTTTTGTGCCATAGTTCCCCCTCTGATTCTAACATTTTTATCTTTTCAGCTGATAGTTTTTGTTTCTTACTTCGATTTTTAGACTTCGTAATAGCAGTCTTATTTATTTTAAAATTATTCGTGTCTTTCAAATTCATCTTGTCACCAATTTTTAAAGGAATGTCTTCTGTAGAGTTCAAGTTTTTTAATTTAGCAGTATTCGAAATAATCTTTGCAGAAAGTCGATAAAGTGAGTTTCGAACATGAATTAGTGCAATTTTCGATTTTAATTTTCGAGAAGATATAGTTCCATTGCTAGCATTCAAAACCATGGAAGTACGAAATTGTAAATTAAATGCATGCACATTGCACACTCAAAATATTGTCGTTCAAATTAGGTATAAACTGTACATTTTGCAGTTTCAAATAAGATTTACGTTTCGAAAATTCAATCATCAACATCAAGCATCCTGCCCCTAGTGAGAGACAGTCTCCCTGAGCTGCTGTTTGAACAGTCAGGGGTTCATCATATGGTTCATATTCAAGCAAAATTCGATCATTGGGAACAGCATGATTAGTAGCAGCTGAATCCACCAATAGTGAAATCATATCATCAAAAACAGAAAAGGAGTTAAAGATTTTATAAGATTAATCGAGATTTTCTTACTTGCAGTGCACTCATTTTTCTCGTGTCCAAATCAAATAAAACATCCATAGCACAGCTTCTGCTTGAATGGACAGGATGTACTTACATGGAAGTAGGTACCACACGTAAGACACTGATTTTTTCGTTTTTCATCTTTCGACATAGTTTTGAGTTTCTCGATCTGCTCTTTCGTTTACAAAATTTTTCGAACCTATTAGTTTGTCATCGTTTGGTATTACTAGGATTGTGAAGTTCGGCATCGAATGTCGATCTCGTGAAGAACCGTCATTTGTCTCCATAGCCATCTCTCCTGATCCCATTTTCGTCTTAGAAGATCCGGCTGTCGTCTTTTTCAATAGGTCGAGGAACGGTAGCAACGCTTTATTGACTGCCGCCTCAACTATCGTGTTCATTTTTTCATCGTTATCCAGCCATTCTTCGTCTTCGTTATCCGTACCGGTCTCCATAATTTCATTTTCAGCCGCCATTTCAATTTCGGATTCAACCTGCTTTGTCTTTCTTTTTCCGACCATTTTCAAAAAAATTCAAATCAAATAAACTTATTTCAAACGTTTCGTTCTGCTACCAAGTTAGATGCTCTTCTCTATCCACCACATACATTCATCGAATGATGCTGGAATTAGCATACGTTTAGTTATTCAAAATATCGATCAACCAGCAGCCATCTATATTTCGACTACTTTGTTTATGTTCGTGTTGGTGGAGGCATGAATTAGGGAAGAGTCACACGTAGTGTGCTCTAACACTTTCTCCTGCCAGTAGGGTTATGGAGAGAAATTCCAGATGGACATAGTTTTTGCCGAACCCTCTATTACTGTGAAATATGCGGAATACCTTCATGTGTGCGAGCAACACCATTTTATTGAATTATTTTTTACGCTTTACTTTCAAAGAATATCGATAGAAATAATTTTTGTCTTCGGAGCATTCATTCCTAGCTGCTCCCTCCCACCAGGCTTGCATGACAGTGTGTTTCGAGGAATATCCGAAATAGGATTTCCAGGGCTTTCCAGCAGCCGATAGCTGACGGTAGCCAATGGGTTCCAGTCAATAGCCGATAGCAGGCTGACCTGAGTTCGCCAGCCGATAGCCAGTTATCAGCCAATCAAGTTTTCGTTAGAGTGTTTAGGTCCCTTTTCTTGAGCCACGTCCCAAATTAATCAAAATATTCTAATATTACCAGAAGTACAAGCATCTGCATCTCACGACGAGTTTTTTGAGAGGTCACACGAGTTTTTTGAGGGGTCACACGGTTTTTGAAAAATTAAACCAGTAGCTAGCCAGTCAAATTTTGTCAGCTAATAGCTAGCTTTATTATTCCAGCCAATGAAAAAAATCAGCTCGAGCCGATAGCTAATAGCCAATGATGATTGGCTGGAAAGCTCTATCGCAAGCTGACTATAAGGGTAGTTCTGGTAGTTGGGCATTCTGCCTCTCGGTGATTCATACCTCCAGGTCAGTGCGCGGGATGTCTAACAGGCCAACTAAGTCAATTAAAGTCAATTGTTTGGAGGAAGTCGATTAGTCAGTTAACGACTATTATTTTCATAGTTTCTAATAATGGTCGATTCATTTCAGTTCATGAATGCTGACTTCCATGTCCGAGAACTTGAACAAAGTTTTCGAGAATGTGAGGCTCAGGGAACTCGAACATAAAGTTGTTTCTGAATGTTTGTCATTGGGCCTCAAACAACTTGTATTTGTATTATTGACTGTCGCTGAAGGATGTGGCTTTATTTTGAACAATTGAGCATCTTTTTTCAGTTTTCAAATAATTGTGGTAATGAATGATAGCGGCCCTCTTACAGACTGCGAGTTTTCAATAAACGGGATAAAATGGTCAACTAAAGTCAACTATTTTCGCATATAAATCCTGTTAGACACCCTGGCGTGCTTCAGGGATCTTCAACTAAGAATTTGTTTCCCACCCAGACAATGGCATAGATAGAAATTTGGCAAGGAGGAAGATCGAAAAGTTTGTAAAAATTGATAGATCGCAGATGAAGAGCGAAATTTTCTTGAAATAATGTTGAAACACGAACGAAATAGTACCTTTTTGACAACCAACAATGGGTGATGTATCCCCTTCATCCCCCTTCTGCTATTTCAACGCCAGTGTAATTAGCATCACTGACAGTAGTGGATAATAAGCGAAATGCCCAATCAGTAAACATTCTAAGAGACCCACCATGTTTGAGACTAACAGATTTTAATAGCCCCACCCCTTGCACTACAAAAAAAACCGGAAAAGTTGAACGATTTTGCTGGGGCTAGGCAAAATAATGGCAGCATGTGGCAGGAGCTCCTAAAAAGGATCAGACGATTCAAAACAAGATGAAGACGATTTTGTTGGGCCCTCTTTCTGTAAATACAGATCGCACAATTCTTCTCTAAAAAGAATCAGGCAATTCAAATGAAGACATGATTTTGCTGGGCCTCTTGCATTAAAAAAAAAATCCAACAATTTTGATAGGAACCCCTGAAATAAAGGTCAGACGTCAGAATATTCTTTTGGAGCTCCTTACAAGCAAAGTAGATTATAACATTATTGTATCTAGTACCCCCCCCCCCCCCCACATACACTCGCTAAAACAAGAAGCCTAGTAATTTTAATCCAGTTCTATAGATTTGAGGTTTTTTTTTTTCATAGTAGCCAGGGACCTGGAGAGGCTTTTTAGAGGGATGGGGATAGTGAGTAAATTTCTACCCAGTGCCCTGTTGAATTTGCCTCGGACAGTTGCTTTCTATTGATGGACAAATAATGTCGAATATTTACTGATGTTGACAACCGTACTGCAGAGTAAGCACAGTGAAAGCAGGTACAAGAGAATAAACAAAATTTAATATGAGAAATTACCAGTTCTTCTGATTTAAGAGTAATCATAATTAAAGAAACTATTTGAGATATTTGGTCACTGCTTCTTCCCTTTCATCCTCTTGGAGTCCGATTTACCTGCCGGCGTAACAGATCAGGGACCAAAGAGTTACTAGCTCCGAAATTGTAGTTGGAAGGTGGTACCTAGGAAAATAAAGTAAACAAGGTAGAAAAAATGGGTACAATTAGGGAAGAAACACGTGGCGGAAGAGACGATCTCGAATATTGCACCAGCCAGAAGGCCCCTTGAGAC
Organism: Acanthococcus lagerstroemiae; assembly: GCA_031841125.1. Taxonomy (NCBI): domain Eukaryota; kingdom Metazoa; phylum Arthropoda; class Insecta; order Hemiptera; family Eriococcidae; genus Acanthococcus; species Acanthococcus lagerstroemiae. Next base: position 57,297,190 of record CM063112.1, on the reverse strand, counting down.
CCCATCAGTGGAGAAAACTATTTTCGATTATTGGTGGATTTCGAACCTTTAGGAGTAGTGTTCACCTTATATCAAAATTGAATTTGGCGACCTTAAACTGCTCGCAGGCGGTACTTCGATCCGACGATGAGGGCTAATGGAAGTTTTAGAAGTGTTAGTACTGCAGTCATTAAAGCTATTGGTAAAACATAGAAAAACACAAGAGTTCAAATAGTGGTTTCTCTGAATTGGAGGAAAGACGATGAAATTATTTCGGTTGAAAAATGGGTCCGAAGGCAATCTAATTACCAACTTCGTTTCTGACCTAACTTTATGACCTTGAAGAAATATCAAAAATTCAAGTATTACTCCCGTAAAGATTGTGTTAATGTATGGTAATGTAAAAGGTAATTTTCACCCCTCCCCTCTCTTCACCACTTCACTACCTTAACAATGTCTCTGGAGTAGTTACAGGAGAAATTTGAAAGGACCCTCCTTGAATGAAATTGATCGAGGAATAGGTATTTTTTGTTTTAAACGTTTTTTGATGAAATCAATATCAAAAAATTCTCGAATTTGGGAACGAAGCTTCGTTGCAGCTCGGGGTAATGGGGAACCCTTATTTACGCTTGGTGTAAACAATTAATGGTTTTGATCGGAACACTCCCGAGAAGAGCTCTGTATGTACAAAAAAAATTGTTGCTAAGTTTAAGCAAAATCGGTTTCTGATAACCATTGCCTAAAGGGGGTTGAAGTTCTGATGGAAATTAACATTAATTTTGAGAGTTAAAATTTTTCACATGACTGGAGCTTCCTCGTACGAGAAAATTGTCTCCCTCTCCCCTGAACCTTTCATGTGCCACAGGAACTAATCTCTTATTCTTACTGTGAAAATGGAGTTTTTTAGGTCGCTGAATTCACTTCTGAAATCTTATGTTCCTCGCTGGACCCTTCGGTCTTCTAGATTTAGTGACCCACAAAATCCCGTTTTCAGTATAAAGATCTTTGATGTTGTTGTAATTAGATAAGTCTCCTTCAACCCTTGCAGGTTGAGGGAAGGAGGAAGGGTTTCCGGAGATAGATTCAGTGGTTTAAAAAAAATATATTATAAGTGTAAAGAACTTGGGAATTGGGATAAATGAGAATTAGTCCTCTGTGACTCCGGAACGGTAGAGGGAAGGGAGGGCGAACCTCAGAAACAGATGAGGAGATCCCAGTTGTGTCAGAATCGTAAAAAATGTCAAAATCAGTAGAAATTCCCGTAAGAATTTCAAAGCCCTTGAGGAACGGGTTACTTGTTACTAATTTTGCCTGTTCTTTGCAAACGATTTTTTTTTTAAATATAGGAATCGATCGGGGAAGGGGGTCTTCATTTGAAATTTGAAGGTTGAAAATAATGAAATAAGGACTACCCACCCAATTGACCAAGGGACTTTTTTTTAATGTTTTTTCTATGGGCAGAAAAGTGATGTATTTTGGTGTAAAATCCAGTAGCCTCAATTTTTTTAGAAAAAGTTTAAAGCCGATGCGCAGAGAAGTTGAAGTTTGACATAGAATTCCTCGTATAAAGAAAACTGCCATGTATTGTTCAAACATCTTACAAGGAAAACTTTTCAAAAAAAAACAAACGAATTCTGACCAAACAATTTAGTTTTTACATAACAAAAGACTCTACAAGAAATTTTATGAAAAAAACTCTAGTAGGTGGTTTACGGGGTTCCGAAATAGGGAGGTTTAAGGCCTCCCAATGAAATGACGTCCTTCACTTAATGTTGATCGAATATGCGTCACGTCTTCTCTTAACCTATTTATATGGTACTGATTCACTGAACCCGTTTATGAGGATTTGCTTGGACGCACCCCCACCCTTTTTGGGTTGCCGGAATCATTTCTGAGGTCAATGTAACCCTTGTGTGGAATGTTCCGCAGGAGGCTACCAACTGAAACCTTGACGTTGAATGTGTGGATACCGATAATATCGAACATAGAATTTTCTCAAGTCACTGAGTTTTTCAGCTGTAACCGCTAAACGAGATGGCTCAGTAACGGCCGCGCCTAGTATCGCCCATATTGGGCAGTTCCAAAAAACAAAAGTACATTTATAAGTTTAAAAATATTCAAAAATATAACATACTTGAAATTGAATTCTTTTTTTTTGGGGAGGAGGAGCAAAGAAGTATTGTGATAAAACCGGCAGTTTTCTGATGGAGGCGCTAAAAAAAGCCTAGGATGGGCGCTGAGGGGACTACAGCCTTAAATATTGGAAGCTAAGTATGCGTACTCTGGTTAGCTCTGTGGATTCGGGCTGAATGAAGAAGAAAATTGAATTCGAAGACCAGATAAGGCTAAAGAGTTACGTTTGGTGATGAGAATGAAAGTGTGCTAGATTATTTCAAAAAATATTGAAAATTTTTCGAAACCCGCGAGTGAAGTTTCGAACGGAGCTTCACATGTATATAAAATGGTAGTTCGATTATCATACATGTTAATTCTTTTCTAAATATTTTTAATGGCGTGAAATTAGCTTTATTTTATATCTTGAAAAGGACGGGATCAAGAAATTCGTTTCTGATGTCATTCTGACTGTAATTCCTACCCTAATGTCGCCACCGAGAGTTGTAACCCACTAAAATTGGTAAAAGTAGTGTATACCAGCTTCAATCGCATCGGTCGGGTTTTATATGAGCCGTTCATTATTTCATTTTTGATGTTTCGAGCATTACGACTGCCTCTGTAGCAGTATGAGGGGTGTTGACCTAAATATTAGAGTCGAACGAAAACTGCAAAATATTTGAAGTTTGTTCATATATACGTATTTAGGTCAAGACCCCTATGATGTTACAGAGAGGGGTTAACGCTCAAAATAACATCAAGAATGAAACAGGCATCCCTTCCATCCTCCTCCATCCTAAGAAACAAGATAGGAGTGAAAAAATGAAACGTAATTGAAATTAGTATGTAGCACTTTATCAACTTTAGCAGGTCGAAATCGAAACCCCCTGTGGCAGCATTAGGGTTGGGGTTACAGTAAAAATAAAAACAAATTTAGTGACCTAACCCCTTCTCATCCAGGTATAAATAAAATCTTGCTGATTTGTAAAATATGTTACACCGAATTCATCTAATCGATTTCATAAAATAGGCAGATATTTTGCTAATTTTATCGAATCAGTAGCGCAAGAGCAGTTGTTGCCAAATTTATAAAACCAGCAAAATTTTTTGGTGAATTTATAAAGTAGGCGAGTGTTTGCCGATTTTACAAAATCAGTAATAAATGATTATTACTGATGAGTGTACCTGACGGATGAGGTCAGAATTTTCACGTGCTCACTAGAAAACCAAATCTATGATAAGGTAAAATGAAGACGAGTACTACTCATAATTCGAATAGTGTCCATTGACCTGTTACATCATGACTTCTCTGCTGACAAAATGAAACGTCAACTCCATCTGTACCCTCGAAAATCCTCTTCAATATTTGTTTGCAAATAGTGCCAACTAAGTTATTTCTTATGACTCTGATTTTGAGTTTGACCTAATAGATCAAGATAAATGGACCCGTGAAAAAGAGGCGGAAGCTGTGTGAATTTTGAAAGATGTTGAAGGCGTAGAATGCAGGCGGTTCCAGAGCAGAATCACCAACTATAGAATCGCGCGCAAAATATACTCTCAATTCAATCGGAATAATACGTCCACTTTTTGCCCCAACAGTGTTTCCTTTTTTGCCCCTGGGTGGTTCATCTTCAGCCCCATAAATTTAACCTTCTTTAGTAATTGACTGGTTGAGACTTATCAGTTTTTGAGAGAACTCAATGAAAGCTCATTCTTTTTGTCACTAACAAAAAAATGTAAGACCAGTCGAGAAATAATGATTACATCGTAAGTACTTTTTTTTTTCAAATTGGAAGACCATTTTTTTCCTAGAAAAAGGGTAGTTTTGCGCTATCCACCCCCCCCCTCCCTTAATTCGAAATGAGAATCGGTCAGATTTTATTTCTCACAATCATAGAAGAAGAATTTCCCTAGACATTGTCGTTCAAAATTCCTTTTGAAACTCTTTCTAAAGAAAGCTGGACTATGTTCACTTATTAGCCTGAGAATTGGGTGTTCACGTTTTGCCCCAAGTGACCCTATACCTGCCGATTTTATAAATTTGGTAAACATTTATTGCTTGTTTCATAAAATCAGCAGATCCTGCCGATTTTACAAATTCGGCAAATTTTGTTGCCGATTTTATGAAATTGTCAATTTGATGAATTCGGCGTAACATACTAAAACTACTATGTGTTAATCGAACTACCATCTTTACGGACAACCCTTTCAGCCCCCTTCTCCCGAAGGAAGAAGAACAGAATGAAAAGAATGAAAAACGTGATTGAAGCCGTTATGTACCACTTTATCAATTTTAGCAGTTCATAACCCCCTGTGGTACCATTAGGGTAGGAGTCACAGTCAAGATAAGATCAAAAACGAATTTAGCGACCCGAAGACCCATTCTCAATAAGATATAAAGTAAAGCTAATCTTGCTCATTTTTGAATAATTCAGATTAAACGAGCCTCTCCGCGGGAGCCATCGACGAATTCGCGGTGTCAAACAGTTTTATAGTTGAAGTACTATATCCGAACTCGTCAGTGGCGTAGCCAGGAATTTCTCAAGGGGGTGTCCAAATTTTGAAAACTATTTTTACAAAACGTTTTACATGGAATGATTAGAATTTGGAAGGTTCAGGGGAGGAGCGCAAAGTTTTTCAGTACGTACAGTGTGTAAACATACAATTTATTTTAAAGAAATGATAGACCTAGAATGTAGAAACATTAGTTTTAACAAAATGGCATTAATCAAATTTTTAAAAAACAGTACAGTCGATTTAAAATGACTAATTAGAAAACTTAACTTTATATACCTATACAAGTTGATAAGAAAAATCTAAACATCTTGTTTTTTGACAAAACTCCTCTAACACTTCGTCGGGCTTCAGTTCTACATCTTTCTGCACAAATAAGTGCGTCAACCCATTCAACCGCTGCTCTGTTGTGTTATTTCTGAGGTATGTTTTCAGAAGTTTCAAAGTACTGAAACTTTTTTCCACTTTGGCATTTGATACAGGAATAGAACAAAAAATTCTCAAACACTCATAAACATAGGGTTAGAAATCTTGATTACATTTCTAAAGTAATCCAGTTGCATGTTTTTTTTCTTCGCCATGTTCGCGTTTCCATAATTTAATTTCAGCCACAATTTCTTTTGTTGGGGGGGGGGGGGGATTCTCCAGGTCGGAAGCCTGCGGAGACCGGAAAAAATACTATGTTAATAGGGTAGCATTTGTTTTGTTATTTTCCCGAACAGTTGATGGCTTATGAATAAAAAATTGCCCCTGAGGCCCGTTTTACTTCTTAGAGACCTACCTTGGTTGTCAGTCAAGCATCCAAGATACTAGATTATCGTAAAATTAAGAAAATTGTGTGCCTCGCATACCTGCCTCTTAAATCTTTGGATATTTTGATAACATACAATAGGTATAAGTAAAATGAAAACGTGTAGTTCCTGCAACCTCTTTTGAACCAAAATATCATGTTCACAAACCAAATCTATTATTCATCTATTCAGCATCAGATTTCATGACTGACTGTAGTTAGGAATGTAGAATTGATCAAAAATTTCCTGAGCTTAAAGGGGGACTGGACCTCCTTAGACCCTCTCCCCCTTGGCTACGCCATTGAAACTTGAATCAAAAATTTTTGTCCCTTATTGTTTTGGAAATTCCATTTGAATCTTCACTCGCGTTAGACCATGGAAAAATTTCATATTTTCAACGAAATTTTGTACTTTTTTTTTTTAATCCTTAAATGCGAATTTTTGGTTCTATCCAACCTTCGGATTCATTTTGTTTTGACAATTTTTATTCCACCCGTTCGTGAAGCATCCTGGGTAGGGCTAAAATGATCCAAAAAATGAATTCTGCAACTCAAGAAACCTCATATTAAGATCACTGCTGAAAAATTCTTGTTCAAAGGCAATTTGACTTGCGGGTTTTCACCTAAAAACACCACTTTTTCTTGTGGGAATCAGAAACGAGAGGAAAGGTAGAATAAATGCCACGCTACTGATGAACTATACAGCGATCCAGCTGTCCAGGAAATTTCATATGTCTTATCAATTTTTCGAATAATTCCCCCGAACTAAAATGAGAGTTGGAATGAAGAAAACTATAAACATGAATATTCAAGTTGTTTAGAGGTTTTGAAAATTTGGAAAGTTTAGAAAAAGTCAGGAATTTGAAAAGTAGGTCAGGAAGTTTGTAAATAGTCAGGAAATTCAACAATATTTTTAAGAAGTTTGGAAAAAAAACAAAGAATGAACTCACGGAAAATTTTTTCGTCGTTTACTCGTAATTTTACTTCAGGAACACCTTCCTAATGCTTTCACCCAAAAATCAACTACAAATTTCAGTTAATTTTAACCATAGCGTCTAGTAGTATAAACATAAATATATACTGTGAAGGTTTAAAGAAGAGGAAAAAGAAGTTTGGAAAAAGTCAGGAATTTATATTTTTCCATTCTTGTAGACACCTTGATATTCACATTCAATTCGCTGTATTCTTCGTCTTTGCAGCAACCGAAAACTATTAGTCTACAGGGACGTGCCGATAGGGGACAGGGGGACACCCCCCCCCGTAGGAATTTTTCACTCAGCATTTGGGAAAATTTACGATTTTAGTCAGGTGAGTTGAAAAAATCCAACAAGTTAAAAGGTTTTTCCTTTTTTTTTTTTTTTTTTTTGCTTTGATACTGATGCTTGGGAATTGAGTTGAGAAGTTGGAAAAACCCACTAGATGCGTAACAACGGAAAAAACGAGAGAAGACGGTTGCCTAGCTGCTCCTGCGCCTGTAGGCAGAAGCAGATAAACGTTATTGTAAAATTAATCATCTACATATCGAATGAACGTCGTTGCCTTCTTGTTTTTATTTCCGCTTAATTCTTTACTGAATTCCATTATTCTGTATCTGTTATTTCTTCGACTGTGAAGTCAAAATTCTAATAAATTTGGCCTGAATTCCCTGTTCATTAAGTGCATTCCAGAAGTAATTGAGGTGGATGGAATCGAATGCTTTTTGAAAGTCAATCAGTAGTATATACAACGGAATGTTGTATTCATTACATTTTTCTATCAGTTGATTTATTATAAAAATTTGGTGGGCCGTTGACCTCCTTTTTCGAAATCCTGCTTGTTCCTGATTTTGATTAGAGGCCAACTTAATAATTTAGCGAAAAGTTTCGCAACATTTGAAGTAAGACTGATCGGTCTGTAATTACCCAAGTCTTTCCCGTCTCCTTTTTGAAATAATAGGATGATTTTCCATAACCCCCATTGCACAAGTATCTCTTCCGACTCGAGAATCCAATTAAAGATCCAGGTCAATGGGGTAGTTAGTTCATCTTTGAATAATTTCAGGTATTTTTCTCAATCCCATCGGGCCCCACGGCCCTCCCGCTTTTCAGACCAACAAGAACTTAGGCACTCTCATCTTCCAGGAAAGGAGGGATATCTTCTTCATTCCTGTACTTTGGTTCTATCCATCTTGCAGACGCCCCCTCCTCACTGTACAGGTTAGCATAAATTTCGTTGCTTCATCGGTAATGCCGATCCTATCTACCACCTCCGATCCCATTGGGTTCTTCTTAATTGCTGGGAGCAAACATTTCCATAAATCCTGTTTTAGCTTGTTTGGTAGAACCTGAATCCTCTAAAATTTCCGGCAAAACTCTAAATTCTTTTTTTAAATCACTTCTGATCATTTTCCGCGCCAATTTTCTACATTTACGTAGTTCTATTTTTTGCCTTAACGTTTTATTACCTATTTTTGCCTAATTGTTCCTTTTTTCACAAATGTTTAAGGTTTCTGATGACAAGGCTCTATCGAATTAATTTTTTGAGATAACTATGTTTCAAATTTTTTAATTGTTTCTGTTAAAATTTTCATTAGCCCATTGTATCAATCTTGAATACTATTGTCCTGAGTTTTCCAATTTTTTAGTTTGTTTTTTAATTCTTGTTTTGCCTCGAAAATTTTGCTGTCCGGAATGTTTTTATTTTTCGAAGATTTTATACCAAATGAGTTTTTTACTAATGATCTTTCTAGAATCACCAATTGAATTTTTAGTGGCTGATGGTCTGATGAGAAACCCAAATTCTTTACTATCTTAACATCCTTCACAATTTTTTTGTCATTGCTCAGGCAATAATCAATTTCATTTTTCGTTTTATTGTCTGGGGATAACAATCTTTTTCCCTCTTTTTGTAAAATGTGTTCATAATTTTTAAATTTTCTTTTGTAGCAAAATTGATCAAAATTTTCCCATTTGAATTTGAGTTTTCACTTGAGCAAAATTGCCCCAGAGAGCGAAAATTTGCCTTCGCATCTTCCTTTCCTAGTTTCGCATTAAAGTCGCCAATCACTAAAGTGTAATACTCCTTTTTGTTATTGACCACTTGTGTTAATTGATCATAAAATTCTCCAGTTGATTCCGTCTACCTGTATGGTGGGGGCATAGATCTGTACAGTGAGGAGGTTTGTTGTCTTACTGATTTCCAGTTTTACCAAACCAATCCTATCTGATATACTCCTGACTTGTTTGACTTCATACTGGTCCATTTATTATGAATGTAAAGACCCTTGGTTCGCCCGCTATAAAATAAATAATTCCCATTTTTTCGCTTCATTAAATTTCTGCCCAAAATTCTAGTTTCTGCAGTGCCCACAATATCAAATTCGATCCTCTCCCAAGATTTTTCAAATTCAAAGAGTCTTTCCGTGCTAGCTATACCTTGACAATTGAAAGTAAATACATTTAAATTTAGCCCCGGATCCCTTCTTTTCGTTTTCCCCTGATCTAGAATTCTTTGAATTTCGCCCCGTTACTACGAGACACCGGCCATTAAACATGATTGAAGAATAATCAAACACTGAAATGTTGAATCGATGGACAACGATGATATTACTACTTTTCACACTTCTCTGTCGAAGAAACAACATAATACAGAATAATGGAATTCAGTAAAGAATTAAGCGGAAATAAAAACAAGAAAGTGGTCACCATTATTCACAATCATTTTTACCTAGCAAAAACAAAAGTGATATGAAATCATCAGCCATTCGTTGCGTAGGATATTCAAAAATACGAGTTCAGAGCGGGCACTTCGCATCTCTTCTTATTAAAACTTAATAATCGATACCCGATCTAATTAACGATCTGCAGAAATTGACTGTCACTACTTTCTAACTACATTTACCGAATCAAAAACGTATGAGAACATTATTCATGAATGTGCCTGTAAAATTGTAGCTTTTTTCAGTCTTAAAATCCCGTCTTTTCTCACAAATTTTATATTTGTGACGCGCCATGAGAAACCATATACCTTCGGGTGAAAAAGTTGTTTTCAAGAAAAACGCCAAAACACGTTGAAAAATTGATTTTGATCAAAAATGACTTTTTGCCGGAAATGTGTTCTAGAGTATCTGAAGAACATTTTAGGCACCCATACTCGCTTGTTTCGTTGTTTATTTTTTTAATCTTTATAATTTTTGTAAAAAAAAAAATGTTTTGAATTTTTTGTATGATAGATTTTTTTTATAATCAACGTCATTTACATACATTTTTTTTATAATAAACTTTATTTGCATACATTTGTCAGTTTTATTTTAGCAAACCTGAAACCTACACCATTGAATTCCTCATAAAATTTTACTCGGGGGGGGGGGGCTAATTTTCAATCATAATACCTTCGGAGAACTTGGTAATTTAAGCAATGTCCGAACGAAAAATTTTAAAGCTGTTTTTCTCGAAAAGTACTTTTTAGTAGTTTCCAACTTCAAAATGGCATATCTCTGAGAATTTTGCTCCGATTGAGCTGCGGTTTGCGGCATTGGATTCTCCATACTTTTCTCTATTAGAATCAGTCAAAATTTCATTTTCGACCCTCTTCACCCGAAGGTATGGTTTCTCATGGCGCGTCACATTTAGGTCTCAGTAAGAGGTCACAGGATGTACGACTTCCAACGGTTGCTGGTCAATCAGGCTGGTGCTTGTGTAATTACGCCATTGGTAAAACGTAAAACTTTTTTGGTCAAAAATAACAGGCGAGTCCAAGCAATCCTTTCGGTTTAATTTCATGATTTAGAAGATTTTATTTTTCGTATTACCTCCAGGGTCAGATTGGCCATAGGGAATACCGGGAAAATTCTTGGTAGGTTGGTAGGCCCACCCGAAAAAATCTGTGGGGCGATGTACTAGGGCTATATTTTCCCGGTAAGCTTTTTAAGACCCAATCCAGCCCTGATTACCATAATCCAGTATATTTTACTCGGATAAAGTACCTTTAAAGAGGATAACATTTTTAAAGAGAAATATTCTCTAACCATATACGATCAACGCAACATAAGCAATGTAACTTTCTGCCTACACCAGGCTGACCACTCGGTCACTTTTTTTACCTTAAGTCACCTTTGGTCACTTTTTTGAAATTTGGTCACGAAAGTCACTTTCAATTTATCGAGAGAAAAAACTGAAAAAAATGTTTTTTCAATCTGATATATGTGATATAAGTATACAAAACAAGTGTGTGCGTGAGTAGAGTGTGTGATGCTGCGAAAAACTTGTGATGTATGTTTTTTTCAAGACATGAGAGCCGACGATTACATAAAGTCTGAATGAGAATAATTTTTAGTCGAAAATGTGGGAATTATGGCGATTGTTTGGTCACTTTTCGGTCACTTTTTTTACGAAATTGGTCACTTTTATCACCTTTTTCAGAGAAAATTTGAGTGGTCAGCCTGCCTACACGCGCAGGAGACGTTCTGCAACCATTTGGATAGTTTTTATAACACTGTGTAAATGGCGTGTTACGCATCTAGACTTTCTGCTGTATATCTGTGGAAAAACCGAACTAGGCAAAAAGGTTTTTCGGTTTTTCTTCTTTTGCTTTGATATTTGGGAATTTTGAGTTGAGTCAGTTGGAAAAATCCAACCGGTCAAAATGTTTTTCTTTGCGCTTTGATACTTGGGAATTCTGAGTTGAGTCAGTTGGGACTTTCATAATCCCCCCCCCCCCTTCCCCGATAAAACTACGGTACGTCCCTGTTACTCTACAGTTCGGAACCATCAAAATTCGTTTCATTATGAGACTACAGGACATCAAGACCATTCATGAATGATCATGTTTCCTGCACACCCCGTTTGGTCCATATTGATACGTGTAATTTCAAATACCTATCATTTTCGGGATCGTATAACAGGAGGTTACGCGATAGCACGCTTTTCATCGAAACCACAAAAAAAGGTGAGCGCATCTTCCACCGGGCACACTTCCCCCTGAAGTACTGTTTCCTGTCACCCTGTCAAGTTGCAGCCACCCTTGTTTCGTGCATGTCCTATCAAATATCTGAACTCGAAGTCTCGTGGCTGCTCCTTTATCAATGAAGGAGAACAGACCACCGTGAACCATTCGTCTCGCTGGCTCTTCGAAAACAGTAAACGGGCCTTCGATTTCAATCTAAACGCCGGTCACGGCTATTTTCCCTCCGAATTCGGGGTTATCAACCTTTCGAAAAGCGATCGACTAATTAACCATTACGCGGGCATAATTTCTACGTCGGCAAAATGAGATTCTATTGTCGGTGGGTAAGTATTCAGTAACGAGGCCGGACAGCCTATTACTGATTTACTTTCGGTGACCATCTCGTCGGACCACGTTATTTATACGATGATAATGAAAATATAATAAACATGAGATGACAAGTAGCCATCCCACAATAAATAGATTAAAAAGAAAAAAAAACGTATTCGGATATACGCCCTGCTTGCCCTGGCATGCCCGTGCTGCGTGAGCGCGTTGAAAAGATGGAACGTTTACTGTTTCGTTTAAAATATAATTCATCGGGTTATTGAAAGAAATATTATCAACAAAACGCAACAAGAAGGCTCGATCTTCTATTATGCCAGTCGAAATTCTCCGGAGTTTTACGCAGGCCGGACACGAAATGCATTTTTGAGAGGCTGGAAAAAAGTGTATCGGATGGAGGCAGAGAGACCCGAAGAGCCTCGTAATAAATTTACACCCGAGAGTGCAACGTCTCTCGTCGCAACCAGCGCACACATTCGGTTTAAATGTTTACAACGTTTTTATCTAATTAATAGCTTAAGACGTGTTCGGAGCCATTAAGCTATTAACGTGTTTTATTTATTCAGGGAAAAAAAAAAGGACAAGAAAAAAGAGACAAACCAAGAGCTGATGTAGCTCGGGAATGAAATGCATGTAATGGTACTGGATATAATGTTTAATCTGGTGAAGAAAGAAAGTGATAAAAGAGTTAACAAAGAGTAATCTAGCGATGAGACTGAAGGTTGTAAGAACATCCGAGTTACAGATACTGATGGTCACCGGTGTGCTGTGCTGCTATGATGTCAAGCCCTGTTGGTGGGAATACAATGATCAATGACTGGTACATTTACTCTTTTCTGCCGTCAGATGATCTTTCTCAGTGAAAGGAATGTTAAATGTTTCTTCTAAGCATAGTCACTCAGGGTTGGACGTGCTCAGAAAAACAGCCTCCGCGACGTAAATGCCAATGGCATTTCTACCCCTCCCACGCACAAACTGACGCCTTTCGATATTTGTATAAAAGTGGTCGTGTGTGTGTGTGCGCGCGCTACCTTGGCGTTTTGGTAACCGACGGCAGAACTCCTTGGGTCTGGGGTATACCACTGTAGGGCCACGACTAGCAAAGGGTCTACAGGGCGTACGGATAGGACCACAAAAGAGCTTATTGGATCAGGCGTGTTCAGGATGTGAGGTAACTCAGGGTTGGCTGAGTATTTAGTCGTCGAAAGGCTTCAAGTACCAGCTCTCACTCTGACACGAAGGTAAGCAGGAGAAAGTCGTGAATACGAGATAACATATATTTGCAAAACCAGCAACAAATAAATATAGGTACGTTACGTGTGATGTGAAAGGACACAAATTGACTGAGATTTACGTGAATGTATAATCCTCCGGTGGACGATTGGACGAGTCGGATCTTCCGAGTTGTTCGTGGGCGAATCTTGGGTCGTCTGAATAGTATCTAGCTACTCGACTGGTGCACCTCCATCCCCAAGAATCTCGGGCCCTCCTTTGATTACGACGTCGGGTACGACTCAACGTTGCACACGTGTTGCGGAATAATCTCGATAAGTTACAATCACGAAAAACTAGTGTGCGGATTCGCGAAACTGAGTACATCGAGTTCGGAGACGTAATTATACACGATTGAGAGGTTCACTAAAATCAATAGAAAATCCACTTTGGTTAAAAGTTCGAAATTTTCGGTTCACAAGTTCACGGCGATGTTACTTGCATCGTGTCCAAAGCCCAAGGTCCTCGCTGCCGCGTTTTCCACGATGGTCATCGGTGAGTTTTCCCCCTCTCCCCATAGGTCAAGGAAGTCAAGTATAATTTAGGTAAAGTCGATAAAATCGAAAGAAACGGTACAGAAAAGTGTTATCAGGAATGGACAGGTATAGTCAGGTTTGGAGAAGTGAGAGAGAGAGAGAGAACTCGTTTTAGTATCAGTCGAATAGTTCGATATCTACTACGTTGATCATCCGGGAACCGCGGAGCTAGGTTACCACAGCGTTGTGAGGGGACTTGAAGAAAGACAAAAGGCACATAGAATGAAAACTCTGACAGATGAACTCTGATGGAAGCAGGTGGAAACTACATCAGGAGATGCATCTCTACCACCACAATTATGATAGCAACTCAAGAAGTAAATAATTCCGGGCGTAAAAAGTCTCTCATTTGGATGTCCGGGCAGAGACTATGTAGTGAAAAACTATCAGAATTGAGAATAGGCACATAAAATGTAAGGGCACTAAAGTTTTTTGTTTTTTTTTGTTTTTTTTTTAATTGAGCCACAGAGCTACACTCACGAGCTATGGGCTTGGGAAAAGTTGTACTGGGTGAAATGCTGATTTTAGCCGGCCAAAACTCCATAAAATGAAGCCAGCAATATTGACATGAATGGTGGAAATAATTATTCTTCAATATCAGATGACCTAAAAGCAGCACACAACTTATCTCCCCAAAAATATTATTTGAATGCAGAGCTTGATATCAATTTGAACATTTCAAAATTTAAGTAGGTACACTGTTTTAAAAGATGATGAAATGAAGGATAGTTTCAAATGAGAATACTGAAGCCAGAACTTGACTTAGAATTCTTTTTATGTTTTTATTTTTATCCCTTGATAAATACAGTTCAATTTGACTGAGTTCTGTATAAAAGAAACTTCATGTTTCTAACCTCAGAATAAATATCAAGTTCAACATTACTGTCCATTGTGCCCTACCAAATATACTTTCTCTTTATGGACTGGAAAAACCATGATCCAACTCGATCCGAAAATATACTAAATGAGTTTTATTCTTTGAACATTCATCCAACGATCCTACCTTCATTCAGCTGCAACCGTTTGCGACTTTCAGAGAAAACGAGGAAATAATGACGCACGATGTGGAGCGCAGCAAGATCCTCTGTATTAAAACCCACCTAATGTGTCAAAAGATCAATTTTCACTTTTTGGGTGTTAGGGAATGCAGAAGACGTGTTCTTTCACGGAGGACTCGTCCCATCTTAAGAGAAGTTATGAAACGCTCCAAAACCCTCCTAGTGTGTCAGAAACCACTTGCGTGCAGCGGACTGTGGTTTATGTGTTCAAACCAAGCTGCATAGTTAGTGTGAACATAACTCAATTATTTGCCGCGAGTTCTGAGTGGATTGGGTAACGAGCATGAGAAAAATCAAGGAGCCATGGGAGTGGGGACACTTTAATCGCAATTCTAGAGAAAACAGGTTTTGACACACCTAAGTGAGTTTTAATATAGAGGGTCACACATGAGATGTGCGCCGTGGTGTTATACGCGTATCCAGTGTATTGCGCAAGGACGTACCGATGGGGGGGGGGAAACTTACCTCCTCCCCCTAGGAATTTTTCCCTCAGCAGTCGGAAAAATTCACCATTTCAGTCAGGCGGAGTTGGGAAAATCCAAAGAGTCAACTTTTTTTTTCTGCTTTGCTCCTTGGGAAATGAGTTGAGAATCACAAAGGTTTTTTTTTTTTTGCTTTGATACTTTGATACTTAGAAAATTTTGAGTTGAGTCAATTGGGGCTTTCACAATCCCTGGTATTGTGGTATCACGAATATCACTACTTGGGTTTCCTCTTATCAACTTGGCAAAACTGGGGTTTAGGTTCTTGTTATTTGTTCATTTCACTTTTCATGTTTAATTCTATTTATCTTGGATTAGAAGATTTGTGCGTTCTTTTTGATTAAATGTAAATAAGCAAAGTTTCTCAGAACTTAGTTTTTATTTCTGGTTCTGTTTTGATTTTTATTATGTAGAAGTTGATTGAACCCTAACAGTTCCAGTTCCGCCCTTTGTTTTGCAGATAGAACGAAACTAATATATTTCTTCAGGGTGGGTAGCCTACTCAAAGTAGTCAAGGTGAAAAAATAATCTCTAATTATTAAAATGTTTTTGTATATATACTTTTAATTTACCTATTCAGTTTTTGCTTCAATTTTAATTTTGAAACAATCTTTCAAATTTGTATAACTATATTGAGATGTTGATCTAAAAATTATGTTGTAAATTATAGTTATGTTTGTATTTTATGATCAAATTCTTGCTTGTTTTAACTGATTCATCCAGCGCTATATTCCTGCTCAAGTTTTAAAGTATGCAAGTTGTTATTTAGTCTAAAATGACCGTGTCAAACATATTTTTCCTCGTAGCTAAAATTTTGGCAATCCTTTGATAAATCAAGTAAGTAATATTGATCACAAGAAAGTGAAGTTGAACAAAAAATTATCGATTTTAACGAGTCCCATCTGAATTTGTTGGATTTTTGATTTAAGTTGTGACACCCGGGGTAACGACAATAAGGTCGAAAGCATATTGGTCAAAAGCTGAAAGGTCGAAGCTATTTGGTCGAAAACAAAATGATCGAATATACAATATGGTCGAATGACAAATAGGTCGAAATTGAAAAAAGTTCGAATAAAAATTAGGTCGAAATTTTTGTTACATTGTTTCTGAAAGGAAAGGAAGTATTTCTACGTGCAAGTTAATGTGAAATTTTGACTTGGAACCAAACAAACATTGAAAAGGCCGTGTAGTTAGGTTTTGGCCGCCTAGAATCACGATTTCGCCCTGTGTGAGAGGTATCCAGCAACGGAAAGATAGGTGAGGGTGTTGTTTGGTATTGTATATGTGTTTATGGGAGTTGGAGAGGGCCAAAATTTGACGTGGTGAGAGTTACGAAGGCAGGGAGGGGCATGAGAAGAGCTGGTCCACGGTGAGAGGGTCTTCATCTTCACAGTGTGGGCAGTTGAGGGGATACAGGTTAGTGAGAAAATGCGTATGTGTGAGGTGTGTATGTCAAAGCCTTAGGCGGATGATGATAACTTCCTCACGACAGGAGGAACGTTGGGACGTTGACCAGGGGACAGGTGTAAGCTTGATTTTTGCGAGCCTGTTGTGCCGAGAGGCTTGATACCGCCACTCTTTGAATCACTTACGCAAAATGGTCTGGCGAATGGCGGACGTGGTTTCTGTTAAGATAGGGAGGTGACAAGTGATATATGGGAGCTGTGTAGTTTGCCGTACTGCTTGATCACCTTCCTCATTTCCTGGGATAGCAATATGGCTGGCGATCCAGATGAGTGAAATGCTCTTGGTGGTGAAGGAAATGAGATGGAGAATGAGACGGATGCGTTGGACGAAAGCGTGCGTTGAAAGGCGATCAGGAATAGACCTTAAGGAGGAAGGTGAATCTGAGAGGACTAGGTAATGGGTGGGGTGGGTGGTTCTTCGAGCGAGGAGATCGTGACTAGACACTATAGGATAGCATGGAATTCGGTTTGGTAGATGGAAGCTGTGTTTTTGAGTCGGGAGTGTAGTAGACCACAATCTATGGAGTAGGCGTAAGCGGTGCGTCGGTTGTACTTTGAGCCATCAGTGAAGCATAGGATACAGTTAGGAAAGCGGTCCAGAATTTCTTGCAAATGTGTCCGATAAACTTGGGAGGGTTTAGATTTTTTAGGGAATTCTGTAAGTTCAAAATTGCATATGGGAAGGTTCAACAACTAGGGTGGGGGTGATGCATTGATTGTTGGTATTGAATTGTAGGAAAAGGTACGGGACAGTGTATCCCTTCAAAGTATGAACGTAAGTGCAGTGAGGATTTAGGGACAGGAGTGTAGTTTGAAGGGTTACAGAGATACTCACTGGCAGGAAGATTAGGGTTGTGTGCTATCGTAACGAAAAGTTTGCCAGTGAGTTGCATTCGGCGGAGAGGAATTCCAGCATCGGCACATATACTCAAAACTGGAGTAGTGCGAAAGGTGCCAATGGCGATACGTAGACCCGCATTTTGAACAGCGTCA